>CM070552.1:43364582-44564582 GCA_036346405.1 Phyllostachys edulis | reverse complement strand
TATTGTGAGGTAGATCATTGTAACGGCCTTGTGATATTTGCTCACACACGCCTTAGGAAGCGTGGATTGGCCGACACAAAAGGTATAATATCTCGTGTGGGTAAAGCTGTACAAACTCGCAGAGTAGAAAACTATTGAATAGCGCGTCATGGTCATGGACATGCTAGCAAAGCCACTTTGAGTTAGACTTGTTTTTGGTTTTAAAATGGTTTCAACAGATGTTTTCAGGATGGTTAGTCCTGTGGGAAAAATTGGGCGGTTAGCCATTGTGATTGGAGGATATCCATCACCTTTATTGGAGGTTATCCACATTATTCAATTGTCATTTAAATTATGATTTTAAATACTGTATGAAAATGGCCTTGCAATCTATTATGATTATTTGAACTAAAACTGCTGCTTACGCAAAATAACCATGTCAATATCCTTTGTTTACCTTATGCATGCATTACAAATTCCATATTGGGTGTAACTTGCGAGCACGGTAGTTGTGCTCATGCTTGCTTTATGCAACAAAATTTCAGGAGAAGACTACTATCAGGACGGTGAGGACACCGACGCCTAGGCTACGCCCCCAGACGATTGCCTGTGGCGGATCGTTCTGGCCTACTACTATCTTTTTACTTCCGCTGTGTTATTTACTTCCTTATTTGGCTTCATGCCCAACTGTATTGAACTCTGATTTACTATTAATGTAATGCGAGACTTGGTTATGTTATCATTTTTGTAACTGTGTACACCGGAAATCCTGGACTGGTGTATGAACACAGAGGGTTCGGGATCCTTCGTTCCCGGGTCCGACAAATACCCTAATGGAGACGGGTATGGGAGTCTTGCTTTGCCCATGGGTATAAAAACGGGCACAATTTCTTACCCATCGGGTAAACGGGCGCGAGCATGGGTAACCTCCACCCGTACCCGCTTCGCCCGATTACCCGCCATGTACACTGACAGGTGGGACCCTCCCTGAATAAAAATATAAAACCCTAACCCTGCTCAGTTTCACAGCCCCCGCTGCCCACACTCCTACTTCCAGCCGCCACCGCTCTCCTCCTGGGCTCCCAAATCCCTAATCCTCAGTTTCCTCCTCCCACCAGATCTCTTCCTCAGCTTCCTCCTTCCACCAGATCTTCTCCCAGGCTCCCGGTCCCGACCGCCGCCCTCCTCCCGGTCCCAGCCGCCGCCCTCCTCCTGGTCCGCCGCGCGTCCTCCCGATCGCCCGCTCCTCCCGATCCGCCGCCTCCTTAGTCCTCCCAGTGCCACGCCTCCTCCGAGTCCCGTCCGCGCCTTCTCCCGGCCAAGGCCCCCGATCCGCCGCCCTCCTCCCGCCAAGCCCCTCCGACATGGCGCCTCCGTCCCCCACCATCAAGTCTTGATTTGTCCCAGAACCTTCAAAGTGTCGTGCAGACGAGAACAGAACCAAGGACAGATTGCCCAGGTAGGAAAACTCTATTCCTGTTAAGAACTTCGATCCTTAGAGTAAAATGGTGAACAATAACTACTTAGCCAACCTGAAATTACAGCACAGCTATTATATATACGGCATGCTATTAATACATGGGGGAAAGGCTTAATTAGTATGTTTTATGCAACTAGAACATGTACGCATGTCTGGTTAGCTTTGTAATCTGATTTCTGAATACTTCTCCATGCACATATGCAGAGCAACTTCCAATGCCAACAAGGATACGGCTAGATATGTTAAACTTTACTACTTGGATTAGATCTAGTACACATATGCAGAGCAACTTCCAATGTCGAACTTGATGTGTGATTTGCGATGAACTTTCTTAGTTGTTGAATGTGTGATGCACTATTGATGTGTGAATTAAAATGAACTTGATGTGTGCATTGTTTGTGTGATGAATATGCTCATGCATGCGACGGGTACCACAGGCGGCAGCAGCATTGTTCATGGGTAACGGGCATGCCGTGGGCGACGGTACCCATGGCGGCGTAGTATGGGCGAGGTTCTTCGCCCGTCGTCCTTCGCGGGCATGCCCGTGAGGGGAAATAGGGGTTGCGGGCGTGGGTATGGGTGAGCACTACCCGTACCCGCCGCGCCCGATTGCCATCCCTAGTCTGACCGCCAACCCCAGTAACAGGGGACCGGTCAGACCGCCGACACCCTACCGATTAGACTGCTTCCCAAAACTCAAAACATTCCTTTTCTGGATTTTTGAGCAAAACTATATCTAGTTTCGCGTTTAGTCTCTATTTTCAATGGCACTTGGTGTAAACACACCTCCAAACACTCCCACATAAGTGTTTAGTGCGCAAACCTCAAAATTTCATAAGACCAATTGGACTGTCACCCCTGACCGGTCAGACCGTTGGCTCCCAAACAGCCAAAACGATAGTTTCTCTCCACAACATCTCGACGCTGATACCAATTATAACACTAAGATTAGGACCATATCACATAGTCTACACAGATTTCCTACCCTGCTTGTTGCTTCATTCTCACCATTAGTCCATCTAGAGGTTTTGGCACCATTAATTAGTCACTCGTTAACCCCGCGCGATCTTAATTTTTCATCAGATTCAGACAACCATGCGCGCGCTAGATAGGTCGGATGTAGACGACGACCCACCACCAGTCAACGGCACAACTGCTCGATGCAAGTCTCACTTTCACTTTCAGCTCCAGTCGACCTGCCCATCAGTCCTATATTCCTATGTTTGGTCAGGTCGTCTCACCCGCTAATGGAGCCCACTGCTCACATAGAATATTTCCATCTCATGCGTGCGCGTACGTGCAGGAATGAAAGTCAAAATTTTGGTGTAGCTAAAATTTTAGCAAAATTAAATATTAGCAAAAAAAATTGTTGTTTGGATTGTAGTCAAACAAGAATTTAGCATTATTAAAATTTTATTGAGCAATTTTTTCGCTCTCGAATTGTCCATACGTGACATTAGATTTCATTAACGTTACTAAATTTTCATGAGCCCACTTTTATTGACGTTATCAGTGTTTTATTTGGTTTGTAAAGATAGCAAACCAAACAGCAGTAAATCTCTTCGCTTCCGCAAGCCGGGAGGCGTCAGGTCCGGCCCAGCCGTCACCCGTCAGCTGCGCGCATGCAGCTACTCCTGCTCCACCACTTCCCCATCGACTGCCCCAGCCGCAGTTAAGGGCGCACGACAACGGCGCGACGTACGCACGCGGCCGGCGGCTTGGTGCAGTGACCGCGGTCATCGCGCATGCCCGCCTAAGGTACGTAGTACAGTGCAGCAAGGTAGTCTGGTAGTGCCGGCCGGTACAGTGAATGCATGATTTGATATAGGGGTGGATATGAGTCAGCTATTTATCTTATCGAGTTTTTTCTAAAATTTGCATCGTTTGATTTATTATTATTTCATTTACAGTTTGAAAGTATTTTTAGAACCGATCTAATAAATCGAGCAAGAACGAAATCCAATTTCATTCTAAATTGACTTATTTCAGTGTTTAACCAATTAATAAGTGTAATTAAAGTAATTTTTAACTGAGTCTCGTTAACGAGTGTTTTTTCACCCTAGTACATGGTACTGTTATATTTAGTACTACTATATAACTAACGTTGAATGTTCTACGGTCGACAAGGACGCGACTTGGTTGCGTCTTTGGCTGCCTTGCTTCCAAACTGCGCTAGCATTTATGAGGCATGGCGGCACTTTCGCCCAAGGGGATCGATGCGGGACGATATACACAAGATATGAAGAACAAAACAACCCCGGCGCTCCACCATCTGTCTTGATGCAAGATTTGTAAGATTCATTCATTCATTGACGAGTGGGTCCGATATATCGCGTCGTAAACATCTGTGCGAGTTGCAGCCAGTGCATCAACTCGCAGGGCGTCATTGTCGTACTCCATCGTTCCTTGATAACTGACAGGTTGTATATAAGAATAGTAGTAGCAGTATACAATTCATGATTGCAGATTGACTGCCACGCATGTGTAGTAGGGTCTAGATTTCAAGCCCGCCGTCTACCTTTAGAACCTGGCAAATGCAGGTGGAGCCGTCGATTGATCCGGGAGTGCATGCGTAGGCGTAGCTGCCACCAACCAAAGCAGGGCCGGACTTGACGTCTTACGATCAAAAGCAGTAGGCGCATGGTCATCGGCATGTCGTCACATTGTACGTGTGTGGTCTGGAGGAAGTTAACCGTGACGCGATTTGCATGTTGCATCGATTGTGTCGTGACCTCGATCGAGGGTCCTCGTCTACATCGATACGATGGAAAAAAAAACAAACAGGCGCGGTATCAGCTGTGGATGCATGGTGCCAACGAACGGATCAGCATGGAAAGCAGAGGGGATCTTGCGTACATGGCGGGCTGTTGTAGTTCGCAGATGATCGCACTACTAAAAAATATGTAATAGTAGATGTTTCATCACAGACGGTTTAAAAGAAATCATCTGTATTAGGTCTATCGGGATCGAGCATAGTCTATTCACAGGCGATTCTTATTATAAACCGTCTGTGATATGCACCTATCACAGATAGTTTTTAATAGAACCGTCTGTGATTTTAATAGGATCGTACAGACGGTTCTAGTTAAAAACCATCTGTGATAACACCAGCGGCCTCCTCCAACTTGCCTCGGTCTCATCGTCATCGGCCTCCTCCGAACCGTCGCCCCCGGCCTCCTCCACTCGCCCCGGCCTCGTCGTCACTGGCCTCCCAAGAACTCGTCGCCCTTGGCCTCCTCCACTTCGTCGCCCTGGCCTCCCACGACCTCACTCTCTCTACTCCCCTATTTGCTCTGTGATGTGGATTACTGAGAGCTAGTGTTAGTGCTCTGTAAATGGATTGAGTTGATGCTACTGTGATGCGGGTGATGCTGTGGTTTATTATTGGAGGCTCTCTGTGCATGTGTAGTTCATGTTGAGTTATTTGGTTTGGGCAAAAATATAGATGGTAGATCGCGCACTGTCCGGTAAAATCGCCATAACTTTTGCATACGAACTCAGATTGCGACGTTCTTTGGCTCGTTGGAAAGCTAACGAAAAGTTTAATCCAAAAGTCCATATCAGATTCATTTGCGAGACTCAGGAGACTCCAGACAAAGTAAAAATCCCAAAAAAAGGTCGTTTAGGGCCTCAAAACAGCCTCCGAAGTTTTAGCAGCCGTTTTAGGTTTTTTTTGCAACAGAAAAGGCTATCACAGACGATTTTAAGTAAGAACTGTCAGGAAAACTCATCACAGACGGTTCTTGTTCAGAACCGTCTGTGATGAGTTTTCACAAACGGTTCAAAAACCGTCTGTGATGACCTCATATCATCACCGACAAACAAATTTAGAGGTCACGGGACTCAACATAAACTTCTCCAAAAGTGCTATCATCCCAATCCAATGCCAATCGCTTCATCTGGATGAAATACTTGAAAATCTTCCTGCCAACTGTTTACAGCTTCCCTGCAATTATCTTGGCCTGCCGCTTTCATGTCGTAAGCCAAGGAAGACCCTGTTTCAACCTTTACTGGACAAAATTCAAACTAGACTAAGCAGCTATAATAAGAGCATGCTTTCTAGAGCAGGAAGGCTGGTAGTTTTAAATGCGGTCATCACAGCTATACCGACATACCTCCAAACTGCAATGGAGATTCCGTCCTGGGTCAGGAAGCAAATAGATAGACGGCGCAGAGCTTGGTTCTGGACTGAAGAGGATATCTGCTATGGTGGGAACTGCTGGGTATCCTGGAGCACAATTTGCCGCCCCAAAAAATTTGGAGGACTTGGGGTCCTCGCGCTAGAACAATTCAGTCGGGCACTCTGCCTTCGTTGGTTTTGGTATCAATGGAAGGCACCGGATAAGAAATGGAATGGAATGCCACTGCCGTTATCCCAGACGGACCACGACCTTTTTCGGGCATCAACAACAATTCATATTGGTAATGGAAACAAAGCGTGCTTCTGGAAGGATAAATGGCTAGGTGCAACACCTCTCAAGGATCTGGCCCCAGGTCTCTTTCGCACCACAGCAAGAAAAAACCGTACGATGCAGGATGCAATGCAAGAAGGAAAATGGATAGTGGACCTGAGAAGAAAAATCATAGTTCACCTAATCCCAATTTTTGTCCAGGTGTTTTCCATGTTACGTCAGGTCACGTTATCTCAGGCCGACGATGACATCTCCTGGAACTGGACAAGCTCAGGCAGCTACTCTGCGAAATCAGCATACTATGCGCAATTCATAGGAGCGGTGGAGACACCATTCCAAAAGATAATCTGGAACATTTGGGCACCGCAGAAGTGCAAAATCTTTGCTTGGCTTCTCATTCAGCACAGGTTGCCGACCGCAGACATCCTTGCACGCCGCCTTATGCAGAACGACCACTGGTGCCCTTTATGCACCAATAATCCGGAATCGGCTGTGCACCTGTTCGTTGAATGTCCTTATGCCCGACATATTTGGTCCCTAGTGGCTATCTGGGTGCAGCGCCCGAGTTTAAATCCTATTAATTGGACGCCTCGCCAAAGAATTGTTGACTAGTAGACTGATGTTTTTCATTCCTTGAGCAGCTCTATCCGGAAGGGTCAAGCTTCGCTGATATTCTCACTCTATGGCACATTTGGAAAGAGAGAAACAGACGAATCTTCCAGCATCTGCGGCAGACTCCGACGGGGCTGAAGGAGTTAATTATGGAAGAGGCCTGGGCCTGGACTCAAAGCGGTGCAACAAAGTTGCAGGCCTTTCTTTACGATAGGGAGGGGGCTCCCGTCTAGCTATTTCTTTCGTTTGTAATTAGTGAGTTTGTAATTAGAGGGTGCCCTCAGTGTGAGTGTGTTTTTCTCTTTTTGGTTCCTGTTTGTGACTTGCTCTCTTCTTTAATACAATAATGGCACTCTTGCCGTTTTCTCAAAAAAACCGTCTGTGATGACAGTTTCAAACTATCTGTGATGAGATTTTTCCTAGTAGTGTCGATCAAGACCTTATGTTTGAATCGAACCTAGATTCTGTGGACGCGATGTTTTTTCCCAGTGTAATCTTTTTTTTTCTCGAGAACGCCACCGTAATCTACTTGATTGGGAGGTGATGGATCCGACCAGTCCTAGCGATTCAGATGACATTATTTGTCAAGCGATTCACAGAACAGGACATGAAGAGTAACTAGGAACTTTCCTCGATTCAGATGACATTATTTGTCAATCGATTCACAGAACAGGACATGGTGTTGTGTGTGCATATGCAATCTTCCTTATAATCCTTATAATCGTAAAAAAAAAACTTTAAAATCGGTGCTACCAAGAGGGTCCAACGTACTTACATGCATCGCATCTGTGCCTTGTACGATTATTTCCCGGAGTTTCAATTTGTTTGCAACTGTGTACGAGTTATCATTCATGTACACCATGACAGACCGTACTATTGTACCGAACAGCAGCTGGGCTCGCCACGGCGCGCCTTGCCGAAGTAGCTATTCGTCGGGTAACGACGGCCGTGCCGCTCGATCATTGGGGAGTAATTGGCCGGGTGGCTGCGCGCCACCTCCAGCGCGTAACCGCTCGTGCCGCCGCCGCGGACGGGCATGCCCACGGCCAATGGCGAGCAGTGGTAGCACGGGCTGGGAGCCGAGTACGTCATGTACCCTGGGAGCCGAGCATGGGCTGGGTCGGCGGCCGAGTGGACGGTGACCGGGCACATGGAGTGCGCGAGCCAGGGCAAGCCGCCTCGGCCGTGTTGATACCACGGCCGCGCGGTGTCTTGGGTGGTGGTGGTGACGACGACTTGGGCTCCTGGCGCGGCCGCTTCCCTTTCCCGAGTCGACGTCGTCAGCTCCACTATCTCGGCGTAGCCGACTTGGCTCCTCAGCTTCCTGGTCAGCCTGCTCGCGTCCACGCCGTCGCCGATCACCAGCAGCAGGTTCCTCTCCTCGCCGGCCACCGTGACCGACTCGACTCCTGCTCCACGCGAACAACTCAAGCATTTAGGCTGGCATGCATGTACTCAAAGGACCAAGTAAACAAATGGTCGGCACGTACCGCGGACGGCTGCTGCCACTTTCAAGGCCTTTGAGCGGCATTTCTCCGAGCCCAGTTGAATCCAGATGAGAATCTCCGTCTGAAACATTAGTATTTCGTCAAACTCTAGCGATTAATCCGGCTCACTCTAGCAGCTAGTATACAGTCGATCGTTGGTAGCAGTACATCGTGTCCTCGAAATGAAAGACAAACTGTAATCGAGACGTACTGTACTGTACACGAAATATTCGATGCGAACAGACATGATCAGAGTAGGGAGTTGAGCTCAAGAGCGCCTACCCTCATAGTGATGCAAATACTGCAATGAGCCAATGAGAAACTGTCGAGACCCGAGAGAGAGGAACCAGACTAATTTAATGCAAGAAGCTATGCCATATATATATTTATGGTAACTTTGAGTCTTTGACTAGTACATCCTAGTTTACACTAGGTGCAATTGTGCAGGCTATTTGGCTAGCCCAGCATGGTATTATACGGATATTCACTGATATCCTAATTGGCAGCGGGCACATCTCGTGACTGCCAGATTGATTTTGTCACTCCTCTCTTTACATTTCCCCCACTTTCCGAACACCTCCCTCCAGCATGATTCGATCGCCGCCCTGCCCTCTCCCCTCCTCCACCAGACTAGCTGAATTCAGACAAACCCTAAACCTCCTCGGCCTTGATTCAGCCACAGCATGCCCCCTTTTTTTTGTTTGGTTGGGTGTCACCCTTCGGCGGATGTCTTTCGCACCGGCTGGCAGTGGAGTCGAGCTCAAGCTGGTCAAGATTCGTTCAAAATCGACTCATTTTAACATAATATTATCATCTGTGTACACTATATAAGCAATTTTGAATTGAAACCATGAGCCTAATATTTATAGAGCCAAATTTGAAAAGCTAATGATGTTTTTTTGCCGGTCCACCACCACTGCCCGAGCAACACACATCGGCACTAGCCATCGTTGATCCATAAATCTAGATACTTACGTTATCGATCAAAGTTACGGATGTTTAACTGCACGTTCTCGAAAACATTGTATCTTTAGCATACACGATTACCGATCCGAGTAGACTCGTGAACAATTTGCACTACTTGTGTGGTGGCTGGCTCACCGGGCGCGCAGCGCCGATGAGGCGGCAGGGCCTCCAACTCTCCTAGGTCTGGCAGTCCCTGCAAATTTTTTTGCGTATACGGCCTGTTATTAAATTGTATTTATAAATTTAACCATATGAAAAGTGTATTTATAAAAATAGCCACGCTGACGCACGGCCGCCGCCACGCGCCATGTCGCCGCTAGCGCACGGCCACCATGCGCCAGAGTGGCCGTCTGGCAACACTCAAGCGCCACAGCTTGCCACACGGCGGGTTGAAGTGAGTAATTAGGGTTAGGGTTAGTGCAGATTAGGTTTAGGCTGAAATTTGAAGGAATTTTAAAACATAGCAAATGAGTCTAAAAAATTATGATATTTTTTTGTGGAGCCTCTCAACACTGTGTAGTTGCTTGTGTAAATTTTTTATAGTTTTATTCATTCAAAATATAGCAAAACATAATATGAATACAAAATATACTCGATCAAAACGCATACTGTTTGTTTATTTAGTTTAGTGTCCGCCACCATGCGCCAGCCAAAACAGTGGGGTTAATTAGTTAGTTAGGTTAGGTTAGCGAAAACATCTCCCAACTCGCGCCCCTCCTCTAGCCCTCCCTCCGGCCCTCCTTCTCCCGCCACGCACACCGGGGCATGGAGAATTAAAAACCTCACGGTGGCTATCTTTCCCACCGTCCCTCCTCCCTCCTCCGCACATCTGTCGCCTCATCCAGAAATTCTGGCACCAATGTTTACGGAATTCCCGGCGCCAACACCGCGACTCCTTCTCTGCCCGGCTATAAATACCGAACTCTGGCACTCGCTCTTCGCTCATCTCAATTGTGTTTCGATTCTCGCTCTTGCGCTCGTCGCTGAGAACTCAGAGAACGTAACATAATTAATTTTATTGAGAGGTTAACTGTTTTCTTGCTTATCGCCACTGCCGCCGCCTTGATTACTTCAAGGGTCGATTGATTACTTCCCCCGAATGGCTGATTGATTACTTCCCCCCGAAGGGCTGATTGATTACTTCCTCCGTAGGGCAGGTAATTTGCTTTTGCCGTTATTACCGTAGTCGTAATTAGTTAGTTTTAGTCAGCTAGTCGTAATTACATAGTTTAGGGGTAATTAATTAGTCATAATTAGTTAGTTAACTAGTAATGAATTAGTTTAGTGGTAATTAATTAGTCGTAATGAGTTTAGTAGTCATCATTACAACATATTAAGTAAATGGAAATGAAGTATCTTGGTAATTAATCAATTATGATTAGTTAGTTTAGAGGTAATTAATTAGTCGTAATTAGTTAGTTGACTAGTAATGAATTAGTTTAGTCGTAATTAATTAGTCATAATTAGTTTAGTAGTCGTCATTACTGACCTATTAAGTAAGTGAAAATGAAGTACTAGTAATTTTGTGTAGTGGTAATTAATGAGTCGTAATAAGTACAGTATATTGAATAAGTGGTAATGAATTAGTGTAGTGGTAATTAATCAGTCGTAATTAGTTAGTTTAGAGGTAATTAATTAGTCATAATTAGTTAGTTCACTAGTAATGAATTAGTTTAGTGGTAATTAATTAGTTATAATTAGTTTAGTAGTCATTATTACGGCATATTGAATAAGTGGTAATGAATTAGTTTGCCCGCTTTAGGTATTTTCCTACATGCAAGACTTGTTTATGTTTTACGGCGATGGTCTCGTACGGGCCGGACACGATGGATTGGACCTGTCGAGATGCCAGTACAAGGTGGTCCGGGCAGAGGGGCTCCACGTGATGAATATTCATGAGCTGCGAAGCTGCATCCGGAGGGAGTTCGTCACGAAGCCAACGATGAAGAAAGTTATGATCGAGGCAATCACCTGCACGAATTATGTGTGGGAGCTCGTAAAGGTGAATAGAAGCATAGTATGGAGGGAGTACATAGAGATTGTCTCCCAGCCCAAGGCGGCCATCCACGGGAAGCCTATGGTGTACGTGAAATTCGTACATAGGGCGTCGGGAAACCCTAATGATGCTGAGGCCTCTACAAACGGGCAAGCGCAGCCCGAGCCTAAAGACGGCAGCACGGAATGTGCTGAGGGATGTCCCGTGCCTAATTTTGTGCCAAATGAGGGGGCGAAAACATGGTGGTCGACCCGCATCAACTGCCACGAGTATCTACCGGACAAGCCTCTCAGGTTGGAGTCTAACGAGGACACCGACCCAAGCTCGGATGGTACCGACGAGGATGCACACGAAGCCGGTGGTCCTTAAGTGGCATCGAGACTTGATGCTATCACGGTGCGTTCGCTCGTACTGCCGCAAGAAGAAGGCTCTCAGTGGGGGTTCGAAGCCGACACCCTCTTAGTTGGGCAACGCTTCCCGGACAAGGTGGCCATGCAACAAGCTATATGCACAGACGGCTTGTCTATCACCGTGTGTACCGAAAGTGCACCGTCCAACCCAGAAAGTATGCGATGAAGTGCGTAGTAGAAGGCTGCCCTGGCAAGGTCAGCGCTCTCCGAGCAAAGATCTTCGGCTCGGTCTTCACGGTCAAGGAGCTGATCGACCACACTTGCGAGCTTAGCGAGCCCCTGCGGCAGCATCGGAACGTGACTTCCACATATATTGCAAACCTCATCAGACACTTAGTTAAGGCAGACGTGTCTATCTCCCCCCAAGCTGATGATGTCGGAAGTCGCCAATCAGGTTAGCCATCCAGTTAGCTACAGCAAGGTCCGACGAGCGAAGTAGAAGGTCATCGAGACTATGTACGGGACATACGAAGAGGCGTACAACCTTGTGCCGAGATTGCTTCACCAGATTGTCGAATCAAACCCCGGCACGTACATAAACAAGCTTGACCGTGAAGATACTGGAAAAGGGCCCAACCGCTTCATACTGGACCGGGTGTTCTGGGCTTTCACTCAGGCCATCGGGGGCTTCAAGCTCTGTCATCCTGTGCTAACGATGGATAGCACTTTCCTCACGAGGAGGTACAAGGGCACCATTCTCACCGCGATGGCGGCCGATGTGAATGACCAGCTTCTCCCGGTGGCATTTGCTATTGTGGAGAGCGAGAACACATCCAGATGGCTGTGGTTCTTGGAGAACTTGAAGAGGGCGGTGGTGGAAGACCAGCCCAACGTCTGCCTAATCACAGACCACAATGCTGGGTTGTTGGCGGCAATCAACACCATGAAGCGTGGGACGAATCTATCTCACTAGTGGAACGCCGTGCAATCTAGGTGGTGCATGAGGCATCTTGTATCTAACTTATTCACGCGGTTCCGCAGTCAGGAACTCATGAAGACGTTCAAGGCATTGTATCTGCAGAACCAGAGACGGAAGTTTGAGTCTATTTGGAGAGACCTCGAACACCGGACTACGAGGCATACAAGGGAGTCCACTCCGGAGGGGGAGCAACCAAGTAGTGCCATAAGCTTCTCCAACTGGATTAATGGCCACGCTTCTGAATTAGAGAAATGGTCCCTCCTCTATGACACAGACGGTGCGAGGTACAGGATTATGACGACCAACATGTCCGAGGTCTACAATAGCGTCCTCAAAGGTGTGCGGTGCCTCCCTATCACCGTGATCGTTCAGGAGACATGGACTCGCACTATTGGTTATTTCATCAATAGAGCCACCGCAGCCAAGCGACAGATGGACGAAGGCAAGCAGTGGTCCAAGAACATGCAGAGGCATATGGACCGAAAGATGGAGAATGCCCGAATGCACGACATCCGGGTGATCGACGGCCTCAGGCGGAAGTACGAGATCAGGCTTCGACAGAAATACGTCAACAGTCATACCAGGAGGGAAAGGAAACAGGCATACACCCTGGGTGATGTGGCGACATGCACCTGCAACAAGCCGAAGTTCCTTTGCAAGCCATGCTCGCATGTGTACAAGGCGTGTGCGCAAATTAGGCAGATGCCTACGCTGTACATCTCCGAGTACTACGACATGTAGCACCTATTCAGTACATGGAGTGGAGAGTTTCACTCGTACGGCTTGGAGATGAACTACAAAGATCTTTGGCCGGACATGGTGCAATAGGGTCCCAACAGGGACTAGAAGAGAATAGGGAAGGGGCGACGGCAAACGCGGCGCTTCCGCAATGACATGGATGCTAGTCAACGTACCAGTATTAGACGCACAATCAAGTGCCGGATATGTAAGACCCCTGGGCACTCAATGAAGGATTGTCCCAACAGACCCAGCTCGTCCGGTCGCCATTTAGTGTCGTAATGTAATATTTTTCTGCCTTGTTTGTTATGTACAGCGCAAAATTCTACGATACCCAGCAATGGACTCTTCGGCAAACTTCTACACGAGGATGTTGCAGAAGCGCAAGTAGCTTGCGCAGAAGAGGAAACATCTACAATACCCAGATTTTTCAATGAAAGATACTCAAGTACCACCACGTTTTTCGATCCCACAGTGTGTGTGTGGCGAACCCGCAGAGATCAGTCAGTCCACACACCCAGACACCGCTGCCCAGGCGTACTACACGTGCGGGCACCACCTCGTAAGCATTTCTTTCGCGTGCATCGATTTTCCTCTCCCTACGTTGAATTTCTTAACTTTTTAACTTCATCCCCACGTAATGGCAGCCCGAGATGCGCTGCCACTTCTTCCAGTGGATCGACGGCCTGGAGATGTACGACAGGGCATTCATCCAAACAGAGTACATACTTGAACTACTCGGTGCGGCCGAGAACTTCGTGCGGTGGAAACCTTACGCATCGGGACCTGTTGAGGAGGCAAGAAAGGAGCCCAAGATTTCGCCGGCGTAATCCATATCGACGATGTGAGTTATGAAGAATTTACATCCTTATTATGTTTTTCACTGTACGGTGTACTTACATCATAGAATCGCAGGACATGGACAACTTCAACATACCAGCCCGACGTGGATAGTTCCGCGACAAGGACAAGGGAAAGGCTCATGCGACTGAGCCCGGCCGCCACAGCGTATCCGGTCGCCTGGACGTAATCCGTACCGACGACGTGAGTTATGAAGAATTTACATCCTTCTTACGATTTTCACTATACGGTGCACTTACAGCATGGAATAACGGGACATGGACGACTTCGACACACCCGCCCGACGTGGAGAGTCTGGCGACAAGGGGAAGGGGAAGGCTCCTTCGACCGAGACCGGCCGACGTCGAAGCGTATCAGGCCAACCGGCCGCACTCCGTATCGAAGATATGAGTTATATACAATTTGCATCATTGTTACATTTCTTACTATACGATCCACTTACATCATGAAATCGCAGGACATGGACAACTTCCACACTCACTGCCACCGTGGGCAGCCCCGAGACAAGGGGCACTCGCTATGGCACCGCGGAGGCTAGTAGCACATATCGTTAAATAAGACACTCTTTATCAAATTATCAGTTTGTCGTGCATGATCTATATTGTACGACATGTGACCACATGTAAAGTGCTTATGTCTTCGGACTCTAATGTAGTTCTGGTTCCGTGCCAACTCGATATCCAGTAACATTATCTACCCATGATGAGTTTGTGCAATGCATATCGATGCCTATAACTTAAAGCACGCGACACATCGATGCAACATGTCAACTCGATAAAAGGCAACCGCAATGACGTGTCCACCATTTAGTTTCATGCTTTAGGAGATTAGCCATAAGTGCGTATAGAAGGGGAGACTACCGAGGTACAAGCTTCTCCGCCCGTGCCTAATGGTAGAAGGTGCCTCTCGCTACCCACATAGAGTGTTCTACAGGAGGGTGCCTCGGACGTGGCTGGCCGTCGTTGTAGTGGCACGCACATATGCAACTAGGGTTCGCGCAACAGCATGTGGGATCATAGGAACTTCCTATGTTCACGACCTCCTCGTTGCCCTCATCAAGATCATCTGCTTCGGAGGTCATCATTTTCCTCGTTGAGATTGTCAATCCGCGCCTCCAACTCAAAAATTCGGTTCCCCAATCTATCCACGTACATCACAACATGTCGTTCATAGGGAGGATCGATCCAGCGGACAAAGTTGCATTTCGCCATCTACTACAAGGGACGGTTAGTATGGAGGATGTATTAGCAGTAATGTAACACCCTAATTTTCAGAGCCTTTTTGAATATTTTTTTTCAAAATAAAAAGAACCATTTGGTTTTGATGAGAATTCAAAGCTTAACCTGAGAATTTCAGAATTTGAAGAGTTTAAAATGACTAAACTAAACTTCAACTAAATCCAAAGCTTAGTTCTTTTGGTGTTGCTCTAGCTCTCTAGAGCTATCTCTCCTCTTTTCCTTTCCTCTATCCTCGTATTTGGACATTCTTATATGTCCGCACCGTTCCTTTGTTGGACCTCTCGATTGTTGTGGTTTCCCCTTGTCCTTATGGTCTTTCCTCTCCTCGAAATCTTCCTCTATTGAGACCTTTTGATTAAGTTTACCCTCTGGTCGGCCCATCCTTTGGGTCGACCTTCCTTAATCTCGATCACGCTTACACCTCCTCCGAGGTTTAGATTTTTTCCTTGTATCTAGACCTCCTTTGAGGACTAGACAATCCTTGTGTTTTAGCCCCTTTGTGTGCCCAGACTTCCTTACCACTGGGACCCTCCAATGGTTCGGACCTCTTCTTTGACTTGACCTCTTTGATGTCCGGATCTCTTTTGATCTTAGACCACATTCTTCGGTTGGGCATATTCTTATGCCTGCACCTCCTCTCGGGTTGATCTAGCTGACCTTCCCTTTGGTTTGGATCACTTTAGATCTCTTTGTTGGTTTGAATCTCTTTTGGCTCGAGACCTCCTTCCTGCTCTAGACCTCTTCTTAGTCTAGACCCCTTGTTGCATGGGCACTCTCTTATGCCTGCACCTCCTATCGCTTGAGACCTCCTTGTATTCCCTTGGATCTCTTCGTGCCTTCAACCTTCATGTTCTCTTGAACCCCTTGGCACTTCCCTTGGCCGCCAGATCTCCTTTGGGACCATCCTCGACCGCCAAGACCTCCTCTCGATCTCCCCTTTTGGAGATCTTAGCCCACCCGACCTCCTCCTCTTGATCTCGAACGTCAAGACCTCCTTCTGCTGGGTCTTGACCAACAGATCTTCTCGACTAGACTTTGTCCTTTGATCTCCTCCGCTCGGACCTCCCATGCGTGGATCTCGAACCATTCGAAACTCTTTGTCCTAATCTTAATCCTCGGGACCTCCCTTCGCCTTGACCTTAATCGTTAAAGCTCCCTTGATTTCATCCCACCGTTGAGACCTCTCATGAGTCGATCTCACTCACGAGATCCTCCTAGACCAATCTTGACCGTTAAGATCTTCCTTTGGGGTCTTAGCCGTCAGACCACCGCCGGTCATACCGCTTTGTGAAGTCCCAGACTACCGCTACCAAAGAATTTCACTTCACCCCTTCAACCCTTTTGTCCTTCAGACCTCTTTGTGTTCTCTAGGACCTCCCTTATGTTCATTGGACCTCTCTCATGGATTCAGACCTCACCCTGGTGGATCTAGCGGTTCCGACCTCTTCCGTGTTAGATCCTGTGGCCGGGCCTCATGCTTGTCAAATCTAACAGCTTTTGATCTTGTCCTTAATAGATCCGAGGGCTCCAATTCCTCCGCGTATCCTTGCTCACGCGACCTCCTTTCCTTGCCGATCGTGGACCGTTAGGATCTCCCCTGTGAGGTCCTAGCCATCAGATCTCCACCTTTCGACTTAAGCTTGACCTTCGGACCTCCCGTGAGTAGGTCGTTGGACTTTCTGTCCAAAGGACCTCCTCCTGGTTGTGTCTGTTGGACCTCCCTATCCTTTGACCTCATCCTAACCGCTCCGACCTCCCTTGATCATCTCCGAGCCGCTCAGATCTCCCTTGCTTATTTTCTTGACCGTCAGACCTCCTCCTTGTGAGATCGGCGACGGGACTCACCTTTTATGGGTCCTGTCCTCAGGACCATCTCGTGGGTGCGTCTTTTGGACCTCCTGTCCATAAGACCTCCCCATTGTGTGTCTTCTGGACCTCCTGTCCAGGACCTCCTTGAAGTCTTTTAGATCTCTTAGTCCTTTGGACCTCCCCCTTGTCTGGATCCGACCGTCTAGACCTCCCTTGCTGAGATCTCAACAATCAGGACCCCCCCATGTCCGGACCTCCCTGTTGAGTTTTGGATCTCCTTTAGGTTCCAACTTCTCTATGGTATTCAGACCCTTATGGTCTGGACCTCCCTTTTGCGTTTAGACCTTTGTGGTTTAGACCTCCCCTGTTTTTTGCACTTCATGTCCTTAGACCTCCTTGTGGCCTTTAGGACCTTTTGTCCTCAAAGACCTCCCTGTCTGTCTTCAGGACCTCTTTCTCAGGACCTCCTCCTTGGACCGTCCCCTTTGACCAAGCTGTTCACCCTTTGACTGATTTTCCTTGGCTCTTAAGTGCATTTGATATGGGTGGAGTCACATTAAATGCTGCCACCTACCTTTGTCCTCTTTTCTACTTTCTGTCACATCCCTTGCTTTCTTTATCCTTTCTAGTACCTTGGGGTAGTTTGCCTTTGTACCAATACACTGAATTTGGACATCCTCTTTTTATGGTGCTTCTATACCCTTGCTCCTTTAAATAGAGCATCAGGGACGCCCACTGCCTCCCTGTTGTTCATTTCGGCCTCTGCTCTCAGCTCTCTGTTTCAGGGAGCTCTCCAAGCCCCTGGTTCGGACCCCCTCTGGAGCCCAAGCCCTTCAACCGTCAGACCTCCTCCCAGGGATCCTCTCTGGTTTTTCCTTTAGTATCATCTTCTCTGCCATTTACTTCTTACTCAGTTCATTTGGATTTCATTTGGATCTTTATTTGCCTTGCTTTGTACCCGTGTAGATCTTGACATCCCCTAAGAGCCAGAGCTGTGAGGAAGAATAGATTCTTAAGCTATCAAGCAAGAGGCAAGTTACACTCTTGATCATATTGCACCCAGTTTCTCAAATTATTTATATTCAATTTCAAAGTATAATGCATGCTTATTTCTACCAAGTTATTTCAATACCTGTCTTTAAACACATAGTTATGCCTAATTCCTTCATATGGCCAACTTGACATTGAACCCAATCTGTTGTCACCATAGACAAAACCTGGATTATACATTAGTGTGAACCAGGAGCAATTGTAAAACCAAATGCTTAGACTTGCTTAGACCAAAAGTACTTGATTTGGGAAAATCTTTACCATCATGACCAACTCTCGATTTAATGTTTTGGCCATGACATTGGGGTGTCATGGACGTATGAAAATATTGCTGGGGAAGCAAAGAAAATGGAAATTGATTTAGACTTGGGCGAATTGGTTCGCTTGGTTGGTGCAAGGTTTATGCACGGACTCTATCCTGGCTAAGGTGGAGGTCCAAGGGTTTGTGTTTGTCGCCCAAGTCAGTTGAGGACCGGTCTTTGAGCCGCCAATGCTAGGCCTATAATGGGCTATGCCAAAATCGTGCAACCACATGTCTCCAGTATGGGGCGTGGGACCTGGCTAAGTAATTTGCAAAACTTCACCATATGCTGCTCCATTGGAGGTGTGGGAGGCCTTGTAGGGCTAATGGTCTTGTTATGACCTACTGTTCCCACTGGTGCAAGAGGGGGCTTCCCGCTGGATTGCAGTCCATAGGTGGGGTGAAACCTTAGCAAGGAAAGGCTGTGGTGGAGCAATGCATTGTAAAGGCCTTGTCATGAACTCTAGATCTCTTACCTTGGCGGGAGAGGTGGCACTCACAAGATGCCAAACAAACTAGAGTACTCATGTCGTGTGGGTAAAGTGCACAACCTCTGCAGAGTTAAATCTATTCGAATAGCCGTGTCCGCGGTTATGGACGTGCTGGCAGCGGCCACTCAGAGTTAGAAATTGGTTTTGGGTTTCCAAAAGTGTTTAATAAACTGTTTTGGGATTGCTATCCCATGGGTTGTGGGCGGGGAGCCTTGTGACAGGAGGGTATCCTTCACCATCTTATGATGAATGTTATCCAACTGAAAAACTGATTTGATAAAATGAATTTTAATTATTGTATTACGGCCTTGGAACTTAATACATGTATTTGAAAGAAACATGGCTTTATGCAAATCAACCATATTAAGCCTTTCTTTGTGATATCCATTATGCATGTCATTTTGTTATCTAACGGGTGTAACTTGCGAGCACGGTTGTTGTGCTCACTCTTGCTTGCTGCTGTCTTTAGCAGGAATTGAAAGCCTTGGGTTGAGCTTGTTGTGGACCAAGAGGTCCTGGCCGACTAGGATGCGCCCTCCAGCCGATTGTCTGTGGTGTATCGGGTGGCCCAAGTGTTTTACCTTCTGCTGTATTTTGCTTGTTAGATTGTAAGCTCTCTTGTAAACAACTTCCTTGATATTAATAAAGCTGGTGTTGTTGCAATGCTATCACTATTGTTGCTGTGAAGAGCTAGCCATGATCCTTGGGACTAGCTCAGTTCACATTGAGGACCTCGGAGAGATCCCAGACCTCCCCGACCACCCTCGGGTTCGTGCGGGTGTGGTTCTGGGGTGGTCTCAGCCCCCCCCCCCGACCTCCTCTGGTGGGTCGCGGGTGGTCCTGAGATGACCTCAAACCTCCACGCCTTCCCCTGGTCTGGCCGTGGCAGGTCTTCGGGGTGTTCCCTGGCTCCACGACCTCCTCGGTCTCATCCTCCCGACTTCTGTGGTCTCGCTGACCTCCCGGAGGTCTTAGGACTGTCCGAGAGGTCCTTGACCTCCCTGGGAGGTCCTGATGGACTTTCCAGGAGCTCTTGGAGGACCTCTCGGGTGCCCTAGGGTTTGGTCGTTACAAGTAACATGAACAAAACTATTTACCCCAGAGTGTGGGCATCGGAAGAAACGTCGTCCACCATTGAAAAGGTCGTCTAAGACCTGCATGATAGCATCCTCCCTGTGTCCGCATTTTGTCCATATCGGTTGAGCACGCTTGTTCGGCATCAACCGGTAGTTAGGGCCGAAGTCCTCCCTCCTTTCCAGGGGAAGGTCTTGCTTCGGCGATCCCAGTTGGACTGGTCCCTAGGCGTCTGCCATCGTATGTTACTGTACGACGGAGAAGGTTCTTCTTCCTACGGTTTCAAGGGTCGAGTGGTCCTACTTTCAGAGCATGGGGCGTGTATTTTATAGCCCGCAGGGGGAGGCTAACAAAGCGGGTAATATATTAGCTTGCAGATGACAAGACCAGACGGGGCTGGCTGCTTTGCGCAGAGACAGGACCAAACGGGGCAGCTTTGCTCAGTAACAAGACCAAAGGAGACGGCCTTACGCAGTGACAAGACCAAACGAGGCAACTTTGCGCAGTGACAAGACCACACGGGGCAGCTTTTCACAGTGACAAAACCAAATGGGGCAGCTTTGCATAGTGATAAGACCAAAGGAGACAGCTTTGCGCAGTGACAAGACCACACGAGGCAGCTAAGCCATCAAAGCGAGCCTATATTGCAAGTATGCCTCTTCTAGTGGAATTCCAAAAAGAACCATTCGCACCGACATCGAATCTCTATGTTTTAGGGCATCTTCATAATCACAACGAGCGTTCTCAGCCCCTTCGATTATATTCTGTATAAGCTTCATAAAGTACTTCATCGACTACCTGCCTATATACGTGTATACGTTCAAACGACGTCATCGAGGAGAGACTCCATGTTTTGGGGCATCTTCATCATCACAATGAGCGTTCTCAGCCCCTTCAATTATATTCTGTATAAGCTTTATAAAGTACTTCATCGACTGCCTGGCTATATACGCATACATTCAGACGACTTCATCGAGGAGAGACTCCAATAGTACTGGTGCTTTTTATCACACTTCTAAAAGACAACAAGTGTTTCAACACATAAAGTTTGCTTAGACGACATCCTCAAGGTTATATCTCGTCTGATATGCTTATCAGTCATCCTTTCTCTGAACGAATAAAATAATAGAAAAATTACAGAAGCAACAACACTGTGACGAGGGGCTCCACAGAAAGTTTCGTAATTTTCTAAACTCATTTGCTATATTTTGAAATTACTATAAACAACACTGAAATCGCGACGAAACCCTGATTTCGGAGAAAAGGAAACCCTGATTTACAAACATCGGTGCCCATATTTCTTAATGAATGTTTTTTACAAACATCAGTGCCCATTGAAACCCTAATTGAAATGGCTAAAAAAATTTCGTATTCACAAAAGCGCTAACCCGAACGAAACCCTAACCCGAGCGTTGATGACCATCACGAGGTTTTTTAATTCTCCGTATGACAGTCCGGGTGCGTGGCAGGTGTGGCAAGTGGGAGGGAGGGCAAGAGGGGACACGAGTTGGAAGGGTGTTGTGAATTCCAAGTCACATGAAATCATGAAACCCTCAAATCGAAATTTTCGCGACCTAAATCACGTTTATTGATTCATACGAACATGACACTTATACGAATTAGCGATAACAATTCTGAGCGAATAAAATTATAAAAAATTTACACAAGCAACTACACAGTGTTGAGAGGCTCCACAAAAAATTTCATAATTTTTTAGACTCATTTGCTATATTTTTAAATTTCTCCAAATTTCAGCCTAAACCTAACTACCATAACCTTAACCCTAATTACCCCCCCCCCTTAACCAGCCCCTCTGGCGCATGGCTGCCCCGCGCCGGCGACAACGTGGCGCGCACTGGCGGTGTGTGCCAGCGTGGCCATTTTTGCAAATACACCTTTGGCGTGATCAAATTTGTAAATACGGTTTGAAAACAGGCCGTATACACAAAAAAAAATTCATCCCCTTGGTCTGGTTATGTTTACGATGTCTAGCGACTGTCTATAAAATCATCCTGTATTCTAAACGAGGCTCAAATTTTGGTATGTCCTCTTCCTATTTTGTTCCCCCTTCCGATAGTGGTTTTCTAGCCAATTAGCAACAGCACAGTGCTGCTCAATTAGGATAACCATGCCTACTCCGTTAGTAGAACCGACCATAATTGCACAAGTGATCAAGTAGTCTAAGCCCTTAGGCTAGCATATAGAACTACTACTAAAAATGTTCTCTTTCGCTGTACGCGTACATATAACGATGACGTGCACACGACAGGGCATTGCTTTCGTAAGCCGGAGACGTCCATTTTTTGTCAGACAAATGGCATCTACTTCTCAACTGCTCCAGGAATCTTTTTAGCCAAGCTCATACGGCAGATCGACTTGCCATGTATGATGTATAGTATGCTGTACCAAGTAGGAGCAGTAACGACAACGACAAACGGACCATGACAAGCAGCACATATACGAGTTAGTCTCGGTTGCAGCTTAATAAATTGGCGAATGGCAGGCAACGAATTTTGATCCTGGATTGCACACTGAATTATCAGCCCGTCCTTGCAAATAAAGTGGTCTCATACCTTAAGGCCACTTGGCCTTTGTGGGTCGTAGCTACAGAATATATATATTCCTCTACATTTATAAAATTTTATAATTTTTTTTAAAACTTCTAGATGTAGAATGCACAAAAGATACACCGTACGAATTGATGCACCTGATATTATCTCCTGCAGTTACGCCAAGACGGAACGGCACCACTAATTTACACTTTACACTTATTTGCTCCATTTTTCCTCCTCCTTTATTGCTTTAGAGAAAAGCGGATGACAGTGTGTGGTTTTTGTCATATCGTCGTGCGCGAGGCTCCAATAGTCTAAAGTTACGATGTACTATTTGACGTTCATTGTTTGAATTTGGCGAGGTCCGCGATGTCGAGTCACTGTCTGATTCCAAACCGATACGTCGTTTTTCTGAACCTCTATTTAGCTTGTGATACAGTTCTTGCCACGAGAGTCTTCAGGAGCAGTTGTCAGTTTGCGAGTTTTTGCCATGCGCCCGTTTTTTACAACCTAGCGATTCCTGTGCCGTAGTGTTAAAAATGGTAGTAAGAACGTGTCTCTTCTCGTCAGGTATCCTCCACCACTCTTCTTTAGTCTAGACGCGTCAAAATCCGTACACCCCTAGCCCGGATGTTTTTGTACTCAACACGTGGCAACTCCGCACTACCCATGCCCAGACAAAACCACCTCCGCGCCCTCCTAGCCCGGTAGCGCCGATGTCGCTCGCCCCGCGTCCGAACGCGGGCTGTCCGCACTCGTGTTGCCCGGCCCGCTCTCGCACACCCCACGTCTGGTAGCGCCTCCGAATTTCATGCCACCATCACGCTGCGCAGTCTGGGGGAATTGCCTTTGCACAGCTATAAATACCGGAGTCACTCCCACTCTCGGTCATTCTCAATTTCGTTCTCGTTCTCGCGGTTGTCGCTGAGAACACAGAGAATATAATATTTTTCCGGAGATTAAAGGGTGTTTAGAGCCGTTCTTAGGACCGTACCAGTATAGAACGGTCCCCCTGAAGGAAATGGAAGTTTTTCTCCACCGCATTTGTCATTATGACTGTAGTTGTAGTGAATTAGTCTTAATAAACTAGTCATAACTAATGTAGTTTGTAGTCGTAATTAAATAGCCGTAAATAATTTAGTCGTAGTTTATTACTGCTTATTATTAAAAGGTAATGAATTTGTCGTAATTAATGTATTGGTAATTAACTAGAGCTTAGTAATTAGTGGTAATTAATTAGTCTTTATTATTTAAGTCTCAATTAGTTAGCGGTAAAAAATTAGTGGTAATTAATTAGTCATAATTAATTTAGTAGTAATTAATTAGTTGCAATTAATTTAGTGGTAATGATCGGTGATAATTAATAAATCATAATTGTTTGAGTTGTAGTTTATTAGTGGTAATTTATGTGGCTATAATAAAAATTTTGGTAACTAATTACTCGTAGTTAATTTGTGGTAACTAAATAAACATAAGTGATTACGATTAATTAGGTTTGTGCGTAGTTAATCAGTCTTAATTAATTAGCCGTAATTAATTCAGTGAGAATTACTTAGATGCAATGAATTACTCGTAAGTAATTTATTGACAAGTAATCAATTTTTTGCTAATTAATTACTCGTATTTAATTTCTGCCTTCTATGTAATATGTCATACTTATTTGTGTCCTGGGTAATTACTGGCAAATAAATTACTCGGATTTAATTAGTATTAATTAGAGTAGTCCTATTTCATTAGTGGCAAATGAAGAAATAATCTCATGTAAATAGTCATGTACAGTTAATTAATTAGTGCTAATTACATAGCTCATTTGTTATATTGCGTACCGTAAATCAGGTTGTTGTGGATTTAGGTAATTTCGAACAAGCAAGACTTGGTAGTATTTTATGGCGATGGTCTCGTACGGGCCAGACCCATTGAGTTGGACCTGTTGAGATGCCAGTACAAGGTGGTCCGGGTGGAGGGGCTCGATACGATGAATATTCACGAGCTTAGGAGATGCATCCGGAGGGAGTTCAACACAGAGCCAACGACGAAGAAACTTATGATCAAGGGGATCACCTGCACGAGTTGGGAAGGGCAGGGCGTATAGAAGTTAGTCAAGGTGAATGGAAGCGTGTCATGGGGCCAGTACATGCAAATTGCTTCTCATCCTAAGGCAGCGATATACGGAAAGCCGATGGCGTAAATGAATTTCATAAGCAGGCGCTAGGAAACCTTGATAATGCTGGTGCCACGGGAAGCAGGCAACCGCAGACAGAGCTTGAAAACGATAGCATGGAATGTGTTCTTTTAGAGGAAGTCCACGAGAGAAGACTTGCACATAATTTTATGCAAAATGAGGGGGTGGGACTGTGGTGGTCAGCCCACATTGACTGCCATGAGTATCTACTAGACCAGCCTCTCGGGTTGGAGTCTAACGAGGACGCTGACCCAGGCTCAGATAGTAGCGAGGAGGATGCACCCCAGGGTGGTGGTCCAACCGGCAGAATTGTGTCTTCGGAGGTGTCGTATGTGGCATCTAGACTTGATGATATCACAGTGCGGTCGTCCATACTGTCGCAAGAGGAAGGGTCCCAGTGGGGATTTGATGCTGACACCCTCTTAGTTGGGCAGCACTTTCCTAGCAAGGCGGCCATGCAGCAAGCTATAGCACGATACGCTTTGTCCATCAGCCGTGTGTACCGAGTGCACCGGTCTAAACCAGGGCATTACACAGTGAAGTGCCTAGTGGCAGGCTGCCCTGGCAAGGTCAACGCTTACCGAGCAAAGTTCTTTGGCTCGAACTTCATGGTCAAGGCGGTGACCGACAACACTTCTAAGCTTAGCAAGCCGCTGCGGCAGCATCGGAAGATGACTTCCGCATATGTGGCAAGCCTCATCAGCCACCTTGTTGTAGAGGACGTGTCCGTCTCCCCCAAGGTGCTGCTGTCAGAAGTCGTCAATCTGGTTGGTTATCCAGTTAGCTATAGCAAGGTCCGACAAGCCAAGCAGAAAGTTATCGAGTCCATGTACGAGACATATGAAGAGACGTACAACCTTGTGTCGAGAATGTTTCACCAGATTGCCAAAGCAAACCCTGGCACATACATAAATAAGGTTGAAAGTGAAGATGCTGATGGAGGGCCCCAACTGCTTATACTGGACCAAGTGTTCTGGGCTTTTGCCTGGGCCATAGAGGGCTTCAAGTTCTGTCGTCCTAACACTTTCCTCACGGGGAGGTACAAGGGCACTATTCTCACAGCAGAGGCGGCCGATGTGAATGACCAGCTTCTCTCGGTTGCTTTTGCCATCGTAGAGAATGAGAACACATCCAGTTGGCTATGGTTCCTGGTGAATGTGAAACGGACGGTTGTGGGAGACCGGTCCAACATATGCCTTATCGCAGGCTGCAATGCTGTGTTGTTGTTGGCTCTGAACACCATGAAGAATGGGATGGGAACCCACTCACCAGTGGAACGACGTAGAAACCTAATAGTGCATGAGGCATCTTGCATCGAACTTCTTCACGCGGTTCCATAGTCACAAACTAATGAAGACGTTCAAGGCGTTGTGCATGCAGAACTAGAGGCGAAAGTTTGAGTCTATCTGGACAGACCTCGAATATCGGACTACGAAGCATACAATGGAGTCCAATCCAGAGGCACAAGAGCGCACTCGGTGCGTGGCGTGTAGGACGTCGTCTCTCGAATGATCGCGACTTATGTTCTTTATTACATTCTTCGACTCTGAGAAGATGTACTTCAAAGTGCTCAAAAGCCCCGGTACGGTGTTCTTTGGGATGCGGATGGTGATCTCCGATGTGGTAGCGATCCGTTTTAGCCACTTGAACTAAAGTGACAGACAACACTAGTTTAGTAACAGACAGTACGAATATCATCAATAAAACAAGCAAAGGTTATAAGTGTTTTATGGTGTCGTCATGCCATGAAGCGTTGTATCAGTCAAATTAGTGACGGAGCCTCTCCTGGTGTGTCACCTGCTTCGGACGTTCTGGTGGGGGACGAGTGAGTTTGGTGCGCGACTGTGGTACGTACCATTCGAGGTACTGATGGTATGTTCGTACATCGTAAGGTCGCTACTCCTACAGGATATCGATGTGTGCCGTCTCCGTCGAACCTATAATCCACTCATGCTGGACTACTTACCAGACCTCAGCATGTCAGCCCACCCTCGATTGCCTCTATTTGAGAAGGATTCATGTTAGAACAGCGATGTACGTATGAAGTATAAACATTACTCGGATGGAGTTGGACTCACAAGTGGACGGCTCACTGTAAGATCCTGCCATTAGGAGGGGACACAAACTAGTACAAATCGAACTATTGTATTACGTGTTGCGGCATGTAAGGCTCCATCATATGGATAAACAATAGATGGCAGATCATCACCCATAATTCGGCGTCCTGCGTGCATTGCACGGACAGCCCGTGTGGCACTACCGTGTTCACAAAATCTGGGCTCCATGGAGCCCATATGATGTCGTTGTCGTGCAACGACTCGAACTCATTGTGGAACAATGAGTAGCACCTCACCCATGTGTCCTTGGCCCAGTGTAACTGGGCGGCAGTCCACCGGTAGCCCATAGTGGGCCCGTCTATCGGGTCGTGCAACTCGGGGTACGGGTGCACTACTTTCTCGAAGGAGGACTGCCTAATAGAGAAGTGCTCTCAACCCCACAGCTGTAGGAGCACGTAGTAGAGGGCAAGGACCGGTTTCACACTGATGTCGCGCCGCGAAGCGTTACACAACCCCCTGTATGTGGTGCAAAGGATGGCTGATCCCCAACTGTACTGAGGCATCGCCCCAGCCTCCGCGTCAGCCAAAGACTTGGGCGATGCAGACGAAGCTGAGATACACCCAATCGCACTGTGTGGTGGGAAACAGGGCCGAACCCAAAAGATGAAGAAGGTAAGCGACGAAGTGTATCCTAAAAATCTCATTAGGTACATCCGCCAGCGTTGATTGGAATTTCTCAACCATGTCTGAGAGACACTACAAGCGCTGTCCAGGATAGGTATATCGAATCGATGCCCCAACTGGGCCTTCTAGTCCGCTAGCGGACAACTTGGAACAAGTGGCTCACCCCTGATCGGGAGACAGTCAAGAATAAGACATCCTGGAGAGTGACCTCCATCTCTCCCCACCGAACATGAAAGGTATGCATTTCGGGTCTCCACCTGTCGACAAGTGCCAATATCAAACTGTCGTTCAAGGTGAAATAGCGTCCGATTGAGTGCAGCCCCACAAAGAGCAACAAGCCCATGTCCCGAAGGATTACGACGTAACGAGCGTCGAGCTGCCAGTAATGCCTCTCGGACCGAAGCACGAGGGCTAGAGGGCCATATGCGTCCCAGTGATCCATAGCTTGCACCGGTGATGCTCGTCGTATAAAGGTTCTAGTAGCTCTGGTAGAGACATGGCCTGCAAGAGATGAAAGACACATATTATTAGTGAATAAATTAATAATGACGATGAATGACTAGAAATTAAAAACTACGACCAAGTAATTAATACTTCATTAATTGCGATAAAATAGTTATGACTAAATTAGTTGTCACTAAATAAATACGAGTAAATCAATACCACTAAATTAATTACAGGCAGTACGGGAGCGCTCCTGCCGGCCGGCATGTCCAAGGACGTCGTCGTCGCACAGACCCGGTCCCCGTACCACTGGCACCCCACTCCCGGCCGGAGCTTGCCTGGAGGCGAGCGCATCACGTGCCCAGTCGCCGCGCCATTGGCGGCGACCAACCCCGGGGCCGCTCGGTGGCCGGCCGAGCACAGGCAGGCGGCGGGCTACTATACCCGCACGCCCAGCCCGCACTACTACTACGCGTCGCCCTTGGACGGCCACGGTGGGTACGGGAGCAGCTACGCGCGCACGGCGGCGCGGAGCCACCCGGCGAACTACTCGCCGATGATCGAGCGGCACGACTACCACGCAGTGGGCCGCTCGCGCAAGGCGGGGAGACATAGGCACGGCGGCGGAGAGCCCAACTGTTGCTCGATATTGTAGCTCGTTTTTGGTTCCTTTTTTTTACCGTGGTTGCAGACTTGCAGTCGACGTTGACAGCTGTGAGTTGTGATTTGTGTTCGCTAGTTCATCATTAGTGCAGCAAAAGTTCAGGATTATATAGAGGTTTTCTTTGAGTTTTAAGCCCTGTTTAGAACACAATAGTTTGATTTTTAACACTGGAGGAAACATTACGTTTTCACGCAAAAATCCTACATTCTTACGGGGGGAAATGCCTGTGGGTCTGGAATTTTGAAACCAAATGATTTGTAATTGTACCATACGGAATTACGGATACAGTTGCCCATTTCAGAACCGGTGCAACGGTGCAAATCCAATGCTGAAGTACTAACCATTGGAGAGAATATATTGCCTCTTCTGAAACGCAGTCAAGTCAAGCAATCCATGCCCGGAACCATATATTTGCCTTCTCGCAAAGTCAATCAAGTCAGTCAATTCCTAACCCTAAGAAAAGATCAAGTCGATTCCTAACCCAATAACCCATCCTAGATTCGCAGTAACAAAGAGGTGCTTCTGCCTCTAAATACTTAATTGCGTGTCATTAGATGACATGTTCATGGACCAAAAGCTGCAGAGTCGAATCTTCCTGCTAGGTAACGTGTACAATGAGTCAATACCCCAAGGATAGATCTAGTGCAGATAAACCTCTTGCCTGTTGGACGAAACAGGCGTGGTAACATGTAGTAAGAGCATCTACAACAATATATCTCAGTTGCTACTAAGAGGTTGCCACATCAGTTTTTAGATGATGTGGAAAAGAGAAGACGAGGAGAGAATGTGAAACTGTTTCTATATGAATAAACTATTAAATTGTTAATACCAAGACATAAGAAACAACAAAAAAAAACTCTATTGGAGGCTTAGTTGTTACCTAAACACTTATTTTGTGGGTCCTCTCGTCTCACCAACAAGCTTCAGAAGAATTGAAGTCTTAGATATGAGCTTAGAAACAATCCATTGGAATGGTTATTTCTTTTTATTAGATTGAAGATTTCTCTTCTTAAGAATGTAATTTAAAACAAACTATTATAGATCTCTAAGCGCACGGATTGGTCATGGCTCACCATAGGTTTTAGCTGAAGGTCTCAAAGTCGTCGTCGCCTTCTTCTTCTCCTTTTGAGAGAGAGAGGGGCCATCATTAGTTGAAGTTGGAGAAGGGGCAGGGCAAGCTTAGATCAATCAACCCAACCCAAGCTGAGAGGAGAGAGGAAAGTGCACATCTCATTAGGCTAGGCCCAGAACATACCAGCGAGGCAAGGCTGGCACGGGTAGGTAAGGTGGGCCACGCCGAGTTTTTTGGGCTAGATCGAGTAAAAGTTGACGCCCAAAACGAGTAAAAGTTGAACATCAGCTGACTCGGAGTTTCGGACGAGTGGGCTAGATGCGATAGGTAACATACCAGCAGGCAACAGCATGACAGTGCGAAGCAGCAAATGGAAACAGCAGAGTGAATTTACTGGTGCATAAACCCAGAAAATTACCCAAAGGAAACTAACCAAGCAAGCCTTGAATACTAATACTTTTTCTTCCAATCTTATCCCTAGGAGTCGTAGCACGAACTTTTTTTTTATTAATTAACCTTTTTTATTTTTATTTTAAAATTAATCCTCGGCACACTTTATTTCCAATTCTGACCTCTTTGATCACGCTACGGATGATAGCGTGACAAAACAATACTGTCACGTGTCAGGATAAATCTCCAAAATAGCACTTTTTGTCACGTCACTAGTTGTGACGTGACCAAATAATATTGTCACACCACTGAAAGTGGCGTGACAAGAATTTGATTAGAAATGGGCTGACGTGTGAGTTAGAATTAAAAATAAAGTACGACAAAGGTTACCTTTAAAATAAAATTTTAAAAACATTAATTAATAAAAAAAATTCTCGTAGCACAGGTTTTTTCCCTCCTGCAATTCCAAAACTCTTTCTCCCATTAAACCATCAGCTCGCACACGCAATTCCGCTCCCATCAACTGCAATCATAAAAAATATTAAAGGCCCGTTTCACACAAATGACTACTCGCAACGTGCAGATCCGACCGGACGGATCGACCGCTTGAATCCTCAGATAATCGAGCGAAAGAAGAGGGATCAAGAAACTCAAGAGTAGAGCCAGGCATTGGGTCGTCGGCTCTTACCGCCCAGCCCACTGCGCGCCGCGTCGTCTTGCGTCTTGCGCTCGGCGATCATCTCGCCGTCTTGCGTCGTCTTAAACCCGCTTCGCCTCCCGGCCAGCCCAGCACTACCAAAGCCTGTCGTGCGGTGGTCGTGTTGCACACCAAGCCCAAATTTCAAAATAACTATAGATAAGCGGAGGCGGCGATGGTGGCAGAATCACATCTTCATTCCTCTCACCAGAGGAGAGCCGGAGAGGAGGAGGGCACATGAGAGGAGAGAGCCGAGAGGAGGGAGAAAGCGGCTTGTGGGGAGGAGGAACCGAGGGAGGGTGGAGGTGGTGTGTAGGATCGAGGATATGGATTAGTCGGGATTGGGGTTAGGGTTGGGCACAGCCGGGAAGAACAGATTGGGCCAGCTACCAGGCCGGCGAGGATAGGATCGGGCCAGCCGGAGGAGGATAGGAGGATTGGGCTTTTTAGTGTCGTCTTGCCCAAGCACGCCCAAATGGTCGTCTTGCAGTCGCCTAATCCAAAGATTTCAGATTCTTCTCGAACCCGGCCGGCGTCGGCGTTCCGCGTCTGGCCGCGACGCGTCTTGCGTCTTGCGTCTTAGATCACACCGTCTTGCGACCGGCCGTGCTTTTGACCAGCCAGAAAAAGCCCGGCCCAAGTCCCAGCTCTACTCAAGAGGGAACAAAATACAGTACTACTACCCATCAGTCATCAAGCGTTTGAATCTTTCGGGCTCCGAAAATAATCACTGCTCCACACCCAACTGCAGCCCAGCCCATACACACATGCGCGCGTGACCAAACAGCAAACAGCCACCGGACACCGAATCCCGACGCGAGCCGACGTCTCACCGCCCACGTGTAGCGACCTCGTCGGCTGCCACCGCTGCTCGGCGCGTTTGCCTTGCGCAGCGGACACGCCTATCTTTCAGCGCTGCAGGCCTGCAGCTCGGGTAAAATTCACTTTGACACCCTGAGAGTTCAAAATATTCCGGAGCTGCCACAGGAGACTTTTCGGTTAAAGCCCCCCTCTGCCTCGGGCTCGGGTTTTTCATATACTCCTCTCCTGGCTGCCCCCTCTGCTCTCGTCGCTGCCGTTGCACTGTGCAGAGTCGAGTGCTTGAGGTGGGGGGTGTGAGCGGTGACGTTAGCGAGTTTGGTTGGGGAGTCGGGGGGAGCGTTGTTGTGGTGCGCAAACTAGGCGACGGCGGCGGCCGGGGTGACGATGAGGTTGCTCAGCGCGGCGGCGGCGGGGGAGGACGGGAAGATCAACGACGAGGGGATGGCGCTGCGCAAGGTCGAGGAAGCCGGTGAGTAATGCTCGGGCATTCGTGTCGCAAAAGCGGGGTTTCTCTCTGATCCGCATTTGGCATCCGACACTGTAATTCACGCTTGGGTGATCTGCATTTGCGCCATTGCTTGTAGAGTGCCTAGCTAGGTGTTCGATCAGTTGTGTACTTGTGTTGGCGGCGTTGCGCCATCTGCATTTGGCGGCCGCTGATCAGTTGTGCTGTTCAGGCCGTGGTGGGAGTAGCTCGCCGCGGCATTCGCACGGCTGCACCCAGGAAGTGGATTAGTACTACATGGGAAAACATTATTAAGCTTTGTTAAATGTACTCCACTACTCTGTCGTAATTAACGTACTAGATACTAGTACTGCCAGCGACTGCATATGGTAAGACATGCATGCATGAGTGCGACCTAAGCATGCCAGCGTTTGATGCTTCCCTTCCCCTCCTCTTCGATCTGGTCGTCCTTTCCGGTAGCCATGACAAGGGGAGGTGGAGCAGTGTTTGGCTAGTTGGAGCGATTGCATCTGAGACTTGGCTATTAAGTCTTAATATTATCTACAAGATTATGGCACTGTTGTATAGGTGATTTTGAAGAATTATTGTACAGCCGTATCGTGTATCGGTGCTTCCTCCTAGGTTATGTTGCATTAAGTACCTGGGACATTCTCGTCGTAACTGATTACTGCGCAAGTACATGAAAAAGACAGCTGAATTTAGCATATCAAATTCCCGTTTCTATTTTGCATACATAATTTTTTTTAAAACAATCCGTATTAGGAAGATCAAACCACAGTACCACACGATCGTGTTCATCTGCACAAGTCAATTCACCTACTCCTAGTTTGTTACGATTGCGAACCTCTCTGACTCGGATCTGTTGCCGATGCGGCCACCGCAGCTGCGCGGAGGTGCGAGGCGGCGCGATGGCTGCGGCAGACGGAGCCGGCGTCGGCGGAGTCCCTGCCGGAGAGGCCGTCCGAGGAGGAGTTCTGCACGGCGCTGCGCAACGGACTCGTCCTCTGCAACGTTCTCAACCGCGTCAACCCCGGCGCCGTCCCCAAGGTGCGTCCCTGACATGACACCCAACAAAACCGATCAGATTGAGAATGAAAAAAGAAAGGGTCAACTGTGTCGTGTACTCGTTTGTGAGTTTTCACGAATCTGTGAAAGTTGGTGCTTGGAATCTCAGTGCTTTTTGTTGTTTCGACAGGTTGTGAAGAATCCCATTGTGGCGGTGCAGTCGTCTGATGGGGCGGCGCAATCTGCGATTCAGTACTTTGAGAACACGAGGAACTTCCTCGTTGCAGTTAGCGAGATGAATCTGTTGACGTTTGAAGCCTCCGATATAGAGAAGGTACAGCCTTGACCTATCATTGAAGTGTTGCCCGGTTGTTCTTGGTATATCATGACAATTCTTTATTATTCTAACGAGTAGTTTGAGCTGCCCAATTGTATAGCCTTAGTGTTGGGATACGGATAGACTACACTAACGCACAATAAAAATTTCATTAAACGAGTAAGATATCATATATTATTGCCACTATACGTGCAGTGCCCTTGCTAGGCTTTGGTTGAGCAAGTCAGTATTTCGTTCCGTATTGGTCTTAGTTTTTTTTTTGTTTCAGCTGCTGCTTCTTCAGGTTCTTTCGTTGTTTGTGTTGTAATCCTTCTTGTTGTTGTTTGTTTGCCCATCTTAATGGAACGATGTGCAATTCTTTTGCGCGTTCTCAGAAAAAAAAATCTTTATCAATCTTAGACCCTCACTGAACCAAACCATTCAATATCACTTACAAAACCTTGCAAATTACACAATCACAATACCATAACTATTTGACCAAGATTCTTTTTTTTTCTTTCCAATATTCCACCCACGAACAAAAGATCTTGGATCACAATTCACTATAGGTTATACTAGTTGTAACAATAAACAGTTTTATTTCAACGACAAACATTCTATTTAAATCAAATTCTCTCCAAAAATTATAGCACAAAATCAATTCATCATCTTTTGCACCTCAAATAACTTGGTTCCCAAAGCTTCACAAAATCACCTACTCGACTACTACTACCCCGTTGCCACTATACACTCTACAAGATTTTTGTAAAACAAATCGATTATTCCTTTCTAAAAAAAGAGACAAATAAAAATAATTTTCAGCATACGTAAAAAATGTTTATCATTCGCAGTAAACACAAGATCGAGAGAAATAGTCAAATAGTAATTATCTCGGAAAAACAAAAGACGGGGCCACAATTGAGAGCACAAGTCCCACAAGAAGATAATATCAAACCTCTACCAATAAGAATAAAGTATCGCTTTGAAACTCGAGAAACTCTTATACGGCAAAACAATATGGTTAAGCATGCTTCAATAAGTTCCAAAATTATAAAGCTTGACTTCAATCTCAAATACTTCTACTACACTCTTTCCATTAATAAAGAAAATAATTTTATTTGCTTACAACATCACTTTTCCAATTCAAATAAGAAGAGCTTTTAAGACCAAATCGCATGAATCACTTAAGAACCAAGGGAACTTTCCAACACGGCATGTTGCTAAAACATTTTTTTTTTCAGCAACCATGTAAATCATGAACTCTAAAAGATGCAAAACTCAAAACTTTTTTATTTAATCCATATCACGAAAGACGATCAAATTAGTTTCTTTTTAAAAGAATCAACACTACCATCACAATCTCTTACTAACAATCTTACTTACATCAATATAATGCACTCATACCAAGAATCATCACAGCCTACTATCCATCCTAAAACTATCCAAAGACACAATAAATTGTTTCAATAAGATTGCAAAAAACAACTTGATCTAGGGAAGAACTAGTGCACAAGCTACAATGTTGAAACAAAACTCTTTTAACAAGATCATACTATCATATAACAATTTCGCAAGGCACACTAATAAAAATCACTTATTAAATTCATCCATACAACCTTTAGCGCACACCAACCTTTAGCGCACACCAATCTTTAGCGCACACTAACTGCAGTCTAAAGATTCTCATTAACAATTGACAATTGTATTAATCATATAAGTAATTATAGCCTTACTTCTATTTGCAATCACACAAACATTTATAAACATAGATTCAACATTCCACCTTATGTTTAGAAATTAGGGTAATATAATCTTCTATAAAACAAGGTTTCACAAAACGATATATCAACATTCATCTAGTCCTTTATACATGTTTCAATAATTTTTGCATATCAAGAATTAGGTAAATCTAACAATTATATAAGATCATCAAGTATCTAAATAGATGATAAATTCAATATTAATATCCACTAAAACAACAATCTAACACCTCATTAACTTAATCATCTCTAACGGTTAGATTAATTCTTTGAAACCAAATAATTCAAGCTATCCAATAAGTTTAGCAAATTAAACAATCTTAATGATCATACTAGTTCATCAATATTCCACACTTTTTAATAACTAATGGGTTTCAAATGAGTATGGATAGATTCTTAATCACAATTCATCAATAAACTACTACAAAAAAACATCAAATTAAGCAACTACACTTTCAAGGGTATTAGTTAAAATTAATTATGCACCACACTACAGACCCACCTTGATATCTCATACCATACCATATCAATTAATTCCTTTAATTACAACCTCTCACTTAACCATAATTAACAGGACACTTTCAAAAGGATTTGTTTACACTTTCTTTCATAAAGGGGAAACATTAAACTTCAACACTCAAATTACTCCTAAAAGAAATACATGGGTTAGGGCTCCACATGTTAAAGAATTCACAAAGGAAAACCACCATTATCCAAAATACAGACTCTGATACAATGCTATTGTCATGAAGCGAACAAATGAGTTACATTTCCCAGCAAGAAAGATATAACTCTCATGAAAAGATCAACCTTGCCAATTAATAACCGTCATAAACAGCAAAATAGCTCAACTGTTGAAAAAGACAATAACCGCTCTATAAAACAAATAGAGACCAATTAAAACCCATGAACTGCATCGTAACCATTATCCAAAGAAAGTTCATCAATCGCAAGAAATTGTAACCAGAATAACCAAATACAAACTCAAGTAAGACAACAACTTTTCTATAAAAAAACTCATATCCAACCTCAGTAACTAAATTACCCGAGAAAAACCCTTCACTATTCACATACCATTAACGATCTCTACCTTTCGGCATCGACTATCATCACTCCTAATAATCAAATCATAATCATCTCATATCATAAATCATCAATACAACATAACGGAAGCATAAATGCAATGCTCGACCCATTCCATCCTACTATGCATCAGCATGTCAAGTTTTAGTTGATTTTAGTTAAGTTTACTAGTCCTAGAGCAAATTTTAGCAAATTAAGTTTACCTAAGTTGTCAATCTATTCATCACGGACCTAAAGCCCGCTCTGATACAAACTATAACACTCCGGCCCAATACTGAGCCCAGAATGCCACTAAATTATCCAACTACTAATTTAAATCACCTATTACATTACATTCCAGCAAGCATATGGTGAATAAAATCCCATCCATGGGACAATATATGAAATAAATAAGACATCTGAACTACGTAATGATCAACACAATAAATGGTAATACTGAATAGGGAATCAAAAGAGGATAAACCAAGCCATCAAATAAATAATCAACTTATAACCATCACTTAAGCCTAATCAACAATTATCAAGTCCTAGGTGGAATTATTCAGCACACCAAAATAAACGTTCACATGGCCAATTAATTCATTTGAGTGAAGAAAGTGCGATTGTCCATGTGTACTAGCTATTCCCATGCGAGATGCCGTCAACGACCACCTAAAGCATAAAAATAAACAAGAGTGAGTCCACGCCTTAGCAAGCACTAGATATAATAGTAAGAACACAAGGTCATTAACAATCGATGCATTATCAAAAGTCTTGTCATTCTCATTCTCATTCTCAACAATATAATTCTCATGTATGCAAATACCATGATGCACCTCTTTCAGCAAATACCGGTATAGAGAAGTGTTCACCCGTCGGTGACACACTTTTCTCCTCCACCTTCTTAAGGATGTGGTCCCTACGTACCTCTGTAGGATTTTAACATGGGGCACATCGGATTAGCCATAAACATGAAAGTACTCACCGCCTTGGCCCTTATGCAAGTGAATGATGCAACAATTCATTAAACAACAATAATCACGTCGTGTCATCCCCATGGTAATTGCATCAATATCACAATATATCTCTTTTCATCAATATTACCATGACAAATATTTAACTTAACACAATATAAATAAATCTCATGGCAAATAAACCAACATGACAATGGCAACCGCCCGTTGTTCATCATTATACCAAGCACTTGCCTCTTTAGCTTCTAAGAGCTAGATGATGCAAAGGTGGTACGTCACTTGAGGCAACACTCCCTGGACAACGAATTGACATACATTCAAAAATATATCAAACACAGTACCAAAACATCACAAAATCCGCCCTAGCATGATTACGCAAAAACGATCCAAATAACTTGTTACTACCGATCGACACACTACTACAGAAAAGGTATTCACAGATGGTTCAAAAACGTTATCACGCATAGCCGTGAGCCATCGAGTTTATGGGTCGTTGATGACATGGGTCATCACAGCAGCTTTCAAACTGCTTTGTGATGCATACTTTCACTGATTTGTTATTAATCGAAACCGCTCGTGATAGAACCTATCACTGCAGCGGTTTGTGGTTGAAACCATCTGTGATAACTATCTATCACGTAACTGCTCGTGATTGATATATATATATATATATATATATATATATATATATATATTATATCGTTTGTAGTCAGCCACTTTCGGGGGGCCGTGAGGGAGGATGACACAATGCCACGGCAACCTCATTGAGCCCCTGCAAATTCAAGAAGCCACTTCCTAGTCGGATAGAAGTGGTTTCATGTATCAACAACCAACCATTCCTTGATGTCAAGTCCAATTACCTATCGACAATATCCGTGTAATTGTATGTCCACGCTTTCCCTTGCGGTAGTGCATTTCTTGAACTTGCGTGCTTAATGAGATTGCCGTGGCAATTGCCTCATCCTCCTCACGACTCTCACCGAAGGGTCATGGACTACAAATATATATATATATATATATATATATATATATATATATATATATATATATATATATATATATATATATATATATATATGTGTGTGTGTGTGTGTTTGCGTTTTAAAGGCACAAGTAGCCACTGCTTGGAGGCTTTATAGGGAAGAGATCAGGAATAGAATGGTGTACGACGTATACGTACCTGGGACACAAATATGGAAAGTTAATTGCAGCCAAGCCCCATCCGAACCACATCGATCCCATGTAAGCTAACCAAGCAGAAAGAAGCGACATCAAAAACCCTCAGTACCCATCAGAGAGCATTAACCAAACCCACCATTTTGCCCCCCATTCATTTTTGTCATTCTGAACCCACAGCATGAACTAAGCACACATAATTAATGCACATACACCAATAGCCCTCAGTTTACATCACAGAGCAAGGGGACTATTAATATGAACTAATTATCAATTCAATTTCAGCATAAGACTATTAACATCATTACATCACAGAGCAAGGGACTATTAATATGAACTAATTATCGATTCAATTTCAAAGATAAGACTATTAACATCATTACATCACAGAGCAAGGGATTAATATGAACTAATTATCAATTCAATTTCAAAGATAAGACTATTAACATCATTGAGCGGTTCAAACCCGCCACCACACCAAAGAAGAGCCCTCGGCATTCATCGCAGAGCACTAGCCATTTTCATCACAGAGCAAGGGGTAGAGACAGAGAGGGAGTAAGGTAGGGTTACCTCAAGATAAATAAGAACCACGGCGGCGACCCACCACCAAAGATAACCCTCATCCATCTCCTTCACCTTGCATAAATCACACAAACATCGACACAACTTAAGGCTCAAGCATAAAAATCAAACTCAACAAAAGACATTAAGCTAACAGATCTAAAGGAGAATAGAGGGAGGATGGGGAAAGCAAAGCCCGGCCAGGGCCCGAGCACAGGAGGCCGAGTAGGAGAACCAAGCCATGGCGGCGTAGGCGACACGCGGGGCCAAGTCCAGTGGCTTGGGTGGCGGTGAAAATTTGCTTTAACTATATATACATATAATTAATATAGTAACTTCACCTCCAAACTTTTTTTCCATTTTGGAATTTTCATATATATGGCCAAACAGCGTGGCTAGTCGCTTACAAAAAGATTAAAAAAAAAAGTAGAAACCTATAAATAAACAAAGTTTTTCTAGTGGCGAAGGTATGCTGTTATCTCCGTCTTCAATACTTGAGAAAAAACAGTCGGTGAACAGAGGCGACGACGGCAAGCTCCTCGACGACAATAGCTGAAATGGACCACACGAGCGGGCTCAGTGAGGTGAAGCGATACTCAAACCGGGCACGGAGTGGCGATGGATTCACCGGGCTTGGAGATCTCCCGTGGTTACCGTAGCGCCAGAGATGGAGATCAAGAAGACTCTGTTGGGGAGCTATATATGTGCACTGCACCGTTTGTAACGAGTTAATTATCACGGACGGTTTTTAACAAAAACTGTCTGTGAAGAGATTATATCACAGACGGTTCATGTTTAAAACCGTCTGTGAAGAGGTCATATCACAGACGGTTTTTGATCAGAACCATCTGTGATACTTCACAGACGGTTTTAAATATGAACCGTCTATGATATGACATCTTCATAGACGATTTTTAGTGTGGAGAATAACACAGACGGTGGGTAAACAAAAACCGTTTGAGATTGTGTTTAATACAGACGGTTTTGATGAACCGTCTGTGATCAGGCGTCTAGTATTAGCATTTCTGTAGTAGTGACATATCCGCTGTCACAGTGGTAAAATGGCTCTAACTTTTTCATCCGAACTCCACATTCAACCATCCAAGACTTTCTAGAATCCTCACAGAAAAACCTACAACTTCCTAGTTATGATGAAACTCTGATTCTATCGTTCTCTGCCCCGTTTCTTTTCCCCAAGACTGTCCCAGAATCAGTCGGGATAGTCCGCTTCACTATTTTATATCTTTAATTCTAAAACTTTTAAATATATGAACGATACCAGTTCTAGAAAGTACACACAATTTCCTAAATTATTCAAGTTATCGCCACATTTTAATTTTGACATCTACTATATGAAACTGATGCATCTTCATGACGTCTGCCAGCTACGTCCAGATTCTGATCAGCTTCCTTCCCGAGGCCGTTTATTTTTTCTTGCTACTCTGATTCTAATGATCTAGACCTTATTGGAAAGCTAACGAGATTATCTAACTTTTATCTAATTGGACTGATATCTGAATCTGAGCCTAAATACCCTGAATCGCCCCTGCAAGATTCTGCGTCCAACCTAGACGAACTAGGGTAGACTGAAAGCTAACTTTTCCTGAATCAAAACGATCTACAAACTTAGTAGCGACTAATTCATGCCAAAACTTAGGGATTAACAGGGTTTACCCTTGACGATCATGACGAATCACGGGAACCCGCGAAAACCTTCTCTTTTCCTTCCTTTTCTTCTTCTTCTCCTCTCCTCCTCTCCTTGTTTCTCCTCTCCTCCTGCTGGCTTTCTTCTCCCCTCAGAGCAAAGACTAACTGTCGAGCTTGCAAAGATGGCAAAGAAAGCGCGGTGGCACGACAAATAGTGGGCGGCGGTGCCTAGGGCAAGGGGCAGGGGGCACACGGGTAGGGAGAGGGGTGGCGGCTAGGGCAGTGCCGCCGCCCCCCTCGGCTCTTTTATTGGCGCTGGCCCACCTTGGGCCTTGGTGTCGTGGGCCGAAAGCCCATGGCCCATGTTTTCTTCCTTTTGCAGAAAACCCCCTCTAAATCCTTTTTAATTCCTTCTCTAATGCATTTCGGGATATTATACGTATGTTGCGGATCGTCCTGAATCAGCGTAACAGCGATCGTAGTAACGCCTTTACGGTATCCACATGTCCAAGGGTGAAACTCCGTGCGCCGGTGTGCTAGCACTAGCGCGCATGGCAAGGCATTCGGGGAGGAGGTGGCTAGGGTTTCAGTGGGTGGTGCAACATCATCCTAAAAGCCCCTACGCCTCCCCTTATAAAGAGACCCTAATGGATCTCTACGTCAGAAACTCATTATGACTTTTAACCACGTACGAATTATAATCTGATTTAAGCATCTAACGGATCCAATCCAAACTAGTTTGTTCGAACCCATTAAGTATGTAACCATGTAGGTTCATGCGTAATCGGCAGTGATCCGGAAACTCCTTTCCGATCCATAAGTCGGTAGCGGTTCCTAACAAGACATAGTGACTCCTGAATACACATAAAGATCATATCGGATGAACCTTTATAGAGCTCATGTGTTGATCCCTTTGCATCATGATACTAGATCGAACTCAAGGCGAGATGCGTGCCATCCTATGATAGCTCGATCCTTCACTCGATATTGTAGTGGATTACTTAGTTGTAGTTGAGTCCTCAACCATATTCGGTATGGCCATGCATTTCCTTAATCCAATCACGTCGAGGGGTCCAGAGATATCTCTCCCGTTAAAGAGTTGGGGCAAATTCCATCCTAATCAGTCACATTCCTCCGCATATTTCGTAGTAAACCCGAAAGCTACCATTATGACTACCCATTTACGGAGTAGTGTTTAGCAACCCCTAAGTAAACTATTACATTGTAAGAAACCATGACAACCTCAGGTCTAAGAATCACACATACACTATGTATAAGACCAACTGATGACACTTAAGAATATAACAATTCTTGTAGTGTCTCAAGGTGGGTTAACCAACACTATATTCTCCAACATATGTCCACATTATTGATTTGATATCTCATATCCATATTCCGTGAAACGTAATCATCAATCAATACTTGTGTTGTTGTTCCTGTTAGAATAATTGAGGCTAGGGTTTTGCTATTCACAACTGTGCATCTTATTCATTAATGGGAGAGTATATATAGAGAAGAGTACATAGGCCACATGGGCTAAGAGAGGGAGAGAATATACAACCAACACTCATACATCACTCTTAATAGTTCCATAAATCATAAGTGTCCCACATAATCACATAAGATTAGGGATGTTTAGAATGACATCATAAACATAAATAGAGAGTTTCACGAATAAGTCACATACTTATCAATAAATATAAATGATATTTCATTCAAGGGACGAAATAACATATTGTTCAAAAGTTCATAAATATTGAAGCGATGCAATAATCTCTATGATTGCCTCTAGGGCATATTATTAGAGATAACTTTCCTTGTACAGTTAGCTAAAGATAGAAATAGTATTTTCCTATTTTGTATCAATCCCGGATTGCATTCCGGATTGTACTCTAACTTCCCTGTATATTGCCGATGCTTATATGTGTGCACGCCCAGGCAGTTAGGTTGTGTGGTGATTGCCTCCTCTCTCTCTCTTGTTCGTTTTGTTTCATGGTATCAGATTAGACACCGATCCAATCTACTCTTCCGCTACCTACCATCTCCAGCACCATGAGTTCTACCTCCGAGTTCGCCAACAGCACTCTCGGCCTCCCCACCACCATCGCTCCTGCTGCGTTGAGCTCGGCACACACCGCCACCATCCGCCTTCCGGTCGTCCTCAACTTCCAAGATTCGAACTACACCATGTGGAGCACCTTCTTCCTCGCGCTCTGTGGAAAGTTCGGTCTCCTTCCCCACGTCAGGCGTGCCACCCCCATGGCGAACGACGCAACCTGGGAGCAGGATGACTTCACCGTGTTGACGTGGATGTATGGCTCCATCTCTACCGACCTTCTCGCCGTCGTCATGGAGCCAAATCAGTCTGCCTACACCCTCTGGACACACGTGGAATCCTTGTTTCGCGACAACAAGGACACCCGCGCCATCTACCTCAACAACGAGTTCCACTCCTTGATCTAGGGCTCCATGTCCATTTCGGACTACTGCCAAAAGATCAAAACCCTCGCCGACTCTCTCCGCGACGTCGGCCACCCCGTCAGCGACCCCGTGCTCGTCCTCAACACTCTCCGCGGCCTCAACCACCGCTTCTCCAGTGCGGCTACACACATCTCGATGACAGCCTCGCTACCCACGTTCAACGACGTGCGCTCCAAGCTTCTTCTGTAGGAGACGCGCTTGGAGAACGAGTCTTGCATCGCCTCGGCTACCGCGCTCTTCACCACCTATCAGCGCGGCCAGTAAGCGTCTTGCGGCTCTGGTCTGAGCCCGATGCCACCATTATCCTCGTCTTTTGGCGACAGCGGCTCTGGAAAGAAGTGGAAGAACAAACACGGTAAGGGCACCTCCAACGGCGGGGATGCCCCTCCTCGCCAGACTTCATCCACTACACCCACGCCGACCAGTCCATGGGTCTGCTTCAATCCATGCTGTCCCATAGGGCGCCCACAGCCGGGCAGCGGCATCCTCGGCGCTCACCCCCCTACCGCTCAGGCATTCAACATGAATGCTCCATCGACGACGCCTTCGACCCCGTCTTCTGCGCCAACCTGGGATCAGGCTGCTCTTATTGCAGCCATGAACAACCTCTCCACCCAGGAGGGCTGGATCATGGACTTCGGTGCATCCTCGCACATCATAGCCACCGATGGTAATTTGAGCACCCTCTCCCCTCTCTCCTCTCCCTCTACTGTCACTATTGGCAATGGCACCACCACTCGTGCTTCTGTCCGCGGTGACACCACCCTCCACACTCCATCTATATTTCGTCTCCACAATGTTCTTGTTGTTCCTTCTCTTATTAAAAATCTCATCTCCGTTCGTCAATTTACACGAGATAGCGCATGTTCCATAGAGTTTGACTCTTTTGGTTTCTCCATTAAGGACATCAAGACTCGACGTGTGATTCTTCGCTACAATAGCCGCGGGGACCTTTACTCCTTCCTGCTAGCATCGTCTACACATACAACACGCGCCCACGTCACCCTTACCGCCACTGCTCGCCTTTGGCACTAGCGTCTTGGTCACCCTGGTCGCGACGCCCTTGATGCCCTCTACAAGTCATCTCTTATCTCGTGTAATAAACTGGATCGCACAACTTGTCATGCATGCCAAACTGGCAAGCACGTGTGTCTTCCTTTCTCTAGTTCTACTTCCTCTACTTTGGAGCCATTTGAGTTAATTCACTGCGATGTCTGGACCTCGCCAATTTTAAGCAATTCTGGTTACAAATATTATTGGGTGATCATTGATGATTTCTCTCATTTTTGCTGGACCTTTCCTTTAAAGCAAAAATCAGACATCCTCACTAAATTGGTTCAATTCCACGCATACGCACTTACTCAATTTTGCTCTCCTGTTCGTGCAATTCAGGCTGACAACGGGACTGAATTTGTCAACTCGGCATTCTCCTCCTTTTGTGCTGACCATAGCATCCACCTACGCCTCTCCTGTCCCTATACGTCACAGCAGAATGGCAAGGCTGAACGCACACTCCAGACCATCAACAACACCATACGCACACTCTTCTTTCATGCCTCCATGCCTGCTCCGTACTGGGCCGAGGCGCTCGCCACAGCCACTTATCTCCTGAACCACCGACCATCCACCTCCATCAAACATCTCACTCCCTACCAAAAACTCCACAAAAAATCCCCTGATCTCGCTCATCTTCACGTCTTCGAGTGTCTTTGCTATCCAAACACTTCCTCTACTACACCGCATAAACTCACCCCTTGCTTAGTTGCTTGTGTCTTCCTTGGCTATCCCTCCTCGCATAAAGGATATCGCTGCCTCGACCTCGCCACTGGTCGTGGCCATATTTCAAGACACGTCACATTCGATGAGTCCGTTTTTCCTTTTGCCGGCCGCCAGACATCCAGCACTGCGCGTTCCACTACGTATTTGGATTTTTTGTTGGAACAAGTACAAGATGCGGCATCTGTGTGGTTCTACACCCGGCGGCCACGTCTTGCGGGGCAAGTTCCTGAACAGGTGGCTCCGGAACAAGCCCCCGTCTCTGCGTGCGCTCCTGGCCAGGCGGGCCCAGAGTTCGCGCCCATGCAGCTGGCTGACTTGGTGGGTTCCACCCCAGCGCCCCCGCCAGGCCACCTCGCTTCTGCACACGATGACTCAGCGTCGAATCCTCCCTCGGCAGGTCCCTCTACTCTGTGCGGCCCTGCGCCAGCAATGGATGCCCCGACAGCCGCTACCCCAGCTTTGTGCACCACGGACCAGGAGGGTCTGCCACTACCTCCCGCACCGCCTACTGCTACGCTGGTTCCCGCGCCGCTTGCGCCGCCGGCTCCTGTGCTCACGCAAGCCCCTGCGCCGGTCGGACCTATCCTTCGGCCTGCCCCCGGACCGCATCCCATGGTCACCCGGGCACGCGATGGCGTGGTCAAGCCGGTGCACCGGCTCAACCTCTCGGCGACACACTCCTTGGTCTCTCTGATACCCACCAATTATCGGAGCGCTCTTGCAGACTTCAATTGGCGTAAAGCCATGTCCGATGAGTATGGCGCACTCATGGACAATGGCTCCTGGTCACTTGTTCCACGGCCGCCCAGTGCCAATGTCGTCTCTGGCAGATGGATTTTCAAGCACAAGTTCCGTTCCGATGGCTCCCTTGCTCGCCACAAAGCACGGTGGGTGGTTCGTGGGTTCTCTCAGCAGCCCGGCGTGGATTTTGACGAGACCTTCAGCCCCATTGTGAAGCCCTCTACAATCCGCGTCGTCCTCAGCCTCGCCACCTCCCATGCTTGGCCAATTCATCAGTTGGATGTCAAGAACGCCTTTCTCCATGGCAATCTTGATGAAACTGTGCACTGCCAACAACCTTTTGGATTCGTGGATCCGTCTCGCCCGGAGCATGTCTGTCATCTTCACAAATCCCTGTACGGATTGAAGCAAGCACCTCGGGATTGGTACCAACGTTTTGCCTCGCACATCCGTACTATAGGGTTCGTCGCTTCGGCTTGTGACACGTCTCTATTCGTGTTAAAGGATGGCGCGCACCTCGCTTTTCTCCTCCTCTACGTCGATGACATCATCCTCACGGCGTCCACTCCACAGCTTCTGGAGCATATCACACATCACCTCCACTCCGAGTTCGCCATGACAGACCTCGGCGAGCTTCACTACTTCCTCGGCATCTCCGTCACTCGGACAGCACATGGGTTGTTCCTGTCTCAGCGCCAGTACGCCGTCGACTTGCTTCAGCGTGCCGGCATGGCCAAGTGTCACTCTACGGCGACTCCTATTGACGCTCGTGCCAAGCTGTCCGCCTCCGACGGCTCTCCTATCGCCGATCCGACGGATTATCGGAGCCTCGCCGGCGCCCTCCAGTACCTGACTCTCACACGTCTGGACTTGGCATATGCTGTCCAGCAGGTGTGCCTCTTCATGCATGATCCACGTGCACCTCATCTCGCCTTGATTAAGCGGATTCTCCGCTATGTCAAGGGCTCCCTGGATCACGGCCTCTCCATCGACTCCTCTCCTGCCTCGACACTGACGGTCTACTCTGACGCCGACTGGGCCGGCTGCCTCGACTCTCGTCGCTCCACATCGGGCTACTGCGTCTACCTCGGGGATAACTTGGTTTCGTGGTCCTCCAAGCGCCAAACAACCATGTCACGGTCTAGCGCTGAGGCCGAATACCGAGCTGTCGCTCACGACGTCGCCGAGTCTTTGCCGGTTACGCCCGGCTTCTCAGAGTCTGCATCATCCCCTCGCCACGGCCACAGTTGTATACTGCGACAACGTCAGTGCCGTTTACATGTCGTCAAACCCCGTTCAGCACCGCTGAACCAAACACATAGAGATCGACATCCATTTCGTTCGGGAAAAAGTCTCTTGGTGAAGTGCGTGTCTGCATGTGCCGTCTTCTCATCATGACGAAGGGGTTGCCTACACAGCTGTTCACTGATTTCTGATCCAGTCTTTGCGTTCAGTCCTTTCCTGCATCCACGCAAGGACTGCGGGCGGGTATTAGAGATAATTTTCCTTGTACAGTTAGCTAAAGATAGAAATAGTCTTTTCCTGTTTTGTATCAATCCCGGATTAGTCTTTTCCTGTTTTGTATCAATCCCGGATTGCATTCCGGATTGTACTCTAACTTCCCTGTGCACGCCCAGGCAGTTAAGCTGTGTGGTGATTGCCTCCTCTCTCTCTCGTTCGTTTTGTTTCACATATCACTAACACTTAGAGATTCACTGAATTTGTTGTCCATTTGCAAGAAAGTAGGCCAAAGTTTCTCATCGGAATTTGTTATGGGTCTTCTATTTTCTGTACTCATTTTAAGTTCGCTAGGACCAAACAAACAGAATACATTTAGAGTCTTAGTGATAGGGTGCATCAATGGGGCAAATATCTTCACTCAAGCAACCCCGTCTTAAAATTTGATAACACAAATTATATGTTCAGTGCTACTTTATAGTTTTGCTCAATATTTTTAAACTTGTGGCATCTAAATTCTACCCACAACATTGACAGGGAGGTTCATCAATGAAAGTTGTCGACTGCATACTTTGTCTCAAAGGATACCACGAGTGGAAGCTCTCAGGTGGGATCGGTATATGGCGGTATGGCGGCATTGTGAAGATCGCGTCCTCAAGCAAGAGGTTGCCTTCACATTCATCCAGGGGCGGAGACTCAGCTGACCTGAACCAACAAATGCTGGAATTTGTGCATCTTCTCTCCGAGGTTTCCCTTGAGGAATCTAGACTTGGAGAATCTCAGCGTTCTCTTTTCCAGCGCTTTGTTCTTCGAGTTGTGCGGGCATTCCTTCTGGAATGGGATGAAGCTGAGGACTTGCCATTAGATGATATGGTAGGTAAGTCCTGCTTATTCTTATATATTTATCGATCCTTTTAATACTCGTTTGATTGATGCCCTCACCGAACAATGCTGAACCTCGACCAAAATAACCTCTGTGGGATGAATTCCTTACGGTGGTGAATTTTTCAGGTCCTTGAAACAATACTCGAGCAAGCCTGTAAAGAATGGTGCGTTCTTCTCGCTTCCCATCGAAACCAGGTACGATATCATATTTATAGTCCTCGATGTCCTTTTGTTATGATGATGTAAATTTATGTACACTACCCAACATGTAGCATTTGCCAAATTTCAATAATAGTCCTTCTATAAACAATTGTAAAAACCCGAAACTCTGCAAATGATTACTGTATACTTACTTTTAAACATGTCATGTCTGACAGGTCAGATCACTTCTAAGGAAGATGATGAAAGATGAAAATGGAACACTCTCTAAACTGGAATTGATCGAAGCTATCTCAAAATCTCTGAAGGAGAATAGTGAGTGCTTATTCTCTTCATTGTGGTTACCCTGTGGTAGCCGCAAACACTTGATTGATGGGGGAGGACTTGAACACCAACAAGAAGAGCTGGAGGTAGGGACTGTTGTGCAATAAATTGCGCTGCTGAGATTGTTAGTTGGCAATCTGTCTAGAATAAAACCAAAACTCTTTTTCTTCCCTTATAAAATTAACAACACCACAACTACTTGTGAGTATTTTGCAGCAATTGCATGTTTCTCTTGTCAGGACCCCTTTTCTAACAATAAGTAGCAGTGAAAATAGTGAGCACTAGCTAGCACTTTTGCACCCCTCTAATGACAACCATCCTGTTCAAGACTAAGATATTGAGAATTAAAATGATCTTTGGCATCATAAATTCTGTTGCACTTAGCTGATTATGATTATTCTATTGAAATTTGACATATTCAGAAGTTAAAACTGTCCTTCAATGAGATGAAGTTTCAAGTTGAATCTACTCGAGCTAAATGGGAGGAAGACTTGAGGAGGCTAGGTGAGTAATGCATTTGAAATTTTGTCTAACACTGTGTTCTTTGATCTCTAATCAGTATCTTAATATTATAGAAAGCTATTTTGAGGCTCAGAACCATAATGCTTACCGCAAGTTACTTGACGAAAATCGTAAGTTGTACAATCAAGTACAAGATCTTAAAGGTAAACTACAAATATATTAGCTTCATTTGACTAGTAGTAAGATATTTAGTTACTGATTACTTCCAAATGTTTCTTAGGTAGCATTCGAGTATACTGTAGAGTGAAACCTTTCCTGAAGACACAATCTGGTCAAAGATCTACTGTTGATCATACTGGGGAAAAAGGGGAGATCATGATTATGAACCCTCAAAAGCAAGGAAAGGATGGGCGGAAGATATTCTCATTCAACAGAATATTTGGACCTAATGCTTCACAATGTACATCATCAACCTTTCTCAAATTTCGTTTCTCATTTACTGCAAATCGATAGCATTCCCTCTAGAACTTTGTAAATAAGACCTAATCATTCATGAGAAGGTTATGTGATTTTTCTTAGTTATATAGTAATTATTCAAAATGATGTTTTTTTGCGACGAATGAATGATTTATTTAGCTCATGATGCAAAGAGCAATATATGATTATATGAATCTGTTGGTCAGAAAAAGAATGATGCATTATTTTGGAGAATGTCAGATATTTTTGTAGGAGATGTAGTTTTGTTGGCAACTCTTAATTGTACCTGTCTTATGTTACTCACCTTCACTTTTGTTTTCTTGGTGAAAGCTGAAGTTTTTGTTGATACGCAACCATTGATCAGATCCGTGATGGATGGCTATAATGTTTGTATATTTGCATATGGTCAAACAGGATCTGGAAAAACGTATACTATGGTAATTCTTCACAAGCCATTGTACTTAAAAGTTTAAACATTAGTTTTGTGGAACGTTTTCAAATCAAGAAACCCAATGCTATTGTTAAGGGTATTAGAGGTATTTCCTATTGTTAGGGTTTAGTCTTGTGTGTATCCCCTTGTACTATATATATGCCCTATGGGCTATTGCAATAGACTAGCTCCATTCATATTAACATGGCATCAGAGCTTAGGTATACAACTTAGCTCAACGGTCTTCCGCTGCCCTGCCCCCGGGAGGAGCAATCTCCACTCCCGGGGGCGGCCAACCTCTTAGCCAGAGCCCTCCTCGCAGCAACAACAATCCTCGTCCTTCCTTGCAGCAGCAGCAAAGGAGCTCGACGCCGTCAACTTGCTTGACAAGCTCCCCCACCCTTCATCTCGCCCGGACCCGGCCATCCTCAAGTTCGTTGCGCCAGATCCGGATCCGACGCCATCACCCTCTCTGGCTCCCAATGCACGGCGCCATCGCGCCGCCTCCTGGATCCCGCCGCCGCCACTCCCGTGGCCGCCGCGCACACGCCCGGCCCGGATCTACCGCCGCCGCCGCCGCTTCCTTCGCCTCTTCTCCGCCGGCGGATCCGGCTTCCCTACCGCAGGATTTAGCGCCCTCCTCACCGCCACCGCGTCTCCCTACCTCAGATCCAGCCGCCGGGCTCTTCCCCGCCGTCGGCCTCTGCCCCAGTTGCCTCGGCTTCCTCCCCTTTCCGTCGCCGCCGGATCCGTGGCCGCTTCTCCCGTGGCCGCTACGGATCCTGTGGCGCTGCCTCCGTGGCCACTGCCGGATCCCGTGGCCGCCGCTCCGTGGCGCCACGGATCCCGTCATCGCCGCTCTCGTGGCCACCGCCAGATCCGCCGCCGGTTTTCGCGCTTTTCGCGTGCTCCACCACCCGCGCCACTGGAGAATAGGGGGAGGGAATCCCTAATATCCTCCCCGTGCCTCCCTTTTTTTTTGCTGGACCGACGGGTCTGCCGGGCCGACGGGTTTCGGCCCAAAACTGAAAAAAAAAACTGCTGCTATAATCCACTACCTTTGAGTCTTCCGTTTGCGTCCATCCAAGTCCATAGCATCTCTCTCTTTGAGTTCGTCAAAGTCGTACAAGTCCACAAATCCTTGTCAGTCAGCCAATTGCTTTGCTAGCCACGATTCATCCTCATGGATTGAATGTGGTCATCTCCTTTCTTTGGCATGGCAGCAGCCGCCGCTCTTCTCTTCGAGCAGCTGCAGATCGTAGAAGTCTTTATGATGCCGCCACTTCTCTCTAAGCCGCCGCCCCGAGCTTCTAAGGCCACCGCGTTTCTTCAGATCACCTTTGCGCTTCTTGTACCTTCTTGCGCCGCCATCTTGGGCTTCGATCTGCGCCGCTATGCTTCTATCTCTCTCTTCGGTTTGATTTGACAACTATCTCTATTTTGTGTCACCTTCCACATCCTCTCTTATCGTGTTACCGCGGTCGATTCTGCTCCCGCTTATCTCTACTTTCCCAGCCCCTGCATTTTGTGCTTATGGGCTGCAGCATGATTCCGGATGGGAGGAGATCCTTTGGTACCGACACAATTTTCCAAGAGCTGCACGCTATGACGACATCTTCCAAACTCGGACTTCGGTTTTCCCCTATTATAGTGTCAACCCTTTCCAAATGCAATGCTATTGCATACGCCTTGCATTTGAGAGGGAGTGTTAAGGGTATTAGAGGTATTTCTTATTGTTAGGGTTTAGTCTTGTATGTGTCCCCTTATACTATATATATGCCCTATGGGCTATTGCAATAGACAAGCTCCATTCATATTAACAACTATAACAAAAAACAAAGTGTTCAACACTGGTTAACAGTAATAACAACAATGTCCCTTTGTAAGTTACTTATTTTCATCACACGTCATGGTATTTTGTTGGTTTCTTTATGACGGTGTATTTTTTGCATACATTACTCAGATCGGTCCAGATATAACAGCAGAGGAAACTTGGGGCGTGAACTACCGATCGCTAAACGATCTGTTTGGTATTTCTCAAAATAGAGCAGATACGACCACATATGATGTGAAAGTTCAGATGATAGAAATATACAATGAACAAGTGAGGGATCTATTGATGGACGATGGTGCAAACAAAAAATATCCTTTCATGATTGCTAAAAGAATTATTTCAAGTTGGCATTTGAAAACAATAATCTGAAGAAATATGTTTCCCCATACATTGTTAACACCCCCCCCCCCCCAATTATATGGCATTATGGCACATATGAAATATATTGCTTTATGTTCACTTTCCTTGTTTCATTGTTAAAACTTTCCTTAAATATATTTTTTTCTTTTGGATCTTTTTCTTAACCATAAACACATTAGAGATACGTAACAGTTCTCATGTAAATGGACTCAACATCCCAGATGCAAATCTAGTGCCAGTGAAGTGTGCGCAGGATGTTTTGGATCTGATGAAAGTTGGCCACAGGAATCGGGCAGTTGGAGCAACTGCTCTTAACGAACGAAGTAGCCGCTCACACAGGTATTTTATACATATTCACTTCATCCCATCCTTAGTATAATATCTTTGCATATTGTCCTTTTCTAGAGATAATCTCTCTTGAATCGTTTAGTGATATATGCATAATCAAATTCAGTGCATGTGGTAATTTTGTTACTCTTCTGTAGTGTGTTGACAGTTCATGTGCAAGGGAAAGAGATAATTTCTGGTTCAACTCTAAGAGGATGCCTTCATCTGGTGGATCTTGCAGGAAGTGAGAGGGTGGACAAGTCTGAGGCCACTGGAGAAAGATTAACTGAAGCCAAGCATATAAACAAATCACTATCCGCGCTTGGTGATGTTATAGCTGCACTAGCCCAAAAGAGTTCCCACGTTCCATACCGGAATAGCAAGCTAACACAAGTACTACAAGATTCCCTAGGTACACAGAACCTCTTACCAAGATTAAACTTGTTTAGTCAAGAATGCCCACATAGCTAATTATTTGTTTACTCTTCTTGTAATATAGGTGGTCAGGCAAAGACATTGATGTTTGCGCATGTGAATCCTGAAGCAGATGCTTTTGGTGAAACAATGAGCACTCTCAAGTTTGCCGAGCGTGTAGCCACAATAGAACTTGGTGCAGCACGTGTTAATAAGGAAGCTGGGCAGGTCAAAGACCTGAAGGAAGAGGTATGATTATGACATTGTGTTGTTGAAACGTAGCAGGCATTGGAACTTTGTTTTCATAACTCATGGTATGTGTCTTTGTAGATTGCTAAACTAAAATTGGCATTAGACGATAAGGAACGTGAAGCAGCACAGCTAAAAGATGTTGCTAAACGTGTGGCCTCTGAGATGATAAATGCAAGAACGAGATCACCTCTAACCACCAGCTTGTCCTTGAAGCCTGAAGCTGGTCAGGATTCCAGTGTTGAGACTTGTACAAGTGAGGTATTTTGCTTTTGACCTCCCTGAAAGCTCATTCAACTTGTTTTTTTTACAACAGTATTATGTTCATCTATTGGAATTAGCTTCTTGCAAGTTACAACGCATAACACATTACTCACTTATCTTAACCATATGGCTTGTTTCTCACAGAAATGTCCTAATCATATGTCTGTTCCATTGGCAGATCAGAAGCTCATCATCTGGAAAACAGAGAAGGTTTCGCTCTCCATTATCAGTGAGAGAGTTGGATGGAAAGTCACCTGTCATCAACAGGGAATTATACCCGAGTGCGCGGAAGTTTAAGACTCCATCTCCTCCAGTAAGAAGTTCATTGTCTGCCGAGAAAGTTGGCATCGCCAAAAGTGTGGCGAAAACCGAAAGCATTGACTGTACGCCTATATCAAGGATTGAAGTGCCTGCAAAAGTACTGAACAGCAGCTCTAGGAACACGCCTTCATCCGTTCTGACAGCTCAAAGTTTACGGAAATTCCGAGACTTGGAAGAAAACAGAAGCACAAGACCGTCTGTTCGAGAAAGCATGACAAAGAATAGGCCTGACAGTGCGACAAAGTCTCAGAAAGAAGAGCAAACGGCAATCAAATACACAGGTGCTAGAGTGAGGTCAGATGCCATGAGCACGAAGAATTCATCCGAAATGGAAAACGAGTCTGCGAACAGCGAGCCCACCTTCCATTTCAACCGAAAGGCGAAGAAGTTCCCGCCACAAGCAACAAGACAGTCCCAAAGCATCGACCTTAGGTACGATTCTTCGGCTATTTTTCTTACCTGGTAGTGGTAGTTGCACTGCATCTCTTTCAGGTTTCTTCTACTTGCCAATGCACATGTGATTTTGCTAACAGAGGCGTTTTTTTGGCATTGTCAGGGCCTCGGTCCGGGAGATGGAGCCTCTGACTGAAGGGAAGCATCGCCGGAACTGGCCGCCTTACACCAAAAGAACCAACATCCCCTTGCCGGAGACCCAGCGCAGCGTCTCTCTGCCCCGCGGGAAGATTGCTCTTGTGTGAATCTAGCTTCGTTAGGAATTATATTCTTTGATTCGAAGATGCAACGTTTTGTGAATGTGATAATCCTGTGGTCCGACCGATCTGCAGGCTCTACGGCTGGTAGAAATGTAAATATCCCGTTTTCGTTTTGTAAAAGAGTTTCAAATTTCTTTTTGATTTCAAAAGTTCAACTCCAAGATCTCTCAAAAGATCTCAAAATTTCTCAAATCCTCCTAGTGGGCTTGGCCCAGCCCACCTCAGCCCCTCCCCCTTTGACGCCCCATGTTATTACTTCGGAATTTTTTTTAAAATAATATTATTTTAAAAGATATTTACAAAAATAAATAGCCGCCCCAAAATTTACAAAAATAGATTGCCAGTTCAACTGACGACAGATACCTGAACCTGCGGTCCCTGTCGCCAGTTCAACTGACGACAGATACTTATCGCCATTAGGTACATGAAACCCTAAACTGATTAGTCTATTTGTGATTTTTATAGATTTTCAACGGTATGAAGTTTGTTAGACTCACAATAACATTTTATGATCGTCGTATATTATTCTAGTGCGCTGAATTTCTCAAGAATTTTTCAAGGACGATTGAGGTATCAATAATTCGTAAGTAAGAAGGTAAGTGATATTACGATGCGCCCGAGAATTCATACACGGTGTAGAACTTTGGAGAAATGAGCTCTTGTATAATATTGCTCATGTACATGCGCGACATATTATGTAAGGAAACAAATGTGAATTTGCCATTACTATCAAAACTACGACAAATCACACTGATATTACATAACATTCAGCAAAACGTCATAACACTTAATTTGTTTCAAATCAAAATGATAATTCAGAACATTGGCAATAACACATTACTACTGTCGGTGCTTTCTCGTGGTCGCGACCTCAACGTCCCCCATGTCAGACCCCAATTTTGGAACTTGGGATCCACTGTGTATAGTTGTGTTATTCCCTAGATCAGTAGCTGACACACACAGAATACCACATTTGCTCAAGCATTTAACTACAGAAGCTCCACGCGGACGTACGTGTTGGTTTGTAGAAACGGCCACGTTTGGTCAAAATATCAATTTAGAAGAGTCTTTAGGGGGTCCTAGTACAGTTTTATAGTGATCCCAGGGAGGTCTTGAGTGACCCGAAGAAGGTCCTATGGTGGTCCTGCAAGGAGGTCCTAAGGGGAGGTCCTAAGGTGGTCGAGAGAGGTCCCTCAGGGGTCCTGTAGCTTATAAGGAAGTCCAGGGAGATCCTGGAAAGACTAGGGGAGGTCCTAGGAAGCCCTGTAGTTCATGAGGAGGTCCCGGGAGATCTAAACGGGGTCTTGGGGCCGTAGGAGATCCTGTGAAGGTCCTGAAGAAGTCCTGAGGAAGTACTATAGTGATCTTGGGGAGGTCTGGTGGAATGATGTAGAGGAGTCCCAGGGAGATCCTGAAAAGTATGGTAGAGACATCCTGGGAGGTCCCGAGGTGTACTGTAGAGACATCTTGGGGTGGTCCTGAGGGACAATGTAGAGATGTCCCGGGGAGGTCGTGAGAATACGACAACAGAGGTACAGAAGGTCCTACAGAGGTCCAGAGAAGGAGGTCCAGAGAAGGAGGTCCTGGGTTGCGACAGAAGAATACAGGACGTCTCGAGGAGGTCCAGAGGAGGAAATCCTGAGGGAGTCCTAGGAGTTCCCGAGGAGGTCCTGGAGGTCTTGGGATATTTGGAGGTGATCTTGAGACCATATGGGGGTGGTCGTGGGTCTCCTCGTAGTGGTCTTAGATCATCTAGGGGTAGTCGTGAGACATCTAACCAGCGATTAGGCACAAACTGATCGTGAACCTTACTCAATAAGAGCAATACTTGATATGAACAGTGCAAGCCCATAATATATTACATAATTATCTGGCCGTGTGGCCAATTGTTTACAAAAACGCCACTTAGGCGTGAGTTTTTCAAAAGCCAGAATGCGGAAGCCAAACAGGTACGGAAGCAAAATACATCATAGTGGATCCATTCACTTTGCCCACAGGCAAGCGACTGGGGGTCCCGGCCTAAGCTTCATTATCTTCACCACCATCTGGTTCATCCTCCGTGAAGTACTGGTAGGGGTCCTGATCATTCGGGTCTGAAAAGAATATAATGGCAGAGCCTGAGTACACAACCGTACTCACGAGCCAACCCACAATGCAATTCTTATAGATGCAAGGCTATTTAAGGAAAGCTTTAGAGTTCTTTTATTTGCACAAAGCCAGGTTTGAAATAGATGAGTAGTAGTAAATCCTAAGACTTAGCAATTTAACAAATCTGTTTTCATAAATGAGTTTCCTTTTGATCAGTACTAGTGGAGGTCCCACCTCCTATCCTCGGGTTATCCCGTATTTACCACTGGTCCCCGATCAGGCCTTTCTCAAATCCTTGGGGTCCCACCCTAGCCTTCCCTTTTCATCACAAATGGTTTTGTAAAGATGAAGACTATATCAAGCAAGTTCTCAGCACCGCTCTTGACCGTAAGCACGGCTATCATGATAGTTTTCTTACTCTGTAGAGTTCGCACACTTTACCCACAAGAGGTAATCGCCTTGATATATACACGTGTTTCCTTGGCCATGCGAATCAAGGGGAGATTACCACAAGGCCTTTACAATGCTCATTCCTCGACGCAACCCCACCCGCTAAGGTTTCCACCGCCCGATGCCAAGCACTTCCAGGAGGCCCCCTCTTGCGCCAAGTGGTTTCTCTGTGGCTCCCTTTCCCCTTTACCCACACCACATTCCTCCAATGGTGAGGCCACGCCGAGGTAAGCAAATTAATTGGCCAGGTCGTACCCACATTAGACTTGTGGTTGCACTGTTTTTGCATGAGAGGTCATCACAAGATTCGGTCCTTACTTGACCAGGGCGGTACATCCACGTACCAACCTCTTCTCGTGCCCCCGGCACCAGCCATTCCTTCCAACCGCCCCAGTCGAAAACAAGTTTCAAGTTTTGTTTGTTTTGAAAATAACCATTTACCTCAACATACCAGCCAGGCTCCCAACCTTGCTGCCCAAATCATTTTCTAAAGTTTTTAAGGAGTGTGGTTGGGCAACTTAATGCCCATATGACAAGGTAGCTAAGCACGGCTAAGCATGACACTTAGATACAGACATATCAACTAGTATGTACTCCATTAAGTCTAGGGTGACAAAGGATAATGTCCAAGTTCAAGGGTTAAAAGTTTATACACAAGTATATGTTAAGGCATTAACTATAATCTAGACCGATTTAGTTTGATAAAATATAGCAATGCAGATTCATAATTTAAAGCAACATAATTTGCAAGAAGTAGGTGCAACATGGTCAAAGGATTGACTCGCCTTGTTCAGAGTGCTGCTGATCGTGATCCTGATCAATGAACGGTTCTTCGGTCGCCTCGGCTTCTATAATCGCAAAACAATCGAAAAGGCGAATAAGCAGATATTCCAACTCAAATTGCTGTCAAATGTGCAAGGAACTCCAAATAATGCAAAAGCGTAGCTTTAGAAATACGAGACCAACATAGTTGAAAACTTAGTGATCGACGGATCTGTGGTGGTCGTAGAAACTACTTTGTTTCAAGAAGGATACGACAAGGAGGTCGTGAATGTACTATGATTTGGGGTGGTCCTGGAATTACTGTACCCAGGGAAGGTCCTGGAATTACTGTACCGGGGAAGGTCGTGAGAGGGCTAAGACTAAGAAAGGTCGTGGACCATGAGGGTGGTCTTCGCAAAAAGATCAAGAGGGTGGTCTTTGCAAAAAGATCAAGAGAAAGATCTAACAAGAGGGGGGTCTAAACTATCAGATCTAATCGAGGAGAGATCTGCACCGTTAAATCAAAACGAGGGAGGTCTTGACCCTCAGATCAACGAAAGGAGGTCTGGACTCTTAGATCTTAAACGAAGAGAGATCTGGACCCTTAGATCTAAATGAAAGGAGGTCTGGAACCTTAGATCTAAACGAAGAGAGATCTGGACCCTTAGATCTAAATAAAAGGAGATCTGGAACCTTAGATCTAAACGAAGAGAGATCTGGACCCTTAGATCCATTCGAGGGGAGGTCTGGATCGCTAGATCCAATAGAGGGGAGGTCTGGATCGCTAGATCCAATCGAGGGGAGGTCTGGACCGTTAGATCCAAACGAGGGGAGGTCTAGGCTGTTAGATCTAATTGAAGGGAGGTCTGTAACTTTAAATCTAAGTGAAGGGGAGGTCTGTGTTGTTAGATCTAAAGGAAGGGAGGTCTGTACCGTTAGATCCAAACAGAAGGAGGTCTGGTCCGTTAGATCCAAACGAGGGGAGGTTTGGATCGCTAGATCCAATCGAGGGGAGGTCTGGACCGTTAGATCCAAGCGAGGGGCGGTATGGATCGCTAAATCTAATCAAGGGGAGGTCTCGATGGTCAAGATGGAACCAAAGGAGATTCTGACGGTTACGATAAACGCAAGGGAAGTCCTGACGGTCAAGATGAATGCCAAGGAGGTCCTGACGGTCGAGATAGAACCAAAGGAGGTCCTAACGGTCACGATTGTACCAAAGGAGATCCTGATGGTTACGATGAAAGCAAGGGAGGTTCCGTTAGTCAAGATGGAACCAAAGGAGGTCCTGACGATCACGATTGTACCGAAGGGGATCCTGATGGTTACGATGAACACAAGGGAGGTTCTGACGGTCAAGATGAACGCCCTGGGAGGTCCCGACGGTCACGATGGAACCAAGAGAGGTCTCGATAGTCAGGATGAACACGAGGGAGGTCCTGACGGTCACTATGGAACCAAAGGAGGTCTCGATGGTCAAGATGAACGCACGGGAGGTCCCGACGGTCAAGATGAGCGCCAAGGGAGGTCCCGACGGTCAAGATGGAACCAAGGGAGGTTCCGTATAGAATTTCCAAATAAACTTTGAACTCTCATCAAAACCAAATGTTTCTTGTTTATTTGAGAATTCAGGGAAATGGAGATGCTACTGGGAGGTCGCGGGAGATGCTACGTCTAAGGGAAGTCGTGAAAGTGCTACGACCCGAGGGGGTCATGCGAGTGTCACGACCAGGGGTGGTTGTGGAGGTGGACGACCAAGAGGGTAGTCTTTGCAAGAGGGAAGGTTATAAGCTAGAGGGTGTTCTTTGTAAAGTAGGAGGTCGTGTAAGTGTTACGACCAGCAGGGAGGTCGCGGAAAGAGCTTTCAACCGTGCGTAGTCGAATGAGAGAGGTCTACGACTACACAACGGTGATTGAAAAAAAAAACCAGGTTTGACTTCTTTACGCGATCGATCAACCAGTGAAACAGCCAGAGGAAGAACCAAAGAAACAACAAAGAAGGAACAAAGTGGCTCAAAACTAGGAAGAGTATTTGGCCGCTAAGAACTTACCGGTATGGAATCTGGGGGATGGTTAGCCGAAGCTGAGCTAGTGACGATGGATCACAGCAATGGAAGAAGCTCCGTGCTGCAAGTAGCTTGAGGGAAATGAGGGTGGTCTTCGGTCTTCAAGGTTGCTTTCTGGAAGCTGGTGCTTGGCCTACTCGGATGTCTTGGAGTGTCCTGGTTGGAGGTGAAAGGAGAGTGGTCTCCAATGCGATGGTTGCCTGCGGCAAGGCGGTGGTGTGGGGGGCGTTTGACAGAGACGAGGGCTCGAGCTGGACTGGAGCCCAAGCTCTCCTGGAGAAAGAAGAGAATGGGGCTAGCACTGGAATTGGCGAAGAAAAGCAACAAGGAGGTCCCAATGTCTTGTGCCCCATATATGTATATGAACGACCTGACTAGGGGGAGTGGTCAAAGTGGTTGGGGTTGTTGATGATATGGCCAACACAACGCAGAGGCCGTGTGGCTTGGGTGACGGGCATTAAATGCCGAATGACATCCAAAAATAAGAATTGAGAAGATACAGTCCAAATGAAAACACAATAAAGTCCAATATGAATTGAAAAGGGGTGATTAAGACACGCAACAATAGTTGTTATACAAAAAGTTTTTAAAAATCCCATATTTTTGCCTTTATGAAATTTTGGGCGGTTACACCCCATGTGGACTGCCTCGAGTCAGGCGACCGAATGAGGTCCCCGCGGCGACGTCCAGAGTGCCGATATCTCTTTCGTCCTGAGGATTTCTCGTGGGGCATCTCTTGAAGGTGTGCCCAAACTCCCTGCAAATTAAGCACTTCTTCGTACGACGTCCAGTTTTTGCTTCGTCCATGTCGTTCCGATGTGCTGTACCTGTCGCCGGCCAACCTTTCCCTTGAGCATATCAATGTCCGCGGCCCAGATTAGTTGCTCCCAGGCGGATGGCCAGTGAAATGGCCAACCACAGCGTAACCATACATCTCCCCAGTCCAGGTTTGCATCATCGCCTCCTTGGTGAAATAGTTAGAGAGGTACTGACCAAGATAATGCGCCACTGTCAAACATACGGCTATGACATGGGAGCAGGGCCTATGCAGAAGAAGGGGTTTGTTGCAAGTGCATATGCAACTACCGCGACATAGCGTGCACTCGTGGGTGACCCTCTCGTGGTTCGTCCCGCGACATCCTTTATCCCTGCACATTATCTCGAAGCGAAGCTCCCTTGTGGCCATCTTGAATGCCCGGTGCATCTCACCCTTCTTGCTCTTCTCCTCCATGTACTTGGTGACCATGGCGGAATAGAGTATTCTATCATTTTCCATGGCAAACGATGCGTTGTTGCTTCTGTCAACAAAGTAGTTCATCGTACTGCGAAGAGTTGCCTCCACAATACCAACCAAAGGGAGGCACCTTGCACCACGCATGACCTAGTTGTACACCTCGGCTAGATTAGCTGTCATGACACCATATCGAGCACCACCCCTGTCATGTAGCAGCGACCACTTCTCCTCAGGCTCGTGCTCAATCCAGTCCTAGAAGCATTTCACCTACGCCCCTGTCCTCCTCGTCAATCTGGGAGCATCTGTGGGTAACTGTGGCAATGCTTCGGGGGCCTGGTCAGCGCTTGGGGCGACCCTTCTCGCTGACTCTCTTCTGTGCGTCTGGGTCTGCTTATCTAGTATCTTCTAGAGTGCTTCGAACTTCCGCTGCTGGTTCTGGTTGCACAGCCACTTGAACAGGTTCATCAAGTCCTTGTTGCGGAATTGCTTGTAGAGGTTTGCACCCAAGTGCCTCATGCACCACCTGCTTTGCAAATCCAGCCATGGAAGTGGTACATTCTCTCCTTGTTGCAGCTGGGTTATTGCACGCAGCAAGCCTGCATGCCGATCATGTATGAGGCATACGTTGGGACGACCTTGCACAACAGAAATCCTCACATTCTTCGGGAACCACAACCAGCTGTCTGTGTTCTCACATTCAACAAAAGCGAATGCCACCGGAAGAACTTGATTGTTCCCATCCGTCGCTATTGCAGTCAGTATCTAGCCCTTGTACTTTCCAGTCAACAATGTGTTATCTACGCACAAGATTGGACGATAATGCCTGAATACATTGATGCATGGACCAAAGGCAAAGAATGCTCGCTACAGTACCATCTTATTGGCCAACTTCGAATGTGTGGCATCTTGAATGTCGATATGGGTGTTGGGATTCCTGTCTTGTATGACTCAGAGTTGCCCGGGGAGGTTGTGATAGGAATCCTCGAACGTACCGAACCTTGATTCCAATGCCTTCTACTTTGCCCTCCAAGCCTTAGCATAGCTGATTGTGTACTGGAACCTTGCCTCAATCGCCTGAATGATGGATTGTGGCTCAAAATCTAGATTATCCACGATCCCATTGTACATGAGGTTGGTGATGAAGCCTAATGACAAGTTCTGGTGGGACTGCACTGACTCGGAAACAACGCATGTGTGAGGGACCACTATAGAGCACTTCCAGTAGGTGTCCCACTTAGGCTAAAATGCGTGCACTCGCCAAGGGCATCCCTCTATGCCGCACTTCACGTCGTAGCATCTTGGGGTAGACTTGATGACTGTGAATGTGCGTCGCACCAACAAGGCCCAGAATTTGACCGCGTCCTGCACGGCCTCCTTGCATTTGTACATAGCTCCTAGCCTGACCTCGCTCCGATCATACTCCCACGGCACACGGGAGCCTTCGTTGACGACGAGGTTGTCGAACTGGTATGTGTTCCACTCGGATGGAACCGCCTGCTGGTCCACATCATCATCATCGTCAGAACCTTCATCTTCAGACAATGCCATGTAGTCTCAGTCTTCGAGATCCATCCTTTGCACTACGGCTTCCACCTCCTCACCCTCGTCAGCAAGACCACTAGCTTGCCTGACCAAAGAAGCTACTTCCGCAGGGTCTTCATCGACAGCATCAGCAACTCAGGAGCTTGACCATTGTGTGTCTTGTCAGTGGTGGAGTCCCCGACTTCTTCTTCGGCGTCAGCACCCCCTTCTTGTTCAGCCGCAGATGGAGGAGTTGGTTTGGCATATGCCTGGACCAGAAGGACCAATTTCCACCCTCCCTCCCTCGCCATGTGTACATATGACTGCCATGAATTTGTTCCCTTCAGCTGTACTAACTCCCAATATGTGGGCTGTGCTACTCGCAGGGCAAGGCAACTCAATCTCAAATCGTACACACCACGGTCCACTTGGAATGTGTGGAACAACCACCGCATCACATGTACGTTGCTCTGGTCTTGGTAGGGGCACGGTCACCGATTGAAAATAACACAAATCAATCCCCTCGGGACCCTCCATAATAGTCCCATGACCATAGTAAATTTTGAAATTGGCGACGTCGGACATATTTGATGCACTACACCATAAAGAATATTTCCACGATTAACCACATATATAGAACTAGACTACCCACCAAAAATTATTATGTAAAACGTACTGCACTACATAACCGTACGTCTAAAACTATGTAATCCATTTAGTTAAAAAAATTACCCGAGAGGTGGGCAACCGGATGGGCAGCGCTTCGCTAGCTTCTCTCCTCCCCTCTACTCCTCTCTCTTCTCTCCTTCTCTTTTTTCTGAATAAAATTGAGTCATGTGCCGAATTTTAGGGTTTCAAGAGGTTTATATAGGGTCATACTTCCCTGTCGCTATTTCAAATAGCGACAGGAAGCTGTCACCAGTTCAAATGACGACAGGAAGACTGTTCACTTCCTGTCACCAGTTGAACTGACAACAGGTAGCTAAACCGACGACAGGGGGCCTACAGGGTCCCTATCGCCAGTTCAACTGGCAATAGCTACCTATCGACATAGAGAGTCATTTTTGTAATTTTTTGGGATGACTATTTATTTTTATAAATATCTTTTTAAAATATATTATTAAAAAAATCATTACTCCGGATGGTAATCACACTTAGGCCACGGATTACTATTCGTTTGTCCAGTATGATACCGTTCTGGCGAATAGTAAGCCTTACCAAAGTCTATGCAGCAGAATAAGATAGAAACTATACTTTATTCCAGCATTTAGCTATGCAAGGCTATAGTCTTTACATTACAAGTAGTGATTTTACAACTGATAAATGAGACAAAGTCCCATCGCTTGTCTGCTATGCTCCTCTGGTCGTCTACTCGTCCCACGCATCGAACATGGTGTCCATCTCGCCCTGGTCCTCATAGTCAGCGGCCTTACCTCCTGCGGTCTCATCGGTACCTGGCGTCCGTCGCCCCACGCAGGATAATTCCCGACCGGACTAGGATCTAACAAAGTAGAATAATAGCAATGTTAAGTACTAGTGTACTCAGCAAGCATTAATAGCAAAAGATACACTAGATGACTCAACTCTGGTTGCGATTTGCATTTTCTAATTCATCTCTATTTCTGAAAATAAACAACTCGTCAAAACTTTAGGTGGCAAGTTTTAATTCAAAAAAGACTATTTGTCACTCGGAGATAAGATAGACCCCTATAGGTTCCCGTAGACTCCAATCCAGAAGACATGCATGAATTCATGATTTTACTTAGCACTGCGCAAGCTTGTACCATTTTACCCATAGCTACTCTGAGCTCTCTATGAACCAGGTCCCCTGCATTTCCTTTGATGCAGGCTCGAGTTCAAAATACATAACGTTTTCTAAGTTACGTGATTAAATCTCCACCCATTACGTTCTGTCGGTGCTGACCTAGTCATCTACCGAGTTCCAGTAATGTTGGTTGGGCCAGCTATCCCTCCAAACACAACACTCCACTATACGATACTATAGCGCTTTGGTTGGGCCGGCTTTCCCACCAGACCCACACCACTCACCCATATTACTTACCTAGTGTGGAGAGCATAATTACGTAATAAGGTAGTATTTTCTGTCCGTTGAAAAGGAAAAATTGTTGGCACTTTTAAATACGGTATCTGACTGAGCAAGAGTTTTATTAGTCTTTATATATTTATTTACTCTAATAATTACACATCACCGATAATTAATTTTACTGATGCTTATTTTTATTGCTAATTTGCTACTACTAATATTCATTAGAAATTACCTTATTACTTAATTTCTAATTATTTATCTAATATTTTCTTAATCCTAATCTCTTTCTTAATCCCTCTCTTTAATTCCCACCAAACCCCTACTCTCTCTCTCTCCTTCCTAACCATTCCAGCTGAATCAACCCATTCATTTCTTTTCCTTTCTTTACTCATTTCCCTTTCTCTCCTTCCTATCTATATTGGCCGAGAGAGTTCTGGGCTTTCTTCTTGGTCATCGTTCTTTCCCATCCTCTCTCCTCTTCATTTCTTTCTTCACTTTGGTTCTTTGCTCCTGGGGTTTTTTTGCTCGACCGAATGGCTCCAGCGAACCAAGCCCTTCCCTTCTACTACTACTCTTTCCCCTCCTGTTATTTCTAGCTTATGGTTTTTATCTTGCTTTAGCTAGTGGTTTGAGATAATTTTTGGATATGATTGATGAAGACATTGAGGGCTATGCTACTATGGCTTGGGTTAGGGTACTGTGTTGATGTTGATGCCATGGTGGGTTAGGCTTTGGACAGAGAAAACAATGGGGGCATAAATGGGCTTACCTCTGTTGGGCTTTGTCGATTTGGGGAGATGGCAGTGGTGGTGATGATGATGGTGCTCTCGTTGGTGCTTCTGGTCATCACTGTCGGCTTGGCGTCGGTCACGATCATGGTTGTGCACTGACTTCCTTCTCCTTCGCGGTGTTGGTTGTGCACTGACTTCCTTCTCCTTTGGGCTCCTTGCTTCCTTGTGGCTATGGGTTTTGGGGCTGTTGGTTGGCTTGTGGAGGGCAGTGAGCTTGGCTTTCTTTTGGGTGTTTGCTTGCCTTCGACTGAGAGATGGAATGGTGAGTGGCTTTGGTTGTGCCGGAGAAAAGGGGAATGTTTGGGGAGGATTGACTGGGGAGGATGGTTTACCGGGGGCTTCGGCTTGGGACTCTCTCCACACTGTGCTTGATATTTTGCTAACTTGCTCTTATCTGCTTGGTCTTTGCATGGGCTGGTTACAAAAGTCTTTTGGTTCATAGAGAGTTCCCTGCACTATTTTAGGGTTTCTCTACTACGAATGGTAATTTGGTAATACGAACAGTGGATGTTGGGCTATAAAAAAATAGAATGGGCCAATGGTCCATCCTATATTGTTGGATTTTAATAAGTGCCAGGTGATGAAATCTACTGAAGGGCTTTGGTGTCGACTAACTTAGGTTGGTCTAGGAACCGTGAGGAACTTTAGGTTATCTAACTGCAATCTCGTATTATTCTAACTCTATTCTCTTGCTTTTGATTTACTAAACGTTTTCTGTGTTTTTGACGAACGACGAAAATGTGAATCGAGGGTCAGGTCGATGGTTTGGCGATATATGGACAAGATGGCAAGGAGGGCTTCGGCGGCGATGTGCATGCAAGGATTTGAGATTGTAATTTAATTAAATGTTGTAATTTATATTTTGATCTTGTTGTAAATCATTCTTGTAATAAATGTCGAGTTTGTAATATTTTACATTTGCTTTGTAAAGAATTTTTGTATGTCGTTCTGACTCAATTAATTAGTGTAATTAAAGCATGAGATTGTATTAATGATTTATTCTTGCGGCAATAATTTATATTGTAAATTCTTGCAAATGAAATCTTGATTATATTATCTTGTATGAAATTGTTTGGCGATGTGATTGATATCAACTGAGGTTATGCTTTGTTTTTTATTTAAAAGAAATTTTTTCCTGCTAATTACATATTAGCGTTATTTAGATTAGTTTACTTTTCCGGGTTCTCACACCCCCTGTGGCCTAGAGCGCACCCCTACCGCTCTGCCCGCACAAGAACGTGTTGGAGTGCGCCCAGGGCGTGTCCCATCCCAGCTCCGCCTGCAAGTGCCGCGTTGCCCGCGTCAGAGCATCTCGGCGTCGTGCCTGGACCTTCCCCCTAGCTCTCCCCTCTCCCCGCCGCCTGTCCCATCCTAGCTTCGCCGTGTGCGCCGCACCCAGCCCCCACCCTCGACTGTCAATGCTAGCACAGCGTTAACGCGCGTCAGAGTCTAGCCTCTGTGACTGCGCCCTCATCCTGTCACATCCCCGGTTCTCTCCCTCTGGCCGCGCCCGCCTGCCATCGTTGCCTCGGGACTGTGCGCATCCATCACTGCCCCCTCCCCCAAACGGCTCCTTCCACCTCTCCTTGGCTATTTAAGCAAGCCTAGGCCTTCCTCTCCTCACCTTTGTCGGTTGCCGCCATTGCCTCTCTCGCTAGTGACGAGGGAAGGCCGTGAGCGCCCTGGGCGTCCCCTGTTCTGTCCGAACGGGACAAGTCCTGTAGCAGGCAATTAAAGCAGAATCTCTGTCCTTAAGGGCTAATCAGTGTTTAATGCCGGTTTAATTGTTGTCTTGAGTCAATGTCAAGTGGACTCGAGAGGTTTAATGAAGTTCTTTAATGCTGTTGTACACTGATGATTCGCTGACAAGTGGGCCCGAAGCACTTAAATGCATAGTAAACCCCTTGGACCCGTGCACAGTGAGCATGGACTCGGTCCATGCACTGTTAGCGTGAATCGAGACACTGCGCCGCGGACCCCACACGTTAGAGAGATAATTTCTCTCCCCCTTTTTCTTTTCTCTGGATTTAATTCAAAAGCAAACTTCAGGAAGCCCGTTCTCACTCATTTTAACTCAGAATTTAATGAAACTTGTTTCTAAAATGTTATAATTTCGAGATCTTGCTAATGGCAGTGGTCTTGTTCAGTTTTAAGTTCATTTGATATTTCTCTTGTACTTATTTGTTTTGCTTGGTTGTTTGTTCTTTTTCCGGCGCGATCGTCCGAGTAGAGTTCGAGAACCCGGAAGAGCCCCAGTTTGATCAAGCTCAAGACTTTCAAGACCCTCTTGCCTTTAACCCAGGCGAGTCAATACTTTGATCATATTGAGCCTACATTTTATGCAAATTTATATTCTTTTAAAATGTCAAATTGCATGCTTAATTCATTATGCAAATGTATGTCAAATCTTTAAGATAGTTACATACCTACTTGATACTTGAATATTATTATACCATCCTTTGGCAATTAAACACCTTAATCCTTGTCACCCTAGATAATTATGTGGTAATCTTACTAACTATAGTTGTACTTAAGCGCCATGCTAGTCTTGCTTAAGTACTAGGGCATTAAATATCCTAATCATCATCTTTTAAACATGAAATTGTTTTGGACAGTCATTGGAAGTACATGACTGGAATATTTTGGATAAATCAATTTATGCTTCTCAAAACCCTAATAACTTGATGTTGCAGCATCTGGGCGGACTGTATGGTTGTGGGTGCTAACGTAGCACGAGAATTGTTAAAATGTGGTATGAACCGTCCAGATGACTTTAAGGACTTAATCCTGTGATGACCTCCCAATGTGAGACAGTGCAACCACAAGTCTATAATGGTGTCGACCTGGCTAAATAATTTGTACCCACTGGTACGAGTTGCACCATTAGAGTGACCCACGAGTCGTGTCGCTAGCGTAAGCCGTTGTGGACACAGGTCGGGATGCTGGCGTAAGCCGCCGTGTAGCGCAAGAGGGGGTCTGGGTGTGGTTGACGTAGGTATGAGAGCGTAACCACCCTCAAGTGAAACCTTAGCGGGTGTAACTAATACTGGAGGATGCACTGTAAAGACCTTGTGATAATTTCCCTTGATTCACATGTCTAAGAAAACGTGTATACATATTAAGTTGATTATCTCTTGTGGGTAAAGTGTACAATCTTTGCAGAGTATAAACTGTTCGAACAGTCGTGCCCACAGTCAATGAACTTACATGAGTTAGTTCTGTTTTAAATAACTTTGTGGGTGGATGAAAACTCGTCGGGCCGATATGACCCTGATTTTGGATTTTCCCTGGCTAGACGTATCCCAATATTGCTAATAAGGTGGATGTAACCCTAATCAAAATTAAGCATAAGGCGGAGATAACCTGCACTGTTATAAATATTGCACAACTCTCTTTAACAAAATGTGATTTGATTAAAATGCTAAGTGATAGGAATTTCTAATAATGGTAATTGAAAATGGTGCTTTTAGCAAATAAAAGAACCCGAGTCATCCTTGTTAAACCTTGCATATACATTATTGCATTATGTGTGTTGGCTCGCGAGCACGGTTGTTTGTGCTCATCCTCGCTCTTTCCCCCATACCTCAGAAGCCATGGATCAAGGACACTATGCACACTACGGGGATCCAGAAGTCAATGGCAATGAAGATGGTGGAGAGTAGATTAGCTTTTAGTAGTCTAGGTCTCGCTCCGGTATAGCTGGCTTAGTCGGTGCACATGTACACAATTATTGCCCAAGTCTTTGGATAATATTGGTCGTACATAGGCTACCCTAGTCGCATGCCTGTGGTGAGATGTGCCCTATGTAACATCCCATTTTTTGGTGTTTTAAAAATCTTTTGAATAGTTAGTAGTTGGAAAGTTCACCAAAGAGATTTTATTTGAATTTTAATTTAAAGTTTAACATGGACTTTCAGTATCAAAACAATTTAATATGATTAATGTCAACATCAACAATTGTCAAAACTATTTTATTTGGATTCTATGTGCTTGGATATATTTTCTAGAATTTTTTCCTAGTTTATTTGCTATTTTCTAATTGCCATTTGTATTTTTCTGCTATTTTCTAAAATGGAAAACTATTCAAATTATCATAAAAGCTATTGGGCCAAATCTCCTTGGATCCGGCCCATTTTCGCTCGCTTCAGCCCGACCCGTTCGGCCTTCCTCTCTGCGCCAAGCCCTCGCGCGCGCGTGCTCACTCCCGCTGACCGGTGGGCCTCGCCGTGTCGTCTCCTACCTCACATCTTTGTCCCTGCGCGAGCCTTCGCCTTCAACCGCCATTGTTGAAGCTTGAGCTTCGTCCGACAAAACTCAATCTCCAACTAAACTACCCCAGATTTTTGCTTCAATCCTTATCTCTTGCCTTCCTACACCCGAATTCGATAAAACATTATCCCGTATCATTTCCTATCTCTAAGATTGCGTCGTGTTCGTTTTGGACTCGATTAGGGATTTCCAAATCCCACACGCCCTCAGCCTATAAAAGGACCCCCCGAGGGTCGCCTCGGTGCCCTCATCCCAAAACCCCAACCCTTTCCACCTCTAGAACCCTAGCGCCGCCGTAATTTGGAGTTCTAGGGTTTTGGCTGAGGTTCTCATTTTGTGAATTGCTTCGCCATCATCGCCGCCTCGTTGACGTTGACTGCACCACCAAGTCTGTCGTCACCAGAGCTGCCTCCAGCACCCTTCCCCGTCGCTAGTACCTCACCGGAGCCCAACTCCGACAACGGCCAAGCTTCTTCTCCGCTCAAAGCTCGTCGTCGGCCATCACCGTCGTCCTCGGCCACCTGTGAGTGCACCCCTAGGTTTGCATTAGTCTCCTCTACACGCCGGTACCACTCACCGCCAGCGAGGAGCCACCGTTCGCTGGAGACCGTTGGGACCCGAGCCCTTGTCGTCGTCGAGTCCACGTGGCCATCCACCTCAGCCGCCACATCAGATCCAACGCATGTGTGTCGTCCCCGACAGCACCACGTGAGCGCGTGCGTGGCACAGCCGGCTAAACCCTAGATCCAACCCCGTGTAGAACTGTTCCACTGTGAGCCAAGCGTTTGCCTCTCGGTCCCACATGTCAGAACGCTGTTCCGTAGACTAGTACACCCATGGACCAATAGATTTGTTCTGTGGACCGGGTCTATAGGCACTGGGCCCAACAGTCAGTCTCTGGAGCCTTTTTCCCGGTTTTGTTTTAATTTTCAAATTAAGGGCTAACGTCAACATTGCGTCATATTCCGATTTTTCAATAGAAAAATAATCCGGAATATTCCAGAATTTCCTTTTTAAGTATTTTCATTAGATTTAGAACTTCCAAAAGTCATATCTTCTTCATCCGAACTCTGATTGAGTCCATTCAAATTTCTAAATTCATCTAAATTCGAGATCTATTTTACTGAAATTTTTATTTAATTTTTGAAGTTTGCTTTATCTCTATTATTTATTTATTTTGTTTATTTATTTCGTTTACGAGTAGATGTTGATTCTTCGGGGAATTTTGAAGAAGAAGGATTTCATCAAGATTAAAAAATAGAACCAAGATCTATTCCAAGGTAAGTTATACTTTTGATCATGTTGAACCCAATTTTCAAAGTTACTTTGATTCAAATTATTGCATTTACTTTAAGTATTTATATAAATGCTTTTGGGTTTAGTTATTAACCCAAATTGTTTATATCCACCTTGTCCATTGTTATGTCATAATCTTTTGCCACCCTAGATTGGTTATCATTTAGTTGGTATTATCGTAGCACCAACGTGGGTTGGTTAGATACGAGTAGATTGCTTAGCCATGCAACGAGTCATCATTTCATGTGAGTTGCAAATATGAATTTGACTAAGTGACTATTGAACTTTGTGATAAAACTGTGTGCACTGTGTGCTATTACTCGTTGATGGCATGTTTTGCACTTAATCAACAGGGTGGGAAAAGATTTAGACTGAGGCAAGTGGTGGAAACTCTGTGACATGGTGGAGCTCAGTGCATGGGATTGAAAAGAATGATTGCTTAGTTAGAAATCGGAAGTCTTGCCTTGGTCAATTAAGGACTTAACTTTGTGCGTCATTGAACTGAGCCACAACTGTATGACCACATGTCTGGTATGGGACGGGCCTAACTTAGTAACTTATGGAGTCTCGATATTGACTACTCAGGTAGTAGGTTAAGCTCTGTGCCAAGGTGAAGGCGTGTTTCTGCCTTCGTGGTGATTCACATTTATGAGTGGTTCGCCATTTTTAGGTCCAACGATGTGCGACGGGCTAATTTCCTGTGTGGGCATTGGTGCCGTTAGTAAAACACATCAAGAGTGTCAATGTTTGAGATGAAGTTTCTGAAATGTTTTGTTATGATTAGTGCTAGCTACACTGGTTATATCGTGTGGGTAAACTATACAACCTCTGCAGAGTGTTAATCAATTTATTTGAATAGCCGCGTCCGCAATCATAGACATGCTCAGGGATGTCACACGAGGGGTAGTTTTCATAAAATATTTGGGAATAGAGCTATGTGATCCAAGTCATATGACTGTGTGAATAATTTGTGTAGGCTTTGTGTCTTTGTGAAAACAACTGATAAATTAATAATATTTATTTGTTTGAAATATTGCTTTAATCTATTATTTGTATTCAATTGCAAATATTGCTTTTATGCAAAAGAACCATAGAAGGCATTCTTTTGGAATAAGCCATCATGTATACATTGCATTCTGTGGTATAACTTGCGAGTACGGTTGTGTACTCATGCTTGCTATAATCAATCAACAGAAGTGGAGGAGTCTTCGCCCGCTTTTGAGGAGGAATTCTACGAAGGTGCTGATCACTAGGTCTTGATCCCAGTCGGTTACCTGTGGCGAATCGATGGGTTTTCACTAAAGCTTATTCTATTCCGCTGCTGCTTATTCAATTATTGCTAGACCTACGAGGCTTAATAAATGTAAACACGACCATAAGGTCACAACAATTATTTGCTATTCAAATTACTCATTTATTCTATTATTTCATTTTGTGTGGATCAATATTCATCTATGTTGACATTGTGTGCACTAGCGTGATCCTAGACTAGTGCGTTATATACAGAGGGTCCAGAATTGCATTTTTGGGTCTCGACACCCTACCCCTTTTGCTTCTGCTATCGTTTTCGTTGTTCTGTAATGTAATCCATTTAGCCTGTTTGGCCCTATTGTAAAACTTGACCCAATGCGGTCTAATTGAATTTTGTTGTTATGTATTAATGAATGGTACATTTTACGTCATGTATGAAATGCTTCAGTGATGTATCTGTGAGCGTTATCTACTGATCCAGGGAATAGCGATGTGGTTTCATAGAGGATTTTGGATTGCGAAATCCGGGTCCGACAAGAAACCTGCTGAGGATCACATCGTGCGTTGAGTTCTTTTTTACGAGGTTGCTGTGTTTGTTTTTGACAAACCTCACATCCTTTGTACAATGTAAAGACGTAGTAGCAGCTGTCATTATATCAGTCTATTTAGCATGGTTGCAGCTTTTCTAAAAAACAACTTTCGACTGAAATGTATGCATGTATGGCTGAAGGGTTGAACGGTTGAGCTGAAGAACTTTGTTGTTTGATAGTCTGTCTTTTAAGTAGGCTAGCTGGCTCTTCTGAGTTACAAAATGTCCTAAATGCCACTGAGACAAATGATGACTTATTTGATGCCATTTGAAAGGACATTAGGAGTCGATTTGATTTATTTGTTAGCATGTTCGCATAGAATATAAATTTAAGCATTAAATGTACTACATTTTCAATTTTCAAGTATGAAATACAAAACGTTACATATATAGGATCCATGCTTCGAACTTTCACATATCCATTCATATGAAATCTACCAAAATTTCATTGCAAATTTCAGGAATTAGCATATAAATTGCAAATTAAATCTCATTTCAACAACAGTCGAATTTGCATGCAAGTAATCTTAACGACAATTAACGAAAATCATCGGATCACATGATTACACAAGTAATCAATTCCATGATTATGCAAGTAGTTCATCCACAGCAGGAAAAATGTAAAAAAGGAAAATAAAAAAAACTAGATCTACATGGGTGGATGCGTCCGGTCACAGCTAAGGGAGAAGGGGTCGCGGCGAGCGGCATCGAGCAACGACGGCCGAAGGCGGTGGCGTGTTGGGCGAAGGAGGTGCTGCGGCGCGGCAGCCGGTGGAGGTTGAGGTGACGCGGTCCAGGAGGTGGGGGGACGAGGAGGGTGGCACCGATGGTCGGAGGTGCAGGGAGGCGGAAGGACAAAGGTGGTAGAAGGAGGCAGTCCGGCGCAGAGAATGGAGGTGGCGGCGTTGGGCGAAGACGACAGAAGGACGCGGCTCAGCATGGAGGACGGAGGTGGCAGCGTCAACAGAGGTGGCAGAGACCGGGGCAGAGGTGGCCGAGACAGGGGAGGAGGCGGGGAAAACTGGGGAAGAGACCGACAGAGGAGGTATATGGCGCGCCGGAGGTCTCCGTCGACGGGCAGAAGCAGCGCACGGCGGCACAGAGCGGACACGGCTCAAGGGCGCTAACCCTAGCATTGTTGCTCTGTCCGTTCGCGTGGCATGCAAATAGGGAGAATGTGGTGAGAGAGAGGTGGGATTGGATATTTATACCTGGTACAAATGGCGTAATTTTTGCCAACTCTAGTGGCAAACATAGAAATCCAACCCACAAAAGTCGTGGGAAGCTATCCCATGCTGGCTTTCGGCTTCTCCACGTATGAGGCCGATTGGGGCTTTCGGCTTCTCCCCACGAGAAAGCTTACTGTTTGGTATGACTTTTGGCTTCTATTAAGCAAAAGATGATTGGGAAGCCGTCCCAAAGGAGGCCTATATGTTATGCAATGGTGATTGCAAATTTGAAACCAATGCTCGTGGCTGACATTTGTGAAGTGTGTGTTTCTCAGTTCTATTTACGAATTTAGACTTCTACTATAGTGAATTGAATTCAGTGGAACTTCTTTGACTTGGTCATTCGGCTTTGGTGCAACTTTAGGCTTCGACTGCTTGATCGAAGGTTGCCCTTTGCTTGCTTCTCGAGTTGGTATTTGGCCAACCATCTCGAGGGATTTGCGGTCGCATGTAAGCGCTATCTTTTTATCACAGCAGACTGTGATTACTCCTTTAGGACCTGGCATCTTAAGACATTGATAATCGCAATGAGCAGCCATTAGGAATCGTGCCAGAGTTAGTTGACCGAGTATGGCATTTGTATGCCGTGTCGAAATTGATCACATCAAAAGAGATTTTCTCCGTCCTAAAATTGTTTGGTGAACCAAACGTTAAAGGAACAGAAACCTGACCAATGGGTTTGGTCGAAGACCTTGGTACGATCCCATAAAATGAGTATTATACATGCTTGATCTTTGTTCTGGGAACTTGCATCTTGTCCAGGGCACATGTAAATAGTATATTCAGCGAACTCCACCATCAACTAACACACGATTGACTCGACAGTTGTTGATGGTAGGCTTGACCACGATCGAAAAATGACCAGGTCGACTAGAAGGGATCGGACGGTCACCTTTATCAAAAGAGATGGTGATTACTAACCACTTCAGTACTTTATTGACAAGAGGAGGGTCAATGGAATTTACCTCACGTTCGACAGCTTTGAACTGTCGTTTTGACTCGTATGCCAAAGATCCTCCATAGATGTCATCGATGGTGTGTTCTGGATCCTGAAACGATATCTCCTCGTCATCATCCGACTGTTTTCGACCATTCGTTTGCCCACCTCTTCAAGTGTAGGAAGCGGTCCTTTGCCGGTGTAGTAATCCTCGAGTTTCCGCTGAAAAACTCAGCAATTGCGAAGGCCGTGCCCTTCCTTTTTGTGAAAAGGACACCATCTAGGCTTGTCGTTCTTCCGTTTGTGGTGTTTACCTTTGCTTCGGCCGGAGTATGGTTTGGAGCTCCAAGGCTCCTTGTCGTTTACGACTAAGACCTCCTTAGAGCTTTTAACATGAAGATTTTGGCCTTTAGTCTTGCTCTTGGATTTCCTAGCCTTTTTATCCTTCATCTTGCTGTCTTCGCCTGCTCGCCGAGCATCCTTGTTGTCATGATCAATCGTGTGATTCCACTCGACCGCTTCTGCAGTAGTTGCATAACGGTCGCCCATTTTAAAGAGCTCGACGATGGTAGCCGGGTGATTTAGAGCGATATCCTCTGTGATCCTTCAATTGCAAACTCCCTGCTTGAATGCTCTGATGACAGAAGAATCAGAAACTTTAGGAATTGTATTGCGAACCTGACTAAAACGCCTGATAAATTGGCGCAAGGTCTCGTGAGAATCATGTCGCATCATGTGCATGTCATCCTCCTTTTCTGGGCGGTTATAAGTGCCCTGAAGGTTGGCTAGTAGTAGGTAACAGAGGTGCTGCCGTGAGTAGATCGACTCTTGTGGCTGATTTAACAGCCATGACCGAGCAAATCCTTTGAGCACAATAGGAAGGTAGTTGGCCATGACATGCTCTCCTCCTGCTGCTCGAACAGCGATCGTATAGATTTAAAGAAACTCGATGGGATTTTATAACCCATCAAACTTCTCCATGTTCACTGGTTGGAACCGTGATGGCCAGCAAATTGCTCGAAGGTCAGGTGAACGCCCAACATCCGATAATAATATCACAACGCCTTCTCTGCGGGAAAGAAGGGTTGACGTCACCAGGCCATCGTACTCAACAATACCCAGTGGTAAGTGGACCTGCCATATCATAGACCTCAACCCTACGAGGGTAATCCTCCTCGTGCTCCATTTGCCTGGTGTAGATTTCTCAGAAGAAGTAGTGAACGACCACTTCTCTTAGGAGTTTGTCGATCACCAGTTGTTCGATGGACTCTTCTCCGACTAGAGTTGTGGTTAGGAGATCGACCAGACCTGTTGTCTTATTGTTCTCCACGAGGAGTCATCTAAACGACTGGCGTTCGATGGAGTTGTCCCGGTACGACTGCCAGAACAGTGTCGTCGAGTACGCTCAAGCCTGACCATCGTGTCCCGAAGTCTTCATGCAATCAATTAAGCAAAGATGTCATAGCCTGACACTTGTCCAAGCTCTTGAGTAGGATTTTTAGTGAAGTTCTTGAGCTTCCTCTGACTGGTATTGGATGCGCCCAGGTAAAGACCTCTAGGCAGTAATTCTTCTTCGTCGAACGGTTGTAGGATCATCAACGTCTGAGTCAGCCGGAGCATGCCTCAGTGGAGAGCGATCATTTCTAGGATTTCGGCCATGCTCATGAAGGTGGAAATCCTATTCAACATTGGAGGCATTCTCGCCATCACCACGAGAGCCCGAAGTGAGTATGCGATGGGAAGCATTAGTAGATTTGCCTCTTAGAGAGATTAGGATCTGAGGGGAGGACAAAGACCTCCTGAGTTCTATTATTTCCACTCGCGTCTGAGTCCTCCTGACTCAATGAGTAGTCGAAAGACAACGCCACGCGACTTGGAGCAATCCCCTCTAGGAAGGGGAATTATGGGTTATAACCGTCTCCAACTGAAGGTGAACCCTGCGGGGGTGTGGACAAATCTGCAGGTCAAGCGGGCTCAACAATGCACCTCGTGAGGGTAACCAAATGGTGATGGTTATTAGGTGTTAGTTGAGTCCCGGAATTATGAATTTTAGGACTTGCTGTGCTCTAGATCGAACGGCCTCAGACGAGCATGAACATTTGGAGGGGGAACCATCGCCATGCTCTGTACTCGCCGTGGTGCAATCCTAACCCTGATCGGATGGACCCTTGCCCTTTGAGGAGTCTGGTTCCTCATCTGGGCGTAATGTTGTGGGGGAGAAAGATCCCTCATCAACCTTGTTCGAGGCATGGTCTCTTGGGTCTGATGAAAGATCCCTAGAAATGGTGTTGCCATCAGACTAAATGATGCTTTGCTCATACTCGTAGCAGGCATCCATGTCAAGTTCTGCGTAGTTTGTCAAATCAAACCAATTCTTCTCATTTCACTCTCCTACCATGAAAGCATCAGAGTTGAAAAATAAAGACAATTTGTTGAAAAGGGAAGGAGAAATCAGAAGATCCCCACGGACAGTGCCAACTGTCAATGGTTTAGTATCAATATTATGAATGAATATTGGGAACTTTCCTTAAGTTAAACCATACAGAAAAAGATACAGTGATTTTATACAGGTTTGGGCTTTCTCCTAAGAAGATAATAACCCTACTCCTGTGTTGTTGTATTGACTATGCTTTACAATAGGGAAGAAATCACTAGAACTATTGTTTAATGACTTCTGTCTATTGATCATGTCTTTGTTGTCGTTGTTCCTCTGTCCACCGGCTTTACTTGTTGTATAGCACGTGAAGGGGTGGCAGTTGCCCCGTACAAAGAGACGTCCCACCATTGGATGAAATGTGCACGTTATGTGACGGCTATTGTCAGAGACTAACCCTCCCACGTCGCCTTGCAATTATGTCAGAAACAGGCTTAACACATGTAGTTATCCCAGAGAACAACAACACATATTAACTACTGTGTGTATTAAACACAGCGTATAAGTGTCCCTAGTCGATTGAGTCCACATGTCTGTAGACTCTGTTGACTATAGTATGGTTGTAGTTGACCTGGTCATAGTAAAACTTATGACCATGAAGTAATCGTAGTAAGGCTTACGATCATGAGGTGGTCGTAGGAAATCTTACGACCACTAGATAGTTGTAGAAGCACTTACAACCATGTAGGGTGATCGTAAAATGGTTTACGACCATTCAGATAAGCTTCTTCATTATTAATGATAAGGGGTATCTTTACGAACAACATGAAGATATTGTTATCTATAATAACAATTACAGATAAACAATTTAATTAATTGAGAATTATTAGATCCTCATCACTACGACTAAATAATTACATCTAATTAACTATAACTAAATTAATTACGACTAATTAATTATGCCATATTAATTACAACTAATTAACTATTACAAAATTATTTACGACTAAAATAATTAGGCTAAATAATTACGACTAATTAAAATGCGACTAATTAATTTTGACTAAATTAATTACTTAATAATTAATTATGACAAATTAACTATGACTACATTAATTATGACTAATTAATTACGAGTAACCAACGATGACTAAATAAATTACGACCAATTAACTACGACTAAATTAATCAAGTCTAATTAACTATGACTAATTAATTACGCCTAATTCTCTATGACTAATTAATTACGACTACTTAGTTACGACTAATTAACTATGACTAAATTAATTATAACTAATTAATTACAACTAATTAATTAACTAAGAGTAATTAATTATGACTAAATTATTTGTACCAAGTAACAACGATTAAATTAATTTTGCACTAATTACACAGTTAATAAACATAATGCATAGGAGAAAAAGTTACCTCCTCTTGATATCGAACTTTCTGTACAAATATGATCGCTAAGCACCACTCTAAACACTCTTTAATCAACAACGAAATCGGAACTCGCCTGCACGCTTTATTCTCTTTGTCTATCTACGCCGAGCGAGATTGAGAGCTAGAGCGACGCCGATTTTTATAGCCGCGTGAACGCAAATTTCGCTGACCACGAAGCACAGGAGGGAATCAGATTCCCTCCCGTGGGCAGTTTTTTGCATGCGGGGAGGCTTTGCATGCATGGGGGACATCGGTGTGATGGATGGGACAGGGGGAAGAGACACGAGGGAATCGATTCCCTCCCACACAGGGCGTGCACGTGCCAGTTGAGGATAGTGCCATGCCCCAGGGGCACTGTCTTCGTGTCGAACCCGGGAGCGAAGGATCCCAAATTCTCTGTGTTCATACATTAGTCCAGATGCTAATGTACACAATAAACAAAAGTGATAGTCAAAACATATCACGATTTTATTAATATTTATTCAGAGTTTATTACAAAGGGCCCGAGGCCAAATAAAGTAAAACACAATGAAGCGAAAAAATAGTAGTAGACCCAACGATTCGCCACAGGCAATCGTCTGGGGGCGCAGCCTAGGCGTCAAGATCCTCACCGTCCTGGTAGATATCTTCTCCTGAATAAAGATTATTCAGCAAGAGTGAGCACTACTACCGTGCTCGCAAGTTACACCCAATATGGAATTGATATGCATGCATAAGGTAGACAAAGGATATTGGCAAGGTTATTTTGCGTAAAGCAGCAGTTTTAATTTAAATATTCATATTAGATTACAAAGCCATTTCATACAATAATCTAAAATCTCCATTTTAAATGACAATTATTTATTGTGGATAACCTCCATAAAAGATGATGGATACCCTCCAATCACAACGGCTACCCGCCCAATTTTCCCACAGGACTATCCATCCTGAAATTATCTGTTGAAATCACTTTTAAAACCAAAAACAAAACTAACTCTGAGTGGCTTTGCTAGCATGTCCATGATCATGACGCCATTATTCAATAGTTTCAACTCGCAGAGTTTGTACAACTTTACCCACACGAGATATTATACTCTTTGTGTCGGCCAATCCACGCTTCTTAAGGCGTGACAGAGCAAACATCACAAGGTCGTTATAATGTTCTACCTCAAAGTACTCGTGCTCGCTAAGGTTTCGCTTCCATTGACCGACTGCCTCAAAACCCCTCTTGCGCCAGATGGGAAAACTGCTGCCCGACACCCATACATACAACATAGCACAAATAACTAAGAGGTATTACAAATTATTAAGCGAGTCCTGCCCATACAGACATGTGGTTGTACGATAAGGCATAACAAAATGCGCCAAAGACCGGTCCTCAATTGACTTGGGCGTCATTCAATTTAAACCTCGGTCTTAATCTTAACCAGACTAAGCCTGCATAAACTCGCACCCACCATTCATCCTTTTCGCCCAAGTCCAAACCCTTTTGATTTTATTTCTATAAAACCATCTTTACAAATTCTCTATGGTAAAACAATACCATAGTTTTAATTTTCAATAAATTTTATTGAGTTGGCTAAAATTCTCCCAAAAATATAAATCATGGTCTAAGTATTTATAAGCATTTGATTATTAAATATAATAATTTATCTAAAGTGACAAAGGAATGACATGGCAACATCCAAAATTTGGCATACAAGGGTAATAGGAATAACTAATTATTTAAACAGAATTTGAAATACTTGAATAAAATTATGCATGCATTTAATAATTTAAAACTGAATTTAATTAACTTTAAAATAATAGGGCCAAAATGGTCAAAGTATAACTTGCCTTCGTTGCGATACCGAAAATCTAAGTCTTGAGAAGTATCAAATTCCAGGAATCGCCAAAGTCTAAACGTGAAAATAAGGCAAATCAAATAAAATTCAAATAAAACTCAGAAATACAAAATAAACCAAATCTAAATATAATAATTTTATTTTATTGAACTAGATAATCAAATTATAAAATTTTAGAAATTTGTTTCACTAAATTTGCATTTAGGATTCAATTATTTTGAATTTTACAAATTTTAACCTAAATTTGATATTTAAAAGAATTCTAAATTCTAAAACAGAACTAAAATGAACTCCAATTTGAGTTATTATATTTTATTTAGTTAGACAATAATTTTCTAAAATTTTAGCAACTTGAATCATCTAATTTGGAGTTATAATACAAAAGTTATGAATTTTACAAATTTTAAACTAAATCATTATTTAAACAATTTCTGAATTATTTTTCTAAAGAGAATTCTAAACATTGCGCATGATGACGCTCGATGATGATTTTTTTTTCGGGATTAAACGAATTTGAATTAATTTTCTGACAGGTGGGGCCCAGGTGACATAGGCTCGGCTCACATGGAACATGTCCATGGACTCCTAGCCCGAAGGTGTGGTGGTGTGCGTGTGACGTGGCCGCCACGCAGGCAGCCACGTCGGAGCTTATGCTGAGGTGGCGCCAGCTGGCTCCGAGGTGGTCAGGCCACGTAGGCCCGAGCGCGGTGACTCTCCGGTGAGGACCTCGCCGGAGCTACGAGTCTCGGCGAAACGAGTGAATGATTGCAACAGAGAGAGCGGAAGATGCTGGTCACAATGCTCACCGGAGTTGCACGAAAACGCGGCGGAAAGGCGATCGGCGATGAGGTTGAGCGGCGGCGGCGCGGGGCTGACGGTGAGGTAGGGGCTCCCGAGGGTTTCCAGCAAAATGGATGCACGCACGGGTGTCGCGAAGATGCGACGATGCCGAGACGCGTACGACGGGCCGAGCGAAGCGTGACCTCGCGGAATTGATTTAAATTCCGCCATGGTGGCCGGCGAAGAAACTAGAAATTGACGAATAGAGAGGAGGAGAGGAGGGCGAGTGAAGGCTCTGGCTTGGCGGAGGCGGCGAGCCGCCGCTTATTTATAGGGCAAGGGAGGACGCGAGGAGATCATGGGCGGCGTTAATGGCGGCGTTTGGGGAATCTGGGAATAGTGGGTGTAATAGAGGGATAATTCGGAGAGGGAGGCGGCGGAGTAAAGGTTTTAAATGCGCATTTAACGCCCATAAAGACGGGAAGAGGAAGTGGGGTGGAGAAGAGCTCAAGCGGTAGCAAGCAATGGCGGCTTTGCTCGGTCCGTCTTGAGGAAGAAGGAAGTGGGGAAGAAACACGGCGGCCAGAGGATGGGGATCGGGTGGTGGTGGGGTGTGTGTGGCGTGGGCGTTTCTTGGCCGTCCGATGCTCATCAGACGGTTAAGAAGGGAGGCGAGATGAGAGGTCGTATATGTCGTGCGGTCTTGGCCGGCATGGCGTCTTGTATCTTGGCGTGAGTAAATGGGCGAGCCAAGTTTCGCCCAACTGCTGTTTTCCGATTTTCTTTTCATTTTCTATTTTAAATATTCAGTTTAATTCATTTCAAATTTTAGAATATAGCAAAATAATTCCAAAAATTCTAGAAAAATTCTCATAAATTCTTAGAGTTATTTTGAACTTAATAAAATTATTTCCAACTTAAACTTGATAATAGCTTTTGCAATTAAATTTGTTTTAGCTTTGACTAATTAGGAAAAAGCTTTTAAAAATTCAAATTTCCACAAAAATAAATAAATTTTAAATTTTTCTCTGAAATTGAAATTTTGGGCTATTACAAACCTTCCCCTTAAAGGAATCTCGACCCGAGATTCAGATTTGACCAAAGAAGGAGATGGGGATACTCGCCTTAAGATCTTCCTCTCGCTCCCGGTGGCTTCACTTTACGGGTGGTGGCTCCATCGACTTTATATGATCGGATGATCTTGCTCTCGTAACACGCTCATGACGCCTAGAATCTTGATTGGTTGTTCTACATAAGTGAGGTCTTCTTGTAGATTGATACTCTCTAAAGAGTCTCGATCCTCCGCACTCGAAGGCACTTCTTTAGTTGTGACACATGAAAACGCTGTGTCTTTGACAAGGTGGTTGGCGCCCAACCGATAAGCGACTTCACCTCTCTTTGCCAAAATTTTGTAAGGACCCACAAATCTGGTGCGAGTTTTCCTTTGGTTCGAAACCTTCTTACTCCCCGAGTGGAGTAACTCGAGATAAACAAAATCTCCTATTTCAAATGTCAATTCTCTTCTTCGATTGTCGGCATAACTTTTCTCGTCGAGTTTGAGCTACTTTCGACGCTCTCTTATTGCTTTAACCTTGCTTTCAGGCGTCTTTGATCAATTCCGTCCAAGAATTGGTGCTCTCCTACTTCATCCCAAAGGAGCGGAGTTCGCATTTTCCGCCATATAAAGCTTCAAATGGAGACATCTCAGAGACTAGCTTGATAGCTATTGTTGTACGAGAACTCGCATAGGGCGATTCTTGTCCCAACTTTTTCCATAGTCTAAGGCACAGCTCAAGCATGTCTTCAAGAACTTGGTTGACGCGCTCGTCGACCATCCGCTCGAGGGTGATACTGTTTATCAAGTTGAGTCTGGTTCCTAAAGCTTCGTGAAGACTCTTCCAAAATCGGAAGTGAACGGGAACCTCTATCGGAGACAATCTTCTTGGGTACACCATGTAAACAAACAATCTTGGCCACATATAATTCACTAGTTTGCTACTTTGATAGGTGGTCTTGATCGGAATGAAATGGGCCACTTTGGTCAATCATCAATTATCACCCAAATGGAATCACATCCTGCTTTGGGTCCTAGGAAGTCCGTAATAAAATCCATACCAATTTCTTCCCACTTCCATTCAGAATTGGTAATGGTTGTATCAAACCAATGGTCTTTGATGTTCTGCCTTAACTCGTTGACATACATCACAACGGCAACAAATTCAGCGATTTCTCGCTTCATGTCGACCCACCAATACTTCTCTTTCAGATCCCGTACATTTTGGTACTTCCGGATGAATGGAGTAGGGTGATTCATGTGCTTCTTTCGAATTGACTGCTTTAATTCCTCACGATTAGGCACACAGATGCGATTCCAACCACACTGTTCCTTGCTCATCTTCAGAGAATCTCGGGCTTTGCCTCTTCTCATATTCTTTTGATTTCTTTGATGTCTTCGCCTTCTAACCTGCTTTTTCTCTAATCGACTCAAGAGTGGGTTGAACTTCCAAAGCATTGATACATCCTTGTTTAACAATCTCCAGTTTAGATGCTTGATTCTTCATATAATTCAGCCGATTCTTTTGAACCGTGATGGTATTGCAATCGCCTTTCTACTTAGGGCATCTGCAACTACATTTGCTTTACCCGATGATAATGAATTCTAAGGTCATAATCTTTTATCGCTCTAGCCATCTTCGTTGTCCGAGGTTGAGTTCTTGTGTAAAATGTATTTCAGACTCTTATGATCTGTGAAAATCTCACAATGTTACCAATGAGATAATGCCGCCAGATTTTCGTGAGCATGCACAATTGTCGCTAACTCAAGATCATGAGTCGGATAATTTCCTTCGTGTGGTCTTAATCGACGAGATGCATAAGCCACTACTTTGCCTTCTTGCATAAGTACACATCCAAGTCCTTGACGGATGCATCGCAGAAGATTTCAAAGTCCTTATGAATATCAGCAAGATTAACACCGTGCGCACACTAATCTCTTCTTCGCTTCTTGGAAACTCTTTTCACGTGCCTCTGCCCAATCGAACTTTTTCTCCTTTTTGAAGTTGAGTCATGGGTCTCGCTATCTTGGAGAACCCTTCAATAAATCATGTAATACCCCGCTAATCCAAGGAAACTTCTCACCTCAGGATGACTTGGGTTGTTTCCAACCCATTACGGCTTCAACTTTGGTCGATCTATCATGACTCCTCCTGCCGACACAATATGTCCAAGGAATGCCACTTGACTTAGCCAAAATTCGTGACTTGCTAAATTTGGCATAAAGTCGATTCTCTCGAAGTTTTCCCAAAATTATTCTCGAGATGATCCTCGTGTTCTTCTTCATTCTTGAATAAATGAGAATATCATCGATGAACACAACCACAAACTTATCCAGAAATTCCATGAACACTTTGTTCATCATATTCATGAAGTAAGTAGGCGTTTGTCAAACCAAACGACATCATCAGAATTCATACTGACCCATATCCGTTGTGAATGCGCTTTGAATGTCTTCGGTGCGATCTTCGCCAGTGATAGCGGATCTCAAGTCAATCTTTGAAAATACACTTGCTCCCTTTAATTGATCAAACAGATCATCGATCCTAGGTAGCGGTACTTATTCTTGATTGTCACTTCATTAAGTGATCGTAATCCACACACATTCTCATACTATTGTCTTTCTTCTTGACAATAATACCGGCGCTCCCCAAGGTGATGAGCTTGGCAGATATAACCTTTCTCTGCTTTTAGTTCCATTATCTGCTTTTTCATCTCGCCAATTCATTGGCCAGGCATTCTCAGAGGGTCGCTTTGAGATTGGGGCGGTCCTCGACTAAGTCAATTATAAATACTACGCCCTCGGGTGGCATGCCGTAGTTCATCGAAAAACATCCGAAATTCTTGTACCATCGGTATATCTTCAAGCTTTAACTCTTTCAAGTCGGTTAGAATTGATCTTCCTCCCAGACTAGTCTTGGGCTTGAATTAACCGAGATTCCTTGCTCATTGGTAAGAGCAATAGACCTATTGGCACAATTTATTTGTCCTTGATTCTTGGCTAGCTACCCATTCCAAGGATTACATCCAAATTTTGAGAATGCAGACTATCAAATCGCTAGGAAGGTTACTCCAGATATTTCAAGGGTAAGATTTGGGCAAAGATAATCGGTTCTCATTTCTAAGCCCGGGAGTGAATTATCATAGGGTTATCTAAAGGAGAGATAGGTAACCTATGTTTTCCCACAAATTCATTGGAAACAAAAGAGTGCGATGCTCTAATCAAATAAGACTAATGCTTTAATCGAATTGATCGGAAACGCACCAAGGACGACATCCGTGTCGCTTGAGCTTCCTCTCGCGTAACGTGGTTCACACGCCCTTCGTAATCGAACCGGCGGCTTTTGATTGCCGCCATGGTTGGAATTCTGGTGCCGCCTAGTAGGTGGTGCGCCTTGCGCTTCTTAGGACATCTGTTAGCATAATGCCCCATCTCGTTAAAGGGAAACAGTCACTCCAACCGCCGATGGAATTGGATTCTTCACGAGACCGACCTCCAGCTTGAGTTGCTACTAAGCTTTGAAGTATTGGGGCGCCAGTTGGTGCCGGAGCTCGAGTGTGGAAGATCAAATCCTCCACGCCTGTGGTGGCCGAGGCCGTAAAGCGAGGCTTGGGTTGTCCTCCAAAGATTGTACTTCGAAGCGCCATCCTCCGCTATGTTCTCCATCTGCAGATGTTTGGCCTCTGGCGAAAAGCTTTATTCACTAACTCGCTGGAAGTCAAGTAGTCATTGGAGACCACCGGATCGAGATCTCATCGCTCAAACCATCCATGAACCTTTCTCGCCTTTCTTCATCACTAGCCACATCTGCTGGGGCATAGCGAGCAAGTCAAGTTGAATTTGTGCAGTATTCACCCACCGTAAGGTTGCCTTGTTTAAGCGCTGTGGAACTCTTTCTTCTTTAGGGTCATTATCCTCAGGAATATGTGCATGGCGGAAAGCCCGCAAACTCCTCCCAAGAGATAGTCTCGCATCGGATGGGAGATGTTGTAGTTATCCCACCATTCGATGCGGGACCGGTGAGTCGGTGAGAGGCAAACAGACTCTCTCACGATCAAGACATCGAGTGATATCCAAATTCTTCCCGATAGCACGGATCCATCCATCGGCATCCATCGGCTCAGGTCAGCCGGAGAAAGTCGGTGGGCGATACGCATGAATTCGCCATGGTCAATCTTTGTGCAGTGGAGGTGGTGGTGGTGCTTGAGCCGGTGTCGCTTGGTTGTTGTTAATGGATCGAGCTAGCGTGTCTATCGATGTGTCGATTGGCCATCATCCGGCGCCAATCGTGCCCTTCACCGGGAGGAGGTGGTTGTTTGGACAGGTTTTCCGGTAATCTGCGTTGATTTCCTTGGTTTTGAGCGCTACTACCACGGCATGCGTGTGGTAACCATCTGTGGAATCTTCTAAAGACTCGTAATAGAGTATAGAAATAAAGTTCTAAGGGAATAATATTTTTAATGCCCAAGAACAAACAAGCACAAGACAAAAGAACCAAATTTTGCCAAAAATAGTCCTTTTATTATTTTATTTTATTGTTTGATTATGGCTATCACAAGAGACATCGACAACTCATAATTCGTGATCTAACGATCATATTATGAGATACTTGCTAAGGTGTAAGAGGGTATAATCTGCTCGCAAGTACTACCCTCTCTGCCTTTGTAGGTAGCCACTCTTCTTCTTCGCAGCCTTTCAACCTTTCTTCTCGTGATTCAGCGTGTCGCTCGAGTATTACGTAGTTCATCCAGAGTGTTCCCATAGGCATAATCCATTGCCTTTGACAGTCCACTTGGTGAGTAAGCTCAGAGAGTCCTCATACTCAAGAGACTAAAGGTGCTATCCAAATTTAGCCTGAATGTGCATGGGGTGGTAGTGAAACCCGGAGTCCTCAAAATAATTGTTGTAAATATGGCGAGGCGACGTGTTGCCTCTCTGGCTGCATCCTCAAGTCCATCAACAAATTATCACGCCTCACCGGGCGTCAAGATGTGGTGGTTTGTGTTTGGTTGAAGGTTGGCGAGAGGATTACTTCAAGTCTCCAACGCTCTTGGTTCCCCACTTTATACATGTACCCTTGATAAGTTGGTCTCTGGTTGTAGCCTAAGTGTCGCATCATCTTCCATAGGAGCGCGCCAAAGGTCCCATGAAAATTCCATGGAAATCCGGGTTGGTTGTTCACCATCTACAATTTAGAGAATAAGATGAGTTGAAAACCATTTTAAAAAGAAGTGTTGAGAAGACTCTTGGATAGACTCAAAATATTTTTAATTTTTGAGAAATAAATCTTTAATGCGATTCTAAGGCCACGACCTACAATGATATGGCTCTAATACCACTTTTGTCGAACCCGGAGCGAAGGATCCCAAATTCTCGTGTTCATACATTAGTCCAGATGCTAATGTACACAATAAACAAAAGTGATAGTCAAAACATATCACGATTTTATTAATATTTATTCAGAGTTTATTACAAAGGGCCCGAGGCCAAATAAAGTAAAACACAATGAAGCGTAAAAATAGTAGTAGACCCAACGATTCGCCACAGTAATCGCTCGGGCGCAACCTAGGCGCCAAGATCCTCACCGCCCCGGTAGATATCTTCTCTAATAAAGATTATTCAAGAAGAGTGAGCACTACTACCGCTGCTCGCAAGTTACACCCAATATGGAATTGATATGCATGCATAAGGTAGACAAAGGATATTGGCAAGGTTATTTTATGAAAGCGCGCTTTTAATTTAAATATTCATATTAGATTACAAAGCCATTTCATACAATAATCTAAAATCTCCATTTTAAATGACAATTATTTATTGTGGATAACCTCCATAAAAGATGATGGATACCTCCAATCACAACGGCTACCCGCCTAATTTTCCCACAGACTATCCATCCCGAAATTATCTGTTGAAATCACTTTTAAAACCAAAAACAAAACTAACTCGAGTGGCTTTGCTAGCATGTCCATGATCATGACGCGTTATTCAATAGTTTCAACTCGCAGAGTTTGTACAACTTTACCCACACGAGATATTATACTCTTTGTGTCGGCCAATCCACGCTTCCTAAGGCGTGTGACAGAGCAAACATCACAAGGTCATATAATGTTCTACCTCAAAGTACTCGTGTTCGCTAAGGTTTCGCTTCCATTGACCGACTGTCCTCCTAAAACCCCTCTTGCGCCAGATGGGAAAACTGTCTGCACCCGACACCCATACATACAACATAGCACAAATAACTAAGAGGTATTACAAATTATTAAGCCAGTCCCTGCCCATACAGACATGTGGTTGTACGATAAGGCATAACAAAATGCGCCAAAGACCGGTCCTCAATTGACTTGGGCGCTATTCAATTTAAACCTCGGTCTTAATCTTAACCAGACTAAGCCTGCATAAACTCGCACCCACCATTCATCCTTTTCGCCAAGTCCAAACCCTTTTGATTTTATTTCTATAAAACCATCTTTACAAATTCTCTATGGTAAAACAATACCATAGTTTTAATTTTCAAGAAATTTTATTGAGTTGGCTAAAATTCTCCCAAAAATATAAATCATGGTCTAAGTATTTATGAAGCATTTGATTATTAAATATAATAATTTATCTAAAGTGACAAAGGAATGACATGGCAACATCCAAAATTTGGCATACAAGGGTAATAGGAATAACTAATTATTTAAACAGAATTTGAAATACTTGAATAAAATTATCCATGCATTTAATAATTTAAAAACTGAATTTAATTAACTTTAAAATAATAGGGCAAAATGGTCAAAGTATAACTTGCCTTCGCAAGTCTGGAAAATCTAAGTCTTGAGAAGTATCAAATTCCCGGATCGCCAAAGTCTAAACGTGAAAATAAGGCAAATCAAATAAAATTCAAATAAAACTCAGAAATACAAAATAAACCAAATCTAAATATAATAATTTTATTTTATTGAACTAGATAATCAAATTATAAAATTTTAGAAATTTGTTTCACTAAATTTGGATTTAGGATTCAATTATTATGAATTTTACAAATTTTAACCTAAATTTGATATTTAAAAGAATTCTAAATTCTAAAACAGAACTAAAATGAACTCCAATTTGAGTTATTATATTTTATTTAGTTAGACAATAATTTTCTAAAATTTTAGCAACTTGAATCATCTAATTTGGAGTTATAATACAAAAGTTATGAATTTTACAAATTTTAAACTAAATCATTATTTAAACAATTTCCTAATTATTTTTCTAAAGAGAATTCTAAATATTATGCATGATGACGCCAGCGATGATTTTTGTTTTCGGATTAAACGAATTTGAATTAATTTTCCGACAAAGGGGCCCAGTGACATAGGCTCTACCACATGGAACATGTCCATGGACTCCTAGCCCAAGGTGTGGTGGTGTGCGTGACGTGGCGCCACGCAGTGCACCACGCCGGAGCTTATCTTGAGGTGGCGCCACCGGCTTCGAGGTGGTCAGCCACGAGGCCCGAGCGCAGTGACTCTCCGGTGAGGACCTCACGAGCTACGAGTCTCTAGCGAAACAAGTGAATGATTGCAACAGAGAGAGCGGAAGATGCCGGGTCACAATGCTCACCGGAGTTGCACGAAAACGCGCGAAAGGCGATCGGCGATGAGGTTGAGCGGCGGCGGCTGGGCCGACGCGAGGTAGGGGCTCCCGAGGGTTTCAAAGAAATGGATGCACGACGGTGTCGCGAAGATGCGACGATGTCAGAGACGACACGACGGGCCGAGCGAGCGTGACTCGCCGGATTGACGAATTTCGCCATGGTGGCCGGGCGAAGAAACTAGAAATTGACTAATAGAGAGGAGGAGAGGAGGGCGAGCGAAGGCTCCTGGCTCATGCGAGAGGCGAGCCGGCCGCTTATTTATAGGGCAAGGAGGACGCGGAGGGAGATCATGGGCGGCGCAATGGCGGCGGCGTTGGGGAATCCGGGAATAGTGGGTGTAATAGAGGGATAACATGCGAGAGGAGGCGGCGAGTAAAGGTTTTAAATGCGCATTTAACGCCCATAAAGACGGGAAGAGAAGTGGGGTGGAGAAGAGCTCAAGCGGCGCGGCAATGGCGGCTTTGGCTCGGTCCCGCGCGAGGAAGAAGGAAGTGGGAAGAAACACGGCGTAGTAGGATGGGATCGTGGTGGTGGGGTGTGTGTGGCGTGATCGTTTCTTGGCCGTCCGATGCTCATCTGACGGTTAAGAAGAAGGGAGGCGAGATGAGAGGTCGTGGTCTGCGGGCGGCTTGGGCCGTCTTGTGATGGCAGTGAGTAAATGGGCGAGCCAAGTTTCGCCCAACTGCTGTTTTCCGATTTTCTTTTCATTTTCTATTTTAAATATTCAGTTTAATTCATTTCAAATTTTAGAATATAGCAAAATAATTCCAAAAATTCTAGAAAAATTCTCATAAATTTTAGAGTTATTTTGAACTTAATAAAATTATTTCCAACTTAAACTTGATAATAGCTTTTGCAATTAAATTTGTTTTAGCTTTGACTAATTAGGAAAAAGCTTTTAAAAATTCAGAATTTCCACAAAAATAAATAAATTTTAAATTTTTCTCTGAAATTGAAATTTTGGGCTGTTACACTTCGGCAATACCATGCCCTAGGGGCACTGACCTTGGCAGCACCGTGCTCCTGGGGCACGAACTAGCTAGCTCTGGTGTCTAGGGGCATGGATGAGCTAGGTCTAGCCCCTAGGGGTCGGACTTGCCACGTGACGCACGGGGGAGGAGTCCGGCCCCTAGGGCACGGTGGTGGGTAGTCTGCCCCTCGGGGACCGGACTTGGCTAGGTGTCGAGCTTCGGCAGCTTCGTGGTGCCATTTTTACCATTGACTTCGCGAGAGAGCTACATTTGCTATTATGGCCTACAACAATGTCATTTTAGCCAGAAACTCGACTTCAATCTAGTAAGTATTTTCCACGCAAAGCCCCTACGGCTTGAACACGTGAATTTCTCCAAATTCACATTGTGTCCGTACAAAATGAAATTCTTGCACTCTCACACAGGCATGAACAGCGGCGGAGCCAGGAATTTAGTGCTGGTGGTGCACACTTCAAGGATTAAAAAAATCTTGTACAACATATAAGTAATTTCACAAGTCCAACACAATTACACAAAAGAGTTTGCAATTAGTTAATAGTGAAATACAAATAGTTCAAATAAAATCTTACATGAATAAAAGAGTCCTAAATAGCTAATGGAAATCACAATACCACACGACGCGATCTCATTCCTTGGAAACATTTGATTATATCATCATCACTAACCTTCGAGAAGATATCTCGCTCGACTAAACAATCATTCAATACTTGATCGCCCATACTATTTCTCAACTTGTTCTTCACAAGATTCATCGTCGAAAATACTCTTTCAACGCTCGTCGTTGCTACCGGTAGGAGCAATACCAATTTAAGAAGCAAGTACACCAACTTGTAAATATCATGCTTCCTTATTTCAACAAGCTTAGTAGAAAGCTCATCGAGATTCTTTAGGCCCTTAAATCTATCATCGCTTCGCAATCTTTCTTGCTACTCCCTATTTCTTCATCTCCTAAACCCTTTTGCCTTGGTCGAATGTTGGTGCTGTGGAGACCTCTTCTGGCCGCATCCCCTTGTAACATCCCAAAACTTGGTTTGTATTTCAAATGTATAAAAATGAGGAGAAATTAAAACTTTTGTTGCATCATGATGTTATTAAATTTTTTTGGAATTCTTGGAGGTTAATTGGTCCTTATTTAAATTGCATGTCAAATTTTGAATTTGAATTTAAAATACAAACAACTCAAGCGAACAGTACCTAGAAATATTTTTTCTAGGTTCTGGAACATATTAGAGACTCACCCTAAAAATTTCACAATTTGTAGAAAGTGTTTGCTATTTTAAAACAATCAGTCAAAGAAAAGATTTGAAAGTCAAACATCAAGACCATGCACTTAAAATAATTTTAGGGGAAAATTTACTTCAAGTAAAACCCTAGAAAATTTACAGAATAATCATCTCTATTTCCTCAACCTCCACTAAAAATTTCATCAATTTTAGAGCTGGTAAGCTTTATCTAAAAATCCCCTAAACCTCCTCAGCCATTTTGGAAAAATCAGAAAATGTACTGTTCCTCGAGCTAGACTAGGTGCCACCGGACCGCACTCGAGTTGAACCCAACTAGCTCACCGACCACCTCCACTTTCTTCCACTGATGACCCAACCCCGCCTGCAGTCTCCTTCATCCACGCCATCAAGCCAACAGCGTTCTTCCTCCACGCGCTCCTCCTTCTCTACCGAGCGAGTGCGCATGGGCGCCACGCCGCCCGGCCTCCTCCGTCTCCCTCCGTCAGCGCCGTCGCGCCATCGCCCAAGGCAACCAACCGGGGCCTTCTCCTACCGACGCCGTCGCTCCGCTCTCCGTCATCGCCGAGATATCCCGAGAAGGCTGCCACTGCCGTGAAGAGGGGAAGCTCGAGTTCTCGCGAGGAACCCCGAGCTTCTCGCCCCCATTTAAGCCTAGCTTTGAGTGCATCACCTCCCTCTCGTCAGTCCCCTATCTCTCCCTCCAATTCTCTTCCACAAAATCCACCAAGTCCAAGAACCGAATGCCATTTCGGCTTGGCCGCACCGCCTCCAAGCCCTCTGGCCATTCTGACGATCTTCGGCCACCGCCGACCCCGTCGCGGTGCGCCTTACATCGCCAAGAACCAAAACTCTCCATCAATTCGAAGAATCCCCCACCGAGGAGCCGTGCGCATGCCATCTTCTTCAGGTCCGGCCAAATCTGCCGCCATCGCCGCCGCGTCTCCTCCAGCGAGCCCGAGCTCGATTCTCTCCGCCATGAGCATCCTTGTACATCCCTTTACCTCCCTCCATCACTCACCCGCCCTCTCTTCCTCTCCAGGTCGCCGCCGCCGTTGAACCTCCCCACGCCGCGGCGGGCTCCCGTCGCTGAACCACTCCGGCCACCCTTCGCCTGCGCCGACTACTCGGGTGAGTTCCTTGCACCCCACTTGTGCTCATGCGCACCCTAATTTTCCTCCTGCTCCCTTCCGAGCGGCGCGGCCACATTCCACCCCCACGGCCGGCCGCCACTCACCCTTGCCGTGCCGCCATGGTGCTGCCTGAGCCCTAACGCCACCACCCCTAGCTTCCTTGTACTTCAGGCAACCCATTTTTGGGTTCGCTACCACTCGCCACCCAATCGCCGGTGACCAGGCCACGCCTTTTCGCCCGAGCTGTTCTCGGCCGGTCTCCCCTGTTTGCCTTCTCTGTAATTAAGAGTTCTCACTCTGTTGTACCAATGCTATTAGGATTTGTTAATGCCTCTTAGTTTACTCAAGAAGAAGTACATAGCTAATGAATTAGGGAATTGATAATTTTAGTTTTCAAACACTCTTGTTTGTATGGACGATCAGAGAAGAGGCTTAGAAGAAAACATGTTTTGTCAGTTGCACTCAGTTGCAAACTAATGTTGTATATGCCAATTGATCACTCAAACATAACTGCCAAATGAAGGATTGATTTAGTGGAAAGGTTTAGTTCTCCAAAGCTTTATAGGTCTTTTGGACGAACTGTTAAGCAGAGAAGCGAAGTTGGTTTGGAAACAAATTGAATTGTCAGTGAACTCACTTGCTAGACCCTTCTAGTGTTCTGTTAGTTTTTGTTGAGTTTGTCTTTTGAGTCACCCTTGAAATAGCTAACCGAAGTTGAGATCCAAGTGAATTTTGGCTAGTAGACTTTCGATTCGAGAAATGTCTTGTTAAAGGTTGCATACTCGCTATCTCAAGAAGTTAAGATTTTGTCAATAGGCTAGCATGACCAGCCTCGTAGTTAGAATTGTAGTTGTTCTTTTAGCCTTTTTCACACTTAAGATTTCAGGGGCACACTTAGTTGAAAAACAAGTATGATTTTGAAAATCAGAAACCAACAGAACAACCAACTCCTTTTGTTGAATTAAAATCAATGCTAAGGACTGTGTTTAGTTTCCAGATCACCCAAAACTTGCTTAACAATTGATTATATGAAGTTGTGAGAAGATGTGTTAACACCTATTTAACTCAGACAAATTGCATTATAAGAATACATGAACAGAGAGTGTTTAGATGAAACATACTAATGACAGTGGGTGGTTGTCAATTCTGAAATCAGATCCTTAGAAGGTTTTTGCTCCATTTGAGCTTGGACCTTTAGCTAACACTTAAACTAACAAAGGCAAGCAAATCTGAAAAATAAGCATCTATGAATGTCCTTAACAAACTGAGAATGCTTTGTTTTGACAAAGAATTAATATGTTAGGAAATATTTGAGATTAGAATTTTTGCTGAAGTTATTAGCACCAAGGCTAAAAGAGGGAACTAATTTAAGAACATGTGCTGAAAAAGGTTTATTTGTAATGAACAGTAGACCTAGCTTATTCTTTAGAGTCAATTTCAGTAAAAGATAACTAATTCATTTTAACTCCAATTTGAGTGAAACCAATTTTGTTGGTTTCCATTTTTAATGTACTTTAAATTGGCATAAGTTTGGAACATGTTACTGTTACAGAAAAATTTGGATTTAGAATTAATTTCAGGAATGAAGTGTCTTTACACTAGAACTTGAATTAATTTCAAAAATTCATAAGAAATTCATATGAACTCCAAATGGAATGAATCCAGTTGAGTTGTTCCTAAAATTTTATTATCTTTCCATTTTTGTAGTTTTCATCTCCACTACTATTCTAGAAATTTTCGCCAAAACAGTAAAATTCGGACAAAGAGCTGAAATTTTAGCTTTTTCTTATTTTCCGATTTTTAAAAGACTATAACTCTCACATACGAACTCCGAATAGAATATTTTTTGTTTCTAAATTCATATTAAATCATTCTCTACCATCTGTGAAAATTTCATGATTTTTAGATGACTTTGAATTTTTGAGTAATTCGGTGTTATCCTTTCTTATTGGTTCTTTTCGATTCTTTCGATAGATTCCAACGATTATATTGATCGCGAGAGTGATCCTTTGCAGCAAGTCGAATATCTCCAGCAAGGCAAGCAGCTCCCCCCCAATTTGATCATATTGATCCTATTACTTTCGTTACAAAATATCTTGTTTGCAACTCATATGTATGCTTGCTCTACTTGAATGATTATTTTTTGTTAGAGGTAGTTATTCCTAGTAGATGCATGAGCTGTAGCAAATGTTATCCCTTGCCACTGAACTTAGGTTAATAATTCCGCTGGTGAATTAGAGCCCGGTGGATGATATACGGTCTACTTATGTTTATGCGATGTCATGCTTAGCAATGCTTAGAACGGTAGAATGGGGATTATCGCCTCAACGATGATCATTACATCATCACTTTAAATTACTTGGGTCAGGGTACCCATGTATGTATTGTATTTGAGAAACTAAAATTGAAAACAAAATATTTTGGACTTGGGCACATTGGTTGGATGGTGTGGTTATCGGGTGTGTGCTTGGTGCCTAAGTCAACAAGGACCGAGTTACTTGTGTCACTGATCCAAACGTTTTTGCGTACTAACCACATGAGAGGGATATGGGACCTCCCTTGACTTAGTACTTTGGCGTGTGTTAGCTCCGAGTCGCGGGAGGTTGTGTGTGTTGTGTTGAAAAAGGATTTATTATATGTGTGTGTTGGGCGTGACGGGATGTGTTTTGGTATTAAGTCCAAGTGCCCTACCCCGAGGAGCATGGGTAAGTTCTCTCTCTGTTGATGACTCCGACACAACGTGTGGTTTCCATCATACGGGCGACTCGTAGTTAATACACAATATTGAAAATATCTCGTAGAACTTAGTTGTGCCGGCATACCAAAGGAAGTGTGCTAAATAGCTCGGCGAAAAGGCGGTCTGACATGTGGGTACATTGGTACACCTCTGCAGGGTATAAACTATTCGAATAGCCTCGTCCTAGGTTATAGACATGCTTGGTTAGGTCGTGCAAGAACTAGACTTCAACATTTTTGATAAAATTTGAATTCGGGTGGTACGAATGGGTAATTCGTGCTATGTTGTGGTGGCTGTTAGGAAGTCACCTCCAGGATGTTATTTATGTTTATAATTATTGTCTCGCTGTTATTTAAACAAATAAAAACAGATTGCTTAAAATTGCTTTATAATCTATTACCCTATTGCAAAGGAAAAATTGCTTTATGCTGAAAACTGCTTAGTGTAGTAGCCTTCCTTTGACATAAGAATGCATCTATATATTCTTTTGCTTGTAAGTCTTGCGAGTACAACTTTGTACTCAGCTGCATTGGTTTAATTGTTGCAGAGGAGGTTGATCCCCAAGGGATTAACTATTGTGAGACCAACTTCAGACAGATTTACTAGCTTGGCGTCTTGGCCGGTTGCCTTGTGGGTAATGGCAAACCGTTTGGCTTTTGTTTATCGCCATCTTATGGCTTATGTTTCCGCTGCTACTTTGGTTATTTACCTTGTCATTTGGCCGGTCGGCCCTACTTTTGTAATATGAATTTGTATGTCCTTTATGATGTAAACTCGTAGACTTGGTAATGTATTGACTTGTGTATGGAATGGATGCTTAATTTTTGTATGGGGTATGTGTATTGCAATTCTGGGAAGTACATATGCGCCGAGAGTCGGGATATTTGACTTGTAATGCTAGGGCCAATTGGATGGTTAAGTATTACGAGTTAAATACCCTGGGTTCTCACACCCCTCCTGGCTCCTGGTGCTTCTCTCTTAGTCCCAATCCAATACCCCATGGCCCCATGGCTCTCTCTCTCTCTCTCTATCTCTCTCTCCATTTTTCTCCTGGAGACTAGAGTTCTTGCTCATGGCATCTCCTCTGGACCCCGGCTCGGGCTTGTACCCCTACCGGCACGCCACCTCCACTGGCTACTCCTGGCCCTGCGTGCCATCACTGCATGTTGACCATTGCCGCTTCTCGACGACTTGCCACGCCGCTTTTTCGCCCATCTCACAGACTCATGCCCCACAATAAACCACGCCCGCCTGCTCCCTCATGCGCTTGTGCCTCCCTCATTGGCCCGTTTCACCCGCGCACCCGGCCGACTCGGCCTCCGGCCACTGGCCACCTCGCCAGGCTCGGTGCCACGCCTCCCTCTGCCCTGGCCCACCTGTGCCGCCCCCTCCCCCAAATCCAATCCTGGAGGCCGGATCCCCCATGTTTACCTTGGTGTTGGTGGCCTGGTCTGGTGGTGGGAACCGCCGGCCGGCCGGCGCCCTACGAGGCTCGAAGCCGAGGCTGAGGCCAAGCAAAGGCCTCTCGATGACTCGACACAGGACGCTCTCGTCGTCCTCGGCGACGGCGGACTGGCGGAGCCGTGGAGGAGGAGGAGAAGCTAGGACGCAGCGGACTGGCAGAGAAGGAGCCAGGAGGAGAATCAAGGAGGGGAGGCGGGCGACGTCAGGAGGAGGAGAAGCAACTAGCAAGGTCTAGTGGCTGAATTGGGCTGAAATTGGGCATACCTAAAAAAATTCCACTTTTTTTTGGAGGTGCTCAGGCACCGTGGACACTTCGTCAGCCGCTACCGGGCATGAATACTATTTTGTTTGCTGGGTAATTTTGGCTGACACTGTTAATCGTCGTTCAACAGTCCACATGGAAAGTTTGTATAACCACATTGAATTGTGTGGGTTTACACTAGTTTACGTCGTTCTTTCTGAAACACAACGGAGTAGTGACACCGCTAGGTGAAGGGACGGCCGCGGAAAACAGATCCTTTGCATTGTAAAGAAAAATGTAGATGATCTACAGTAACTAGCATTAAGACATTGTCTCTATCGTATGATCTAAAATGAACGGTCTAGATCGAGCGCTCTAGCACAGAAGACAGTAAAATTGCTATAGTTAATATGCACGGTTTCTACCTTGGTTTGCTACAGTACCACCGAGGATTGCTATTCATGCTCATAACACTATTCAAGTAGTGTTGTCTGCCTTAGCTGTGTAGAATCCGGATCCGCAGCGGCATGGTCGTATATAGGGATGGTAATCGGGCGCGTCGGGTACAGGTAGTGCTCACCTATTCCCATGTCCGTGGCCTCAATTTCCCCCACGGGCATACCCGCGAAGGACGACAGGTGAAGAACGTTGCCCATGCTCGTTGCCTGCGGGCATGCCCGTGTACTCGCGAACCTCGCCCATGCCCGTGACGTGGCCAAGGCACTAAGCTATTAAGCAATCAACAATTGGAGTACTACATTAAGCAATTAAGCTACCAAAATGTAATGTTGACTCACCACATTCACACATCAAGATTGAACAACAATGCATCACATTCACACATCAACACTCACTAGGGGCGGATTTCTCAAACAAGTGCTTGGACTAGAATTTTGAAGCTAAATCTGCACTAACATCAGGTTCCAGACAACAAAACTGCAAGACCATACCACACGCCTAAATTCCAAAGGGGGAGAAGAGAAATGATGTTTTCATTGCAATTAGAGTTTGCAACAAGGGGACAGCTTCCAGAGTCCAGACTCCAGCCTTCTAGAGTATATCTAAACATGTCCCTGTCATCCTTGTTCTTAACTAGTATGTATCTTTCATGCTCGTCATTAGTCCATGAGTATCATGCCAATGCCATCACAATTAATCAAGACTAATCCATTTCGGTAGTAATTCAAAGACACACATGCATGTATACTTTTCGCCGAGGATCTAGGAGTCGTTGGCGGCGCCACCGATGATCCAAAGAGATGAGGCTCGAACATGGCGCCCAAAGCAGTCAGAAGTGAAGTAGAGAAGGAATGGCCCGACGAAGCGCGCCATCCTTGAAATCGATGAGGTCGCCCCACTTGCCGCCCCTGCACTCGAGCCGGTTGGCGAGGCCGCCTCCCATATCACCATGCCCATGACCGCGACGACGGCGACCCGACGAGCTCGCTCTTCCTCTGGCCGGGCGGTCGAGGAAGTATCCGATGCCAGTGGAGCCGACCATCTGCACGCCCTAGTAAAAGATCTTGTTGAGGCCCTTGGTCCTGAGGGTGAAGAGGACGCCATTGACGTTGTTGAACTGGTAGGTGTAGAAGAAGTTGCTCGCCCAGGCGGCGGGGAGGACAAGCGGGAGGAGGCGACCGGGCGGGAGGAGGGGTGGTGGCCGAGAGGAGGGCGTGGGCATGAGCCGTCCGGGAGGAGGATGAGGGATTGAGGGCAGATCTGGATTTGGCGGCTTCGGCAGTTCGACGCTTCTTCGTGTGTTAGGCGTTAGTTCAACGCTCCATCGTGTGTTGGGGCAAGGATCGGGGAGTGATTGGTTAGCCTTAGCACTGACTTGACTACTGACTAGTTGATGTCAGTATGTCATGGGTAAACAGACGAAATGGATATGGTAGAGCTTACCTATACTCGTACCGACCCGACGGGCAGAGAATTTTTCTCATTTTTATACCCATAGACAAACAAAATAGCTTATACCTAGCTCTATTAGAGTATTTACCTACGGATACGCAGATAATCGAGCACAATTGCTGAATTTTTTTTTGCAGATACGACATTTTTTCATCACGTATTTGCGGATCTGACCACGGTCACGGTGTGTCTGCAAATATGGCACCACTGGCGCACGACCACCGTGCGCCAGCGCCGCCGCCGCGTGGCCGCCACTTGAACCACCCACGCCACGTCAGCCGCTAGCGCATGGTGGCCATGCGCCAGCCATTAGGGCTAATTAGTTAGGGTTAATTAGTTAGGGGTTAGGGTTAATTAGTTAGTTAGGTTAGTTAGGTTAGTTAGGTTAGTTAGTGTTATGCTAAAATTTGTAGGAATTTTAAAATATAGCAAATCAGTCCAAAAAATTATGAAATTTTTCGTGGAGCCTCCCGACACTGTGTACTTGATTTTGTAAATTTTCATAATTTTATTCGTTCAAAATTGTTATCGCTATTTCATATAAGTGTCATGTTCGTATGAATCAATAAATGTAGAAAATGAGCTCAAAAAATTATGAATTTTATTTGAAGGGTCGTCATGCACTGGACTTGATTGTGTAATATTTCGGCAATTTTATATGTATTTTGGTATTGTCTCGAAAATTTAGGATTTAGGTCGCAAAAATTTTGATTTTAGGTTTCGGAAATTAGGGTTTCATGATTTCATGTGACTTGGAATGTATAAAAAAAGCTACATTACAACTCCATTGGAGATGTTGATATACAATATGGCGCTGGAGTACACACGTAACAACCAAAATACGCGTACAAATATAGCAAAACAAAATATGAATACAAATATACGCAAACATAATCGCATAACACGGGATATACCAAAGTCTAGATAAGCTTTTGCATGAACCGAGATGAAGGATGAGGGGTATTATCACATGTGACTCGATCAATTAGGATACTCTTTGCTTATTTACCTGTGTAGTGTGGATGATGTTCTTTAATACTGTATTGTACGACAAGCTAGATAAGGTTATGTATGAACCAACTGAGGGAAATACGTGGCATGTAGATCATATAACGATGTACCGTAACCTCCGAATCGTGTGTGTTTCGAAGGTTAGGTACATCATTATATGATCTGCACGCCACACATTTCCCTCGGTTGGTTCATACACAATCTTATGTAGCCTATGATACAATACAGATCATCCACGGCAAACTGATAATTTGACAAAGATTGTCCTATTTAACGATGTGTGCAACTAGTCTCCACAGCGCCATAGCGAGTGCCCTTTGTCTCGAGGCTGCCCACGGTGACAGTGAGTGTAGAAGTTGTCCATGTCCTGTGATATCACGATGTAAGTGGATCGTACAGTAAGAAATATAACAAGGATGCGAATTGTATATAACTCACGTCTTCGATACGGAGTCGCTCGTCGCCTCGACACGCTTCGACGCGTCGGTCTCTCGGCCGAAGGAGCCTTCCTTCCTTGTCGTCGGACTCTCCACGCCGGGTCGTCGAGGTCAAGTCGTCCATGTCCTGCGATTCTATGATGTAAGTGCACCGTACAGTGAAAATCATAACAAGGATGTAAATTCTTCATAACTCACGTCGTCGATATGGATTACACCCGGGCGACCGGATACGCTATGGCGGCCGGGCTCAGCCGCCTGAGCCTTTCCTTTCCCCTTGTCGCGGGACTCTCTACGTCGGGCTGGTATGTCGAAGTCGTCCGTATCCTGTGATTCTATGATGTAAGTACACCATATAGTGAAAAACGTAACAAGGATGTAAATTCTTCATAACTCACGTCGTCGATATAGATTACGCCCGAGCGAGTATTGGGCTTCTTTAGTGCCTCATCAACAGGGTCCGGTACGTAAGGTTTCCATCGCACGAAGGTCTCGGCCTGCATCGAGTAGTTCAGCATGTACTTCTGCTGGATGAATGCCCTGTCGTACATCTCCGGGCCGTCGATCCACTGGAAGAAGTGGCAGCGTATCTTGGGCTACCATTAAGTGGGGATGAAGTTAAAAATTTGAGGAATTCAACGTAGGGAGAGGAAAATCGATGCGTGCGAACGAAACGCTTACGAGGTAATGCTCGCACGTGTAATACGCCCGGGCGGCGATGTCTGGGTGTGTGGACTAAATGATCTTTGCCGGCTCGCCACACACACACTGCGGGATCAAAAAATGTGGTGGTACTCGAGCATCTTTCATTGAAAAATATGGATATTGTAGATGTTTCCTCTTCTGCGCAAGCCACTTGCGCTTCTACAACATTCTCGCGTAGAAATTTGCCGAAGAGTTCATAGCTGGGTATCGTAGAATTTTGCGTTGTACATAACAAACAAGGCGGAAAAACATTACATTACGACACTGAATGACGACCGGACGAGCTGGGTCTGTTGGGACAATCCTTCATTGAGTGCCTAGGGGTCTTGCATATCCTGCACTTGATTGTGCGGCTAATACTAGTACGTTGATTAGCATCCATGCCATTTCGGAAGCGCCGCATCTGCCGTCGCCCCTTCCCTATTCTCTTCAAGTCCCTGTTGGGACCCCATTGCACCATGTCCGGCCAAAGATCCTTGTAGTTCATTTCCAAGTTGTGCGAGTGAAACTCTCCACTCCATGTACCGAATAGGTGCAGCATGTCGTAGTACTCGGAGATGTACGACGTAGACATCTACTTTATTTGCGCACATGCCTTGTACACATACGAGCATAGCTTGTGGAGGAGCTTTGGCTTGTTGCAAGTGCATGTCGCCACATCAACCAAGGTGCATGTCTGTTTCCTTTCCCCCCTGGTATGACTGTTGACGTATTTCTGTCAAAGCCTGATCTCGTACTTTCGTCTAAGGCCGTCGATCACCCGGATGTCATGTATTTGGGCCTTCTCCATCTTCTGGTCCATGTGCCTCTACATGTTCTCAGACCACTACTTGCCTTCGTCCATCTGTCGCTTGGCTGCAGTGGATCTATTGACGAAACAACCAGCAGTGCGAGTCCATGTCTCCTAGACGATTGCGATGATAGGGAGGCACCACACACCTTTGAGGACGCTGTTGTAGACCTCGGACATGTTGGTCGTTATAATTCCGTACCTCGCACCGTCTATGTCATAGAGGAGGGACCATTTCTCCAATTCAGGAGTGTGGCCATTAATCCATTCGGAGAAGCTTATGGCACTACTGGGTTGGTCCCCTCCGAAGTGGACTCCCTTGTATGCCTCGTAGTCTGGTGTTCGAGGTCTCTCCAAATAGACTCAGGCTTCCGTCTGTAGTTCTGCAGACACAATGCCTTGAACGTCTTCATGAGTTCCTGACTGCGGAACCGCGTGAACAAGTTAGATGTAAGATGCCTCATGCACCACCTGGATTGCATGTCGTTCCACTAGCGAGATGGATCCGTCCCACGCTGCATGGTGTTGATTGCCGCCAACAACCCAGCATTGCGATCCGTGATTAGGCAGACGTTGGGCCGGTCTCCCACCACCGCCCTCTTCACGTTCTCTAAGAACCACAGCCAACTGGATGTGTTCTCGCTCTCCACAATAGAAAATGCCATCGAGAGAAGCTGGTCATTAGCATCGGCCGCCACGCGGTGAGGATAGGGCCCTTATACCTCCCCGTGAGGAAAGTGCCATCCATCGTTAGCACGGGATGGCAGAACCTGAAGCCCCCGATGGCCTGAGCGACAGCCCAGAACACCCGGTCTAGCATGAAGCAGTTGGACCCTTTTCTAGCATCTTCACGGTCAAGCTTGTTTATGTACGTTCTGGGGTTTGATCCAGCCATCTGGTGAAGCAATCTCGGCACAAGATTGTACGCCTCTTCGTATGTCCCGTACATAGTTTCGATGACCTTCTGCTTGGCTCGTTGGACCTTGCTGTAGCTAACTGGATAGCCAACCTGATTGACGACTTCCGATATCATCAGCTTGGGGAGATAGACACGTCCACCTCAACTAGGTGCCTGATGAGGTTTGCAACATATGCGGAAGTCACGTTTTGATGCTGACGCAGGGGCTCACTGAGCTCGCAAGTGTGGTCGATCATCTCCTTGACCGTGAAGACCGAGCCGAAGATCTTTGCTTGGTGAGTGCTGACCTTGCCAGGGCAGCCTTCTACTACGCACTTCACTACATACTTTTCTAGGTTGGACCGGTGCACTCGGTACACACGGCTGATGGACAAGGCGTACCATGCTATAGCTTGTTGCACGGCCACCTTTGTAACATCCCAAAGTTCTGTTACCAAAATAAAAATTAATAAAGTTATTATTTTATTGGATTTGTTGAAATTTAAAAGAGTTTTCTTGTTTTTCTTGAATTCCTGAAGTTTAAAAAGTCAAAATTAAAATTTATTGAAGTCTTTGAAGTTTTATTGGATTTAAATTGAAAAACAAAAATTTAATTAATTTCTAGGATTTTCTAGAATTTTGAAAGCTTTTCCTTAATTATTTTAAATCTAAAATAAATTATGTGCAAAAACTATTACCAATTGTATGTTGGAAATATTTTATTTAAGTCCAAAATAACTCTAGGAATTTCTGTGAATTTTCCTAGAATTTTTGTATTTATTTTGCTATTTTCTAAAGCCTTTTTTATTTAAAATAGAAAAACCAATTTAATTCCCAAACCCATCTCGGGCCGAAACTTCCCCGACCCGCTCCTATTCCTTCTCGCTCGCAGCCCACACGACCCATTTCCATTCCACGCGCACGGCCTGACAGCCATTTCCTTCCACCACTCTCAACCGTCCGATTTTAATCGGACGGCTGATACGCCCCGCGTGCGCCCTTCCGCTCATCCTCGATGATAGGTGGGCCCACCCAACACTTTCTTCCTCCTCGCCTCCATCTTCCTCACACAGTCGTGCATGCTTTCCGCCATGGCCACGTCACGGAGCTCCAAATCCGCCACCAATCTCTCCCCCATTTTTCGCGCCCGCGTGCGCATTCAATTCCCTGATCACCGCCTCCTCCATTTCCAGCTTCCTCTCCCTCTTTCTTGCGCATTTCCATCAGATTCCCAAATCACCGCCGTGATCTTCTCCGCGCTCAATTCCCCTCTCCCGGCCCCCTCCGCCCCTATAAATAGGAGCATCGGGAGCGCCTCTCTCCACTCATCCCAACACCCCACAACCCCAAGCCTCTCCCCTCCTCCTCCTCACAAATTTTGGAGTTCACCGCCGGCCACCGAAGCGTGCTTCTTCTTCGATTCCGACGACCACGAGGCCTCATCGTCGACATCAAGCACGGTTTCGGCATCGCGGCATCATCGCCGACCCGGTGCTCGCACCGCCTTCGCCAGAGAGTGACGGGAACCCTCGCGCCACCGCAAGCCCGAACTCGCCGTCGCCGTTGCCCTCACCACCGGTGATTTATTCGCGCCACGCCGTCACCGCGGTGAGCATCGTGACCCCCATGTCCTCCTCTCTCGTTTGGTACCACTCACTCCCCTCGCTGGAGCCCCTATCGCCGGCGAGGTTGTCGCCGAGCCGCCGTCGGCTTTGAGCCGACATGGCGCTGCCACGTCACGACCACGTCACCAAATCTGCCCATGTGGCTGCCCCGTCACCGCTTGCGTGTCGTCCACGTGGCATGTCTTTTCACCCGTGAAGGCAACCGGCCACTGATGTCATAATTTGATTTTTCTTCAGAAAATTAATTCCATTAATTCCAAGAAAACCCTAATTCCTTCATTTCATGTAATTTTGAAACTTCCCGGGGTTCGTTCTCCTTCATACGAACTCCGATTTCGTCGATTCAATTTTCTAAATTCATATAAATTCAAGATCTAGCTAACTAAACCAAAATTATTTAATTTGGAGTTCATTTGAATATTCATTTGAATATTCATTTGAATTTTGTTTGAATTTGGCTTATTTTCACAGATAGATTTTAATTTACTTGAGAGTCGATTCGACGCTTTGAGAACATCAATTAATCAAGTAAGGCAAGTTATAACTTTGATCATATTTGATCCCATTATTTAAATTTTTTTATTTCTGTTTTAAATTATTGTATGCTTATTTATATTCAAGTTAATTTAAATTCATGTTTTAAAATTATAGTTATTCCTAATTCCTTTGTATCGCTAATATTGACATTGAAATAAACCTACTTTGACACCTTATATAAAAATCTAGTTTATACAATAGTATGAACTAGAACATTTTGAGAAAAAGTATGCTTATCCATGCTTAGACCAAAAAATGTTTGATTTGGGGAATTTCAGCCAAAAATCAAATGATGTTTAAATTGTATCCATGGCATTGGTGTGTTATGAAAGTTTATAAATGACTTTGGAAAAATAAAATAAAATGATGGTTTGTACTTGGGCGAAATGGTTGTTTGGATGGTGCATGTTGATGCACAGGATCGAGTCATTTCTATGATCGAGGCCCATGGGTTTTATGGAAAGTCGCCCAAGTCAGTTAAGGACCGGCCTCTGAGCGTTCCTTTGCTAAGCCACTTTGTACTGCCACATGTCCTGAGTATGGGGAGGGGACCTGGCTGACTAATTTGCAATGTTCCACCGTGGTTGTTCCCTTTAGATGCGGTGGGTAGTCATGTTATGACCTATGTTAGTCCCACCTGGCGCAAGAGGGGGTTAGGAACTCCGCGGATTTCTATCCAAAGGAGGCGAAACCTTAGCGAGGGGGGAGGGCTGCGGTGGAATGACGCATTGTAAAAGACTTGACACGTGCTCTAGACTGCTTACCTAAGGTAGTGAGCGGTGGTATCGACGGGTGCCAAACAAACTAAAGAATTCATGTCATGTGGGTAAAGCTGTACAACCTCTGCAAAGTGTTAAGAACTATTCGAATAGCCGTGTCCACGGTCATGGACATGCTCAGCAAAGCCACTCAAAGTTAGACCTTGGTTTTGATTTCAAAATGATTTGACACAAATAATTTTGGATTTATATCCAAATGGGGATTGGGCAGGAAGCCATGTGATAGGAGGGTATCCTTCACCATTCTTGTGTGAATGTTATCTGACTATAAAACTGAGAATTTATAAAATAAATTTTAGTTATGAAATAATCGCTCTGGAACTTAGTACAAGTATTTAAAGAAAACATTGATTTATGCAAATTTAACCAAAAAGCCTTCCTTTGATATATCCTTGCATGCACTAACTCTGTTATTGGGTGTAACTTGCGAGCACGGTAGTTGTGCTCATCCTTACTTTATGCAAACAAATTTCAGAGGAGAAGGACTTCGCTACCAGTGTGGATCATGACGACTAGGCCGTTACCCCAGTCGATTGCCTGTGGCAGATCAGCTGGACTCCACTACTTATTCGTTTTCTGCTATGTTCTTTATTGTTGGCTTGTAAGCCTCTTTTGTAATGAACTCTGCTGATTATTAATAAAGTTATGCGATTAATGGATGTTACCATATCTATTTACTGTGTGAACTAGATACTGATCATGGGACTAGTTCAGAAATGCACAGAGGATTTGGGGTGTTAATCTCGGGTCTGACAACTTTGTCCAAGAAGCGTTGTCCAACTAAGACGGTGTCGGCTTCAAACCCCCACTAGGAGCCTTCTTCTTGTGGTAGTACAAGCGAACGCATCGCGATATCATCAAGTCTCGATGCCACGTAAGGACCACCGGCTTCGTGTACGTCCTCGTCGATACCATCCGAGCTTGGGTCGGTGTCCTCATCGGACACCAACTCGAGAGGCTAGTCCAGTAAATACTCGTGGTAGTCGATGCGGGCCGACCACCATGTTTCTGCCCCCTCATTAGGCACAAAATTAGGCACGGTACTTCCCGAGGCAAGACATTCCGTCTTGCCATCTTCAGCTTCGCCGCGCTTGCCCGCTTGTAGAGGCCCCAGATCATCGGGGTTTCCGACGCCCTCGTCGCATTTAAATTCACGTACACCATAGGCTTCCCGTGAATGGCCACCTCGGGCTGGGAGACAATCTCCATGTACTGCCTTCATGCTATGCTTCCATTCACCTTTACGAGCTCCCACACATAATTCGTGCAGGTGATCGCCTCGACCATAACTTTCTTTGTAGTTGGCTCCGTGACGAACTCCCTTTGGATGCAGCTTCGTAGCTTGTGAATATTCATCGTGTGGAGTCCCTCCGTCCGGACCACCTTGTACTAGCATCTCGACAGGTCCAACCCATCGTGTCCGGCCCGTACAAGACCATCGCCGTAAAACACAAACAAGGCTTGAATGTTCGAAAATACCTAAAGACACAACAGCCACTAAATAATTACGAATGAGTTATGCTTAACTAATTCCTACTTAACTAATTACGACTGATTAATTACCACTACACTAATTCATTACCACTTATTCAATATGCCGTAATGATGACTACTAAACTAATTATAACTAATTAATTACCGCTAAACTAATTTATTACTAGTGAACTAACTAATTACGACCAATTAATTACCTCTAAACTAACTAATTATGATTGATTAATTACCTCTAAACTAACTAATTATGATTGATTAATTACCACTACAAAATTACCAAGATTTCATTTCCACTTACTTAATATGTCAGAATGATGACTACTAAACTAATTACGACTAATTAATTACCACTAAACTAATTCATTACTAGTGAACTAACTAATTAAGACTAATTAATTACCTTTAAACTAACTAATTACGATTGATTAATTACCACTAAAAATTACCAATACTTTATTTCCACTTATTCAATATGCCATAATGATGACTACTAAACTAATTACAACTAATTAATTACCACTAAACTAAGTCATTACTTGTGAACTAACTAATTACGACTAATTAATTACCTCTAAACTAACTAATTACGATTGATTAGTTACCACTAAAGAATTACCAGTACTTCATTTCCACTTAATATGTTGTAATGATGACTACTAAACTAATTACGACTAATTAATTACCACTAAACTAATTCATTACTAGTCAACTAACTAATTATGACTAATTAATTACCCATAAACTATCGAATTACGACTAGCTGACTAAGACTGACTAATTACGACTACGGTAATAACGGTAAAAGCATAACACAAATTACCTGCCCTTCGGGGGAAGTAATCAATTAAGACCGAGCGACGAGAAGCAGGAAAACAGTTAACCTCCCAATAAAATTAATTGTGTTACGTTCTCTAAGTTCTCAGCGACGAGCGCAAGAACGAGAATCGAAATGCAAATGAGATGAGCGAAGAGCGAGTGCCAGAGTTCGGTATTTATAGCCGAGTGGAGAAGGAGTCACGGCGTTGGCGCCGGGAATTCCGTAAGCATTGGCACTAGAATTTCTGGATGAGCAACAGATGTGCGGGGCAGGGAGGAGGGATGGTGGGAAAGATGCCCACCGCGAGGTTTTTTAATTCTCAACGCAATAATCCCAAGGTGCGTGGCGGGTGTGGCGGGTGGGAGGGAGGTCCGGAGGGAGGCGCGAGTCGGGAGGGTGTTGCGAGAACAATTCTAAACGAATAAAATAATAGAAAATTTACACAAGCAAATACACGATGTCAGGAGGCTCCACAAATTTTTTAATAATTTTTGAACTTATTTGCTATATTTTAAAATTCCTCCAAACTAGCCTAACACTAACTTAATTATCTAATCTAACTAACTAATTAACCTAATTAACCCCTAACAGTGGCGGGTGCATGGTGGCCATACGCCAAGGGTTGGCGCATGGCCACCCTGCGCCAGCGTGGCTAAGGTGGCGGCTCGGCTTGCTAAGGTGGTGTGGCTCGAGGCTGGTGGCGGCCACGCATCGGTGGCGACGACGTTGGCACACGGTGGTCGTGCGTCAACGCCATATGCCGTGGTTTTTGGCGTTGACGTACAGTAGCCATATGTCAGCAGTGCTATATCTGTAAATACCACAGTACTATAATTAGATCCACAAATACGCGCCCAAAAAACGACGTGTGCGCCAAAAAAAATCCACAATTGCCATCCCTAGTCGTATAACCGTAACGGCTAACGCCACTACCCCAATCCAGTTACCTTCTTCCCCACTCTCCTCCCTCCATAAAGCGCTACACCTCCAATGGAAGCACTCGCTATCGGATCCGCGCCTCCCCGACCGGGCCTCCCAGCCCCGACCCGCTACTCCCACCTCCGGCGCCCCAAAACTCTAGCCCTATCTGCCGCCGCTTCTCGCCGCCTCCTCGCCGCCGCTCCCATGGACGGCACCGCCCGCGGCGGCCGGAGCCCCGCCCGTCTCCGCTGCGCTCGCGCCGAGACGGTCAGTTCCTCCTGCGATCCCCCCTTTGCTGCTTCGTGGCTCGGTTCGATGCGATTTGCGGGGTCCTCCCCCCCAGAAGGCGGGGTTTGTGAGGTTTGTGTGGCTGCCGTGCAGGATTCGGAGGGTGCGGTCGTGTCGAGCTCGCACGCCGCGGAGGCTGAGACGGCGGACTCGGCTGGAGCCATTGAGCAGGGCAACGGGAGCCCAGTGGCCGATGCAGCCGCCGCCAACGTCGCGGGGGTGGATGGGATAAGGATTCGGAGGCGCCCCGTGACGGGGCCGCCGGTGCACTACGTGGGTCCGTTCCAGTTCCGCCTCGAGAACGAGGGGAACACGCCGCGCAACATCCTTGAGAAGATCGTATGGGACAAGGAGGCCGAGGTTTCGAAGGCATGTCGATGATGTTTCTGGAGCAATGTGTAAGCCAGCGTGTGCTACTCTGTATAGGCTGATGTGATGTGAAATTTGTGCTCTGGTTGCATTTTGGCAGCTGAAGGAGAGAAGGCCCCTGTACATGCTGAAGGGGCCGCTGGAGAACGCTCCTCCAGCGAGGGACTTTGTTGGGGCGTTGAAGGTGTCGTATGATCGAACTGGTCTGCCTGCCCTGATTGCAGAGGTCAAGAAGGCTTCACCAAGCCGGGGGGTTCTGAGGGAGAATTTTGATCCGGTGAGTTTACGGGGTGAATTCCAATGCTAAAATAAGGTGTATAAAGCTTCAATTGTTTCCTCATTTCGGTGATAATATGTTCTTTGAACGTAATGGTAGAATCGTAGTAATTTAAACCTGATCTATTATGGACTAAACTGGTTATTGACAGCGAACAATACCTGATTAGTAATTAGTATTACCGGTGTTATGGTCCAACACCAAGGCGAGCACGGTAACGTGCAAGAACCGTAGCAACACGGCACTGTAGCACACCGTGAACAGTAATGCCCGTAAGTATTGGGTAGGATTTATTATTTAGGAATGTATCTATTAGGTGTTTGGTATTATCTATTAGTAGACAAGTTATTATTAGATTGGATTGTTAGAGATAAGTTTCCTTATAGATTATTTCTTATGGATCAAGTCGGGTCATCCCTATAAAAGGAATAGCATATATCCATTATCAATTAAGCAAAGAAATAAACAAAGTTAGTCCCTAACCGGTTGGCTAAAGATCAGAGCCTCCTTGTTCGTCGGGAAGAGTCCTGGCCGAGCTTGGAAGGCGATCCCTCGCCTCCTTGACTAGTCAGGCCTTAGAGCCTCGCTACCTCAACAGAAAAGAGTCCTGCTGGCAGTTAGACGAGGGCGAGTGCTCTACCCTCAGTCCTCGGACCCGTACCCAACCAAAGGCCACGACAATCAGAGTCACACAACAGAAGGGTGGAAATGTCACAATGATTGACCTCTTATTTATCATTTTATTGATAATACATGTGCTACAAGACAGATGTAAGAAATTGGAATTATTCATTTTTGAAGTTTACACACATTTATGGCTGGCATGTCTGCTAAAAATTTGCAGAGTAGGTCAGCAGATAAATGTTTATTGATAATTGTTCATATTTCTATGGCATCCACCAGGTTGCAGCCTTATGTCAATCTACAAACAACGAATTTGGAATCTATTACATAGAATTGCATTAATGCATTTCTTTGTTCCTCAGTTCTGTTAATACCCACCTGAATTGCCCAATTCCCAGTTAGTGATATGCTTATCTGTTGACATTCTGAATAAACATACATGATTTTGTCTTAAAGAAACCACTCGGTTGCTTTTCGTGTGTAATAAGAACTAAGAAGTAGAAACGCACTGAACTAAAGTTTGTTGGGACATAAACAGGTTCAGATTGCTCAAGCATATGAGAAAAACGGAGCAGCATGCTTAAGTGTTCTTACAGATGAAAAATACTTTCAGGTCAGTAATTTCTTCACTTTGAGAGATTTGGTTGCCATTCTATCATCCATTATCAAGTATGCATGCTGAAGATACTTGTTTTCCTTTAATATGTAATCAGGGAAGTTTTGACTACTTGGAGGCTATACGCAATGCTGGAGTAAAGGTGCTGTAAATTTGTCCATATGTTGTACTTGCATTTACAGAAGTCAATGATATCCAAATACGGTAGTTCAAAACTTCAAATGCATGAAAGGCTCAAGATCGTGATTTCTAAATGCAGTGTCCTCTTCTGTGCAAAGAGTTCATTGTTGATGCCTGGCAACTTCATTATGCACGGTCCAAGGGAGCAGATGCTGTTCTTCTGATTGCTGCTGTCTTACCTGATCTTGATATCAAGTATATGCTGAAAATATGTAAAATACTCGGAATGGCTGTTTTAGTTGAGGTTAGCTGAGTTATTTTTTACGACATGTTTTACATGTTGAAGCCTTTCAACTCTCCTCTTTTCACTATGGAGTCATTCTATTTAGTGCTGCAACTTGCAAGTCATTATCTTCTGCAGAATAAATCAAATACAGCATTAACATTTCTAATTACGATGCAATTAACAAGTTGACTGTGTTGTTTAAGGTGCATGATGAAAGGGAAATGGATCGTGTTTTAGGGATAGATGGCATCCAGCTTATTGGCATCAATAACCGTAATCTTGGTATGTTGTTCTTGTTCCTTTGATTTAGTTAAGTTACTTTGGCACAAATTATATAACAATGTATTTGATTTCCCATGACACATAATTCATTGTGGCTATTTTACCACCTGAAAGCTTGTTGATTCATATTGAACTAGTGGCTTACACATTTCATTTGTCACCATACTGTGAAGCTGCTATTACATGGTAGAAAAGTGATTGGGAAATTGTGGATAATCCAGGGTATTTGATTCTTAAAAATTAGAAGCTGGAGTTCACTCTGGAGTTCACTTTGGAAATACAGTATTAATGAGTTAAAATGTGTTAATGTGGTCACTATCGGAATTAAATAATTACAGATTGTAATGTTGTATTGTTATGCTTCAAAAGTTCAAATCATGTTATTTGCTCTATATTTAACTGAACATGTAAATTTTATTCCAGAGACGTTTGAAGTTGACATTTCAAACACCAAAAGGCTTCTGGAGGGTGAAAGAGGACAAATTATAGCTCAGAAGGACATAATTGTAAGTATTTTTTGAACTTATGTTCACTGAAAAAGCAAAACATTTCACTGCTATGCCAATTGCTATAACTATTTGCACTTCACACTTCCATTTTACTTGGATCAAATGTAAAATAAAATTGTTGTGGACAGATTCTTGTACTATTAGACAATGAATCACTATTGTACAACGTAGTAACCAGGAAATGCAAATATTTTATACGTAATTATATTTATTTTAGTAATTTTTGACGTCTGTTGTTGCTGCTAGTATTGGGCCTTCTTTCATGTTTGGCGTTATTGTCATCTATAGTTGCCCCCATTAGCTGGCACTTGCTACCGCATGTAGCACTATGCTGTGAATCAGGCATATTATCGAAATGGTGTCGTAATTATTGAGTAAGATGACTCATATTCTAATCAACTAGGATTTGAAAAGGTGTGCTACAAGGATTACTATATGAATCCTAATAGGATTAGGATTTTGATTTCTCTTTGAAGGAGAATTAGAGGCACTATATAAAGACACGAGAGGTGGTCATGGAGTACACAAGCCACAAACCAACTCATCCAAAGCAATAGGCGCACGAGAGGATTGGATGTTAAGTTATTCTTTAGCACTGGATTCTTGTATAGGGCAATGATCTGAGAGTCCTAAAAGGTTCGAGAGATTTCTTAGAGAGCGACAATCATTTTCACTTTTTTTTTTGTCGTGATTAAGGAATTTGCGGTCGGCTTCGCCAAATCTCTCTCTTGTCGTAGTTGCTTCGTCACCGTTATTTCGGTTCTCTCTACGAGATTCATCTACTTCGTTCTTGATATTGTGCACGTACATACTGTATCTCACAAACTCTAATCCAATCCGGGGACTGCTACGCATAAGGAGGGGTATCAGAGTATAACAGGAACTATCTAAGAATCAATTCAATTGGTTGAAGGGAGACTATTGGTAAAGAGAGTACTCCTGTTTTGTACTGTAAACGTTCTAGCTCTTGCACACGAGGGAGTAACATAAACTAGTGATGCTTAACTGCTTATTTAAGACACAACTGGACAGTCTCCTTGTGACACCATGAGAAAACTATCTCCAAACTGTAATTCATCAATGCTAGTATTATCACCACTGAAATTGCTATCCAAAAGTTCTGAATGTAAAATTGCACCATGGTATGTGGCTGACTATGCCAAGGATACTCCTTGTCATACATCATTCATGTTGATCTTTGGCCTGTTTCAGGTTGTAGGAGAATCTGGGCTGTTCACGCCCGACCATATTTCGTTCGTTCAGAATGCCGGGGTCAAAGCGGTAAGTCAAGCCATGAGACACCTCTAAAAATGAAATTTGGCATTTCTCGCTTTTGCTGTGCTGACTCCACCGACCCGTTGCTGCAGGTTCTCGTTGGGGAGTCCCTCATCAAGCAGGAGGATCCAGGAAAAGCGATCGCTGGGCTTTTCGGCAAAGATATCTCACATGTGAGTGCTGCGTAACGACAGACGAGCCGAGGAAGCGAGAAAGGCTGGATCGCTCACATTTTGTATAGGGAAAAGATGGAGCTATTCGCTCTTTCGTAGAGTTTTGGTCGGTCGTTTTGTTCATGATGATCAGCTATCTTACCTTGCTGCTGTGTTTTTGTGGCCGAACCATTTTCGAACAAATAAATACAGGCTGCAATACTAAGAAGATGAGATCGAATAAGTTGGGTGTAATTGTGAGCAGCTTGAGCTTGTTTGCCTTGATCAGCTCTTGGCAATTGTTCTTCACTACGATCTAAGTTCGTCTTTGGAAGTTGGAACACGAAAATTTGAACTTGCTGGCAAGTCACAGTCTCATGGCTGGTCTTAGAGCTTGTACAATGGTAAAGACAACTGCTGTTTATAACAATTATCTATGTCACTTATAGACAAAGACTAAAGACAACTTTTATACAATTATGAGCGGTTCTTTATCTTTTAGTTGTCTTTATAGAATACAATCTTTTAATCTTTTCTTATTTCTTGTCTTATAATCATTCTGCGATTGTAGACAACATATTTCTCTCTCTTCGTTCTCTTTCATCCACATCAGCAAAAAATCCTATGTGGTAATGGTTATAGACGGTTGACAGAAGCTTATTGTACATGCTCTTATGATGTTGCAGAATCAACTTGATTTTTTCCCCTAGTGATATGCAAGATTGCAAGGCCGGTTATAGTAAATGACGCGATCAGCATTTATTTGCACGAAAACGAACTAGACAAAGGCGCCGCCCGGTTCGTTCACGTAATCACGATGTGGCCATATGGACCATACGGGCCTCTACATACGGCTCGAGCTCCAAGCTATTTTTGACTCGACCCATCCACTGCAACCAAATCGAGCACGACCCACTGCCCCCCTCCACCCTCCAGCGACGGCGGCCATGCAGACCCGCCGCCGCCTCCTCCCCCTCCTCCGCGCGCCGCCGCCCAAGACCCTACTCTCCCGCCTGCACTCCTCCTCGCCGCCGGCCAACGGCGGAGGGGGCGGGGTGGCGGTAAAGCAGGTGACGCGGGGGAACCTGGCGGAGGCGCTGGAGGAGCTGCGGGCGCGTGTGCGGGACGCGGCGTTCGTGGGGATCGACCTGGAGATGAGCGGCGTGACGAGCGCACCGTGGAGGGACACCTTCGAGCTCGACAGCGCCGACGTCCGGTACCTCAAGCTCCGCGACTCCGCGGAGCGCTTCGCCGCCCTGCAGCTCGGCGTCTGCCCCTTCCGCTGGGACCCCGCCAAGTCCGCCTTCGTCGCCCACCCGTGCGTCGCGCTATCTCCCCCCCCCCCCACCCACCCACCCTCTGCCCGATCCCTCTCGGTTCTAATCCACCACCAGTCCACCACGGCACCACCTAATAATACGCGTTTATTATACAAATAGCATGTGAATTGGTTTGCAGCTTCCGTATTGTAGCTGGTTAATCGCTGGTAGTTCACTAATAATTTTTAAGGTTACGTTTTCATTCTGAAGCTTTGTGTTTGTTAGGATCTGCTGTCCGTGAGTAGTGCGTTGGGCATAGCGCCTGGTGAACTTCTGATGATCTGTTGAGGCAGGCGCCCGTTTTGATCTAGTCGGGCTTGTGATGAGATATAGGCCCTGTTTGTTTAGGTTTAGACTTTTTGGCTTATAACTTAAAGCCAGCTTTTTTGGCTTAATCAGCTTTTAAGCCAAGCTAAGGTGTTTGGTAATCTGACTTTTTTACGTGTTGTTGGCTTATTGAGTTGTGTGTGAAGGATAAAAAGTCGGAATTGCCCTTGAGGGTTTGGAGGACATGTTCATGCATGTATTTAAACATATTTTTGAATTAAAAAACGAGGAGAGGCGGCGTTGGCCGAGGAGGGGTGCCGGAGGCGGGCAAGGGGAAGCGGCGGCGGTAGGCGGCAACGGGAGAGGGGAGGCGGCGTCGGGCTAGGGGAGGGAGTGGGGAACGAATTGGCGTCGGGTGAGGGGGGTGGGAGAAGGAACGATGGCGAAAAAAACGAAAGGGTTTTGATTTATATGCAATGGTATTTCGTGGGTAATTTCAGCAAAGTCTAGTGGCAAATAGTTATTCTATTCTGCAAAAGCCAAAAAAGCACCTCTCCCATGACTTTTGGCTTAGCTTAAAGTGGCTTAAGCTTTTAATAAGCCAGTTAAAAAAACCACCCCTTTGTTTAGACTTTGGCTTTTTTTTGCTTTTAAGCCAAAAAAAAAAGTCCAAACAAACAGGGCCATAGGGTTTGGGGTTTTGGATAGAACTGGCTACCCCTTTTGGCCTATTTAGGTTATATGCTTGTGAACAGCTCTGGGGTTTAGGGCTCTAGGGGCCAAAGTATGAAATCCGTGGCTTCCTTTGTATCAAGTGGGGTGCTATCCATAGACTATGGATCTGTGATGAACTGAATAGATTATTAGATCTTTTGGATTGCAAATAGTGAACTTGTGGTTTTTTATTAAAAGGCAGCTCCTTGGACCCTTCGTATAAAAAACTTTGATGATGTTTATCAGAGAAGTAGTTCTTTAGAAGGCTCTGTTTTGAACAGCCAGTATTCCCCAATTATCTTAATAAAAGATTAATAGGTGCTGACTCTGTTTCACGTAGTGTTCCACAGTAACAAGCTCATAGAGCACAGACTGAGATAGCAAAACCTGAGAACACTTGATCTGAACACCCAAGAACAACGTTGATGTAGAATGGTTCTTGAACAAGGACGCCTCGCAGAAATTTCTGCTATGTAAAACTATAACCATATAACACCCCCTCCTGGAGAGAGTTGGTATAGCTGATTTGCAACAGATAGTTCGTTCTTGATTGCCTGATCACTTCCCAATCAGTTCTGCATTGACCTTTTACAATGGCATAACCTTACCTTCTTTTCAGGCATAACTTCTTTATCTTCCCTCGCAAGGAGCTCCCAAATGATAGTTCATCTCCGGAATTTCTCTGTCAGATCACTTCAATTGACTTCCTAGCAAAGTACCAGTTCAATTTCAACACGTGCTTCCGTGAAGGTGCTTTCTCTTCCCTGCAATGCTTGGTTGGTCTGTTATTGCATGCATATCTCTGACTCACTGTCGATCCAAAATTGTATGATTGACCTTAGTTACACATTACTCAATTTTCTAGTTTTTATTAATGGGCTAGTAGCCTAGTACATACAAACCATGCATGAAAAGCCTAGAGTATTTGTTTATTTACGATATTTGGTTAATCTCAGGAATATCTTATTTATCCAGAGCACAAGAAGAAGAGGCACTTCAGAAATTAAATATATTGTATCATGATCAAATATCTGTATCTCCAAACAATTCTGAAGAGGAAGGAGATGTACCATTGAAGAGTGCTGCCGATCTTCTTTTCACGGAGAGAATGAAGATCAAATTCAATGAGTGGCGTGATGCAATAATCAGCAATCCAAGAGTAGATAGCCATTGGTCAGGGAACATTAGATTCAGCACAGACCAATTCCAGACAGTTTTCTTCAAAATGCGCCCAGCTATTATGCTTAATGGATTCACATCACATCAGTTAAAGTTAATTCGACAGGTATTGCCTGATATATCTATTGCCTTGGAATATAGTGGCTGCTGGACAGCTAATTTGTGAAAAAGATATTTCATGTGTCCATGAGTTTTATCATTGATTCAAAGTTCTGTATAGTTACATACATGTTTTGTTTATACGATATTTTCTTCATAAGAGATTCTGTTCCTTTTCCAACATTTGTGGCTGTTATCAATTTGGTAGTAACTGTGCCTTTTGTGGAATTACAGCCATCGACAATTGGACTTACGATATGTGTTGAATACAGATTGATGTTTTCTGTTGCACATTCTTTAACTTATCAGTGTGTAATGCACATTAATGATGCTTCTTGATATGTGCTATTTCTGCTTCTACTCAGATAATATATTTCCCTATGCAGGTTTTAAGAAAAAACTTTAGAGATCTTGTTTATGTTTGTACATTTGGCGAGGATGACGCATCAGAAAAGAGAGTAGTTTATACAGACACCATTGAGGACAAAAGATTGTTGATGGTAAGAAATATTTATTGATTTCCGGTTGAAAATGGCACAAGCTTCATTTCTTTTTCTGTCCACGATAAATCTATTTTTGCTGCTGACTGCTTCTGCCTTTTCTATTTGACTTCAAATTGAATGATGCCTTGTCACTTTTGAAATTTGCACGTATGTTTTCCTTTGATTTTGAATTGAAGAGGCACAAGCTACAGAACATGATTATCCATATAATCATTACTACTAATTTAAGCAATATATAGTGAACTCTATGTGAGATCTTGGTTAATGGTAACTAATTACTCTGGTTCTGTTATAATACAGAAAGATGTGCAGGAAGATCTACTCAGAAGCAGGGAAGCAAGAGTCAAATCAGCTGTGGGAATCCGTCATGTCATTGATCTTCTTGCCTCAGAAAGGAAATTGATTGTTGGTCATAGTTGTTTCCTAGGTACACTATATTTGTTTTCCTTTTGGATACTTCTATGATAAAGAACTTTACAGTTGTCACGTCTGGTGAGATTCTCCCATCCACCGAGATAATTTTTTCCATTCATGGAAATTGCCTTGCAGATGTATTGGGACTTTGGGTCGGTAGATGATCGACTGAATCGACGATTGATTTCTCTAGCACTGACTTTTGAGCTTCTTCTGACCATCTCTATTTTGTAAAACAGATATTGCACAAGTCTACAGCAAATTTGTTGGTCCTCTTCCTTCATCCATGAAGGAATTTGCTTTGGGCTTCCACAAAATTTTCCCACATATTGCAGATACCAGGCATCTTATGTCTGTCAACAAAGCGATTCAATATCTGATGAGGCAGAAAAGCAAATCACTGTCTTCAGCTTTCTCATTGTTGTGCCCTGCACTTTATTCACCTGTCGAGAAGTCATCCACCCTTCCTCCTGTGAGAATTGAAGTTGAAGCAGATGAAACAACGTATGGTTTGTTCTGGATCCTTGATGTCTTACGTGCTTGCCTTCTTAATATAATAGTTTACATGCTTAAGCCCAAAATTGCTTCTGCATGTACAGAGAACATCGCCAGTAGCTTGTCATCTATAATAGAATCAGATGGTTTTAGCAATTGGTATTATTTATGATTTTTCTCATCTGTTGTTTCCCCTATCCTGCAGGTTATCTTGCTTCACTACAGGTGCTAAGCATGAAGCAGGATATGATGCATTCATGACTGGATGTGTTTTCGCGCAGTTGTGTGCTTATCTTGACATCAAATTTGAGCACCTCTCACCTAAAGAGAACCTAGCAACAAACAATAAGCTGCAGAAACACATAAACCTTCTGTCCCCTTGCTGGAACAGCGGAACTGTGGTTGATTTAAGTTCTGGCACGGAGAGACCAGATCCAGGTTATAAGCGTAGATATCCTGCTGCTGTGTATGATAACGTTGTTCTCATCTGGGGATTCCAATCTAAGCTGAGACCAAAGGATATCAAGGATTGCATCTGCAAAGTGTTTGGTCCAGCTTCGCTTACCTCAATCTTCTCGATTGATTCCACTTCTGTTCTCGTTCAGTTTAGTAAACAAGAGTCTGTAAACTATTTCTTGGATCTTAAGGCTACCTTAGAGAGGACAGATAGTGCTATTTCAGTTTTGCACCCTCTATCAACTATATTGGAAGGAGGCCAAACACGAGCTGCAAAATATGATACCTACAGAGACATTTGCAGCTCATCTGTATCACAGTTTTTCTTTGCAGATCAAGCTGAAGCAGTTTGTTCAACTTCAAAGTGTCAGCTCAAATGTGAGAACGTAGATGCTGGTGATGCCTTTGGAACAAACGAGAGTATTCTTGATGCAACTGTGCTTGCCTCGGTAAAGCAGGCAGAAGGAACAAAGTCTTGTTCCAAGAATCAAGAGGATGATGATATTTCATGCCAAGATATCTTAGATGCACTACAACTACAAGATGGCAAAACCTTGTTTGGCAGACAAATGAGAAGCGCATGATTGATATCGATCTCTTTTTTTTTTTTTGGGGGGGGGGGGGGCGGTGACTGCTCTGAATAACAATTGTTTTGATGAGTATTCATTTTATCGATGTATTTGGGCAGAGTGCTATTTAGCATTTACCTTGTCCATTGTAACTGTGCACTACAGAATTACCTTGTACCGATGCAGGAAAGATTATGATCTCGTTTACTAGAATGATTGTATTTAGAATTTTAGATGATGCCACCTTTTTAACTCATTGGAGATCATCTATTGTGAATTCTGATCCTGACTATGCACTTCAAAGTTAAAAACTTAAAGAATAAGTCCAGTTTACTCTCTCCAATTATCAGAAAAGTCTGGTTTACATCCTGAACTTCAAAACCGGTTATTTAACCTCCTAAATTTGCAAAATTCAGTCACTAAACTCCTCACGCAGGTTTGAAGGGGCGGTTTTGTATATATGGCTGCATTTGTCTAAGTTAGTATGTATTTGTCATCATGTGTGGTGGACGTGGCGCACTTGGTCCACTCGAGTGAAATAAATGGCTAGTTCAACCCCCCGTGCTTTGGTTCTCTTCCCGTCACCTCTCGCTTGGACTCATCATAGAATAGGTGGCGGTGACTCTGACGACCCGGTGTGTGCGAGGCGATGGTTACGGGAGGAATCCGATGATCCACGTCGTGTTTGAGGTTAGTTGGCCCTTTGCTCTCTTAGTGTAGTGTCTTCTGATACCTCAATTCCATGGACGGCTTGGATGTTTGTTAGGGTTTTGGTGAAGTTGAACATTTGATGGTAATATGTGATGATGGAGGGACATTTTCACTTCAATTTAAGACGCACTATATTGGATCTTTAGTTTTCTTTAGGGCTGAGATTCGTTTTTTGGTTTGATTCTTCAGGTGTTCAATGCTTTGCGTGTTCGATAGGGTTTTGGTCTCAGTTGAAAAATTGATCAAAATCTGATGATCGAGAGGCTTTTTTACTTCAATTTTAGACGCACTATGCTGGATCTTTAGTTTTCTTTTGGGCTGAGATTCGGGTTTTTGTTTGATTCTTCGTGTGTTGTAGGTGTTCTAGTATGGACAATCTTGATATGCTCACTGTGAGATTTCACATTGACATGGAGTTCATCAATTATGGGAGAAATGTGCATTACTTGGGGGAGATGAGGCGATGTCATACATTGAGCGTGATAAAGTTTCCCTTCTCAAGTTAAAAGGATATATGAGAGATCATATTGGAGAAACAGATGAAGTAATCTTCATTGGCTTTTTCCTGAGAAGGAGTTGAACAAGGGTCTTAAAGTATTGGTGGATGACTAAGCATGCACTTTCATGTCTGATTGTATTACTGAAGGTGGTGTAGCTGATGTGTAGGTCGATGCCATCACAATAGCCGAGTCCAGTTATGAAGATGAGGAAGAAGACAATATAGATGAGGAGGAGGAGCATGCAGACGAGGAAGAAGAGTATACAGATGATGAACTTGTGAAATCCCAAGTTTCAAGCAAGAGCAATGAAAGGATTATATTGACTCCATCACCCCAATAGGCTGACAAAGATTTGAGTGCATTTAGGGCTTTTTACAAGTCCCCTTCTAGAGGCCATGTTGCAGGCACAAACAAAGACAATTCTCTGGCTCTTGTTGCTCTAGATGGTGATGTGTCTGATAGTGATGATAGTGAATACTTACTTGGAGATGATAATAGCTCAAGTGAGGATGAGGAAGTGCAAGACATCATAAGGCAGTGCAGGGCTTTCAGAAAGAAAATGAAGATCCCAATATGTATAGCAGAGCTGAATGCCATGGAGCAGGACTTGCCTATGGGTGAAGGCAATCTGGAGGATGGCAATGAAACTCCCTATATGGACTCGAGTGAGGAAGCATCATATGATGAGCTTGATGGCAGTAATGTAGAGAGGAGGAAGAGTAGGTTCCCTAGGTATGATTACCCTAGGCATGACATTTAGAGGAAGAGACCAATTCAAGAAAGCTCTTATAAAGTACGGGTTGGCAACACATAGACATCTCTTATTACTCAAGGATGAGAGGGATAGGATTAGGGGAAAGTGTTCATGGAGGAATTACCCTTGGATGATATATTGTTCCAAGGACAACAGAAGTGATTGGTTCCAAGTTGTTAGATTCAACGATGTGCACATATGTCCAGAAAGAAGGGATAACAGGTTTGTGACTGCAAGGAGGATTGCTGACTGGTTTGAGATGTTCATGAAAGCACACCCAACCTGGAAAGTTCATAGTCTCGAGCAAATGGTTCTGGAGGATATGTTTGTAGATGTCATTGTATCTAAGGGCAAAAGGGCAAAGGCAATAGTCATGGAGAGGCTACTAGAGGCAACCACTAGGGAGTATTCTATGGTATTTGATTACCAACTTGAGTTGATGAGGTGCAATTCTAGGACCACTTGTTCTATTATTCTTGATTATAGTGGCGAGGTGGCAGCATTCAAGAGATTCTACATTTGTTTTGATGCTTGCAAAAAGGGTTTTCTAGCTGGTTATAGGAAGGTGTGGCATGGATGGATGTTTTTTCAAGGGTGCTTGCAATGGTGAGCTTGTTAAAGCCAAGGAAACCAACAAAAATTTCTAAGGTAGGCACTGTCATTAGATGCAAGCTTTGCAAAAATACTGGGCACAACACTAGGAGCTGTCCATTAAATCCAAATACTGCTAGGAAAGCAAACAATGCTGCCAGAAGGAAGAAGCCAATAAAAGGCAAAGTAAGTAGCTGAAACTAGGAAACTATGTCCAAGAAACTGCACATTACAATATTACACAACCATTTTGTAACTTGTCATGACTGCAAGGGCCAGCAAGGGGTGTCGACAGAAGCTCAAAGACAAATACTGGAGCTTCGCATGGAGGGTTGCAGACTGAGATTCCCAATACCCAGCAGAGCACATTTTTTACTGTTATGCAAAAAGTTGCTCCTAACAAGAGACAAAGGCTCTTCTGATCCTGAATGAAGCATGTGGGATGACTTATTTTGCTTGGTACTCTGTTTAGATCCTGAATGAAATCAAACCAAAACTGTAACATCCCAATTTTCAGGGCTTTTTGAAAATTTACAAAATAAAAATAACAATTTGATTTTATTGAATTGCCAAAGCTTAACTTGCAATTTTAGAAATGAAGAGCAATTTAATATGAAATAATCAAACTTCAATTAATTCAAATTTGGTTTATTTGAGTTTATTAGTGTTTGCTGGTATTTAAAGTCAAAAGTAATATTTTAAGTATTTTCTGGAATTTAAAAAGGGTTTTCCTTTTTGTCCTAAACTTAAAAATAATTTATTTGCAAAATTAACAGATAAAGTTAAGTTGTAAATATTTTCATTAAGTTCAAATTGATTCAAGTAATTTCTGTGTATTTTTCTGGAATTTTTGGACTTTGGTTACTATTTTCTAAAAGCCTTTTTGATTTGTTGTATTTTCTAAAAATAAAAATCTAATTAAAATTTTCCCGTGCGGCCGGCCCAAAGCCTCAGCCCGATTCACGCGCTAGCCCGTTCCGCCCCGCTCCTCGCTTGCCCTCGCTGATAGGCGGGCCCCGCCTATCAGCCACCATCCCCTCTCCCCTGGTCATCTTCTCCGCGAGCCCATGCCACATAATAAGATGCGCCACCGCCACCATAATAGTCCTCGTTCGTGGCGTTTCCTCCCTCTTTTTCCTCGGCGTCGTGCGTATTAATTGTCATCACCTCCGCCGCACCCATTCCTCCTCTTGTCTCCTCCCCACCCACCCCATCCCCTCCCTCGCCTGCCCCCGTCGCGCCAAAGCCCACGTCGGCCAAAGCTTCACCCATGCCACTCTCCCTCCTCAGCCATCCCCATGCCCTATAAGAAGGAGCACCAAGGAGCCCTCGAGCCCCTCTTTTTTTCCCCTCAACTCCCCCCCCCCCTCTCTCGCCCTTAGCTTGCCGCGATTCGAGCTCCAACCTCACCGGCCGGAGCTTGCGCCTCTGCCTCTAGCGCTGCCGTTGAAGCCCCTCCGCTGTTGTGGTCGCCTCCGTTGGCTTCGCAACCCCGTGGCCTTTCACCGGAGCATCACCGCTGCCTTCAACTGCCGCCGCCACCGTTCTCTCCTTCGTCGCCGGCCGTTTCCATCGAGCCTCGCCGCCAAAACTGTGTGCACTCGCTTTACCTCGTCTCCCTCTCGCTGCCAGTGCCCTCGCTGCTGGCTGAGTAGCTCCCATTCGCCGGCGACCATCAAGCCGTGCGTGCCGCTGCTTAGTGTCGACGTGGCCGTCTGACGTATGTCACGACCCGGCCCAGGGCACACCCGGGAGGTCCCTCAGGATCTCCAGGGAGGTCCAAAAAGGAACCCCCCAGGACGTCCTGAGAGGTCCTGAGGACCTCCTGGGAGGTCCGTAAAAAACTTCCCAGGACGTCCTAAGAGGACATCCCGGTAGGACCTCCAGACCTCTCGAGAGGTCCAATAGACCACCCGGAGGTCTGGGGTCCCGACCCGAGGAGGTCATTGGACCTCAGACCTCCCCAAGCTCCATGCGCTACTCGAGGGAGGTCCGAGAGGAACCAACCCGAGGAGGTCGTGGGGCTTGAGGACAAGCCTAAAGTCCACTACGATCCAAACTGGTTCCCAAGGATCATCGACCAGTTCTCACAGCAAGCAAGTGACAGCAAAACATCCACACAACTTTATTAACAGCAAAAGGAGGTTTGATTACAAGGGTTGTGTGGATATCATGGGGATATGCCCATGATCTTAGAATGATGAGACTAATGGCAATGGCGTTGAGGGTTTATGAATCGCCTGCTTTCAACGTTGCTCAGCCTCATCAGCCTCGCGCGTCTGACCGCCATGGTGGTGGCCGACCGCCATGCCTTGTGTTGATTTGTCGGTTTGGTTGTTGACGGTCTGACCGGCTGGTGGTGGCGGTCCTGACCGGCTTTGCTCGAGCGGTCGACCGCCACTTGATGAACTGTGGATTTTGGAGTGGGCCAAAATAGAGGTGTAGGCAAGTGAGAGGGTTCTTCTGCACTTGGTCCCATAATTTTTGGAGCTTCCAGTGAAAAGTTCTATTTGTTTAAAAATTCCAAAGAGTTTCGGATTTCTAGGGAGGAAATTTGGCTAAGTCCTAGACCCCTAGACTGGCGGTCAGACCGGTTTTTGGTTGGCGGTCGACCGTTTTGGGAGCCGACGGGCGCCATGGTGGCGGTCCGACCGGTTTTGGCTTGTTTAAATTGTCTCGCGTGGCGGCGTTTTGTGGTTGTTAGGTCAAGTTCATGGTTATCATTGCATATGTGTTGCATGATGTATGTTTTGGCTAACGTGGGTCAAGTTGTGAAGAACTTGTTCTTGGAAATGGTTTCTTGGTCTATTGCTGTGCAGGTTGCTTGCAGGCGTATGACGGTCAACGGCGAGGTGGATCGGGACTAAGCTTGGAGAGCTGAGGTCCAGAACGATCAAGGATGCCGGGTGAGGTCAGAGGACTCAAGCGGGGCACAGAATAGACATGGATGACCGAACGGGCAGTTCGGTGCGACTGGTTGGATCAAGCGGCACGGGAATCGTTGCAAGTGCTCAGTGGTGCCCGTGGGATCCGGACGGGAGAGACTTGACAACATGGAGCCGTTGATCAACCTACACGTGACAAAGCATGGGATTGCTTCACGATCTGTGGACTTGATCTTTTGGAGAAGGATCGAGAAGGGGTATTTTGGTAATTTCGCCAAATACCGCCTTGGTGACCTTTTGGCTAAACCGCAGCGTGGGTCGGCGCATGTTGAAGCGGTTTAGGTCAATCGATGATGAAGACGGCGCTTTGAGATGCATGCGTGTGTTAACCCATTGTGTGTTAGGGTTTAATGGGTGCCCTAATGAAATATTCTCTAGAATATAGCCTCCACTATATAAGGGCTAAGTGCTGGTTGCACTTAGAACCCTTTGGCCATTTGTAACCCTAATTGTGTGTTTTAGGGTTTTGAGGAGAAGAGAGAAGAGGTTAGGGTTTCTAGAGAGGGATTGGTTTGAGTGCTCTTGGAGAGAGCTTTGTCCTCCTTGTAGGAGTGGCTGTAAACAACAATCATTCATTTATCCAAATCAATCCAACAAGACTTCACAAGATGAGTCTCTATTTCGTTCTTGTGTTCATCCTCTCTATTTGATGTTTTTTGGGGTTTTTCTTGATCCGGGAGTTTTTACTTGGTTTTTCCTCTTGATCTTGCTTGTTGGGATGTGTGGGGTATGATCTAAAGCCATATTGATAATCATCCATCCACGAGCAAGCTTTTGGATCTAAGTTTAGGTTTTGCCCGGTTTTGGTGAAGAAAGGGTGATTTTTGGGGGTTTTGCTTTTGAGAGCTTTTGGCTTGATTCTTCCTGTGATTGAGAGTGCTAAGATGTATGGGAGACCATCCTTAGTCATCTTGGATTGATTCCTCCCACGAAATCATCTCAATCACCGCCAAGATTTGGCTTTGGTTTTGAACCCACCTTCGTTCAAACTGAAAAAGATAGGAACTTTGGCATGGATCTCTGCAATCTTTGATTGGAATAGGTTCCTAATATCTTTAAGAAGGTGTGTTTCAAATTTCGTGGAGTTTGGCCTTACGGATCAAAAGTTACACCGTTTTTCGTTTCGGTTTTCAGGCCGATTTTCGTTTTCGTTCTTCGTCGGTGCGGTCGACCGCCAATATCGAGGTCGATCGCCCTTGTAGCGGTCAAACCGCCCATTTGAGTGGTCTGACCGCTAGGCAAAAAATCAACCCGCTAATTTGAGAGGTCTGACCGCCCAACTCTTTGTGATTTGAGTTTTTGGGTGTTTTGCTTGGGGTTTTGATTTGGATTCAATACAAGTCTTCCACTGTGCTTGTATATTGATCTTCATAGTTTTTATAGCTATTGGAGTGATATTGTGTTGAATCTAATCAAGGTGAAAAATTAGACGTGCTCCTATTCACCCCCCTCTAGTCGCCTTTCCGGTCCTACAAGTGGTATCAGAGCCAAGTTTGCTCTTTTGTGATCTTCACCGATCTTTGAGCATGGCGACAAATATGAGGACTTGTGAGCGCTTCTTTGCATCTTGTCAAGCTTGTTTTACCATTAAGATCCTTCATAACAAGATGTTTGAACGTGCATTAGTTAAGATGGTGGTTCAGGAGGAAGTCTCCTGTGATCATGGACTTAAAGATTCTGATCTTTTGCTTCATCACATGATCGGGACACTCGATGGTTCTCGACCTCAACGATGGCCTCCAAGAGGCATGTGCTTTCATGATTGGTGCTTTCACATGTCTGGTGAGCAATCATATACCTTCATGCATTTACCTTCATGATTATTCAATCTTGGCATGGTGTGCTTGTCTTTGTGCTCACTTGTACCATATTGGCATGTATGTCTCCTTTGATATCTTTTATCATGCTTTTATCTTGCTTGTATATCCATGTATCTTATTGTTGCTCTTTATTTCCATGGGTGTATGAGCTTGGTTTTGTCATCATGAGCTTGTGCTGTCTTGTACCCTTATTATCTTGCTTGTGTTGATTCTTGCTTATGTATCCATGTATTAAACTGTTGTTCATTGCTTCTATGGGTATATAAGCTTAGTTTTGTCTTCATGAGCATGTGCTATTTGTACATGATTATCTTGCTCGTGTTGATGTTTGCTGTATGTATCCACATGTTCACTTGATATCCATGTTAGCATTCTTTTTCCATGACTTGTTCTATAACATGCTTTATGCTTACATGGTTATTGTGCCTTATTGTTAATTGTGGATACATGAGTCTTGCCATAGCTTTCACTAGCATGCTTTGCCCTTGATTGTATATATGATGTGTGATATGCTATGTGCTTGTTTGCTTGCTCCTATGCCTTATTGTTGATTAAGGATAGTTTGAGCTTTGCCATATCTTTGATAGCATGTGCTGTAATTGTTTGTTTATCTTCATGCTCATGCTCTTAGTTGTTAATTATATGCTTTTATGAGCTTTGGATCATCTACTGCTATCCTTGATAGTTGTGTGTCTTGGTACTGTTTCCCTAGATAATGTTTCACTAACCCAGTACCAAGGCATAGACTTTTTCTGTCTCTTTGGTGTAGTCTTTCAGTTGAGAAGAAGAACATGTGGTCCAACAAGTGTTATCACCTCAAGCTGTTGGTTCTTCTTCATTTGTGCCTTCAATGATGACTATCACTTCTTGGAAACGAAGGAATTTGAGATGAGGATGATGGGTGAGCGCAACTACCTTCTGGAGCTTCAAGAAATGGATCTTCATCCATCATGGCTACATCTCACTGCCAAGCAGTGCGACTTAGGTTCGAGCTTCTATACCTTACTTTTGTGTATGGTATCCCTTGTCTATCCTTGCATAGCATCTGGTTTGTGTCAGGTGTTGGGCTTGTTGTGTTCAGGGTAGATAGAAGGCTCTGTTCTAGCACATGCCCTTTCTAGACACTCTTCTTATCCCATGTTTTCTAGGATGCACTCTTCTCACTGCCTAGGTCGAGCTTGTCTCCCAATCACTAGTCTTAGCATGTTTTGAGCTGCCTGTAGGCTTTTTAGTGTTGGTGTTTTGCTCCTTAGCTTTTCGAGGTGTTTTCCCTAGAGATCTTGTGGAGTAGGAAGCATTTGTGCTAGTTTGTAGTGTTCAATGCACTTTTGGCAAGTCTCCTCATCAAACCTTTTAGACCCAACAAGGTTTGCCACCTTGAGAAGCGAGTTAGGGATAATTTATCCCTATAGGTTGGTTTGAGGGGGAGTTAGTTCTTTTCTGAACTTTCCTTGTTCATTTGAGCTTTTGTGGATCTTTTCTGATACCTTCTTCAAGTGGTATCTTCTTCGGATCTTTTTGATCTTCTTGATCTTTTTAGGCTTTTAAGTCTTTTGTGCATCTCATTGTATCATATTGCATACATATGAAAAATCCAAAAAGATGCATTGTAATATAAGCTTTACTGCTCATCTTTTAAATTGATGAAGCTTTGCTTATTACTCTCTTGAACTTTAGTATTTCAATTCTTGCTCAAGAGCATGTCTAGTTCTTTGACTTGCTAGAATTATCATGCTTTAACATGTGCAGCAATGTCTTTGCTAAATGAGCTAGAACTTTTGAAATAACTTGAACTAAAAATTGCAATTTGTGGATCTTTTAGCTAGTTGCACAATTAGTGATCCTTTTGTGACATTGGCCCTGTCAAAATTGCTTTGTTAACTCTGGAATCTAGTATTGAACATCTTTGAGCTTTCAGTTCTTTAAAGAATCAAAAACAGTCCTTGTGCAAAATGAAAAATGATCTCTTTTGTGCGAAAAAACTGATCTCACCAATTCTTTCTCATGAGACGGCTTGCCATTGTACTAGGCATGAACTCAGGGGGAGTTTTGGATGACCTAGACCACTCTTTTAAGCTTTTGTGCTTGAGATGGTCGCGGCAAGGCTTGAGATCTGGCACTTGGCTAAAAAGCAAATTTTCAAAATTGGTTGAAGCTTAGGAAGAGGTTGTGGATGGCTCCTAGTCCAGGACCTTCTTTACTAAGATAGACCTTTAATCAACTTGAATATTCATTGCAAATGAAAAATAGTTGATGATTGGGCTTTTGAGATAATTTGAGCTAAATGATTCAATTCAGAACTTTTGGTCTCTAAGATGGTCTTTGCTAGCTTCTTGATCTCACATTGACATTCTTACAAGGCCATTATCACTTTAGGATACCTGTTGTTGAACTTGCTAATTTTGAAGCACTGCTTAATTTAATCCAACAACTTGTGGTATTTTGAGCTCTTGAGCCTAGCTTTGCTATATATGTCTTAACATGATCTTGCTAGCTTTGTCAGGCTTGATATGTCTTGAGTGATAATAGAAATGATAGCCTGTTCATTTGAGTAATTCCCAAAGCTTCTTTTACTTAAAAATTGAAAAATCAAAACAAAAATGAAGCCACCCCATTGCATTTCATGCATGCTCTTTCTTTTGCTTCTTCCTTGCTTGTGCATTTGTCATCTCTGGATGAGAGGAAGGGATGATTCCTTGATGAATCCATTGTCAAAGGGGGAGAAGATATAGCGAAAATGTAATGTTGATAAAGAGCTTGTTGGTTGTAACACCCTGAGTTTTCTAAACCTTTTTGAATTGTAAAACAAAATAAAACTATTTTGTTTTGATGAGAATTCAAAGCTTGGTTCATTTGGAGAGGTTTAAGCTTCGTGTTGTCACCTCTTCTATATGTTGGCCAGTTCTCCCCTCCGTCTCTCTCTTTTGTGTTATGTTCGGTTTAGACCTCTGGGGTCTAGACCTCCTCTACGATGAATATGGTTTGGACCTCTTGTGTGGCCCAGACCTCCTCTTGGTTAGGATGTGCCTATATGTTTAGGCCTTCCTTCGAATTTAATTTCTTTAGACCTTCCCCTGCGGGTCTTAGACCTTTGGATCTCCTTGAAACCGTATAGACCTCTGTCCTTTGGACCTCCCCATCCATTGGACCTCCTTGCTCGCTTAAACTTAGGAACTCCTGACCTCCGAAGATATCCTCCCGAACCTCTAGGACCTCCTATAATGAGATCCTCACCGCCAGGACCTCCCATTGTGGAGATCCTAGCGATCAGGACTTCCCCTTGTCGACCCAGTTCTTTGGACCTCCTTGAGCCCGTGGGACCTCCTTTGATGAGATCCCGGTTGTCGGAACCTCTTAGTCACGTGGACCTCCTCCATATGTATTTGGACCTCCCCGTGTCCGGACCTCCTTTGAGTACATCAGGACCCCTTAGCCTCCAGACCTCTCTGGATCTTAGAATCTCCCAAGCCTTTCAGACCTCCTCAAAAGACCTCTCTTGCGGGTCGGGACCTCCCTCTTTGACCCAACCGTTTCTAAATTTGACTGGTCCCACCTGCCAGGCTTACCCATTCTTATTTTTCCTCGCCACACTAGTACCATGAGCATTTAATGCATGTCTTGTCGCATTGAATGCAGCCATGAAAGTGGCTGCTTCCATTGAATGGGGTCATTCGGGGGGCACTATTGGTGTCTTTTCTAGTCTCCTCCCGTAACAGTACACAATGTCCTTTATTATTTTCCTTTGACACCCCCATACTTTTGCCCATTTTTCACGCTCACCAAGTCATGTGCGCATCAAGTGATCTTTTCACTCCCTTTGGCTATAACTAACCCTGGGAGCCCTTCCTTGCCACCTTTTTCCCACGCTCAACACTTTGGCTCACACTCAGTAGCTTCCTAGAGAGACCTTGCTGCCAAGAACATCACCAGGAGCACTCCTCCATCGTATTTTCACCATTGCAGGCTCAACCGGAGCTTGGGCGCCGACCTTAGCCGCCCATATTGCCTTCGACCTCCCCTTCACTCGTCACCTCTTTCTTATTGCGGGTAAGCTTCCTTGTGTATTGATCTGTTCTTGTTCCTATCGCCATAATAAGAGGTTATGTCTCACCTAGGACCTCTTCCTTTGGATTCTCTTCGGAACTCTACGGCTACACCTGAAGATCACCTCCTTGGACTCTGCGCAAGTTTCATTATCTTGGTCCTCTGCTAAAGTGACCCCTCTGGTCTTTTGTGAAGACCTTCCTCATTGGACCTCTCCCCAGTAAGTTGAGACCTCTCCCAAAGAACCAATTTTGAGTGTGTGAGTGGCTCCTGTTGGTTGAGTTTTGGATTTTCTTTTAAAGTTCTTTTGGCTCTTTATTTGGAACTTGGTTTAAACTTGTCCCCTTTTCTCCCGTATAGATCGCGAAGACATTGAGGAGCGTGAATGTACTGAAGAAAAAGACTCTCAAGTCAGTGAGCAAGGCAAGTCATGCTCTTGATCATATTGCACCCAATATTTCAATTTATTTATGTTCAATTCCAAAGTATAATGCATGCTTATTTTTACCAAGTTATTTCAATACCTGTCTTTAAACACATAGTTATGCCTATTTCCTTTATATGGCCAACTTTGACATTGAACCAAATCTGTTGTCACCTTAGACAAAATCTGGTTGATACAATAGTGTGAACCAGGAACAATTGAAAAACCATATGCTTAGTCTTGCTTAGACCAAAAGTACTTGATTTGGGGAAATATTTACCTTCATGACCAACTATTGTTTAAAATATTTTGACCATGACATTGGGTTGTCATGGGGATATGAAAATATTGCTGGGGAAGCAAAGAAAATGAAAATTTATTTGGACTTGGGTGAGTTGGTTTGCTTGGCTGGTGCAATGTTTGTGCACGGACTCTATCCTGGATAAGGTGGAGATCTAGGGGTTTGTGGTTGTCGTCCAAGTCAGTTGAGGACCAGTCTTTGAGCCGCCAATGCTAGGCCTATAATGGGCTATGCCAAAATCGTGTAACCACATGTCTCCAGTATGGGGTGTGGGACCTGGCCAATTAATTTGTAGAACTTCCACCGCAGTTGTTCCATTTGGAGGTGTGGGAGGTCTTCTATGGCCTATGGTCTTTTATGACCTATGTTTCCCACTGGTGCAAGAGGGGGCCTCGATCCTGCGGATTTGTATCCAAAAGAGGCGAAACCTTAGCAAGGAGGGGTTGTGGTGGGACGATGCATTGTAAAGGCCTTGTCATGAGCTCTAGACCTCTTACCTTTGGTAGTGAGAGGTGGCATTGACGGATGCCGGATAAACTAGAGGAATCATGTCATGTGGGTAAAGTGCACAACCTCGGCCGAGTGTAAATCTATTCGAATAGCCGTGTCCGCGGTTATGGACATGCTGGCAGAGGCCACTCAGAGTTAGATATTGGTTTTGGTTTCTGGAAATGTTTATTAAACTGTTTTGGGATTTCTATCCCATGGGTTTTGGGCAGGGAGCCTTGTGACAGGAGGGTATCCTTCACCAACTTGTTGATGAATGCTATCCAACTGAAAATCAAGTTTTGAAAATGAATTTTATCTATTAAAAACCTGCTTTGGAACTTAGTATTTGTAGTTGAAAGAAACTTGGCTTTACGCAAATCAACCATATTATGCCTTCTTTTGTATATCCATGTATGCATGTCATTTTGTTACTCTACGGGTGTGACTTGCGAGCACAGTGGTAGTGCTCACTCTTGCTCAATGCAAACTTTATCAGGAGAAGACAATAGCAGTGAAGAAGAGGACCAGGACACGTAGGTTGTGCCCTCCAGCCATCTTGCCTGTGGTATAGTGGATGGACGTCTGTTTCCGTTCTTTTGTAAGCTTGCTTTTGGCCCAAGGCCACCTTTTGTAAACAACTCAGTTGCTATGTTGTAAATAAAGTTTATGTCGTGGATGTTACCATTCTTGTATGCTGTGAAGAGCTAGCTTGTGATCCTTGGGACTAGCTCAGTTCACGCTGGGGATCATGGGGTGATCTCTCAGGCTTCACGACCTCCTCAGGTCTGGTCCTCGACCTCTCCCGAGTTGGTCAGACAATCGAGGATCTCCCGTGGCTCCCACTTCCTCGGTGGTATCCTCGAGCGGTCCTCTGGGTCTCGATTGGTACTACTGGGGCAGTCCTACCCGAGTCTCGGGAGGGGCTACCGGACCTCCTGGGAGGTCCTAAGGGACTTCCTGGGAGATCCTGGGAGGACCTCTCGGGTGCCCTAGAGTTGGGTCGCCACATTGGTTATGGGGGAGAAGTTTTGTAAGGTGGAGAAGTTAGGAGCTTTTTGGAGAGATTTGGAGAAATTGAAAATTTAAAACTCTCTCTTGAAAAACGATGATCATAGTGAGGGGGAGCTTTCATGCATTCATATTGCATTCTTTTAGTCTTATTGCCTTTTCTGAACTTGAATTGCAATTCTTGAAAACTCACGATGATCGAAGGTCAAATAGAATAATTGTTCTTTCATATGGACCTTAAGTGAGATTTTTGTCGATTCTCTGGAATTGGAAGATTTCTTGCTTTCTTTTGCTGTATCTCCCTTGCTCATGCTATTTTGAAGCCAGCTTGGTCATTTCCATTGCTTTCTATTGCTAATGGACCAAGTTGTGCCTTTGCGCGAAAACGTCGCGTATTTTAATTTTCAAATCTCAAACTTACATTTTCTGAGAAATTGCCAATGTGTTCATCAAGGGGGAGATTGTGGATATCATGGGGATATGCCCATGATCTTAGGATGATGAGACAATTGGCAATGGCGTTGAGGGTTTGCGGAATCACCCGTTTTCGGCGTTGCTCTAGTTCTGTCAGGCCTCTGGCGGTCTGATCGGCCATGGTGGCGGTCAGACCGGCCATGCCTTGTGTTGATTTGCTGGTTTGGTTGCTGGCAGTCAGACCGGCCATGGAGCGGTCTGACCGGCTTTGCTTGAGCGGTCAGACCGGCCACTTGATGAACTGTGGATTTTGGAGCTGGGCCAAAAATAGAGGGTGTAGGCAAGTGAGAGGGTTCTTCTGCACTTAGTCCCATAATTTTTGGAGCTTCCAGTGAAAAGTTCTATTTGTTTGAAAATTCCAGAGAGTTTCGGATTTCTAGGGAGGAAATTTGGCTAAGTCCTGGACTGGCGGTCAGACCGGTTTTTGGTTGGCGGTCGATCGTTTTAGGGCGGACCGCCATGGTGGCGGTCTGACCGATTTTGGCTTGTTTCGTCGTCTCGCGTGGCGGCGTTTTGTGGTTGTTAGGTCAAGTTCATGGTTATTATTGCATCTGTGTTGCATGATGCATGTTTTGGCTAACGTGGGTCAAGTTGTGAAGAACTTGTTCCTGGAAATGGTTTCTTGGTCTATTGCTGTGCGGGTTGCTTGCAGGTCTATGACGGTCAATGGCGAGGTGGATCGGGACTAAGCTTGGAGAGCTGAGGTCCAGAACGATCAAGGATGTCGGGTAAGGTCAGAGGACTCAAGCGGGGCACAGAATGGACATAGATGACCGAACGGGCAGTTCGGTGCGACTGGTTGGATCAAGCGGTACGGGAGTCGTTGCAAGTGCTCAGTGGTGCCCGTGGGATCCGGACGGGAGAGACTTGACGACATGGAGCCGTTGATCAACCTACACGTGGCAAAGCATGGGATTGCTTCACGATCTGTGGACTTGATCTTTTGGAGAAGGATCGAGAAGGGGTATTTTGGTAATTTTGCCAAATACCGCCTTGGTGACCTTTTGGCTAAACCGCGGCGTGGGTCGGCGCATGGTGAAGCGGTTTAGGTCAATCGATGATGAAGACGGTGCTTTGAGATGCGTGCGTGTGTTAACCCATTGTGTGTTAGGGTTTAATGGGTGCCCTAATGAAATATTCTCTAGAATATAGCCTCCACTATATAAGGGCTAAGTGCTGGTTGCACTTAGAACCCTTTGGCCATTTGTAACCCTGATTGTGTGTTTTAGGGTTTTGAGGAGAAGAGAGAAGAGGCTAGGGTTTCTAGAGAGGGATTGGTTTGAGTGCTCTTGGAGAGAGCTTTGTCCTCCTTGTAGGAGTGGCTGTAAACAACAATCATCCATCTATCCAAATCAATCCAATAAGATTTCACAAGATGAGTCTCTATTTCGTTCTTTTGTTCATCCTCTCTATTTGATGTTTTTTGGGGTTTTTCTTGATCCGGGAGTTTTTACTTGGTTTTTCCTCTTGATCTTGCTTGCTGGGATGTGTGGGGTATGATCTAAAGCTATATTGATAATCATCCACCCACGAGCAAGCTTTTGGATCTAAGTTTAGGTTTTGCCCGATTTTGGTAAAGAAAGGGTGATTTTTGGGGGTTTTGCTTTTGAGAGCTTATGGCTTGATTCTTCCTGTGATTGAGAGTGCTAAGATGTATGGGAGACCATCCTTTGTCATCTTGGATTGATTCCTCCCACGAAATCATCTCAATCACCGTTTTCGCATTTGGCTCGGTTTTGAACCCACCTTCGTTCAAACTGAAAAAGATAGGAACTTTGGCATGGATCTCTGCAATATTTGATTGGAATAGGTTCCTAATATCTTTAAGAAGGTGTGTTTCAAATTTCGTGGAGTTTGGCCTTACGGATCAAAAGTTAGACCGTTTTTCGTTTCGGTTTTGGTCATGCTCTTTGATTTTCGTTCTTCGTCAAGTGGCGGTCGACCGCCAATATCGAGGTCGATCGCTTTTGTAGCGGTCGACCGCCCATTTGAGGGTCGACCGCTAGGCAAAAATCAACCCGCCAATTTGAGAGGTCTGACCGCCCAACTCTTTGTGATTTGAGTTTTTGGGTGTTTTGCTTGGGGTTTTGATTTGGATTCAATACAAGTCTTCCACTGTGCTTGTATATTGATCTTCCTAGTTTTTATAGCTATTGGAGTGATATTGTGTTGAATCTAATCAAGGTGAAAAATTAGACGTGCTCCTATTCACCCCCCCTCTAGTCGCCTTTCCGGTCCTACAGGTTGCTTACAAGCTCCAGCAACCGAGAGCACACAAACGCAGCGGAAAACAAAAGACATTGTCCACCCATTAGAGCACAGATGACTGGCTGGAGGGCGCGGCCTAATTGAGTTGATCGTCCTCATCATCATAGGAATCTTCATCTGCTCAATTCATGAATCAAGCAAGAGTGAGCACAACAACCGTGCTCGCAAGTTACACCCGTCAATTAACAGAATGACATGCATAGAGATATATCAAGGGAAAGCATATTAGGGTTGATTTGCATAAACCAATTTTATTTCAAATACAAGTATTAAGTTTCAAGGCAGGTTACAATAGTTAAAATTCATTTTTGTGAAATCCATTTTCAGTTGGATAGCATTCATCATCAAGATGGTGAAGAATATCCTCCTGTCACATGGCTTCCCGTCCAAACCCAATTTGGTTAAACCACCAAAACCAATTTCATATGTCTTTCGAAAACCAAAACCAAGAGCTAACTTTGAGTGACATTGCCAGCATGTCCATGACCGTGGACACGGCTATTCGAATAGATTTACACTCTGCAGAGGTTGTACACTTTACCCACATGACATGAATTCTCTAGTTTGCTTGGCATCCATCGATACCACCTCACACTCCCTTTGGTGAGAGGTCTAGAGCACATGACAAGGCCTTTACAATGCATTGCTCCACCGCAGTTCACCCACATTAAGGTTTCACAGATCCCCCCCTTTGGATAGAAACTCGCCGGGTTAATGGGGTGCCCCCTCTTATGCCAGGTGGGACTACAACAGTCTAACATGACAACCCACCGCATCCACAGGATAAACCACGATAGAGCTTTGCAAATTAATTAGTCAGGTCCCACACCCCATACTGGAGACATGTGGTTGCACAATTTTGGCATAGCCCATTATAGGCTTAGCAAGTGGTGTCTCAAAGACCGGTCCTTAACCGACTTGGGCGACAAACCTCAACCCTGGGGCATCGGATCACACGACCCCCGTGCATAGACATGCACCAACCAAACAACCAGCTTCGCCCAAGTCAAATCCATTTTTCATTTACTTTGCTTTCCAAATCTCCATGGCACACCAATGCCATGGCCATTTGTAAACCTCCATGACACACCAATGTCATGGCCGAAATCTCCATGGCACACCAATGCCACGGTCCAAATTATTTGATCAAGTGATATTTTTGGTCAAAACTCCCAAATCAAGATTTTGGTCTAAGCAATACTAAGCATTCCATTTTTCAAGAGCTACGGGTCCTCACTATTGCAAGAACCAGGTTTTATCTAGGGTGACAAGGAGGTTGATTCAACATGGACAGTGGTCATACCAAGCAGTAGGCATAACTATGAATTGAAAGATAGGCATTGAAATAACTTAGTAAAGTAAGCATGCATACATCTTTCAAATCGATATAAGTAATTTGAAGTATTGGGTGCAACATGTTCAAGAGTGTAACTTGCCTTGCTCAAAGTCTTGAGCTGCTTCCTCTCCCTCACAGAACTTGGGCTCCCCACGGTCTTGACAATCTACACGTGAAAACCAAATGACTCAAATAAAGTTCAAACAAGATTCCAAAGGACTCCAAATAAACTTAGATACAAAACCAACAGAGAGAATAGGAGGTCGGGAGGAGGTCCAATGAGCTTGTTGGAGGAGGTCCAGAGAGTGCTCGGTTGAGACAGAGAGGAGAAATGGAGAAGAAAGTGAGAAAGGAGGGCTTCCCAAACTATATATAGTGGAAGCCAATACACATGACCCAGGATAGGGTCATCAGGAGTTGGTAAAAAGGACAACGGGAGTAGGCAAGGAATGTGACAATGGTATGATAGGAGTACTGCAAAAGTGAGAGCATTTAATGTGATACAACCTGCATTAAATGCGGTGAAGACTTCCCTGCCTAAGGACACAGTCAAAGGTAAAGAAAACTGGGCGTGACTGCCCAGCGGGGCAGCCAAGACCCGCAGAGGAGGTCTTGCGAGGACATTGAGGAGGTCTTTGCAGTGAACAAAGGGAGATCCTCACCCATAGGGGAGGTCCTGACGGTTGGATCTCCAAAGAGGAGGTCCAAACGGCTAAGATTAAGTGCACCAGAGGAGGTCCGCAAGAGCTAGGAGGAGGTCCTCACCCGCAAAGGAGGTCTAGACGGTTGGATCTCCAGAGGGGAGGTCCAACGGTCAAGATCAATTACAAACGGGGAGGTCTTCAAAGGTAAAAGGAGATCCTCACCCGCAAGGGAGGTCTAGACGGTTGGATCTCCAGAAGGGAGGTCCAACGGTCAAGATCAATTACAAACGGGGAGGTTTGTAAAAATAAAAGGAGATCCTCACCCGCAAGGGAGGTCTAGAACCGTAGGATCAAATCCAGGGGAGGTCTGGACGGTTAGGGTTCTCCAAGGGGAGGTCCTAACGGTCAGATCTACAAGAGGAGGAGGTCTGAACGGTTAAGATCTCCAAGGGGAAGTCCTAACGGTCAGATCTACAAGAGGAGGAGGTCTGAACGGTTAAGATCTCCAAGGGGAGGTCCTAACGATCGGATCTGCCAAAAAGGGGGAGGTCTGGACGGTTAAGATCTCCAAGAGGGAGGTCTTAACGGTCCAGCTTTACAAGGAGGAGGTCTAGACGGTTAAGATCTCCAAGGGAGAGGTCTTAACGGTCCAGATTTACAAGGAGGAGGTCTGGACGGTTAAGATCTCCAAGGGGGGAGGTCTTAATGGTCCAGATGTACAAGGAGGAGGTCGGAGCCGCCGGATTTCGATCGGACCGCCCAGAATGATCTAAGGCTTAGGGAGGGTGGGAAGTTCAGACCATCCAAACGTCTTACCAGGATCAAACCGTCCAATGCAAATCGGACGACTCACGATCAATAGAGATGCAAATAGACAAGGAGGAGGTCCTGGAGAACCTGGGGAGGTCCGGTAGGACACAGAAAGGTCCAATAAAGGTAAGGGGAGGTCCTAGAGGACATGGAGAGGTCCTGAAGGACGCGGAGAGGTCCAATAAAGGTAAGGAGAGGTCCTAGAGGACATGGAGAGGTCCTGAAGGACGCGGAGAGGTCCAATAAAGGTAAGGGGAGGTCCAAAGAAGCGGTAGTACCGTCTGGTACGGGTGGTACTACCGGGCTGGTACTGAAGGGAACCTCCAGAGAAGGTTTCAAGGCTACAAGCAACGAAGGAAGTCCAAGAAAACATGAAAAGCTTCAACAGGATCCCAAAGGAACGCAGATGAACAGGAGGGTGGCGCAGGCTTGGGGAGGCTGTAAGCCAGAGGAAACCCGAGGGGGAGAATTGGACCCAGGGAGGTCCAAGCATTTGGGAGATCAAGACCCAAGGTGGTCTGGACCAGAGGAGAACTACACAAAGGAGGTCCAGACCTATGGATCCAAACGAAGGGGAGATCTGGACCATTAGATCCCAGACGAAGGGAGGTCTGGTCCAGAGATGAGCAAAAGATGGACAGAGAAGGGATGACCAACAAAACTCCAATAACTCAACAAATCTTCAAGAAAATTTTAGTTGAAGTTTGAGTTAGTCAACTTAAATCCATTATGAAATTTCAGGTTAAGCTTTGAATTCTCATCAAAACAAAATGGTTCTTTTTATTTTTAAAATTTTCAAAAAGGATCTGAAAAAATCAGGGTGTCACAACGTAGCGCCACGTCACGGTCACGTCAGCCCTTCGCCCATGTGGCAGTGATGTGGCTTTTCCGAATTTCCTTTTGAAATTTTTTTTGGCCAAATTCTTTTTAAAAAAATCCGCCGCTGACATCAACTGACACAATAAAATGATTTTCCTTTATAAAAATAATTCGAAAATCCCTGATTTTCTTCATTTTATGTGTTTTCGAACTTCCGAGAGTACGTTCTCCTCTGTTTGAGCTCCAATTTGAGTGATTCAAATTTCTAAATTCATCTAAATTCAATATATTTATTTTGGTGCTAATTTGGTAATTTTTTGGAGTTTATTTGGAATTGTTTTACTTATTTGGCTCTTTTCGCACTTATAGATTCCAACGTTTCGAAAGAATTCTTAGACCCGACGATCGAAGCGTCTCGACTCTTCATCGAAGGCAAGTCGTAGACCTTTGATCATATTGAACCCATTTTATAAAATTATATTGTTTTATATCAACCTGCATTACTATTTTTATAATAATGGTTTCGAGAATAGTTAAATGCCTAATTACCATTACGTCTCCTTGAATAACTGCTTGACATGTATCATTGAACACCATATGATGGGTTATTTTAGTTGGACATTAATGTACTACCAAATTGGGTATCGTTTATGCTTAGCCATGCTTAGTCACGTGGGATTCATAATCACATATACATAATGATTAATTTTGACCTAATGATATATGGAATTATGGTGTGACACCACTGTTGTGCAACTGCGGTATGAGGTCACAATTGTATCGATTGTGGTGCGATGCCGCTGTTATAAATTTTTGTGTCATGGTGGGGGTTTTCATTGGCTTGGGTGAACAAAATGATTTATGCTCGGACGAGTGATCATGCAATAAAAGGGGTATGCGAGGCCAAATGCGGGAGGCACATTTTTGGGTGTAGGAGGCACTTAGGTGCGCGAGGCACATGGGATAAGGTAGTCTCGCCTGAGCAATCACTAAGAACTTAACTTTGTGCGCCATTGATATGGGCCATACTGTGCAACCACATGTCCAGGATGGGGTGGACCTGACCAACTAATTAGCAATATTTTGATTTGATTCTGTTTAGGTTGATGAGTGGTGCAAGATGGGGCCCAGAATGGAGAATCCTTAGCGAGCAGAACCGGGTCAAAACAGAGCTTTGTAAAAGCCTTGTGATAATCACTTAGTCACACGCCTTTGGAAGCGTGAAATGCCTAACATTATAAGATGATTACCTCTTATGGGTCAAGCTATACAACCTCTGCAGAGTGTTAAAAACTATTCGAATAACCGTGTCCCCGGTTATGGACAATGCTTGGTGATTTCACACGAGGGGTAGATTTTCTCAAAAATGTCGGAATGGTTTGGTTGGAAAGCGATCGGGATGTTGGTTAATGGTTGGAAAGCGAACAGGGTGTTCACTAGATGTTTCAAAAGAACTTGGTACTTATGTATTTAATCTTTTAAATTATACTTTTCAATCTACTTACTGTATTTACTGTCAGTACTGCTTTCTGCAAAATAGCCATAAAGCTATCCTTATCAAGCTTTGCATGAATACTATTTGCATACATTTCTCTACAACTTGCTGGGTACTTTAAATACTCACGGCTTTACGCTATTTGTTGATCAGTTGTCGAAGAAGAACCAGGGAACTCAGAGTTCTATGAAGAGGAGTACTTTGAAGACTATGTGAACTAGGTCGCGCTCTCCACTCGATTGCCTTTGGGCATGTCAGATGGCTACCACGAGTTGTTTCTTTTTGCTGCAAGTTTACCTTTTGCTTTAAGCCCTGTGTGGCAAACTCTGTAAAACTTGACCATAATGTCCTTTTGCTACTAAGTAATACTAATTTGTCTGTTTCTTAGTTATTTTGTTGTATGGATATGATTTCATCTATGTTGCAACTGTGTGGACTAGTTACTGATCATGAGAATAGTTCAAAATACACAGAGGGCTCGGATTCAATGATTCGGAGTCCTGACAAAAACTTGTATGGTACTCTGTCTGTCATGTTCTACTAGATGTAATCTGTGAATGAAATGAGACCAAAACTTATATGGTACTCTATTTAGATCCTAAATGAAATGAGAACAAAACTTGTATGCTACTCTGTCTGTTATGTTCCATTGAAACTTCTATTTACTGGAACATATGTATGCTTATTGATCAGTCTGTTGAGATACTTAACTAAACATCAGGGAACTAGGATTGACATCTCAAAATCAAGCATTACATTCAAACATGCCTAGCATCGTTGTGATAGAACTGCATACATACATAATTGATTCATAAAGCATTACATTCAAACATGTCTCACAAGTCGTTAAAACCGGACGCATAAAGCAATTACAACAATAAAGGATGTCACAATTGCAAAAACTAGGTACTGAAATCTCTGCTTCTTCACAACGCCACATATTTCTTCAATACGTGCATCTTTCTCTTTCAACCTCCTCTCCAAAGCAGCCACTTCAGCTTTGTGTGCATCTCTCGACTCTTTATCCTCTATCCTTGAATCTTTGATTCCTATCTTTAACTTAATATTGTCCTTCTTCGATCTCCAAACGGTATCGCGCAAATCCAACAGCAACTACCTAACAAATGGAGGATTTTCTGGATCGTGCTAAGCCCAAAAGCGACAACCCCCAACCTATTTGCAAATTCAACTGGAAAACACAATCAAAATCAATCTCGACAGATCCAATCCAACCAAAAAGCATCTCAAATGGGGAAAATAATGTGTACCTGAGCTCGTTCGCACGTGTAATACCGGTGCCCCGGGTTCACATCGCTCCATGAAACCCACCTTAGCGCCTTCACATTGCACGAGCAGAGCTGGGTAGGCGCGTACTCCATGGGGTTCTCCCTATATGGCACCTGGGATTGGGACGAAGAGCGCATTCGAGAAGACTTTGAGCTCTCCGTGCTGCTTGTCATTGGGTCCGACCCGCACAAAGGGGATGGAAAACTGTTGAGGAAGGATATATTAACGCTTATCCTCTTTTCTTCGGTTTTTGAGGGAACATATACTGACTTGGTGGCAATTACATGGCCCCTTTGCCACACAAGATGACAAATACATGTTGTCTTGGACAAATACGGCCATGTGTGCAAAACCACCCCTTCAAACCGACGTAAGGGTTTAGTGACCGGATTTCGCAAATTTAGGGGGTTAAATAAACGGTTTTGAAGTTCGCGCGGGGGGGGGGAGGGGGGTTAAACCAGACTTTTTTGATAGTTGGAGGGAGTAAATTGGACTTATTCCAAAACTTAAAACCAAACAACCAAGTAAAGGAACATATCTAGTGCTAATGTTGATTTGGGTACTAAGGTGCTAATGCTAATCTTGACCGTTGGATCTGGATTTAACAACCTTGGGCGTTGGGAACGACATTGGAGGTGGGAGTATGCAGGGTGTTTAATGAAGGCGCATTAATGAAGACGCATTGGAGGTGAGAGCATACATGGTGATTAAGTGGTTTGGAGGTGGAAGCCCGGATTAATTTTGGCTGTTCAATCTAAATCCAACGGTCAAGATTGACATTAGCACCCAAATCAACATTAGCACTAGGTATATTCCCCCAAAATAGATTGTTCTTTTATAAGAAATAGAACAAAATGTAATAAGTAGTTTCAGGGGACAAATATCTTTGGTGGTTGATCGATAATGCAAAGCCAAACCATGTCTTCTACATGGAAGAAAAAATGTTACTGCTATAAAAGTTGATTTCTTATTACAAAAGTTGCCCGTATTTTTTGTGCATTATCTCAAACATAGTCACATTTATAAGAAGAATCTACCTATGAAGTGTTCTTTTTTTCGTCTTTCTAACTCTTACCCACCGCGAAGGCGTGAACAGCAGAGTAAAGTGATATTCGCATTTTCCAGCTGCTTTTGTAAGAAAATTTTACTATTGGTCTACTAGTAATACGAATTGGACTTCTTGCTTCTTTGCCTTTCGGAAATTTGGTTAGCTAGCTTGCACTCTACACCGAGATACTCCACTTACCAGTTACCACCCAGCCAAACCACAGTAAAAGCGTCCCATGGACGCCGGCGGCCAGCTTAGTGCCGGCGCCGCGGCCGCCTTCCCGCAGGCGGAGGCGATCGCCGCCGTCCAGGACGTCCACTTCCCCACCCATTCCACCGACGAGGACTGCGACGACCTCTACGGCGACGTCAACCTCGGGCTCGGCTTCCTCCCCCTCCCGCCACCCTCCCCTGCCTCCCCGACCTCCCTTCCCAAAACCCCTTCTCCCGGTCGCTCCATCCCATCCCCATCCCCACCGCCGCGCCGTACCCCGCCCCCCCAAACCCCAGCCCGAGCCCCAACCAAAGCCCACCCCACAGCACCAGCCGCCGCCGCTTCCCGCGCCAAAACCCACCCGGCGACATCAGCCGCTGCAGCGCGCGTCTTCGGGGGACTACACGTCGCCGCCCACCACGGCGCTTTACATCGGCGAGCTCCCCTGGTGGACGACGGACGCCGAGGTGGAGGCGGCGCTCGCGCCGCACGGCGCGCTCCACGGCCTCCACTTCTACGCCGACAAGCTCACCGGCAAGTCGTGCGGCTTCTGCCGCGCCGACTTCCTCCACCCGGCCGCGGCCGCCGCCGTGCTCCACGGACGCGCCTTCGGCGGGCGCCACTGCGTCGCCTCGCTTTCCTCTCCACCTGCGCTCCACCGCTCCGACGCCAACTTTCATGTCCAGGCACCGGCCCCGAACCCCACCCGCGGCCGCGGCGGTAACGCGAGCAACGTGTCGACAGCTCGGGGCAATGTGGGGCCCGTGTTGGGCGATCGGCCTGCTCTGGCGTCACTTCCACGACCCATGGCTCCCCGGCCACGTGTGCCGCCGTTCGGTGGGATGATGGGAGGCGGTGTCGGGTATGGTGGGTTCCCGTCGATGGGGCAGTGCAATGCCAGGATGGTTACTGCTGGTATGATGCCGTCAGTGGACAGTGGTGGCGCCTCATGTGAACCCAGCGTTCTTGGCAGCCGGCGGGATGGCGATGGGTGGCCCAGGGGTGTGGCATGATCAGAGGATGGCCGGGGGCTTATGGGGTGGACAGCAGCCATGGAATTTCGGAGGTTGTGAGATGTCACTGCAGCAAGTAAGGCCACCGCTGCAGCAGCAGTACCGGAATGGAGACTATGAAAAGGAGCGTGGCATGGGGCGGGAAAGACCAGGTAGTAGGAATGGGGAGATGAACATTGGCAATGTGCGGGGCTACCCAGAGAGGAGGCAGTGTGGCCGTGATGGGGGTGATTGATCCAGGAACCATGACCGTGAGGAAAGGGGTGGGTATCGGGAGCATGTTTTGGAGAAGGAAAGGGATCGGGACAGGAACTGCAATGGGAGGGTTCGGCGCAGAGGTGACAAAAGGAGGTACCAGGAGTACACTGAGCGTGATGACTATGAAAGGAGAGGACGGGCGAAGTCAAGGAGCCAGTCAAGCGATGGTGATGATGATGATCTTCCAATGAGACACCGTTGATTTTGCGCTTCAGGGCCCAGGCAGCATCTTCAGGCTAAATGGTAATTAGAATTCTAGGACAAACATTCTTTTCTAATTGTTATATTTTCGCCTATAAGGCTATAACTAGTGTAACTAGCGTCTCCTGATGAAGTTGACTCACCAAGATTGTTTTTGCTGTGCACATTTTTGTGGCAGCCGTCCATTCTGTTCTGGCTTGTAATTTTACACTTCTGGTTAAACTTGCCCCTGCCTCTATCATGTACTTAGTTAGGAGCTCTTCCCATTAGTCATATTCTTGTGTAATTGTACATAGATTGACAGGATGGCACCCGTATGCACCATATTTTATTACGGTGTATAAGAAGAAAAAAAGATGAACAGAACATAAAAACTAATACCCCAGTCCCAACATATTATGGTGTATGAAAGAAATGTATGTTTCATTTCAAAGTTCTATCAGGCTGATGCATTATCTCATGCATCCAGTTGTGATTCTGTTGCTAGTGTTATAGAGTATGGAGTCAGATTGGTCTCTTCTTTTTCACTCGGAATGTGTTGCATAGATTGTTGTAAACAATCATTATTAGTTTAATACGTCTCACCTTTTTTAGGTTGCATTTTGTGTGACCCTTTTTTTTGTCAATGAGCTGAGAACCTGCTTGTTCATTAAGCATTTTGAGTGAACTATGACAATCACAATTTGGTGGTTACTATGTGGTGAATTATTACAGCTTTCTCAGTTCTGTTAGAGATGGTGTAAAACATTCTATTCGTGATGTTTTGACATAGTATTGTTGTTTGCTTATTTTATAACTTTATCAATGTGCTATTTGGCTTTGGTTGCATCTCTCATAGTTTTATTGTTTAAATTTTAATCAACATTCTATTTTCTCTTGAGCCAATTGCTTTTATTCCATTTGAAAACTTCCTCTTGTTCCTCTTACTCCAAAAAACTTCCTCATGTTCACAAGAACTTGTTACTTGAAACATATGAACTTGTTAGTCGTTAGTGCTATCCCTGAAACTGAACGACATCAATGAGAATTAGAACATTAATACAAACTGCGTAACTACGTAAGACTACTGCGGTACTACCATTGTTTTGGCCACAGTAATTTCTGCTACCTTTTAGCACCTGTGCTAATTGTGCGCTATGATACAATATAGTTAAGTAACTACTAGCAAACTAAAGAAGTAAGAACAGAATGGGTGTCTGTTATCTCATAACCACGCTGCTGGCATAACACAGGTTAACATTAATCCACTAGCACGTGGTATTAGCAGTTACTAGCACACATGTTTTGGTTGTGCTGCATAAGAACCACCTTATTAATTTTATTAAATAGTTTTGAACTTCCACTATATTCATCCATGCATCTGCTGACCATCTACTATAGCATATGGTGTTGCCATATTAAGTAAACAACTAAACAAGGCATCAGATTCTGTCGGTTACCATCAAATGTGTGACTAATAGCATTTGGAAATAAGCTTTACGCCTCTATGGCTCTATACCTAATTGAGGCATTTGCATGTATTATCAGAACTGTCTTGTTATAACTAGCGGTATGACCGTATGGTTATAACTAGCGGTATGACCGTATGGTATCAGACCAGGGCTATAAATTTTTGTTTTTAAAAAATCCAACTCGACATTTGGCAGAAACCAGACAGTTTCCATTTTTTTTATTAACTGTATTTTTTAAAATAAAAAATCATATGCCTTTTATATATTGTATTCACCAACGCGTACTATGGCGTCGTCAGGACCGGGGTGGCCTTGGTATATGAAGAACACGATGAATACCTATATTATAAGTTATAACGTACTATGAGTGACTTTTGGGTTTCTCCTAGAATTCCCCCCTCATATTTTATATCCACCTATGCGTACAGTGTGTGGCATAGCCAAGACCGGAGCAGCCTTGTTATACGAAGAGCACGATGAATATCTATATTAGAACATAGTATGTGTGAGTTTTAGGATTGTTCCTCCTAGAATATGTCCCCCTGTGATATCCCAGGGAGCGATACGGGTAGCTAGTGTTCGGAGCAACGCATTTTTGCTATTGGATTGCGATCGCAATGAACAGATAGGAAGAACAAGGAGCGAATCAGGAAGAAGAAGGTGGGGAAAGCAGCTTTGCCATTTTCTTACGTCATGAATTTGTCGCTACACAGGAGAGATTCTTAAATAGACTTAACTTACAATGACGGGTGGGCCCTCGGCAACGCACCCCATTCACGCACAACTCACCACAACTCACGCTTGGCCCACTGTCAGCCGCTAGGGTCTTCTCCCTGCCCGTCTTCTTCTTCAGAGCATGCATGCTTCATGTGTCCATCGCCATGGATGATGGTGTTGTGACACTCGCCCCAGGCGCATGACTCCAGATGCTCGTGTTTGGAAAATGAGCCCGAAGATCAGAGTAGTCTTCCCAAATAGTGCAATCCTTCGATAATCGCGACCACTGCATCGGAATCTGCTGTGTCGCCGAGCTCCCCTTCTTTACCAATCGTCGGTCCAGTATCGCCATTGCTTTCGGGGTTCCTTAGTTAGGTTCACCACTATTGACAAATCAGTGAACACCGGAGAATAGTTCGGGGTGAGCGGCTTCAGCTGGGAGACGTGGAAGACTGGATGAACCAAACAATCATCTGGTAGTTTCAGTCTATAAGCCACCGTGTCTATGCGATCCAAAACCAAAAACGGACCGAAATGCTTGAATGCAAGCTTCGGAAATGAACGATTGACCCCGGAATTCTGGGCATATGCCTGTAATTTCAAAAGTACATGTTCACCGACCTGAAATTGTCGGGCCTGCCGTTGTTGGTCAGACTGAATTTTCATTATGTTCTGCGCCCGAGCTAACTGTGTCTTGAGCATTTCAGTATACACTTGTCGGTCCTTGGCAACTTCCTTAGCTTCAGTGAATGTCCGCGCGGATAGATTAGGCATGGCACCAAAATTGGGTTCCACTTCGTATAATGCTTTGAAATGTGAGCATCCTAGCGAAGAGTGAAAACTCAAGTTATACCAGAACTCTGCCATTGCCAGCCATGACTTCCACTTCTTAGGACAGTTATGAACAGCACATCAGAGGTACATTTCCAAACATTGATTTACCCTTTCTGTTTGTCCGTCGGTCAGTGGATGATACGTTGTGCTGTAATGCAGTTTGGTGCCCACCGATTGAAACAACTCGCGCCAAAATGTACTTGTGAAGGCACTGTCTCGATCAGCCACAATCGAGCGTTGCATGCCATGTAACTTCACCACATTATCTAGGAATACCTTCGCTGAAATGGGGGTATTTGGTTAACCGATCAACAATCACCACGATCAAATCATACGTTTATGATTTTTGGCAATCCCTCTATGAAATCCATGGTGAGATCTTGCCAAGCTCCTTCTGGAACTCACAGTGGCTGCAAGGTACCCGTTGGACGAGTATTTTTCATGTTTAGCTTGTTGACAAATCTGACATTCAAGGTAGTTAGGATCGCGATCCTACTCTTAGAGTCTTACGATTCTACGAACCCACGACAGCCTGTCGATCCAAATCTCACTGTCGATCCGATCCTACTCAAGGTAGTTAGGATCGCGATCCTACTCTTAGAGTCTTACGGTTCTACGAACCCACGACAGCCTGTCGATCCAAATCGCACCGTCAATCCTACTCGTAGAGACTTAGGGCAATTTTTTTTAGAGGCCGAGCTTTCGATATTTTGTTTTAGAGCAAAATTTGTTGATATTAATTTTGAGAATGAAACTATAAATAAACAAGGAGCATGCAAAATATTGTATCGATGTGGTAATGCTAGTACAAATATCTATATTATGGCATGAGCAATCTTGAGCTTGATAATGATAAGCTATTTTTATTCCTGGAGTATGTCTAGCTGCTTTTAACGAACATGCAAGTGGTAAACCATATAAGAATCATACAAACTTATAGTATATATGTTAAATATGTGTATTTTTACAATTCCGTAGAATCGCCGATTCTACGATTCGATACTACGATTTCGATTCTACCGAAGGCAAATCGATCCAACTTAGGATCTCGACTCTGACTACCTTGCTGACATTGTCTGATAAATTCCTCTACTCCACTCTTAAGTCCGGGCCAGTAAAACAATTTCTTGATGCGATGGTAAGTGGCCAGAATACCTGAATAATCTAGACCCGTCATTATGAGTTAATGGAGTATTTTGATGATTAATGACAAATCTATTTGTGAGACTAACATGTTTATTGATATACCTATTGCTTAGTCTCAATTGGATATAAAGGTGAAAATCAAAGAGGTATGCATTCGACATTATATTCCTATCTTGTTGCATTCCTCGGATCCAAAATATAGGTTGAACTTCACCAAAAATCTAACTTGAATGTGTGTATATGTTCTTACTACTCATTTGTGTATGCACATATTTAGGGGGAATTCACTCTATGTTTTGTAGTTTCATTAGTATTGATCCATATTCCTTATCCACATATATTAAGGATCTTTACTTTGAAACATATCTTTTGAGTATATACAACTTATGTAGTTTATATATACTCATACCAATCTACATTCAATTATTTGTAATTTAAGTGGTTGTCATCAATTACCAATGAGGGAAAGATTGGAGTATCTTGTCCCACCATTATGAATTAATGGTATGTTATGGTAATTAATGATAATCACATTATGGAACTAACATTTTCCATGAGTTGGATGAATAGGTCATGTTCCACAGTGATGAAGACTTTGGATGATATCATGAGTTGATCGTTATCAAGTCAAGACTCAGGATGAAGGACATCATCATGTGTTGATGACATTCAAGACAAGATCCCGAAGTGAAGAAGATCATCATGTGTTGATGATATTGAAGACAAGAGCTTGGAGTAAAGGATGCATCATGTGTTGATGCATATCAAAATCTCTAAGAAAAAATGATCATGAGTTGATCATCAAGTCAAAAGAATGCATCATGGGTTGATGTATGTTCAAGTCAAGAACCCGGACTTAAAGTAAAGATGTGCATCATCAAGCTTCAAGAGAATGTGCAAGGCAAAGGTATAACTAGCTAGGGTTAAGGATGTGTTCCTAGCCTTTTACCGGTCTTGGTGTTTGGATGGAAGACCGGATTACTAGTATAGGTTGCCGTACTATTAAGAGGGGTCTTTGACTAGTAGCTTGAGTTAGTCATGTGTTGATAGCTCATTGTGTTTGCTCTAGCTCTCGTTAGCATGTTGCCAATATTTGCAAATAGTTGAGGCTCATGCATAACCCTTGTAGTATGTGACTTTAGTTTGCGAATATGTCTTGCAAATGGTTTAAATCCATGTACCTTATTCCTTGGTGGCATTGATTCTAAAAGTTGGTAAATGTGTTTTGCAACTTGTTGAGAATCTTGTCTTTAATCTTTGTTTGCATCACTTGTCAATTGTCAAATGTGTTTTGCAATTGAGTTTGTTTTTTGATGCAAACTACTGTTTTCTCAAGATCGGTAGTACTAACGTGTTGTCAGCGGTACTACCGCTCAGCGGTACGACCAGCTCGAGGTGTGGTATGACCGCAACCCGGTTGTTCTGATATTTTGTTGGCAGTACGTTTTTTACAGAATGACGCCTTTTGAGCATGAGTTGCTCTGGTGAGGTGCGGTAGTACCGGAGCCTTCGTGGCAGAACTACCGTATCGCGGTAGTACCGCGTTTCCTTTAGCGGAACTACCGTGTGCCGTTCGGACCGTCCAAACGGCACACGATCGTGTGGTTTAAACGTACGGTGCGATCGGCCCATTTGATCTGAGCCGTCCAGTAAGTTTGGATTGCAAATCCTTACTGCGGTAGTACCGGCGTTCCTTGAGCGGTACGACCGCACACCAGTATTTCTGAATTGTGAGCGGTACGTATTTTCCAGAGAGCACCCTTTTGGTTCTTTTGAGAAACGGTAGTACCGCCCTTGGTGAGCAGTACAACCGGCCTCAGCGGTAGTACCGCATGTTTGTTGGTGGTAGTACCGCGCCACTTTTTCAACGGCTAGTTCAGAGCGCTGTGTGCGGCTGATCCGACCGTTGAACCGTTGTGCGGTAGTACCGGCTGTTGAACGGCGGTAGTACCGCTCGTGCTGATTTTTTCCAGCAGACTTTGTCCTCACGGCTAGTTTTTGTGTGTGGACTATAAATACCAACCTTGGCTGGTTGAGGGCAAGTTGCTGGTGCCATTACACACTCCCTTGATCTAAGAGCAAGCTCTCTCATCTCTTTTGTGCATGTGTTGCACTTAGTGAGCTTGGAGAGCAAACCATAATTGCATGTGTTGCATTAGGTAGTGATTGTGTATCCACTTGAGCTTAGACACTTGATTAGTTCAAGTGAGAGTTCTAGACTTGTTACTCTTGGTGTTTGCCGACACCTAGACGGGGTGGAGGCGTCGTGGTTCGGTGATCTTCTCGAAGAAGGTTGTGAGAAGACCCGAACGTTTGTGAGTGGCTTGATGCTCGCCATCTCCGGAGTGGAGGAAGAGCAACCCTAGTGGATCGAGCTGTTGGTTCTTGTTGGAACCGGTCCAAGTGGTCGGACTTACCTCGGAGCTGTTTGGCTTAATCCGTGGAGCCGGTCCAATTGATATTGGGCTTACCTCAACGTGTATTTGGAGAGACCAGCAAGTCTCCGATCACCACGGTAAAATATCATTGTATCATTGTGGTTTGATTTATTGTGCTTTACTATATTGCAATTTACATTCCTTATATTAAATTGCTTACTTGTACGTGTATGATTGCTATCTTTATATAGTCTCGTATTGTTGGTGCACATAATAAAGACTAGTTGATTTAGACCTTAATTGTGCAAAACCGAATTGATTTACAATTCCGCATAAAACTCGGTTTTAGCCAAAAGGATTTTAAAACCGCCTATTCACCCCTCTCTAGTCGCAAGGTAGTTAGGATCGCGATCCTACTCTTAGAGTCTTACGATTCTATGAACCCACGGCTGCATGTCGATCCAAATCGCACTGTCGATCCTACTCGTAGAGACTTAGGGCAAAAAAAAATTTCAATTTTTTTAAAGGCCAGGCTTTGCTGATATTTTGTTTTAGAACAAAATCTGTTGCTATTAATTTCTGAGAATGAAACTATAAATAAACAAGGAGCATACAAAATATTGTATCAGTGTGGTAATGCTATTACAAATATCTATATTATGGCATGAGCAATCTTGAGCTTGATAATGATAAGCGAGTATGTCTAGCTGCCTTTAAGGAACATGCAAGTAGTAAACCATATAAAAATCATACAAACTTATAGTATAGATGCTAAATATGTGTATTTTTACAATTCCGTAGAATCGCCGATTCTACGATTCGATACTACGATTTCGATCCTACCGAAGGTAAATCGATCCAACTCAGGATCTCGACTCTGACTACCTTGTCTAGTCGGTCTCCTCGATCTTACAATGACCCCCTATTGTTGTTTCATGGAAGTTGTTGATCAGTTTCGTGCGTAGAGCCATATTTGCACCAATCCAGATTCTCCCGTGATATTTGATTAGTCCATGCTCTAATGCATATCCTCTACTATCTGGACTAAGTACTGCTAGAGAAGTGAGCAATACGTGAGCATCTGAATCTGTTTCATACGAATTCAATACCTCATGTACCCAGTCAGGCCGACAAGCTGAGAAGGCTTGTATCTGGAGCAAATGACTGACACGGGAAAGTGCGTCGGGAGCCCCATTGTCCACTCCTCTTTTGTATTGGAATTTTAATTGTAATCCAACCGACTTCGACATTGCCTTGCGATGCAGTTCAGTGCCCAATTATTGATCATCCAGACTGCATAGACTTTTATGATCCGTTAAAATAATGAAGGGACCACGTTGCAAATAGGATCGCCATCGATCTACTGCCATGATCACCGCTAGAAATTCCTTTTCATATATAAAAAGTCTTTGATTCTGTGGACCCAAAGCCTTATTGAGGTATGCTATTGGGTGTCCCTGTTGCATCAACACCGCTCTGATGCCGGTGGTGCAGGCATCAGCCTCCACTGATTCACTATCGCTTGTTTTAGAGTATTGAAAGTTGATCTTGCTTGTTCAGTCCATTCAAAGCTTTTCTTCTTCAAAATATTGGTCAATGGCTTCGCAATGAGTCCATAATTTATGACAAACTTGCGATAGTACCTTGTAAGACCAAGAAAACCTCGTAACTCTGTGGTTGTCATTGGTTGAGGCCATTTGTCCATTGCACTTGTCTTTTCAGGATCGGTCGCCACCCCTTTGTGAGAAATCACATGACCCAAGTACTCCATCGTTTGTTTGGCAAATGAGCATTTGGATATTTTGGCAAATAGTTGATTCTTGCGTAACACCTCCATCACTATTTTCGTATGCTCGAGATGGTCTTGTAATGTGTGATTGTACACAAGAATGTCATCCAAGAATACAATCACGAATTTGCGAACGTATGGCGCAAAAATCGTATTCATCAAGCATTGGAATGTCGTCGGCGCGTTTGTCAGGCCGAATGGCATGACCCTGAACTGGAATTGGCCTTGGTGAGTTTTAAATGTTGTCTTCTCTTCGTCTGCTTCTCTCATGCGAATCTAATGGTATCCCGAACGAAGATCTAGCTTGGAGAAGAACTGTGTACCTGCCAATTCATCTAAGAGCTCATCCACCACTGGTAATGGAAATTTGTTCTTCACTGTGTTCTTGTTGAGACGACGGTAGTCCACGCAGAAACGATAGCTTCCATCTTTCTTCTGGACAAGAAGCACTGGCGTCGCATAAGGACTCATGCTCGGCGTGATCATTCCCGATTCCAACATCTCCATTACCTGCCTTTCAATCTCATCCTTTTGTAGCGGCGAATAGCGATAGGGTCGGGAGTTAACTGGTGGTGCGTCGGGCTCCAACGTGATAGCGTGATCATATTGTCGATGAGGAGGCAAGTTCTTGGGCTCAAGGAAGATATCTGTGTATTGATGTATCAATGCTTGAACTGCTACTGGCATAGCTGTCGATTGTTCTTGACTGTACTGAGACTGTTGCTCCACCATTGCAATGGACCATATCTCATTGCTGGTACACCACTTCTATAATTGCTCTGACGAAAGTTCTTGCAGTGTTGCTTGCCGCTTGGCCTGTACCCCCTAAATGCAAACATGTTTTCCCTAATACTCAAACGACAACGTCTTGTTCAACCAATGACAATTCATAGGGCTGAATAGTTGAAGCCAATCCATTCCTAGTACAGCATCATATGCCCCCAAATCAACCACTCCCATATCAATACGAAAAGTAATGCCCTGAATCCACCAGTTCAGTCCAGGCACTATACTGTCGCACTGCAATAGCTCTCCATTTGCCACTTTGATTGTTACAGCCAGGATCGATTGTACTTCAAGATCAGTGCGATTGATAAACCGTCGATTGACAAAACTGTGTGTGCTGCCCGAATCCACCAGGATTAACATGTTTTGATTCCCCACTAGTGCTCGAAGTCGTATGGACTGCACCTCCTCTGTTCTAGCCACTGCATGTAAGGACAGTTTGAAGCATTCTTCGGTGGGGGTCGTCTCTGTTGAGTCTCGCTCGCAGCGTTTCTTCCTGCAGCACTTCCCCGAAATCGCCAATTTCAATTGTTAACAGTTGCATTGGTTTCTTACACTAGTGTTCCTTGCTATATTTGTCTCCACATTTGGAACAAAGACCATTAGCCCGTCTGTAATCCTGTAGTTGACGTTCTCGCCCGCAATCTTCAGTCCCTTGTTTTCTAGATTCTCCACGCACTGTCGTCGTTATCGGGGGCAACACTGTAGCTAGTAAGGTGATTACCCCTCTCTGAATATTTGGGACCCGAAGACGTGGGCGACTTGTTTCTAATTCCTCTTCTTGAATTCTAGATGACACAGCCGCTCTTGTCACACTAGTTGGTGCCTGCAATCGCACTGCTCCACGGATTTCGTCGTTTAGACCGAGCAAGAACCGAGTAACAAAGAACTGATTGTTCAATGTGGCGTCGAGAGACAGCAAGTGATACATGCTTGCTTCGAAGGAGATCCGATATTCCGCGACGGTGCCGGTTTGCTTGAGTTGAAGCAACTTGTTCATCTGAGCATCATATTTGTCCGATCCAAACTCCTCGACTGCCTGACAACATCCCATCCCTGCAACACATGATGCCGCTTGTACGCCTGCAACCAAAGTGTCGCATGTCTGTCCATGTACAGAATTGTCGTCGACACCCATTGCAACACGGGTACATGGTACATGTCGAAGTAAGTCCGACACCGATCAAGCCATAACCGTGGATTCTCACCGAAAAATTTGGGGAAATCCAACTAAAGTGGTTTAGTGTACCCACCGTTTTCAGTAGGGGACGTTGGCGTGGTGACGACCCCATAGGAAGTTGGTACACCTTGTGGTTGAGGAAGCAGTGGAGGACCATGGTTTGTAAGCGCACCCGAAGGGATCACCGTGGTGGCTTGACTAGCTCCCCTAGGCAGATTCAGAGCTAGGGGTTGTGGTGGATGCAAGGGTGGTGGTAGCGTTGGTGGCGGTGGTGAGAGCGGATGGCGCAAGAACTCGGCCTGGGTACGTTTCACCACGTCCAAACTGTCTTGTTGGATCTCCACCTGTTGGCCAAGATTCTTCATCTCCGCTGACAACCGAACGAGCTTCTCTGCTTGGACATCGAAGCAAGACAAAATCTCCCCCAGCGTCGTCTGAAGTTGGCCGGTACTTTCTTCGATCGCCATGATGACTTGGCCAGATTGCAGTGAAGGTTTATTGGGCGCCGTGGTGCCTTCCTCCGTCGATCCAACCTAAGATTGGGATTACGGGACCAATGCGGTCTCCAACCTCTCCAGGGATTTTACAGATCGAGCGACAAAAAAAATTCTGTGGAGGATTGGAGCTCTGATACCAATTGTGATATCCCACGGAGCGATACGGGTAGCTAGTGTTCAGAGCAATGCATTTTTGCTATTAGATTGCGATCGCAACGAACAGATAGGAAGAACAAGGAGAGAATCGTGGAGAAGAAGGTGGGGAAAGCAGCTTTGCCATTTTCTTTCATCATGAGTTTGTTGCTACACAAGGAGAGACTCTTAAATAGACTTAAAAATTACAATGACTGGTGGGCCCTTGGCAACACCCCACTCACGCACACAACTCATCACAGCCCATGCTTGGCCCACTGTCAGCCGCTAGGATCTTCTCCCTGACTGTCTTCTTCTTCAGAGCAGGCATGCTTCCTGTGTCCGTCGCCATGGATGATGCCCCCCCCAACACACACAAGTCATCACTGACTTCTAGTTGAAGCCTCTTCATACACTGTACTTCTTGGTAACTTTAGCAAGCCCTGCTAGGACCAGCATTTCTGGAAGTGGCAGTAACCAGCTGGTTCCTATCGGTGCTTGGGACCCTGATCGGACCTATTCTGCTCGTTGCTATAAAACTTTGTTAATAATTTGTTTTGCCAAAGCTAGTTTCTTCCGCAATAATTCCGGCTTGTTATGTGCTCTCTCTTTCAGGTTACTAGGTATAACTTGTTAGTTTCTTGCATGTAGATCTTTAAACTTAAAATTAGAATTTAAGGATGTGGCTACGACTTCTTTTGTTTTCCCTTTCGAGCTAGCTTTGAACATACTGCTTGTCTTCATTGCTGCAAGAATGTTTGAAAGGGAGGGAAAGATCGAGAGGAGGGGAAGTGTAGATTTCTGGTAAATACAGTGGAAAGGATGATTTTTACTAGAATAATCCATGTCACATCACCAATTCACACATACTTATTTCAGTTTGTTTCACTTCATTGAACACAATGCACCATGATTTTCATTTACTGGTTTTTCGTGTCCTCCATTGGATTGTAGTACCAATTACATAATTGACTATGCAATTATGAGTGTTTTCTTTCAAATGTGAATTGATCTTGCATAGTTCTTGTTCAAATTTGCTGACTTTGCCTATCAGTTTTTTGCAGTCCTGTTCAGCATCTTGTGCTTTCCCCAGAGTAGCTGTAGACACCAAGCTTACCCAGTATCAACAATCAACTGACTAAAAGGAGTTTGTAGAGAGATGGATATAACTAGAAAGTTTATCTTCTGCAGTAGTTAAACATAACTTATGGTACTGTATGCGGGAGAACCACTCTAAGATGGTGGACTGGTGGATGACCTTACTTTTGGCATGAACAATGAATGGTGTTATTTAACTCCGGAAATATAAGCAAAATTATTGTTAGCTGTTGCACTTGCAACATCCTTTCATTGGTTGGCTGTGAATGAACTTTGTTTCATGTGGTACAGGGTGTATGGTTGATGATCTAAATTTTCCATAGTTTTGCACATCTGCTTTTGCTTATGGTGTCTGGTGAGACTATGTTCAGAAAAAGACTGATGCTCGTCTCTTTAAGTTGATGAATTGCGCAGCATCATTGATATATCATTACCCTTGTTGAGGCTACAAATTGAACATGTATACCAGGAAGATGAATTAACATGATTTGCGAGAACCAGAGCCCTGATGTGCAAATTTTGTTTTGCTCATGGACATGGTCACATGGAATGGAAGTGTGGAACTGGGTCACTGGTCAGCTAGGAGTTGTTGACTTGTTGTCAAAGCAAGATACACAGTAGTAGCATCTCTTTTAGATTTCTTCGTACATTGCTTGATGTGCAAATTTTGTTTTGCTCATGGACATGGTCACATGGAATGGAAGTGTGGAACTGGGTCACTGGTCAGCTAGGAGTTGTTGACTTGTTGTCAAAGCAAGATACACAGTAGTAGCATCTCTTTTAGATTTCTTCGTACATTGCTAGAGTTATTTCTACACATTTTATTGATTTGTAGTACGTCTAAGCATGCTTAACTGTATGCTTCCTAATAGGAGCAAATGCTAGTAACGAACACTTCAGTACAAGACAAGTACTAATGTACCGAATCAAAATGCAGGACGCGGATCGAGAAGCAGGTGAGTGTAAATGTAGCATAGGCCTAGGTGGGAGGGGGATCTATGGTCTACGGAGGATGTGTAGTGTAGCCAGCCGCTCATGGCTGAACCTTGTGGTATGCCTGTCCACAGGCCTCAGTCCTCAGACTCTGCAACCTCTGACGCTGACAGGGCGGATGTAGTGCTACAATTAAAACCGATAGGCCATGGGGAGCACGAGCACAGCTTTGCTAACGACTTACTGGAACTCCACTGGATGCTGGGATCTGGTGTTGCTGATACGAGGATACCACCGGCCCTGACGCAAAAACGCGGTGACGCGGCCATCGGCACAGCAGCTGGTCGGTTGCGCCCGCCCCATGAACGCTAGCGCCGGGCGCTCGATCCCACGGCTCCCGGCCCGTGCGCCGTGCCTGCGCCCATAGCACGGCTAGGCCTTCTCAGCCCCGCGCAAGCAGCGCCGCGCGCCGGGGGCGCACGGCAGGGCGACAGCCAGGACGTGAATAGCGCGCGCCGCGCGGTGTGGTCGCGTGCGTCTGGCACTCTCAGTCTCTCACCACGCGGCTGGCTGCAGCTTTCCATTCCGCGGGTGAGTCCGTGGGTTTGTGTGCGTCGTCTTCGTTGGGGGCGTCGGGTCGGTGGGCCCCGATGCCGAGTAGCAGGCGGAAATGGGCCGAGGCGGGACGGGGGTCCCAGTGCCACCGAGCCCGTCGGCGTATTTAGGCCGTGGCTGACGGTCTCAGACCAACGAGACTCCTGTTTCGCGCTGGGCCGGTTAATACTAGTAGTAGAGAAACAGCGCGCGCACGGTACGCGAGCCGGCCAAGCGCCAATCATCACTCGTGTAATGCTTGCCGCCCGCCGCTAGCGAATGAATGGTGGGATTTCGGTGCGGCCGCCGGCCGGTGTAATGGCCGAGGCAGGCAGGCCCATCCATCCACGCTGTGAACGGGCAGTTGGACGCTGCTTTCCGGAGAGATCCAAGGCGCAGTCCGGCCGGCCATATCTTTCACCGAACGATCGACCGAAGCCACCGAACCTCTTCGGCAGCAGGAGGTGCCTTCCTATTAATGACGGCGGGCAACGTACGCAAGCCCCGGCTTTATTTTGTCGGTCTATCGCCACATGCACGGGCATGGCTGGCTTCTCTTCTGCTCCGGCATGCAGCCTACCCGGTCGAGTACTTAGATGTTAGAACTACATAAACACGTTAGATTCTCCTTATCTCGTGTTGCTCGGAGCCCGTAGTGTACATGTTCCTCTTTTTTCTGGAAGCCAACGGTTTCAATAGCCGACTCATGAAGAAAACAATATTACAACATTTTAGAACGAAATGTACATAAAACAACCTACATGCGCCTGCCTTTTCTCATGCAAATCAAATCGTTTCTTCGTCGGTTCGATCGTTAGAGTTGACATGTGTATATGGCTCCTTTTGGGGAGTTCGGCAATAGGCAAGCATAGAAAAACACAGGCACCCATTTGGCAGCACGCATACAACACGGGAGTTGCTTCGTAACTTTAACGGCACAACACCTCATGTGAACTCCATATTATATTGCCCGCTTCTTCTTAAAAACAAAGGGATCCAAGGTACAGTTGCTCACGTGACTCTCTCTCTCTCCGCCAGTCGAAGTAGCACAGGGAGAGAGTACAAAACTTGCTTTCTTAAACAAAGTGGCATCAGAACATGCAAGTGGTGTCAGTGAGATCCAAGAAAATTCTCACATCTTGGACTTTGCGGACAGTCAAATGATTGGGCTGCCTCTTTGCATGCATGCAGGCACACACGCATACACACTGGGAGCAAGCGCAATACAAAGCCCAGGGGTCACATGCATGGGTGATTCTTGCATCTCTTGCTTATGATATTTAGCCCTTGGTTTGAGTTGAGCTTGTGCTAAGGTAATTGGTCAAATGGCTCATTTCACATGGCAAAGTACGAGTGGGTGCGATCTCCATCTTCTGTCCCTTTTGGAAGTGAAGGGTGGACTTCTAAATATAAAACTAGAAGATACTGTAGCGTTCCGCCGATATAGATAGTTGCCTTCCTATTTCTCCCCTAACACTTCTCCATTTCTCTCCTCTCCCTCGCAAGCAGCGCCCGACGAGGTGGGATGGAGGGCCACCAAATCCGGTGGTGGCCGGATTCATGTGCCACTGACGGGTTCATCGCCCATAGATGTAGAGTGAGGCCGAGGAGGCAGTGGTTTGGTGGTGGGCGGGGGAGGAGGGCGGTGGGCGATGTTGGAGGGCGGCACGGCGAGGGCCATGCAAAGAAATATTAGGTTGGGCGGGGTGGGGAGGAGGGTGTTGGGTCACGGGTAGGCTACGATAGTAACAAATCAAAATTTTCTACCATGTAAACCAGGAAGTCAAGCAAGTAGATGACCACAGATCGTTACCACCACACGCGCAGAGCAGCGGAAGAAGAGTTGGAGCAGCTTGGTCCAACGTAGGGTGCGTCGATGTAGTGGTCGTAGTCGATCGTCCAGCGTCGAGCACGTCGGTACGGTGGTCGATCGTCTCTTCCAGTGACCTCTGTAGTTCCTTGTGAAGATCGCGGATCGTCCTTAAGCGCAACAGCAATCGCAGTAGCGCCTCTACGGTATCCACACGTCCAGAGAAGGAACAACCATGCGTCGGTGTGCTAGCACCAAGTCACACGATAGAGCTCTCAAAAAGATGGCGGCTAGGGTTTTGGTGGATCAACTCAACTCACGACTTTCGTGTATCTTGTCTATTATGTTCACCCGTCACCCTCAATAGCCTCATGCATCTCCTTATATAGTGCTCGTGACAGATCCTATCCGAACACCTTTGACAAATCGTATCCATACTGGTTTGTTCCAACCTGTAAAGCGTGTGACCCGTTAGGTTCATGTGTAATCGGTTGTGACTCGGAAACCTTTTCCGATCACGAGTCGTTAGCAGTTCCTAGCAGGACATAACGATTCCCAAATACACACAAATTATATCGGACGAACCTTAGTGCAATATGATCTACGACCAGGTCCCCATCACTTACGACCAGGTCCTATCTTTATACGACCAGTTTGTATTTGATCACGACCAGTTTGTAACTCCTTACGACGTGTTTCACCATTACGGATTACGTTCAACCGGTCTCGACCATTTCGTATCTCCATACGACAAATCAGAATCGATCGAACTAAGAGACACTACAACAAAACTATCATGTAAAGACGTTTTTATTTTGACGCTTTTATATCTGTCTCTACACCGAGAAACACCTCGTATATAAAGACGCATCTCAAGACGTTTTATATGACGCCACAAAATCTCTTATCACCACCTCCGTCTCTCCACCTCCCCACTTCTTTCAACCGCCAACATAAATCCAATCCGGTCTTTGTGCCTCCCCACAACAAGGCCCTCGAATCCCCATGTCCGGGCAAATCCAACGCAGGCGCCATGGGGTGGGCGAGTCATCGGCGCCAAAGTGAGGCAGAGAGCTTGGGCGGGGGCAAGGTCGACCTCCGTCTAGGAAGCTCAAGGTAATGGTGGGAGCTCGGGGGCGGCTGGGCGGAGCGGAGTTCTCGGGAAGCCACTCGTGGTGGCGTCGGGCGCGCGGAGCAGAGGGTGGCATCGGACGTCGTCGGGGGCTTGGGGCGGCATAGGGTGGCGCTCGGCAGCGGATCCGGTGTGGGGCGGCTCGAAGTGGTGCTCAGAGCTCGGGGTGGCAACCGGATCCAGGGCGGGGCGGCGTCAGGTAGCCAAGGCGAAGCAGGGGAGGCCCAGGGCATCGAGGCTTAGGGCGTCGGATCCAGGTGAGAGGCGCATCTCGAAGGTGAGTCTCGGCGGCACAGTTTGAAGGTGAGTCTCAGCGGCGCAGCGCCGGTGGTCGAATACGGGCGAGAGGCGCAGCTCGAAGCAGTGACCTCTAGGGATGGCAATGGGGCCTCATTCCCCATTCCCCGATGGGGAATTCACCTATTAGGGGGCAGGTTTGGGACTACTTCATTCCCCACGGGGATATTAATATGAAAAAAACATTCCCTATTAGGTTTGGCGGGGACGGGGCTATTCCCCTGCTCCCCATCCTTGTTACCCGATGGGCCCCCGATAACACAGTGCATAGCCCAGCCCAACCGAGTGTATCATCAGATGAAGCTGGTAAAATTTTCTCTAATGAAGATTTTAAGTGTATCAAAGAGCTCAAGGTACGTGAATTTCAGATAGTTAATAGATCTCCATTTCTTGTCGTTGTCATTCAATTAAAGTTACGGTTCAAGTACGCAGTTCTACATGTTTATTGAAAGAGTGAAGTTACTTATGTCTAAAGCTAAATTGTGCTTCTATCTTTAACATTAGATGGATATTTTACTTTTTTTTTAATTTTAGGCAAAGAAAGAGGCAAAAGCGGCTTTGGCTCAACATGGACTAAGCAAGGGTGGTGACACAAAATCAATAACCTTTAAAATTCCTTCTTCTGATCAGCTTAGTATGAAACGGGTTGATCCATCTCAGCTCGAGGTGCTCTCTCTCTCTCTCACACACACTCGACTTATATAAACTTTTATTACCCAAGCTCACATCAAAAGAAAGCTTATGAAAGAAGAAAGATTAGAGTTGGTGAAAGCTAGAAGAGAGGATAGAGGAAAAATACCAAGCAAGAATAGCTGTGAAACAGAAAAAGGTAAACATGATGTACTTATTTCGTTATTTGACCCTCGGCTACATGGTTGTGTGTGTGGTCAAAATCCGAAAATGGCGATCTGACGACGGGGATGGGGATGGGATGGGGCCCGATAACCCGACGAGGACGGGAACGGGAAGAATAGTACCGCACGCAGCGGGGATGGGGATGGGGATTTTTTTCTTGTCACGGGATGGGGATGGTCCACCACTCCCCGACGGGGAATGGCCCCGTTGCCATCCCTAGTGACCTCCACGGCTTCCACCGGAGATGTCAGCGACCACCACAGCGATGGAGTGACCTCCCCTTCTTCTCCCGTTGAGATTAGCGGCTGTCGCCCTAACCCTACTTTGCCGGCCGGCTCCCTCCTTGCGTTGGCCTTCTCCCCGTGCCCCCTCACCGGTCCCTGTGGCAACCATGGAGAGCTCTCCCGTCAGCAGCGGCTCAGTGGAGCGGTGGCACGCAGTGGCTGCTCGGGCGTTCCAGCATTACCTGGACCTCCTCATTGGATTCCTCTCCCCCATGGTCGACCCGGAGCTCGATGCCGACCCCGCGCTCCCCACCCACGGCTCCGATGAGTTCAAGCCCTTCATCCGCTGCCTACCTGAGTCATTGAACCTACCTACATGTTAACATATGAGAGTGCAACTGAATTGATGTACATGAACCTGGAAGAAGAGAAAGAACTGAGGATTCTTCAAGAAGCTACTTCAATTCGTGCACAATGGCATCGTAGCTAGGTAAGTACTAAACAGAACTCTGTTATTTACTGGTCTATGTTTCATCCAACTGAATATACTCTTGTGTTGTGCATGTTCTTATTCAGGAGCTGTAAGTGTTGAGAAGAACTAATAGTTAGGCTCTTGTTTTTGGCTTTGAGCTTTATACCCTTCAATCATGTAACTACTATGTGAGTTTTGATAAAGTTACAATACATGCTTGCTTAGGTTACTCACAATAATCAGGCTATGTCAGCTGAAGAAGAAAGCAATACCTCCCAACATGTTTTATGTGTTATTGACTCATTGAAGAAGAAAGTTACAGCAGATCGTTTTAATTACATTAAGGTGCTTCAAAGTTAAACATTATGTCCTTTCCGCGGTATTTTTACCAGTTATTCCTTTCGTTAACTATTTCTTATTGTTATAATCTTTTTCCAGAATAGGATAGAGGAGAACTGGATTAAGCTCAGCACCTTTACACAAAACAGTTACAATTTGTCAAAATTCAGACAAATTAATACATCAAATGGTACTAATTTAGTCTCGAATTTGCTCACAAGAAGGCAAGACGATGCAATTGTGTTCCTTGCATAGTCTTAGGTGTCTCTATTTGAGAAAGATGGTGGCGCTTGTCAAGAAGAAAGTTAAGTATGCCACATCGATTGTTATTTTGGTGGAAATCTAGGTGCAAAGAATGTCATTCTACCGATTAAACTACGATGTGCCAAAGCTTCCACCTTATACAACATGGATATTTTTGGACAGGTCTCTTTATAATCATAGGCGCTTCTCAACATCCCCAAAACTCCTGCATACCTCCATCGTATATTGATCATAGAAATATATCCCCAAAATCGCTTGTTTATCGCTCGACGCTCTTGCTTGCCGCCGCCATCTTCAAGTTGTGCAATTGAGGGAGGGAGGTGGGAGAGCAGCAACAAGAGCAAATGATCTGATTCGAAACATGCTTTCCATTGTATTTTTTGCTAATATGGTTTTTTTTTGCAGTATATTACCTACAAAAAAGTTTTATTTTTCTAAAAATAATTGCAAACATGCACGCAGAAGATGAAAACCCAATGTTTTTCCAATGTGCAAGAGTAAGGTCTCATAAGGTTCCGTGAGATGTAAGGTTTCTCAGGGTTTCATGCAGGAACCAGAGGATGAATGAGGACCAATCTGTACTTGGTAGGCGAAGGATTTACTATGATGCAAATTGTGGTGAAGCTTTAATTGGCAGCGATAGTGAAGACGAAGCTGTGTTGAGGATGAAGAGGAGAGAAAGGAGTTCAAAAATTCTGAAGACCGCACAACACAAGAGTATATGACCACAACTTTCTGAAGTTTTATGTCTACCTAACCAACTGAATATTGTAGATGCATTTGTTACTTGTAATATGATTCAGCTATTTCAATATTGTTGTGTTCACCTTGCTTTGTCGCACCTGTATTATCTAGGTTTCCAGCAAGCAACTCCGTGATGATCTGATGACACTTCTTATAGCTGGCCATGAGACCTCTGCAGCAGTCTTGACCTGGACATTTTTTTCTTCTCTGTAAGGTATTGAGTACTGACATGTCCAATTAGAAGTCTTGTTAGTGATCACAGCGATTTATGATGTTTTTCCTTTCAATGTGAGGACATGTTCATTTGTCATGCCAATCAAGCTAGATAGTTTGAAGTATACGTTGGATGTTAAAATAAGTTGAGATCGTATCCCGTTAACTAATTGACTTGCCAATTGTACTTGATTCTACATGGCGATGATTTCATTCCACAAGCTGTATGAAGATGTAGCATTTTGTTTCTAGAGTATTGAGTTGATTGCTTTATAATGAAGTTATCATTCATTTACCCTCTTTTTTCGTATTGCCTATCTGCAGTATCCAGAGGTTATGACAAAGCTCCTAAATGAGGTAGTTTTCTTTTTTTTTATTTTCCATCTAACAGGCATTTCCTAAAGTTCACATCGGGCTCCTAGATGAGGTTATGACAGGCTCCTAGATGACACTCTTAAGTCTGTAGGGTTCAATCGACACTGCTATGATAGAACCACATATCAAGGTGTCAAATTTGCACTTTTTACGTTAAAAGAACTAAGAAAACAACTTCAAATCGGTCACAAAACAACCTGGTATGTTACATTCTTCTAATTTTATCAAATAAACTTGTCATCTTACAATTTTTTAACCAGGACATTTATTTCCTTTTCAATCTGCTTTGCAGGATAATTGAGGACTACAAAGAAAATGCAATGGAGATAGAGGAGCTAGTGTATTAGTTTCTCCCTGGACAAAGCTTATGGATAGATTCTAACTATTTAGAATTTTTTTTTGTGTTAATCCATAGGATCTTTTCCTGATGTATATGCACATTTTTTATATGGATGTTTGATTCAATTGTAAACTCCACTTGCTGTAAATTCAAATATTTGTTACTGTTAAAAAGTGCATGTATGCTCTACCGTTTTCTTGGTTTGCTGATTGTGAGAATATGATGCTTCCATGTGACGACATGTATTCTACTGTTTTCTAGTTTTTTTGGATGAGGTGGAATAATGTCTTCATATGATGATATATGTTTCCGTTTGTAGCAAAATGCACGAATCCAATTCAAAATAATCCAATTAAATTTGAAATAAAAGCGTCTCTATGTTTGTTGGCACACAAATCGAACGTGTCTATATCAGTAAAGACATTATGTAAGTGTATATACTAAAACATCTTTACATACATAGACATGAATTTTAATGTCTCTATAAAGTGTCTTATATCTTGTACACATGTTTTACAAGCGTCTCTACGGTTCTTGACACGGTCCGTGGGGAGGCGCTCTAAGGACGCTTTATAAAAAACGACTCTATGGTCCTCTAGAGATGAAATAACACGTCTCTAGCCTATAGATTGGACGTCTCTATATGGGTGTTGTGTTGTAGTGCGACCTTCTCGTATATTCTCCCTTTGCCTCACGATGTCTGGTTGAACTCCAGGTGAGATGTTGTGTCATCCATGGACTGTTCAATACTTCCTCGATCGAGTGTCGGATAACTTCACGTGGTCGAACACTTTGACCACTAGTGGTATGGCCATGCACTTTCTTTATCCGACCACTTCGAGGGGCCCAGAGACATCTCTCCTGTTATGTTAGGAGGGGCAAATCCCATATCCGACCAGTCACATTTCTCTGCATGTTTCATAGCAAACCCGAAAGCTACCTTTATAACTACCCAGTTACGAGTAGTGATTGGCAACCCCTAAGAGTGCTATTACACATGTAGGAAACCATGTTGATCTCAGGTCTAAGGATTATACATCACCATTGCTTGAGACCAACTAACGACACATAGAATCATAATAACATCAATAGTTTCTCAAGGTGGGTCAATCCAACCCCATGTTCTCTAACATGTGTCCACATTATTGATTTGGTATCCCTATACCTATGACCGGCGAAACATGGTCATCAATCAATACAATGTGCTGGTCGATAGAGTCAATAGTGTTCCGACCATTGACATCCGACCATGGATACATTTAGAATGACATCTTATAAGTTAAGAGTTTCACCAACAAGTCACATACTTGTTAATCTTCATAACCAATTATTCATTCAAGGAATAGGATAACACATTATCCAATATTATGAACATAATGAAATATCATCATCTCTATGATTGCCTCTAGGGCATATTTCCAACAGAGGAGGGGGGAGACAGCGGTGCAGCGAGTCGGCAAGGTCGCTGCCAGCCGCCGGTGGGGGAGGAGGAGCTACGACTGGTGCCAGAGAAGAAGGCAAGGAGGGCGACGGGCACAGAGAAGAGAGAGGAAGGGGAGGGAAGCGGCGACACCGGAGGCTGGTGGAGGCCAACATGGTGGAGCTATCCCGTTGCACTGGGATATCACTCTCTAGCAGCTTCCATATTGTGGATATCATGGAGATATGCTCACGATCTTAGGATAATGATACAATTGGCAATAACATTGAAGGTTTGTCGAAACACGCGTTTTCGGCAAAGTTCAAAAGACTGTCAAGCAATGGGTGATCAGACTGGCTAAGGTGGCGGTCAGACCGGCCTGTGTGGCAGTCAGACCGCCACCACTGGCGGTCAGACTGGCCAACCCTCAGGTCGAGTGGCTGGTGGTCAAACCGGCCTTCAGGCAGCGGTCTGACCGGCCATATAGTTTCTTTTGAGTTTGGAGCTGGGCCAAAAATAGAGGGTGTAGGCAAGAGAGGGGATTCTCCTACACTTGATCTCATAATTTTGGAGTTTTGAGTCAAAAGATCTATTCACTTGAAATTTCTAGAGAAGTCTCGGATTTATAAGTTGAAATTTTGGCTAAGTCGGTGGCGGTCGACCGCCAACCAGCAAGTGGCAATCGAGACCCGACCATGGGTGGCGGTCTGATCAGTTTTGACTTGAATGTCAGTTTCGACTTGCTGAATTGGTTGTAAGTTAGGTCAAGTTCATGGGTTTCAGTGCATATGTGTTGCATGATGCATGTTTTGACTAACGTGGGTCAAGTTGCGAAGAATTTGTTCCCGCAAATGATTTCTTGGTCTATTGTTGTGCAGGTTGCTTGGAGGTCAACGACGGTCAATGGCGAGGATGATCGGGACTAGGCCTGGAGAGCTGAGGTTCAGAACGATCGAGGATGCTGGGTGAAGTCAATGGACTCAAGCATGGCTCAAAATAGACAAGGATGACCGAACGGGCAGTTCGGTGCGACGGGGTGGATTAAGCGGCGCAGGAGTCAGTGCAAGTGCCATGGTGGTTTCGGTGGGAGCCGGATGGGAGAGACTTGCCGACATGAAGAGAGCAGTTGATCAACCTACACATGGCGAAGCATGGGATTGTTTCATGAAGATTGGACTCGGTCTTCGGAAAAAGATCGAGAAGGGGTATTTTGGTAACTTCACCTAAATACCTTCTTGATGACCTTTTGCTAACCCACGGCACAAGATGGCGCAAGGAGAAGCGGTTTAGGTCAAGAGGAGATGAATACGGTGCTTTAAAATGCGTGTGTATGTTAAACATGTTTGTGTGTGGGCTTAATGGGTGCCCATTAGGAATACTCTTCTAGAAACTAGCCTCCACTATAAATAGGAAAGGGTGTTGGTTGCACCTCTAAACCTTGCATTTGAGCAAACCCTAGTTTGTGTTTAGGGAGAAAAGTGGAGAGGTTAGGGTTCTATAAAGTTGGGTTGATTGTGTGCTCATGTGTTGAGCTTTTGTCCTCCTAGATAGAGTGGCTATAAACCAACATAAATCTCAAATTAATCCAAGCAAGATTTCACAAGATGAGTCTCCTTTTGTTCTTACTCTCTATTTTGTGATTTTGAGGCTTTCTTTGATCCGTAAGTTTTCCTTTGGTTTCTGGCCTAGATCTAGCTTGCTGTGACATGTGAGAATACATCTAGGATCATCTTGATCATCAATCACCCACGAGCAAGTGTTTTGATCATATTTTGGTTTTGGCTTAGTTTTGGAGCAACCTTCACTCAAACGGAAAAAGGTCAGAACTTTGGCAAGGATCTTCACGATCCTTAATTGGAATAGGTTTCTGACATCCTAGAGAAGGTATGTCTCAAATTTGGTAAGGTTTGGAATTGTGAATCAAAAGTTAGACCAATTTGTAATTTTGAGTTTGGGCTCGCCATGTACCTAGCGGTCAGACCGATTTCCAAAGGTCAGACCGCCAACTACATGGAGGTCTGACCACCCAACTCTTTAGGTTTTGAGTTTTTGTGATTTTAGTCTATTTGCTTCGGGGTTTTGATTGGATTTAATACAAGTTTTCCACTGTGCTTGTATATCGATCTTCATAGCTTTTATAGCTATCAGAGTAAAAATTGTGTTAAATTCAATCAAGGTGACAAAGAGATCGTGCTCCTATTCATCTCCCTCTAGTCGCCTTTTCGGTCCAACACATATAAAAAACATGAAAAACTTAACAAAGTGTGCCTCAACTGTCTCCTCGCTAGATCCAGCGAAGAAGTTGGCTCGAGGACGACCGTGGCGAGCCGGTGCAGGAGTTGTCCATGGTAGGTGGTGGTGAGAGAGTGGGAAGAAAGGGAGGTGGGAGGAGGAAAGAGGAGGAGATGATCATTATGGTCTTAAATTGTTCATAATGGCATATTTCAAAGAATTTGCACTCTACAACGTCATATTTCGAAGAACGAACTTTGCAGCGGTATATCTCAAAAGTGGGAACTTTGCGGTGGCATGTATGTAAATAGCCCTTAATTATATATTTCCCCTCCTAAATCTTGGGCTTCTACAAAAATGTAGAGAGAGAGAGAGAGGTAGGGGGGAGAGAGAGAGAGAGAGGACAGTTCCACCTGCAGATCTGATCTGAAATCTTCTCTCTACCTCCAATTGTGTCGGTTGGACTAAATTTACCAATCCTAGTTGCTAGTAGGTGATTTCATCGGCAAATTAAAGATTGTATCACGCCTTGTGTGTGCGCTGGTGGTGGCATTTGGTGGTCTATAGCGGTTAAATATATACATAAGACGTCTAGGTGTCAGAATAGCATGAGTGATGTCACAGGAAACTGATGTACATGACATGAGTCATGCATTCTGTCTCTCTGGACTCTTTCTTTGCAAGCACTCCATGTACTACTCTACGCCTCTACGGGACTACATCTAGGTGTCCTTAAAACCAGCATGTCCACGCAAATGTGTTGCCCCCTTGTGAGAAGGCATAACTGAATTGGAAGCTTGGGACCGAAGGTGGCATCTTCCTCAGACCTACAGACATGGAACGGTATATGTCCAAAGATTAGTTGTTAACAATTGTGTATGACATCTTCAGGGTGTTAGCTTACCATGCGTGTGCATGTGACGTCTCAGTTCAACCAGGAGGTTAATTCACATGTGACGCCTCGGTTCAACCAGAAGATTAATATGAGTTGCTACATGTATTCGCATTAGCAGTTGCTGCATGTATTCACATTAGTGTCACCATTGTATATATATCTCTGTACACCAATGAATCAGTCAAGTGCATCATTTCTATGAGCCTTCATGGTATCAGATAGGTTACGATCTTGATCTCCTCCTCCCACCTTCTCTTCTCCTCCCGTCATGACGAGTACACTTGACGCTGCCGCCTTGGCCGCCGCAGCCCAGGAAGACGTTGCGGCCAAGACCACGTTGTGGGCGCAAGCGGTCGGTGTTTCCAGCGTCAAGCTCCTCATCCCCATCACCCTCGACCTCCAGGCAGGCAACTATGCCCAATGGTGTGGCCTGTTCGAGGTCGTCCTCCAGAAGTACGCCCTCGATGACCACATCTGTGAGTCTTCCTCTTCAGCTCTCGATGGGCAATGGACTCGACTCGACGCCCTCGTCCGCTCTTGGTTGTACGACGGCATCTCACCGGAGCTTCTCGCCATGGTAATGGACTCCTCGGCTTCCGCGTACACCCTTTGGATGCGCATCGAAGGTCTCTACCGCGATAACGCCGAGACATGCGCCATCTACCTTGAGCAAGAATTCTACGGGATCATGCAGGGCTCCATGTCCGTGGTCGACTACTGCTGCAAACAGAAGGATCTCGCTGACAAGCTCACCGTTGTGGGCACGCTAATCGTTGACAAGAGTCTCGTCCTCAACACCTCGCGCAGGTTGAGCCCGCGCTTCACCTACATGCACACGTTGTTGTCCATGCAGTACCCCGTGCCGTCCTTTCTCGAGACGCGTACCGCCCTCATGCTTGAAGAACTCACGATGGGGTCCGAGTCTTCCCCACCCTCGGCCTTCATCGCCAACAAATCCAATAGCATCTCTGGCGGCTCTTCATCCAATGTTGTCGGCAGCGGACAGTCCCGCGACACCAACTCCAACCACAACAGCGGCAAGGGTTCCATCCCCTGGCCGTCGCTCCAGAACCCGTGGGCCGGGTCCATCTAGATGTGGCCTGGACAAGCACCCCGGCCCACCAACCAGGGCCTCCTTGGCCCACATCCACCCGATGCCTTCACTGCCACCGTCCCGCCACCTATGCAAACCGCGGCCATGATTGCTTGGTTAGGTCATATTCATGAGTTTCAGTGCATATATGTTGCATGATGCATGTTTTGACTAACGTGGGTCAAGTTGCGAAGAACTTGTTCTCGGAAACGATTTCTTGGTCTATTGTTGTGCAGATTACTTGGAGGTCAATGGCGATCAACGGCGAGGATGATCAGGACTAGAATTGGAGAGCTGAGGTCCAGAACGATCGAGGATGCCGGATAAGGTCAATGGATTCAAGCATAGCGCAAATTGGAAAAGGATGACCGAATGGGCAGTTCGGTGTGACGGGTTGGATCAAGCGGCGCAGGGATCGGTGCAACTGCCATGGTAGTTTCGGTGGGAGCCGGATGGGGGAGACTTGCCGACATGATGAGAGCCGTTGATCAACCTACACGTGGCAAAGCATGGAAGTGCTTCACGAAGATTGGACTCGGTCTTTGGAAAAAGATCGAGAAGGGGTAGTTTGGTAATTTCACATGAATACCGCCTTGGTGACCTTTTGCCAACCCGCGGCGCAAGACGATGCAAGGAGAAGCAGATTAGGTCAAGAGGAGATGAAGACGACGCTTTAAAATGTGTGCGTGAGTGAAACCCGTTTGTGTGTGGGCTTAACGGGTGCCCATTAAGGAAAACCTTCTAGAAGCTAGCCTACACTATAAATAGAGGAGGGTGCTGGCCAGCATCTCCTTAACCCTTCATTTTGAGAAACCCTAGTTTGTGTTTTTAGGGTTTGAAGAGATTAGTGGGAGGTTAGAATTCTAGAGAGTTGGATTTGATTTCGTGCTCATTTGTTGAGTCTTTGTCCTCCTGGATGGAGTGACTGTAAACCAACATCATATCAAATCAATCCAAGGAAAGATTTCACAAGATGAGTCTCTTTATGTTCTTACTCTCTATTTCGTGATTTTGGGGCTTTCTTTGATCCGCGAGTTTTCCTCATATTTCTGGCCTAGATTTAGCTTGCTGTGACATGTGGGAATACATCTAGGATCATCTTGATCATCAATCACCCACGAGCAAGTTTCTAGATCATATTTTGGTTTTAACTCGGTTTTGGAGTAACCTTCACTCAAACCAAAAAAGGTCAGAACTTTGCATGGATCTTCATGATCCTTGATTGGAATAGGTTCCTATCACCCTAGAGAAGGTATGTCTCAAGTTTGGTAAGGTTTGTAGTCACGAATCAAAAGTTAGACCTTTTGTGATTGAATTTGGGCTGATTTTACTGTTCATTGACCTAGAGGTCAGACCGCCATGTATCTAGAGGTTAGACCGCCCATGGTGACCGGTCAGACCACCTCTGGTGAGAGGTCAGACCGCCCAACTCTGAGTTTTTGGTAGGTTAGGTCTATTTGCTTCGGGGTTTTGTCTGGGTTCAATACAAGTCTTCCACTTAGGGTTTCAAATTTTGGTAAAACAAAGAAGAAAAAGAGTTTTACCTTGAGGATTGAAGGAGTGAAACCCTAAAGATGTAAGGAATCAACAGGAGTTGAAGAATCACCAAAGGATTTGGAGATTTTTTCGAGGGGATTTTTGGAGTTCTTCGGGAGAGAGAGAGAGAGAGGAAGTGAAACGGTGCGGTTTGGAAACGGTCAAGCCGTTGTTGGGTTTAAGTCCCTGGCAAAACAGTAACCGCATGGAGTTATTGCCCTCTTTGAAACGGACGCGGTTGAACCGTCAACAAACTTTCAGTAGAACCGCACTTTGGTTGAACCGCAGTTATAACGCCGGTTGTACTGTAAAAATAGTCGTACCGCGCATAACACGCCGGTTGAACCGATTATCCTGGAGCTTCAAGGAACAGCTCTGGATTCACTTTGAAATTGAGATAATTTGCAAATGATCCTTAGTTTTGCACTCAAATGAATATCATTAAGGATCATTATGCATAGAATAAACTATTGTCTATATAAGAACATAATTTTTATGATCATAGCTATCTTTAATAAAAGATTTGAAAAATACTTTCATAAAATAGTCAAATAACATCAAATAAAACACAATGCATGAGGAGTTCAAACAACATTTGAATAGTCTATGACATTTAATTTATTCCTCAATTTGCAAAAGCGGCCTTCATCTAATGGCTTGGTGAAAATATCCGCTAATTGGTCTTCGGTTCTTATGTGACTAATTTCAATATCTCCCTTGCTCACATGATCTCTCAAGAAATGGTGGCGAATATCTATATGCTTGGTTCTTGAGTATTGAACAGGGTTATTAGCAATTTTCACGGCACTATCGTTGTCACACAAAAGAGGCATTTTATCAAATTTAATTCCATAATCCATCAATGTTTGCCTCATCCACAGCAATTGAGCACAACAACTTCCCGTGGAAACATATTCGGCTTCGGCGGTAGATAATACTACGGAGTTTTGTTTCTTGGATGACTATGACACTAAAAATCTTCCTAAGAATTGACAACTACCCGAGGTGCTCTTTCTATCCACTTTACAACCCGCATAATCAAAATCGGCATATCCAATTAAATTAAATTTAGCACCTTTCGGGAACCAAAGGCCAATGCTAGAGGAATGCTTTAAATATCTTAGTATTCTTTTAACGGCCATTAAATGGCACTCTTTTGGAGTTGCTTGAAAACGTGCACACATGCAAATACTAAACATGATATCGAGCCTAGATGCGGTAAGATAAAGCAAGCTACCAATCATAGATCTATAAAGTGTTAAATCTACCGATTTACCTCCCTCATTTAGATCAAGATGACAATTTGTAGTCATGGGAGTCTTTATGGGCTTTGCATCTTCTATGCCAAATCTTTTAAGTAAATCCTTCACGTACTTGGCTTGACTTATGAAAGTCCCATCTTTGAGTTGCTTGATTTGAAGTCCAAGGAAATAGCTCAATTCTCCAATCATAGATATTTCAAATTCCCTAGACATCATATCACCAAACTCTTCGCAAAAATCTTGATTAGTAGACCCAAAAATGATATCATCAACATAAATTTGACATACAAAGAAATCATCATCTAAAATTTTAGTAAATAAAGTTGAATCAATTTTCCCGATTTTGAATCCTTTTGAGACTAAAAAATCTCTAAGGCGTTCATACCATGCTCTAGGAGCTTGTTTAAGACCATAGAGCGCCTTGGAGAGTTTATAGACATGATTTGGATTTTTAGGATCTTCAAAACCGGGAGGTTGTTCAACAAAGACAAGTTCGGAAATTTTGCCATTTAGGAATGCACTTTTAACATCCATTTGAAATAGTTTAATATCAAAGCATGATGCAAAAGCAAGTAATATCCGAATTGACTCAAGTCTAGCTACGGAAGCGAAAGTTTCACCAAAATCCAAACCTTCAACTTGTGAATACCCTTGAGCAACCAATCTTGCTTTGTTTCAAACAACCGAACCATTCTCATCTTGCTTGTTCCTAAAGACCCATTTCGTACCAATAACGTTGTGTTCCTTGGATCGATCTACTAATGTCCAAACTTCGTTTCGGGTGAAGTTATTGAGTTCTTCATGCATAGCATTCACCCAATCCGGATCTTCAAGTGCTTCTTCTACATGCTTTGGCTCAATAGAAGAGACAAAAGAGTAATGTTCACAAAAAGAAGCAACACGAGATCGAGTTTGAACACCCTTACTTACATCACCCAATATTTGGTCTATTGGATGATCCTTAGCAATTGCATTGTGAATTCTTGGTGGTAGGTTGGATGGTTGATCATCTTCCTTATTGTCCTCTTCATTAATTTGTATTTGATTAGTGGAAGAGGTTGGAGGCTCAACTTGAGTGGAAGATGATGGATTATCTTCGGGCTTGATGTCACCTATTTGCATATGCTCCATTGCTTTTCTCAAAACTTCATTACCTACATCATCTAAGTTCTCCTGCTCTTCTTGAGAGCCATTAGTTTCATCAAATTGCACATCGTGCCTTTCTTCAACTAAACCGGAGTTTTGGTTAAAGACACGATAAGCCTTGCTATTTGAAGAATAGCCAAGTAAGAAACCAACATCACAACGACTTGCAAATTTTGAAAGACGAACACCCTTCTTCAAAATATAACACTTGCAACCAAAAACACGAAAATAAGAGATGTTCGGTTTTCTCCCTACAATAAGTTCATAGGAAGTCTTTTTCAAAAGACGGTGCAAATAAAGACGATTTATGGTATGACAAGCGGTGTTAATAGCTTCCGCCCAAAAACTATCGGAGGTATTATACTCATCAAGCATTGTCCTTGCCATTTCAATTAATGTATGATTTTTTCTTTTTACTACTCTATTTTGCTCCGGAGTGTAGGTTGTGGAAAGTTCGTGCTTTATTCCAAGTTCATCACAAAAGTCTTCAACTTTAGTATTCTTGAACTCGGAACCATTATCACTACGGATTTTCTTTATTTTGAAATCAAATTCATTTTGAGCCCTTTTTGCAAAGCTTTTAAAAATCCCGGAGGTTTCACTTTTAACATCTAGGAAGAATACCCATGTATATCTAGAGTAATCATCCACAATGACTAAACAATAGCTATTTCCCCCGATACTCTTATAGGTTGTTGGCCCAAACAAATCCATATATAAGAGTTCCAATGGTCTAGAAGTTGACATGATACTTTTGGAAGGATGAGAATTAGCGACTTGTTTACTGGCTTGACAAGCACTACAAAGTCTATTTTTCTCAAACTTCGCATCTTTTAAGCCAACAACTAAATCATGTTTGAAAAGCTTTTTGAGTTGAATCATTCCAACATGAGTTAGCCTTCTATGCCAAAGCCAACCCAATGAGGTTTTTGCCATTAAATAAGTTTTTAAACACGATTCACTTGAACTAAAATCAACCAAAATAGAGATTTCCAAATCTAAAGCCTTTGAAAGCTAAAGAGCTATCCTTTGCATTAGAGATGGTTACACCTTCACTTGAGAATGAACAAATTAGTCCAAGATCACATATTTGAGCAACGGATAACAAATTAAAATTTAATGATTCTACCAACGATACATTAGAAATGGAAAGGTCATTTGAGATAGCAATTTTACCCAATCCTATTACCTTTCCTTTGCTATTATCGCCAAATGTGATCTTGTCTACTCCTTTTCCACTCTCGAATGTGGTGAACATTTTTCTATCACCGGTAATGTGTTGAGTGCATCCACTATCAAGCACCTAATGTTTTCCATCGGTTTTATAGTTCACCTACAAAACAAGAATCAAGTTCTTTTGGGTACCCAAATTTGTTTGGGTCCTTGGATGTTAGTAACTAAGGATTTAGGCACCCAAATAGCATTCTTTTTAGCGCCTAAAATTGAAGTGCCAACAAAAACGAGCAACTACTTTACCATCCTTAGTCTTTCTAAGCATATAGCATGAATCATATATACCAAGAGATGGAATCTTAACCTTAGGACAATTTTGTTGCACATGTCCTATTTCCCGACACTTATTGCAATACTTACCATTTTGCCTCACAAATCTTGTGGGCTCGTTTGCCGGCTTATTTCCTTTCTTAGGTACATACCCAAGACCTTTCTTATTGAATGAGCATCTTTGCTCACTCAAAAGCTTGTCAAGAGTAGCCTTACCCTTGAAATACCTTTCCAAACTTTTGCTTAGCTTGGTCACTTGTTCCTTTAACTCATTGTTTTCAACAATAAGCTTTGCATCATTATGCTCAACATTATCATGATTAACATTAATACTAGAGCAACATGGCAAAGCAATAGGATCATTACAAGAAATGGATGCACTAGTTTTAGCCATTTCTATACTAGGCATATCATCAAGAATATTGCATGTAATTCCTATACTAGAACAAGACTTGCTTGAATATTCTTGGATAAGCAAGTCATGAGCTTCCTTTAGCCCCGCATAAGAATCTTTTAGAGAAATATGTTCTCTACTTAAGATATTATATTTTGACTTTTCCTTTCCAAGATATTCATTTAAGTCAACTAGCATATCCATTAATTCATCATAGGTTGGTTCATTATTATCAATGGATTTTACCTTATCTCCTTTAACCATTAAGCAAGTGGGAGTGGAGAATAGCGACGGTGCTTCCTTGATTGCAATGCCGACTAGTCCCTTCTTCTTGGGGGACTCATCGGAATCGGAATCGGAGTCGCTTGACTCATCATTTGAATCCCACTCTCCAATGTGAGCTTCATGCTTGCCACTTTTGTGAAGCTTCTTGAAAAACTTCTTCTTGTCGTTATACTCCTTCTTCTTGTAAGGCTTGTCCTTATCTTCCTTCTTTTCGGGACAATGAGAAGCAATGTGCCCATTTTCTTCACAATTATAGCATCAAATGTTGCTATAACGCTTCTTGTCACTTGATGATTGTCCCTTTTTGTACTTGTCGAAGTTGTAGTTTCTATTAGGGCGTCTCTTCATGACCCTCTTCATTCTTCTTACAAGGAGTGCATACTCCTCGTCGGAGTCTTCTTCTTCATCCTCATCATCACTTGATTCCGTCTTGGCCTTGAAAGCGGTAATTTTCTTCTTTGAGGATGATGTCTCCAAAAGCTCTTCTTTGTCCTTTTTGAACAACTCATTTGTGATGAGATTGCCCAAAAGCCCCGTTGGTGTCATCCTTGCCAACTCGGGAGAGTTGAGGAATAGTGTCACCAATGTCTCATATTTATCCGGAAGAGCCCTAAGTATCTTGCGTACAATGTCAACATCAAGAAGGTTAGTTCCAAGACCTTTGAGCTTATTCACAATGTTGTTAAGTCTTGAATACATCTCATTGATGTTTTCATGAGACAACATTATGAATGTCTCATATTTGATCCGAAGCCTATGCAATTTGGCTTCTTTGACAGTGGATGTACCCTCATGGATTTCCGAGAGAGTTGTCCAAATAGTATGAGTATTTTCTAAGTTGCTCACTCTATTGAACTCATCCGCATTCAAAGCGCCAAAAAGAGCGTTCATAGTTTGAGCATCTAAATGAGCATTACGCGTATCTTGATCCGTGAGTTCTAGTGGATTAAGAGGCATAGCGTAACCCTTATTTACGATTCTCCAAATGCTTGGGCTCATGGCCTTTAAATAAATTGACATTCTAATTTTCCAATAAACATAATTTGAGCCATCAAATAGAGGAGCCCTACCTAAAGCCATTCCCTCACTAGCCATCCTTTTCTCTCTTAGACGGTTAAGTCTAAATCAATGAGAGACCAAGCTCTGATACCACTTGTAGGATCAAGGATAACCGACTAGAGGGGGGTGAATAGGAGGTTTTTAAACTTTTTAACAATTTAACAATTTAAGCCAATTAATAACTTAGTCTAAACAATTTACACTTCTAGATAGGCACTTTAATCACAATAATCAAGCTAGAAATATAAATGCGGAAATGTAAAGACTAGAAATAACCACAATGAGACAACGATGTTTTCCCGTGGTATCGAAGACTTGCCGGTCTTCACTAGTTCACGTTGAGGAAGCTTGACAACTCAAGCCGGCTCCATGAATTAAGCCTTCCCTCGATCACTATGGTTGTTCTTCCTCCGCTTCGGAGATGGCGAACACCAAACCACTCACAAGCTTGCACCGGGCCTCTTCACAATCTTCTTAAAGAGATCACCGTGCTCCACCGCCAAGGCCGTCTAGGAGTTCGGCAAAACTCCAAGAGTAACAAACCAAGACCTTCGCTTGATGGCGCTCAAGTGCAATAGGATCAATCTAGAATGAATTGATGCACTTGAATGAACTCAACTACCAACCAATGAATGCATAAGAGAATTTTGGGTGTTGAGTGAATGCACTTGGCTCTCAAGGCTCTAAGGATGTTAAATGTTTACTAGCAACCTGTCCAAAGACAGTTGGGGGGGTATTTATAGCCCCCACCAACAATTATGACCGTTGGGGACCAAATCCCCAACTTTTAGACAGATTCGGTACAACCGGCGTTAAGAGCCCGGTTGAACCGCACTTGTGTCAGAAGTCCGTAACGGCTAGAACGGCGGTATTAATTACTCTGACATAGCCATTGGAATTTGCCATCTGGTACAACCGCCAAGTAACTTGCGGTACAACCGCATCGCCCGGTTGAACCGCATTGAAGCGCGATACAACCGATCGTAGGGTTTCTAAATCTACTAAAATGACAAGCTCTCTGGAAAATATGAACTGCCTTATAAGAATAGGTACAACCGCAGCGCGGTTCAACCGCTTCCCAAATGCGGTTCAACCGAAAATCACAGAGAGCTCCAGGTCGAAATACATCTGTTCTGGTTTTCTTGAACCGCCATATAAAAATCGGTTCAGCCGAAAATCGGTACAACCGATTCTCAACGCGATTCAACCGAAAACCAAAGAGAGGTTCTGAGCCAAAATGCACTAGTTCTGTTTTTATTCAACCACCGACTAAATATCGGTCATACCGCACAGAGCGGTACAACTGCAGTGATAATTGCGGTACTACCGATTTTAGACAAAGATGCACAAGGCTTTCAAATTAAAAGAGAATTCAAATGCATGCATGATCCTAAATTGATCCATATGGCACAAGAACATGCTATTAAGTTCCTAGCCAAGATCCCTCTTAATAGTACGGCATTTAACCTGTAATCCGGTCTTCCAACCAAACTCCTAAGACTGGTAAAACATAAAAGGATCTTAGACTACTTGTATCTTGTCTTCAAGCCATGTAGATCTTCATGTAGTCCTTTATGCATCTTTTATGTCATCAAATTCACCAATAAGACTTCACCTTGTAAATACTCAATAAACATGTTAATCCCATATTCACATATTATCATTAATTACCAAAACAATTTTTAGAGGCCTAGATGCTTTCAGCCTTCGTATTGGGTCGAAGCTGTCCACACCGCGACATATCTTCTCAACCTCCACCCCCACTAAAACTCTCAATTTCAGCATCCCCTACCAAGCTCTTTTCAGTTCACCTTCCGTCTACTCTTATCTCTGTGTTTTCGGTTGTAGGTGTTACCCTAATCTCTTAGCCACCGCCACGCACAAACTTGCGCAACGCTCCACGCCTTGTGTCTTTCTCAACTATCCTGAACATTAGTGCGGTCTACCTCTCAACCAATCCCATCCAGCACCAACGGACGAAACATGTCGAGATTGACCTTCACTTTGTTCGGGACCGCGTCACTCTCGGTGAGGTCCGTGTTCTTCACGTACCAACCACCTTGTAGTACGCCGACGTCTTCACCAAGGACCTTCCCACGACCATCTTCAAGGACGTCTTCACATTCTGCTCCAGTTTGCACGTCTGTCCCGCTCCTGTTCCAACTGCCGGGGGGGTGTTAGCCTACCGTGCGTGTGCATGTGATGCCTCGATTCAACCAGGAGATTAATATGAGTTGCTACATGTATTCACATTAGTGTCACCATTGTATTATATCCCTGTACACCAATGAATCAGTCAAGTGCATCATTTCTATGAGTCTTCACAGGGCACATGCTAGGAATGCGAAGTAATGATGTCACTCGTATGGCACACATAAATGGTCAGTGGCGAAGCCACGTGAGAGCATGGGGGTGCAACTGCACCCCCAAAATTTTTTGGATGCAACTATTTATACAGTATATATACATAGTATAATACACAGACTATACAGTGAATTATAATGTGTTATTCTCAGCAATAAATAGTCAACAACCTACCAACACAAGCAATATTTTGTGATGTCGGTTGTACTAGAAACATGTAATTTGTTCCACTTGAACATTTACTATGTCAGCTTTTATGTACACGCAAGTTTGCTTTCAGTAGATATTTCGTAAGGTCGTGGATTTATTCTCGGCCTCCGTCTTTCTAGACATGTGATATAAGGCGCGCGAGTTGTGTGTGGTGGGATGTGTGTATATGTGTCTTCCTTGTAATCGAAAAAAAAGTTTGCACCCCTATCGACGAAATCCTAGCTCCGCCACTGTAAATGGTTATGGATACTGAGGTAGAAATGGACACTAGCTTGATACAGGAGCGGATCTACTGTAGCGTACAGGGGTTCATAGGACACTAGGTCCAAAAATCATTTTCCTTTAGATATAACCATGTATATGTAATGTGGATACCTCTAGCCTAATATTAGGGGACACCCTAAGCCACAACTCAATCGAACGTGACATATCTTACCTTAGGAACCCCTGATCATTTTTATTTTGATCCGCCACTGCTCGAATATATGCATGGGTAGCGCTAGGGAAGTTGACCCACTTAAAAACGGCACTTTTCTTGTGCTATCAATTCAAGGAAACATCCCAGAACTCCATTGGTTGATTCGAATATGACTCCCCGCAGGGTGTAATTTATTACATCATCCGTTTTCTTCAGCCAAGTAGCCGATCAATCTCCCTAGACATGGTTAGTGTTAGACTTAGACATGGGTGATGAAATCATGAAAAAGGTATGACCCTTTTCTCACGTGGTTTTGGGGCCACATGAAAGTGGTCCTAGGCACATTAGGAGGGGAGACCCCACCCACCAAACCCTGCGGTGGTGAGCAAAAGCGGGGGGCGTGTTGCCATCACGCCTGGCTTGCGAGGGCCCCACACCGTGTGTGCGCGTTGCATGATGCACAGGGTGTGTGCGTGTGAGCCTGCGATGAGGTACGTATGTAGCCGTGCACCACTGAGCTCAATTGCACTTCCACTGCTCCATCCATCGATCGCCTCTCCTGTACATTTCAGTAGTTTTCCCCCTTTTTTTGGCAGCTTTGCTTGCTTGGTACGAAGGAAAAGATGGTTGGTTGGTGCTAGCTTGTTGTAAGCTTCTCTACAGCTAGTATAACTATATGTATAGGTTGGTGATGGCTGTGTCTGAACAGTTGTTTGGGAGGACAGATATATGCGTGGCAAAAATTGAAGGATAGTAGTACTGGCTTTGGTTTCTTTGGAGGATGGTTGGTGAAGAATGAAGATGTAAAGAAACTGTTTTTCTAGTCCCACCGGAGAGCCAAAACACTGCACAAGTTTGATGCTGCCTAGCTACGAGAGGACACATGACGGCGTATCACACAAGTGGTGTGGTAGAAGGTAACGCATGCAAGCGTGATCATGATGTCATGGATAACTTACAAAAGGATTTGTAGGTGCTTTCGTACGTGTGCAATATAACTACTTCTGTTAAAGGGTAAGGTTCAATTACTACAGGCTTGTTTGGTTTAGCGTATCAAGTAACTATACTAAAATTTTGGTAATTTCAAAACCCGGATGATATCAAAACCTAGGCAAAAAAAAATAGTGTTTGGATCGTTGCCATACTAATTCACGGACAATATCGAAATTGATGTATTTGGATTACAGCCATGCCAAAATTTACAAAAAATTATGAGTATGACACGTGAGCCCCGTATGACAGCTATTTTTTTGCCCTAAAATATGTTAACATAGGTCTTGTCTTGTTGATAAAATGACAAGGAACACAACGGTTTAAACGAATCACAAATCGAACACTCGGTTTAGAAAATATAATCATTTGAAACTGATTAATCTATCTAATCAAGCAATTAATGCACTCAGCCATGCCAATCAAAATGTGACACGTGGTGTTGTGCATGCTGCTACCTTGCCGATTTTTTTTGGCAGCCAAATTTGTCACCCGAACACAGCAAATTGGTTTGGGAAAACTAGGCAAAGCCAAATTTTGGTATTGAACCAAACGCTAATCAAATACTTAGGGCAACGATAAATTTTGGTATGGTTTGTTTTGGCGCTAAACCAGACAGACCCTACATGCCTGGAAAATCAGAGGATCAATTTGTACGTGATGGAAAGGTTGGGTTGACGCTTGATACAGTCTGTTAGATTATCACATTGGCTGGGCTGAAGAACGACAAATGGACTAAAAACTGATTAAATAACCTCCCCCCAGTGAAACTCTCTCCACAGGATATGCCATCTTGTCCTTGCAAGCTTGCCATGCCTGCACTTGTTATCCCCCTTGGCCCACAGCTACATCGACCCCTGCAGGCTGCATGCTTGTGCCAATTTCTGCCTTTTGAGGTGTTGCCTGCCCTGCCAATCAACTCGCCTTCCAACTTGCAGGCTTGCCTGTCCTGTCCCCGCAAAAGGGTGAAGGATCCACTGTTCTAGAGTAGTGCCTTGCTTTGCCATGTTGTAGCTCAAAATAGGATTATTCCTATTCTCAAAAGAGAAAAGACAGTTTTATTTTCGAAAGAAAAAAAACAGGACTCTTTAGTCTGAGGGATTACTCTGATTTGCAATTTCAACAAGGAAAAACACGACTATTTAGTAAACTATTGTTTACTGTGAATATGTTGTAAAATTAGCGGTTTTAACAAATATTCAGAATTAATTCCAACATAAATTAAGATAATTCCAGCAACATATAATTGTCAAGAATGATATAACAACATGTAATATTTCCATGTCAATTAAATAGGATAATATGCTCAAAAGATAGGACTTAATAACAAGTAAAATCAGCATAATGCTCAGATTTCAATATTTGGTTATTGCTCTCATATGTCAAGCTACACAAGATAAGATCTTGGTATCCTCGGCACTATTGTCTATACTTTTCACAAATTGGATATGACAACCAAAAATCAGACTTTGAGCTCAAAAGACTGTTTTACTAATAGGTCAAGAATTATCTCAAAATAGCAAGTTATATTTTTAGCCAACTGATAATCAAATTTGTATAACAGTGCAAGGGATCATAAAATCAACACTATAGCATTTCGGCCAACATAGAAGAAAATGACTAACAGAGTTAGAGGATCACAAGATGCAGCTTGTAAGTCTGTCAGCTGATAGAGGACCAACAAAATCACACAACACAAATTAATTCAGTCCAGTAGGCTCAAAGCAACTGAACAACTGAAAATAACAGAGCCTGACAGAATGAGATGGAGTGACAACAGTAAGAAAAGCAATATGCTCAAGTCAGATCTAGTTTATCAAACCAATTTCATTATATGACAATTATCCTCATCGAACATTTCACAAGCCCCCACAATGACCAGGCAAATTCACCATGTGCTAGATATGAACAAGACAATAATATGAAATACTCTAGCACATCACAATATGCAAAGTAAAGCAAAAAAGGGAAACAACGATACTCACAATGCGTATGGCACACAAAGTCATCGAGTACTAAACCGAGCAAGGCACGCCGAAAGCGCTGACTTAGAAAACCAATCGCCCCGCTGTGCTATGAATACCAGACGAGGCTGGCCGACGCTCGGGCCGCTCGCGCCGCCGCCACTCGGGATTCTTCCGCCCAGGCCACACGTGCACCAGAGAAAAGGGGAAAAAACCCCCAAAAAGTCGCTGCACTCAAGTCTCCCAATGACAGGTTGGCCCCGCCATTTTCTTTTCTTTTTCATTTTCTTCTTTTCTCAAATTGAGAAATTACCAAAATGATCCTCCAAAATACAATAGAATATAATTCCAGGATATTCTATGTCTGGCTAATTGATTAGTGTCCTTAGCCTTAACCCTGGATCTCAAAGTGTACCGCATATAAATTTGAGCGTGACCATCAAACAACAAAAGTGCATGTTTACATCAATGGAACAAGAAGTACAAAAACGTGACAAATCAAGGTTCTCGTTGTACCGCTCTTTTTTTTAAAAAAAATCAAGATGCTTGATTTCCGATCAGATAGCCACTACTTTAAAATGGTGTCGAAATCTCTAAGCCTCGACACATCGCAATTGCAAACCTCCCGTCAGCCCCATCATGGCAAGCCGTCTGAGGTCAAACAGATGAGTCGCAATGCCATTCCACAGAAAGCGCAATGTCATCGCCACCCCATAGTGGCCTCGGCAGCAGCCAATCATCCCGTTTACCCCACTCTTTGCCTGGAGGTGCCCAAGTCAATGGCATCATTTCCCCTCCCTCCTTTCCTTTTGGGCCCAAAAAAAAAGGTCTCCTCGGGGACACCGCAAAATGATGGAGAGTTTCTTAAGGATCTCCGGAAGGTCGCTTCTTCTTTTCTTTTTTTTTACTGTTGTCTCTGGTGTAGTGGTATGGTCTTTGCTGGATTGCTGACTTAGGGCATGTACAATAATTTGTTTCTTACGGTTGTGTCTAAAAGCTTAGATTTATCTACAGACAACTTTAGAGATAACGTCTTCAACAATTTATATATAAAATCATTTATTTTCAACACAGTTCTCCCCTTACACACTCACTATTTGCGATAGTTTGTGTGTCAGTTTCTCTTTTGTATAAGAGATGACACAATCTCTCTCTTTACATCACCTGTCCTCTAACTAGATTTTTGAATGACATGGCATGTAAGAGACAACTGAGGTGGCTACTATTGGAGATGCCCTTAGGTCATGTACAATGGTATAGATAGCTGCTGTCTATAGTAACTCTCCATGTCATCTGTAGATAGCACCAAAGACAGCTTATACAATGGTACAGACGGCTACTGTCTTTTTAGTTGTCTTTATATAACACACATTTTTTTAATGTTTTTCTTGTTTCTTATGCTATAGTCGGCTACAGGATTGTAGACAGTATTTTTCTCTCTCTTCATTCTCTTTCATCCACGTCAGCAAAAATCCTACGTAACAATAACTATAGACAATTGATATAAGCCCATTGTACATGCTCATGTACAATGGTATAGACAGCTGTTGTCTATAGCAACTCTTCATGTCACCTGTAGACAACACTAAAGACAGATCATACAATGGTACAGACGGCTGCTGTTTTTTTAGTTGTTTTTATAGAATACACAATTTTTTAATGTTTTTCTTGTTTCTTGTTCTATAGTCGGCTACAGCATTGTAGACAACATCTTTCTCTCTCTTCATTCTCTTTCATCCACATCAGCAAAAATCTTACGTGACAATGACTATAGACAGTTGATATAAGCTCATTGTACATGCTTTTAAGGGGTTAACTATCTAGTCCTTGTATGAACCGTAGGATAACTTTGTAAGGAAGTCCTACCTTGAGCGGAGCGAGAGTGAATGTTTTTTTCTCCAAAATTCATATAGAATTTCCGTGTTGCAAATGAGGTCTTAATTTGGTTGAGCTCAGCAATAGCTTCATACTGTGTGTTTTAGACTTTGTTTGTATGCTCTATCTTTCGTGCGGAGCTCAACACTATATTGTATTTTCATTTATTATATCAAAATGTTTTTTAACATTCAAACATCATTGGTACGTTAATCTCAATCTCATTGTATGTCATTAGGAGACACCTGCAGAAGTCAAATCATATATATTTGGGAAATATGCTATGCGTACAAATAAAGGTTTGACGACATATCCATAAATTTGTGATCCCTACACATAATGACAAGGGAGCCCTATAAACACACATGTCTAGTTCCGATAGTATAAAAAATACTCCTATTTTTGTTATAACCCAAAGCATCTTTTCTTAAACGTACTCATATTTAGAGCCAACCTAACGACCTGTATCAGTCACGTTTGTTAGCTACCCCCTTTGATTGAACTTCACCTATATCAATCACTTTTGTTAGCTACACCCTTGGGTTAAGCTTCTCTTCAAGTTGTCCTTCGGTTGATGAATCATGGTGGTTCTTGTGTGTGTAATAAATTGGGGGTCCATAGAGGTAGTTTACACTTAAGAATACTTAAATGCGGCCGATCTGTCTCCTCCTTCCGGTTTGGCTCGGCTCTTTTCTTGCTAAATTAATGCCTTCTTTTCTTTAACCTTCATTTTAGGCATTTCTCAGGCACACCTCGACCTTATCGGTAATTACTTCCTTACTTTCCCCTGCAATAACTCATGGTTCTGAAGCGTATCATCTGGAAAGATTTGTCCCCGGTACAGCAGTACAACGATACTGCACTAAATCAAAGACTTCAGTGTCATTAAGCATGGTGCAATATCGTCCTAGTAATAGCCAGTGAAGTACTGCTGCTACTACGATGCAATCAATCTCTACTATACTGCTAATTCACGGCTATTTCAATTAGATATAGAAGTATATTTTTTCCTTTCCAAAAATCAAAGATCACCTTGGTCTTTTTAATAATATTCTTTTGCAAGGGAGAGATCTACTAGCCCAATCTTGCATCATTTTTGGGAATTTTTGGTTGTATTGGCGTATTTTCGTTCCGTATTTACAAGAGTGACCATCGCTGGATTTTTATTTTTATTTTTGCAAAAATGGCCCTCTGCTACAAGGCCACCATGCGGCATGCCCTCTCCGCCTGCGGCCTGCCACGTCGCCTCCTACCGCACGGCCACCGTGCTGGCTACTGTAGCACCCCTACCGCACGGCCACAGTGCGGCAGTGGTGCTGTAGCTTTTTTCCCCTTTTTTTTAAAAAAAAATCATTTGAGTGTACTTTTGTATGAATTTTTAAATATAGAAAATAGCTTCAAAAATTATGAATTTTTTGGTGGAGCCTCCCGACATAGTTTAATTACTTGTGTAATTTTTTTAAAATTTTATCCATTATGAATTTTTCTCGAAAATTCCTACAAACAGTATAGTTAAATGAATTTTCGAGAAAAAATCAGAATGGATAAAATTTTGAAAAAAATTAAAAAAAAAGAAATTACATCGTGTCGGAAGGCTCTACAAAATATTACATAATTTTTGAAGCTCATTTACTATATTTAAAAATTCATACAAAAGTACACTTAAATGATTTTTTTAAAAAAGGGTAAAAAGGAGAAACAATACGCACTGCCGCACTGTGGCGGTGCGGTAGGGGGCGCTACAGTAGCCCCACATGGTGGTCGTGTGGTAGGAGGCAACGTGGCGAGCGGGGAGGACCTGCCGCACGGTGAGGGCCATTTTTTCAAATAAAATCCGGCAATGGTCACTCTTGTAAATATAGGACGAAAATGCGTCATTCCGGCCAAAAATTTCATTTTTAGTGTATATGCTTGATCGAACGCTTACCTATAGGCACGCATCGCGACGCTCGAATTCCAACAGCGTTGTAGTGGTGGGTCCACTTATTTTTCTGTTTCATGGGGTGCGGTCAGTCTACACCGGCCCGTATATTAGCTTGTGCTCAACGTCGTGGTGGTGACACTTCTGCTCCCTTTCCCTTCTCTCATCCATTTTTTCTCTTAACCGCAACGCCTACTCTCATCCCGCACGCCACTAGTGGCGAGGACTACAGTCATCGGCAAGGTCGCACAACCCTTGTTCTAATTTCTCTCTTTTTTTTCTCCTTTTTTTAGGAAACCCTAGATGCAACCTCCTAAGCTTAGATGTGGGCATATGGGATTCCCCTGGGCCTCTCTGCTCTGGTGGCATGCTGTTGCCGTGGGGCGCGCATGAGTGAGGATGATTTCGAAGTTCTTTTTGAAACCGCAAGGTGTTGGACAGAATAAGCGACTAGAGGGGGTGAATAGGAGCACCTATCTTTTTCATCACCTTCGATATTCAACTTATTTTTTCAGTCCAATAGCTAGTAAAGCTATAAAGATCAAAGGCACAAGATCACAGAAGAAGTCGCGCGTTGAAACCGAAAAACCGCGAGCAAAAAAGCTCTCAGCCGGTCTAACTGCCGAGCTGGCTGGTCTGACCGCCAACTGCAAGAACAAAAACTCGAGGGACCTCAAATCGACCTAACTTTCGATTTTGAGTTCCAAATCCCCTAAGATTTGAAACATACCTCATCAAGAAGGCACAAAAACCGAGGAAACTAATAATTGAGTCAAAAACTTGCTTGTGGGTGGAAGATGATCAAGATGACCTTAGATCAGACCCCCACAAGTCCTAACAAGTTAGATCACAGCAAAAAAAAAGTCAAAACCCTTGGAACACAAAAACCTCAAAGAGAGAACAAGATATAACTTATCTTAGAGCAATCTTGATTGGGTTGATTAAAGGGATTGGATGTTTACAACCACTCCACCATGGAGGGCAAAAGCTCGCACTTAAGCACCTAACTTCTCAATCCATCTCTCTCAAACCCTAGGCTCCTCTATTCCTTCACTTTTCTCAAATCATAAATTAGGGTTTCCAAGGCTTGAAAGAATAGAGATGCAAATCCCGCATCCTCTGCTTTTACAATGGAAGCTACGTCTAAAGAGAAAACCCTAACAGACACTTGTTAAGTCCACACACAAATGGGTCTACACTCACGTATGCTTCTCAAAGCAGATGACGATCTGGGTCTCTCGAATCCATCCCTTTATGATCTTCATTTTCTCTTAACCTTAATCGCCTCTCCTTTGCATCATCCCACGCCTTGGTTTCTCCAAGGCCATCAACCTGGCATTTTAACGAATATACCAAACTACCCATTTTCAATCGTTCTCCAAGACCGAGTCCAATCAACGTGAAGCAATCTCATACTTCATCGCGCATAGGCTCATCAATAACTCTCTTCATGTCAGCAAGTCTCTCTCATCTGGCTCCCACCAAAACCACTATGGCACTTGCACCGATCCCCAAGCCACTTGATGCAACCCATTGAACCGAACTTCCCATTCGATCGTTCTTGTCCATCTTGCGTCATGCTTGAGTTCAACCACTTCACCCAGTATCCTCAATCGTTCTAAATCTCAGCTCTCTCAGCCTAGTCCCGATCATTCTCGTTGTTAACCGTAGTTGACTCCAAGCCACCTACACAACAATAGACCGAGAAATAGATTTCGGGCACAAATTCCTCGCAACTTGACCCACGTTAGCCAAACACATGCACCATGCAACACCTACGCACTAAATCTCATGACTTTGGTCAATTCCACAAGATCATCACGCCTCACTATGCATGACCAAGCCCTGGCCAGTCTGACTGCCGCCCTCGATCGATCTAATCGTCGACCATCGCCCGGTTAGACCGCACCCTAGATTTTTCAGAACACCACTGTGTGGACTTTTCGGCAAAACTCTATCTAGTTTTTCGTCCAGTCTCTATTTTCAATGGGATCTGGTGCAAACACATGCTCACACAAGTGTTTGATCCCATTCCTCGAAATTCTATATCGTCGGCCATGACCGGTCTGACCGTGACCCCTGGGCCGGTCAAACCGCCAACCCTTGGCTGGCCAGACCGCCCCAGGGCTGGTTAGACTGCCTACACTTTGACAGTTAGGCAACACTTCGCTAAACCGAGGGTTTCTCACAAACACCTCGATATTGATGCCAATTGTTCAACTCACTAAGATTATGATCATATCACAGGATCCCCACACAAGGTAAAAGCAAAATCCCTTTCCCCACTTGAATATGAATTTCGAGTTGAATTTTCTGCAAATTGTTTGTTAAAAGTTGAAATTCTTCGTTTTAAAGCTTTAGATTCGAGTATATTTGAATTGAAAGTTGATTTGGGAATTTTTTTCCCCGATTAGAATGTTTCATATTCAAATACGAATTTTGAAAAGGTTGAGCTGAAAGTCGGGCGTCAATGACATGACAGCGGTGTGAGCGTGACGGGGTAGGCGTGCGCTACCTCCTGTTCTAGCGCATACTTGTGGAATAGAGATTATGCCTGTGAATTTTGCGCATATGAGAAAACACACAAAAAAACATGATAATTTATGTTACTATTTTCAAACGAGATAAAAGAGCCTACTATATAATCTTTAAAAAATACAAGGAAATGCTATCTTTATATACTATTTCCTTCCCAATAAATGGTATATATATATATATATATGTATGAAATGCCTATTGCCATTTGTTCTACACTTGATATTTTAGTATTACACACAATCTTGTATTCGAGCAACTTACACTTTGAACCCTCTAAAAACAACCTTTGAGTATAGAGTACGTAGGTAAATTTACAATATAAATCCCATAACAGAACAGAGTAATCCAGGAGAGGACCAATGTTACAACTTACAAACAAGGGTGCGCAGGGGCGGAACTCAATGGAACGACCCGGTGTCACAGGACACCGGGTCAAAAAAAATAGCAGAGATTAGTCCATATATACTACGTGTCCACCTCTGGTCCAAAAGTTGTGCACCCCGGTTCAGCCCAATCTCCGGTCAGATAATGCATTTTGCCAATATTTGCCGCATAAATTACTATTTAGTACATTATTATTTCAAAATTATATATGTTATTATATGTATGGTGAAGTGATGAACGCTAGTCATTTTTGTTCTAGTTCCGTCCCTAAGGGTACTAGAGTGCGAAAATCCCTGGGCTAAATAACAAATCAACTCCTGCACAACATCACACCAAAATGATTACTAATAAAATTCCCTGTTCCTTCTTCAGTAGTTCATTTCTCCTTGAAGCCATCCAAGGCATCGTTTCCTGCACCTCGAGGGGCCTGTGTGTAAATACATGACACGACCTATTCCTTTGCAAAAAAGACACCACAGCACATCGAATTTATTGCACTGCGCTGCCTCTCATGCCGTTTATTTAAGTCTCCACCCTCCGCTCCGGGAAATTTTTTATATATATTTCGGAATTTTTTGGGTTCTCGGGCTCGCCGCGATCCCATTCTCGCCGGCCCCGCTTCTCCCGGCGATTCTCCCGGACTTTTTGGTCGAGGCAGAGAAGAGAATTGTGGTGTTATCCGTAGAGAGAAAGGTCAGTTCTTGATCCTTCACTCCGTCTTCCCCCACCTCGTGTTCCTGGTCTTCCCACGGTGTTTTCCTTCGTCCATGGCTAGTTCTGCGTGTGGGTGAGTCGTGGAGGGGACTATCTCGGCCTTGTTGACCATCTTCCCCTGTTTCTTTTGTGCCCATCTTTTCTTGATTTTCTTAAGAAATTTTGATCCGAATCCGTAGGATATCATCCTGAATAGGGTAAAATTGCGGGTGTAGCATTTGACTGCATTAGTTTGATGCCTGTGCTCTGAAACAGGATCAAAATCTTTTAGCCGAAAAAAAAACCCTCCAAGCCCTCCTCTTCTTGTTTGCTACTCCTTGCCTCCTTGGTGTGTGGTTCTTGCCTGCATGTAGTTACTGCAGTGGGGGCACGGTCCTATGAATTTACTACTCCCCTTCGCGACACCATCTGATGCGCGCAGTTAAAGCCCCCATCAGAGGTCTTCCTTCGGGTCCTTGTCAGTTTCTTGAACCCGTTTGATGATGCTGGGATTGGTACATGGCTGCTGTTGATGTTGTTCTTGTTTATGTTGTCATCTGTGTTGTTCATCCTCCTCGCTTCCTTTCGTGAGTGGAAAGAAAAGATTGCGTTTTGATCCAAGTTTTGGCCTTCCTTTGCTTCCTCTGGTAATGTTACTTTGTTCCTTTCCCTGTCGGTATCTCTTGATTCCGGCGTGGTAAAGAAATTTGCAGATTCACTCTATAGTGGTTTGTTTGGTGTTGTGTTGTGTAGCACTGTAGCCCATATGTGATTTGTGTGTGCATTGAGATTGACTTTCTTCTAGGAAATGTCCACTGTTTGGTGAGGTGAATGCGAAGTAGTTAGGCGTATTGGTCGTTAAATTTCCTTTGCTCACGAGAGCTTTTTTTAGTATTATGTTTTGTGAGATGGTTTCTTCTTTTGTGTCAATGTTCTTTTTTCTTCTTCTCTTCTCTTTTGGGTCGCTTGTGTAAAGGGTGTAAAGTGCCTGGTTTTATCAGTACACTGCGAGATTCTTTCTCAAGGGAATCTAGTTTACGCAAAGCACGGCTTTTGTTTGTCCATAGATGGACATCGGCATTAGCATTGGTGGTGCTTTAGAGCTTTCTGTTCTGCAATCTGCTGAACTCAAAGCATAAGGTTTTTCTGGATGGAGCAAAAAAAATCGAAGAAAACTGGATGGAGCTTTGATTTCTGAATCATTTTCTTGGCAGGAGATAAGCTGCTCTGTTCTCCAAGGCATCTACTGACGCATGGCTAGGCCTTAAGCGTACCGCGCAGATCATGAAGATAGGTAAGTCAGTATTTCGCCTATCATCTTCTACCTTAAATTTTGTATTCGGGATGGCATTCGCTTAGCTGCAAGAAATTAAGCGCGGGCATTGCATTCTGAGATCCATAATGCGGTGGCAAAGGTTGGTACGCTTTGAAACATACTTGGTAGATAGACTGCAATCTTATATATTCAGATATTCTCGTTAAACATTAGATATTTATCAACACTAACTTTAAGATCACACCTAATTTTGGGGGCTTTAAAAACTGAGTTTAATGGTTTTTTTAATTACTGATTGATAGCATAATGTGTTCCATTTGTTACGCCGATTGAAATCTCAATTGGATGTTTCCATGTGCACATTGAGAGATCAAGCAAGTGCTAGAGTAATTTGCCTCATCATAGTTACTTTTTTTATTCTTACACTTTGTCATGAGATAATCTTTGAGGTGAATTGTGGGCCTGTGCTGATCAACACCCTCTGTATCATTCATCGACGCAATGGTCATCATAGAATTAGATGATTCATTACATTAGATCTTACTTTGCTAACTTTAACTTGTATAGTGTGCCGGATATACATCCATGACCCGAGTAAATGAAACATCTAGTCACTTAGTGACTTGCTATGTCAGATATCTTTTCTGATTTGCTATACCTAAAACCTCAGAGAAGGTTCCACTATCCATTTCAATCAGTATTTATTTAAACTCATTCATCAAATTGACTTGATTGCAACCCAAAAAAAATGATCTATTTGTCCTGGATCCTGATCTTTTTTGGTAGGAAGATTGTCAATTGTCATACCAAAATTAATACCATGGGTTAGGATTTGTTTGTTTTGTCTTTCGAGACTACCAGCAACCCCTTACTTGACTAAGGAAACAGCTTTGTCTCTATCACAGATACATTATGCGTTTAAGGTGTAACAAAATTGTAGAGTTGTGAGTCACGGCAGGAAAATTTAATGTTTGCAAATGATTAAAGTGACAGTACAACTAAAATGAAAAACAAACAACAGCAGAACTTATCACAGTTCCCTTTTGTTCATTCCATCGTAATAACTAATAAGATCTCTTGTCATGTATTTCTTTTCGGTTGGTTATCAATTATAATTTTAGTCATTGTTTAACTGTCCACATCAGAAACCATCAATATTGAATATGGTACACATTGTTGCCTTGTGAAATTGTTTTCTTTTCTGTTCACACTTCACACTCTTAATGGCTGATGATTTTGATGTCCGCTTGCGGATGATGAAAGACCTTACCATAGTAATGTTTTTCATGAGCTTGTATCCAATGGTGGCCCTAAAGTAGATAGTGAACCTGAAAGGGAAACTAAGCACAATCTTTTGGCAGATAAAATGGTAGAACAAACCAATCCATCCGAACATAGTTTTACGAAGGCTGAGTATCAGAATGGAGGTAAAACCGGACAGATAAGGATTGAGGATGTTTCTTATGACAAGGATGTTGTTGAGATCAAACTGCCAGATACAGTAGTTTCTTCTGATTATGGTGGTCATTTTGTCAAGGATGTCTGCATCGATGAGGGAATGCTTGCTGATCAGAAGGCTTCAGCAGAAAAATCAGTAGGTGAAAAGGTGTCCCCAGACTTTGATTCTTCAATGGGAGATACAAATGGTGATCCGATGGAAGAAATAAGAGCTGATTATGTGAAATCTGCACATGAATTAAAATCACAAATAGTTATCCTACCTGTCGCACGTGCTACTGATGGTAATACTGTGGAACAATATTCTTCTTGCAAAGTTCATGATCTTGAAGGCAAAATTACTACATCTGACTTTACCAACCTAAATTATGAGAAATTAAGTCACGAAGGTGCAAAAGATTGCCAGCAGGTGTGCACAGTCATTTCTGATACCTGCGAAAATCATGAGCCATTTCTCGATGGAGAAGCAATTGATCAGGTACGCTGCTACTTACAGAGTTACAGTATTACAAATAATTTTACAAAATAATCTATATGATTGCCAAGTTAGTTCTTGGAAGTTCATTCTTGCTATTAACGTGTATCATAATTGTTTGGTGACTCTACATTAGTGGAAAATTTTAGTTGGTATGCTTTACTCTCTCCAGTCACAAAAGAGTGACGTTTTGGGATGCGTGCATCCAAACTTTGTAAACTTTAGCCATCAATATTTCGATAAATATTTATATTGGACATGTGAAAATGGTATGTGTAGATTTGCCTCGAAAAGTAATTTCATTGCATTATAATTTTATTAGGTTTTGTTAATATATTTATAATAGAAATTAGTGGTCAAAATTGCATTTTGAAGACCATGTCAATGTTCAAAACATCACTCTTTTGTGACCGAAGGTAGCATTATGATAGATTATATGTAACTTTGCTTCTATTATCTATACTAATTACTAAGGGATGGGTTACTAAGGGATGGGCCTTGGTATTACATTTTGTGTTTATCTTGTTCAATAAATGAGAGATTGCACATTGAATTACAACTGTTTCTTCGCATTTATACCATTTCTCTCCGCTATTGGACCACTCAGTATGATTACTGTCGTTACAGCTTTCATCAAATGATTTTCATGAAATTGGAGCTAGTATTGCATCTGAGACCAATGACCTCAATGGTTTACCAGTTGAGTCAACTGCTGATGGATTCCCAGTGGTGATGCCTGAAGAAGATGCTGTTGGTGCAGCATTAGATAAGAGAGGATTGAACCATGTTAATCACTATAACCCTTTTATTGCCTATGGGTCTTTAGAGGATACGTGGGAACCCAAGTACTCTCTACCTACAATTGTCAATGCTGCTTCTATAATACCCATCTGTCCTGTTGAAAAGACAGACAGTTTTAGTGATCTAGTCAACGGTGCACTGGGAGGACATGATTCTGTGGAAACAGTTGAATCTAGAATTGAAGACTGTAGGTTAGATTCTGTTGAAGCGCGTTCAAGTAGGCTGGATGTCCAAGCATCTGAAGAGACTAATGATCAGAAACGACGTCCTGTTGAAAAGACAGATAGTTTTAGTGATCTCGTCAAGGGTGCACTGGGAGGAAATGATTCTATTGAAACAGATGAAACCAGAATTGAAGACAGTAGATTAGATTCTATTGAAGCAAGTTCAAGTAGTTTGGATGTCCAAGCATCTGAAGAGAGTACTGATGAGAGAGAGAATCTCGTTAACAAGATAGGAACTGATGCAGCACATGGAACGGCTATAGTTACATCTGTGTCAACTAGCAGTCCAGAGCTTAGTGGTGTCAAAAGTGAGAACCAACCAAAATGTGAGATTAATAGTGTCCAAGATGTACATGATTTCAACCCGAGAGATGTGGAGGATGGCACAAAAAGAAGCGAGGACAATACAGATAGTAAGAGTTCTACGCTCGTGCAAACGGAATCTGTGGTTCAACAAAATGGACCTGATAGTGCAAAACTGATGGCTCGAACTGGTATTCGCAACCCCTTTGAATCAAGCTTCTCTGGACCTAGCGTTACATCAGGTCCACTGACGCCCTCTGGTACCATACCTGATTCCGGCAACATTTCTCTTCGTTCAGATAGTAGCACGACAAGTACTCGGTCCTTCGCATTTCCAGTGTAAGTGGATGCTATCCAATTACATTTTGTCCAAGTAAAATTAATTTCTTGCCCTGCACTGTTATTGCTTAATTCTCTGACGTAAACATTCGAATGAGACATCACTACATTTTTTTTAGTATGGTAAACAGTCGATGTAGAATTCCTCGAGCTAAAGAAATATCAGTTAGACATTGTAAATGATATTGTTTCCTGATGCTACTATATAACCTCATATGTGCTAATGGATCAAACACCATCCTTTTCTATTTCATTGCGCAGACTACAGACGGAGTGGAACAGCAGTCCCGTGAAGATGGCGAAAGCTGACCGCAGGCGCTTGAGGCGAGACCGAGGCTGGGGTTACAGAATCCTCTGCTGTAAATTCTGAATGTGCTTGATCCTGCAATTTTCCTGTCGAGTTCAGCTCTTAGCGTCGCGCCTGAGCTCGTGGCAGCCATGTTAAATTCATTCAAATGTTGCTCATTTCTCCATTGCTCTGCCTCTCTTGCTGTCTCTCTCTCTCCCACATGCCCTGCTTTTTTATTTATCTATAGCAGGTTAATGGCTTGTCGGATTCGGTAGTGGCTTGTAATTTGCATTGTGAGTGAGAAATGAAGGTATAGCTTTAATGTAGCATTTGTGATTACTTGTTGAAGTATTGTAGTAGCCTAGTGGGTGAACATCCCTGGAGGCTTGACTCTTGAGGTCTGCTTATACATACTGTAAAAGTGAGTTTGAGCTTCTGCTACTCTGCTGAGAAAGTTGAGGTTCAGTTCGCCATGGTCCTTGTGTGACTATATGTAAGCAAGCAACAAAGTAAGATGACAATATTGATACAATTACATGTAAATTACTAATCTATAACACACATATCTGCAAACCTGATACTGGTGCGCATATATATAGTACAAGGTAGCTGGCCTCAAGCATGAACATCAGTGACAAAATTGCCCATTTTCACATGATTTTTTCCTGGCTCTTGCAATCAGGGCTAAACATGATGCCCAGCTTGGAGGCTAAATTAAGGATGGCCGAGCTATCTAGCTAGCTAACCAGGGCATTATTCCATATGGGGTAATTATATATCCTGCAAGTCTGCAACCCTAACCAGATGTAGCAACTAATTAAAAGAGCAGCTATAAGCCTCTAAAACTACGTACCTAGCTGTGTGTGTCATGCTCGCGCACGTCCGGATCATAAAAGGAGCTAGACGCTAGCTGGTGCAGGTGTGCGGCTAGCTAGGGCTCCTCTTCCTGCAGCGCCTCGCCGTTGTTGATCGGCGAGCGGCGGCTCGCCCTCGACGCGTAGTCCCTATTGAGCATGGCGTACAACTCGGTGGCCGCGTCCCGGCGCTTCGTCGGTGTGCGCATCTCCGCTGTTCTTGGTCGCGAGCCGGCGTTCGCAACAGAATCAGCCTTTCCTGCATCCATCAAGGAATTGAAGCGAAGTTCATATATATCGAGTCGCATTTCAAACTACTAGAAATTGGTGATGTGTCCGATAGTCCAGTGCTGGTCCTTAGTCTAAAAACTACTTATTCCATTAGAGCCCATTCATTCCATACAAGAACAGTTGCTGTGAAATACTATGTACCTTTCTTACCTACTCCCATGGCTTCAGTTTCCTCCATGTCCCGCGCACCGAGCTTCCGCCCTTCCAATCCTTTCTTCCCAGCTGCTAAATCACCGGTCGACACCGAGGGCTCCTTCGTCGCGTGGTCATCCGTGCGATCGATCCAAGCACTCTGATAAGTTCAGTAAAAATACACATGACCTGCATATCAGAAGAAATTTCTCGTGCAGAATGAGGAAGTTAGGTAAGCTCACTGACCACGTGTCCTATGATGTTCTGGCCATTGTTTGCCTTCAGCACCGCAACTGCAAAGAACAGCCAGCAGGGTCGACTTAAGAAACGGATCGAGGCACATCTCAAACAAATGAGCATCGCAAAGATCGATGAACAAGATCAATAACCCACCATGGCGAGCACAGGCAATGGGAAGGCGAGGCGTGAGCATGGAGGAGATGAGCAAGGCAACTACAAGAACACTAACTACACTAGTCCTTTTGCAGCTCATGGTGTTGAACTTTTCCTGTGTATGTCTGTGTGTGTGACTGCTTGTATCTTATACGCTCTTAGTATCAAGGTACTGAAGGTAGATAGGAGTTGAAGAGGAGATCGACAAGGGACAGGGTTGGGGTTGTTGGCCTTTTATAGAGAAGGCAATGGCAAATGCTAGATAGTACAGCTAGCTAGCTAGGGTTGGAAATGTAGTCAAAGCAAGATGAGAATACCTAGAAAACATCTGTTCTAACCGTACCCCCGTGCTAGTTTTGTTTAACAAACCCTAGGAATTTTTTATGGCCTGGTCCTGGCTGTGCCTGGAGGTATCAGCCCAACTGCCCAAGCAAGCATCCAAGAGCAACAAATCTCTGTGTGTGATCGATGTGTACTCGGTAATGTATGTTCATACAATTAATAATGGATTCATCCTCTCTAGCTAAAAGAGAAGCTCTCTTTGCTTTCTACATATGTGTACCTAGTAGCTTTAACATACGTGGAGTTCGTTAGTTACTACCCAGAAAGGCAAATGCTTGTTTAAAAGCTTGCAAATCTGGCCTTGCCGGATTCTTCTCGGATTTTGGTCGACGCCACTCTGGCACAGTTAGCTAGCTCTTCGAGTCCGAGATGGCGAGATGCAACGTTTGTACGGAGTACCTGTGACTGAGCTCGGTCGGTGACCACAAGCTCATCGATCGAAAGCTGTTACGATGTTTGTACGGAGTACCTGTGACTGACACTACTAGACATAGGCCAATCACAGACGGTTCGGAACCATTATCACAGACGGTTTCCGAACCGTCTGATGATAACCGTCATCAGACGGTTCGGAAATCGTCTGTGATAATGAACTATTACAGACGGTTTTGTGTTAAAACCGTCTATGAAAGCATAGTATCACAGATGATTCTATCTACGAACCGTCTGTGAAGGCATAGTATCACAGACGGTTCTATATAAAAACCGTATGTGATAGAATCGTAGATAGAACCGTCTGTGATATTCTGCGTATCACAGACGGTTCTTATATAGAACCGTCTGTGATACTATGCCTTTACAGACGGTTCGTGGATAGAACCGTCTGTGATACTATGCCTTCACATACGGTTTTAACACAAAAATCGTCTGTGATAGTTCATTATCCTAACTACATTTTTGCTGAATTTTGGCTAGCCTTAGGAATTGCTAGCCATGCCATCTGAAAACAAGCATGCAAAAAAACAGATACATCACAGATAATCAATTGTTGACAACTCAAAGTAATCATTACTCAAAATAAATTACAAAAGATCGAATTTGTTCAAGTATTGTCGCTATAGTTACAATTGGATTACAAGTGAGTCAATTGTTTGCAGGTGGTTGAGAGGTGCCGACGGGGTGAAACTGTGGGTCGGCGACGGAGTGAAATTCTCCGTTGTCCTTAATGATATCTGATATGATAAAGGCGCAGAACTTCCCTCGAATGTCCTTGATCTCATCTGCAACGAGTCCATCTAAATGTATCATCAAGCCCTGTCGCTAGCAAGAGTAAAGTGGTAAGCATATATATTTAAATTTATAATTAGGAAATAATTATTTCAAGATTGACAAACCCCGGGATCCTTCTTCCTAGCACCAATGATTTGCTGCATATGATGGCAAACGTAGATTGTACATAGCTCATCATTTTTTTTTTGCTGGCGGCACTACAAAAATAGAATTACATATATATGTATAGTCAGTTTGAGACGCGTTGCGCGTACCAGAAATTGCATCCTGTGTGTTAGTTCGGCGCTCTTTCCATTGTATACTCCTTTTTTGGCAACATAGGCGATGAACGACCTACATGACTCCAAAAAGTTATCTTCGACCATTTCAAACGAATGAAGACTACAATAGAGTTATGTATGGAGGAAATGAGCATACCTCTCGAGTATTCCTTTCAGAATGCTGAAGTCGTGGTTGTTGCGGATTAGGGAATCAAGGTATATCACATGGTTCCTCTTTGGTATAATGATTAAAAGGATCCAGTGGTACCTACTCATGTATGTCGCTATAGTCATTAAATCTAAGTTCGTGCTGCGTATAAAGTACAAATAAAATTTGTATAGCAAGTAGTGACACTTACCCCTCGTTGTAGGGCACCACTATGTACTTCTTGTCATGCTGACGAAGCAATGGCACCGTTATGTATTCCTCGACGAAGGACGGGTCTGTTTCGATGGTTTGCATAGATACCACCTGTGGGTCGAGGAAACCCACCGGTTCTCGCCATTCCCGGACATTTTTCATCATGTATCTATACATAAGCAATGAGTTGTGATATTTATTAGTATTACGTGAATGTAGAATTTGATTGTACGCACTTACAGTGTCCAACATCGTAGAAGCGAGGCGTCAAGGCCAACGATGTTGAATAGGTCATATAAGTCGTTGAAGCCCACGACGAAGTTGCCCGGCCCGTTGAAGAAATGCTCATTCTCGTATCTAACGGTGATTCCAGTATCGCACCCCTTCTTTTCGGTCTTCCGCATGTACCAGGCATGCAAAGCCTGACAAGCATATCCAGCGCGCATTAATACTGTGTCTGAGCAAAACAGTTTTTCGATGATGTAGTTCCCGGACATCCCGGACTTCCCGAACTTGAGAGGCACCTTAACGTACATCGATTTCGATTTGGCCTTAACGATTGGCAGCGTCTTCCTGCGAGACGACTCGGGACCCGATACGGCAACACGCTTTTCTTGTTCCTTCGGCGTCTTCTCCACGGGAACCAATAAGGTGGCCTTCTGAGGCAAAATATGAGGTGAAGTCATCGAGGGTTCCGTTGGAGAGGAATGATTGTGTCGAGATCGCGGCACTGCTAGGTCTAGGGCGATGTCCTTCATGGGCCACTGGATAAAAGTGTGCACTGCATCCCCTAGTGTTCTGATATCTTCGTTTGGGCGAATCTCCAGCGGGACGGCCGTGAAATTATCATGTACCATGTCCACCTGGACCCTGGTGTAACCTCGCGCCGGTGGCATGCCGTCTTCACCGCCCTTTCCTTGTATGGATACACCATCCCCCGCCCAGCCTCAATAGAAATGGACCCAACCATCCTCACTTGGAGCTTGCAGGGTGTCGGCCCCTACAAAACGATACGCAATTAGCTAAGGCGTCCTATAGGTCTATCTTTGGTGCATTCCATAGATGTACATTACCTCGATGTCATCTATCGGTAATTTAACGTCGTCATGTTCAGAATTATGCGTGGACGCGATGCTACTCCGATGTCGAGCAGGACTGGCTCCTAAATTAATAGGGATGGCTTGCGACTGGCTCAAGAGTTGATTCATTTGATCATGCAATGCTGCTAGTTTTCCTTCAAATTTTTCAGTAATCATCTGTATGAACCGGTCCTCGCGCTTTGCCTTGGATCTCTTCCTACTCCTATACGTGCAGTAGTCGTCTGCGAATCCATGACTCCAAGGTACGTTAACCCCAAGGCCTCGCGTGCGACCCAGGTGCTCCTTGTTTCCCAAGGCTGTAGATAGTATATCATTCTCCCTGTTTGCTTGGAAGGAGCCTTGGGAAGTTTGGGCAGTCAATTCACGCTGCAAGAGGTCATCATGTTATTATAGACACTATAAAGTTATGGACTTATTAACAACTAGGTAGTTCGACATATTTACCACACGTTGGGACACTTCCTGGTCTGCCGAGTTAGTGAAAGAGATGCTGCCCGAAGACGAGACTTTTGCCCTCGCTTTTAACGACTTAGGGAGCGGTGCGTGATATCGAAAATGGCCCGTGCGTTCTCATCCTCCGCCGCCCATTCCTCATATTTACCCGTGTACCAGCGGTGCCGAGTCTATGCGGGTGAGTGTTTCGTGTCTGGAGAGCTTTGTGCGCTGCATTTTGCTCCTTAAATTCGGTCGTCATCTTCATAGCCACAAAGCCGTCCCATGTTTCCCGCGTCAAGAATCCATACTTCGTGAAGGGCGTCTGACCCGTGTTCACGTACTTCGTGACAAGAATGCTCTTGAAGGTCCTCCATGATTTATCCATCGTGAGCATCGTCGTCCGTTCCACGCGTGCCATGTCTACTTCTGGGATAGTGAACTTGCTTGAAAGTTCTGTCCACAGCGCGCCTCTCGCTTGTTTCGTCAGAGACTTCCACCTTGGTGTGGTGATGAGGACCCGTTCCCTTGCAAGTATCCCGCAGATGGTCCGGAATCTCGCCGCTGATCTCTTGTGACTCAAAGGGACCCCAAAGTCACTGATCTCCGTGATGATCAGTCGGCCCGCAGGCATTTTTGATTTTCCTCTGCCATCTCGCTTCCGTATCATTATCGTCGACGAAAATCCAGACGCATTTGGCGACGTCGGTGATAGTGGCGAAGACGGCGCCTCTGCCTTCTGCGGTGTCGGTGACGGCGGCGAAGACGGTGCCTTTGCCATCTCGCTTACTTGCTATCTATATACATGTGAAGTATCTCCATGTCATTTAAAATGAATAATATGCTCAACATGTGCAATATTAGCAAATAATCATAATTAATTCTAGCATAAATATGAAACAATAAAGCATTAATCCAACATCATTTAAATGACCAAATTAACATAATCAAATGTAAATCATTCAAGTCATTTAAATTGATTGAAATGCTAATATTTCCAACTTCAGATATTCACTCAATTCTCAGCTAACCAATTTGCCATGTAGAACAAAGAATATCTTAGTCCAAACTAAAACAATATTATGCTCAGCATTAATAGCAGGAAATCATCAATTAGCAGCATAAGGCACGAATGATTGATGATATTATGTGCTCTCAGAAGGAGAGTAGCTAAAGAACAAGTCTTTGCCATCTCAATCCTATTGTCTATACTCTTTATTAAATGAATATGATAATATAAATTCAAACTATGAGCTCTAAACAATACTTTGTAAACGTCAAATGATCTCAAGCATTACTAAAACATATTAAACTTCGATCAAAGCAGACTACTAGAAGAATCACAAACTGGTTGTTATATTACCAACAAAAACTGAATACTCTCAACAGAACTGAACATGAAGACACAGGTTTAGTGATAAAGCTGATTGGCTGACATAAAAGTATCCACTTCAAATGCTAGAGATCAAATGAACCAAAAGAATCAGAATAACTAGCTTTCAACCGAAAGTAACCAATTAACAGTATATCATATCGATAGTAGCAAGTAATACAATAGAGCTCAAGTATGAACTAACTATCACATTCAATCCCAGTATAAGATAGAGTTCATCACAGAGCATGTCAACAAAGCCCACTGATCAATTTGCAATATCTTCGGTACTAGATTCAGAAATCAGAACTAATACAGATCAAGGCATCAACTAGCACTGCAAATCAGAACTAATACAGATCAAGATATCACCCGCGGGGAGGAGGGAGGTGCAGGGGAGGAGGCCGACACGGGGAGGAGGACGGCGCGGGGAGGAGGCCGATGCAGAGGGAGGACGCCGACACGGGGAGGAGGACAGCGCGGTGAGGAGGCCGGTGCAGAGGGAGGACGCCGACATGGGGAGGAGGACGGTGCAGCGTCGTCGATGTCGGGGGCAGCGGCATCGAGGTTGGAGGCGGCGGCGTCGGGGCTTACGGCCGGAGAGGTGAACAGGCGAACCGTAGAGGAGACGAAGGAGCGCGCGAGAGCTGAGCGGGCTAAGCACTGGGGAGATGAATGGGCGGCACTGGGGAGATGAATGGGGGCTCTGACGACGTCGGGGCTTACGGCCGGGGAGGTGAACGGGCGAACCCTAGAGGAAGCGAAGGAGCGCGCGAGAGCTGAGCGGGAGCACTGGGGAGATGAATGGGCAGCACTGGGGAGATGAATGGGCGAGCCTAGGGTTACGAAGGCCTATCACAGACGGTTCTATTATGGAACCGTCTGTGATAAACTCATATCACAGACGGTTCTATTATGGAACCGTCTGTGATAACCTGACCTCCTGGTGACAAATGAACAAGTCTCTTCATTTTCTCGTGTGTGTCGCTTCGTCTCACGATCGCACGGCTTCGTCTCTTCATTTTCCAACGTCGCTACAGCTCCCAAATATCTCTTCGTCTCCCGCTCCGACCTTAGTACTTGTTCTATAAATAGATATCCCCTTTTACAATGGATTTCACACAACCTCCTTGACCCCCTTTCTCCACAAACTCCAAATGGCTTCCCCTCTCGTGCCAGCTGTATTGGCCTACATTGTGCTTCTTTACTCGCACCTCTCTGGTCGCAACCTAGCCCAAGCTGCGGACAAGCCTTCCGTTCGCAATGTCATCCGTTGTAGGCCCTCCGATCTACCGGAGACCATAGCGGCCATCATCTCTCGACTAGAGCTCCTCCTCAGACGGACCAATGTGAGGGTCCACGGCATCCAGCGAGTAAACCTCATCGTGGAGATCGTCCTATGGAACTACTTGGTCCGCACCGAGGATGCAGCCCGGAGAGTCGAGGACGACATCTGAATTGTAGGAGAGCGGGTCGACCTCGCCGAGACGGAGGAGACCAGGGATGATGGCCTTTGGACTATATGGGGCTTGGTTGTGGAGTCCGAATGGCTATAAGCGCGAATTGAGCGTGCAAGGTCGTAGGTGGAGGCGTTTGATCTGATAGTCGCTGATCCCGCCACCACTGAAGCCGACGAGAAGGCTTATGAAGATTTAAAGGCTAAGATAGGATCGCTAATCCTTTTTTTATCGTCTGTGATGTAAAAATGATATGGTATTTTTATCGTCTGTTTATTACAAGCGCATAATATTATCATTCCACATTACAATGAAGTCCACATTGACATCAAAATCAGAGATGACAATTCCATGTTGACATCAAAATATATAAGAGATTACAAGTCCATAACACATGGCAAGTCCACATTGACATGTCTCATGTTATGGAATAAATTAATTACAATGGAGTAAATAACATGAATAAATTAATTACAATGGAGTAAATTCTTAATTAAAATATAGCACTTCATGATGATCGACGCGCATATAGCTAGCTTCCTCACTGGGTTCTTCCTTGAGCCTGATGCCGTCTCCGAAAGGAGGCAACTCGTCAAATTGATTGTATTCTTCCTTGTCCACTACATTCTCAACTCCGACAATCCTCCTTTTTCCAAGAAGAACTATGTGGCGCTTCTTATTTGCCGGGTCGGTTATATAGAAGACTTGAACAACTTGGTTAGCCAGTACAAATGGTTCGTCTTTGCATCCGACACGTTCGAGGTCCACGGTAGTGACACCGTACTGGTTGACCTTCACCTGTGGGAGATGGACCCAACGGCACCGAAATAGGGGGATCTTGAAAAGCACGTAGTCGAGCTCCCATATCTCCTTTATTTGCCCATAGTAGGAGCCCTCACCCATCGGTCTTGAATGCATCTATCACGAACACCGCTGATACGGATCAGCTCTTCCTATCTGAAATGCCATATAAAATGTGTACCCATTTATGTCGTATCCTTGCTATGTGACAATTGTAAATTGTGGCCCTTTTGCCAACCATAGCAGCGTATCATCACTTGATGACCTCCCAGTGATTCACACCTTTAACCATTCGTTGAACCGACGGTTGTCCTCTCTCGTGATCCAAACCTCCGACCGGTCTGGATTCTATTGGCGTACCATGTCTTTGTGCTCGTCGATGTACAGGGACACTTGGGTCATGTATTGCAAGACCGTGAAATGGGCTTGAGCGTACGTATCCAAATCGGGAGTGATTGATTTCCTTCCGATGGTCCCGATACCATCCAGTCTCCCCTCATGACGAGATAGAGGCACACCTATCGGTTCCACCTGAGCCATGTAGTCGACGCAGAACTCAATGACCTCTTTGGTTGCATAACATTCGATGATGCTGCCCTCCGGTCGAGATCGATTTCGTACATAGGACTTGAGAATTCCCATGTACCTCTCGAACGGGTACATATGACGTAGGAACACAGGGTCATATATCTTTATCTCTTTCACAAGGTGAACAATGAGATGGACCATGATATCGAAAAGTGACGGAGGGAAATACATCTCAAGATGACATAGAGTCATCACCACCTCGGCCTGCAGAGCACTAGTCCTTGGGGATCGATGACCTTCTGAGCAATTGAGTTGAAGAAATAACACAGCCTCAAGATTGCCACTCAGACCTTGTTCGGCTAGATACTCCTAATTGCAATAAGAAGCATTTGTGTCATCAGCACATGACAATCATGAGACTTTATACCAATTAATTTCAAATCTTGCATAAAAACAAGTTTCTTAATGTTAGCGGAGTAATCAGACGGGACTTTTACACCATACAAGCTCTGGTACAGTTCATTTCTCTCGGCCTTGGACAGAGCGTAGCAAGCTGAGGGAAGGTATGTTCGTCCTGTATCAATCTCTTTCGGTGCTAACTCGGTCCTTATGTTCATATCGACCAAGTCACGCCGTTCGTTAACACCATCTTTTATTTTGCCACTAATGTTCAGTAAGAGACCAATCAAGCTATCACATACATTCTTCTCCACGTGCATGACGTCGATGCAGTGGCGAACTTCTAAGTGCTCCCAATAAGGCAAGTCCCAGAAAATTGACCGCTTCTTCCAGATGTTCTTCTGATGGGTGCTTAATTTACATCCCTTCCCAAGCACAACATCGATATCCTTAACCATATCATAGACCTCTTTCCCTCTAAAAGCCCTTGGAGCTGAACCGTCCTCCTTATTTTCGTCGAATTGTTTATTCATCTTGCGGTATGGGTGACTCCTGGGAAGGAACTCATGGTGGCGATATATACGCTTTTCTTGCGAGTTGTTCAGCCATACACTCTCCGTAGCATCTAAGCAGTGTGGACAGGCTTTGGCTCCTTTTGTACTGAAGCCAGACAAGTTATCAAGGGCAAGAAAATCATTGATGGTGCAAAACAACATGGCGCGTAAAGTGAAGTTCTCTCGTTTGTACGCATCCCATACCTGTACCCCTTCGTTCCACAGTGTCACAAGATCTTCTAGCAATGGTGCTAGGTACACATCAATATCATTCTCAGGTTGCTGCGGCCCATGAATAAGTAGTGACATCAAAATGTACTTCTGCTTCATACACAGCCAACGAGGAAGGTTGTACATACATAGATTCACAGGCCAGGTGCTATGTCGGCTGCTCATGTTACCGAAAGGATTCATTCCATCTGTACTCAACCCTAACCTTATATTCCTCGGTTCCGCACCGAACTCTTGGAAGCTCCGATCGAAATTTCTCCACTGGGCAAAATTAGCGGGTGTCTTAGCTTTTCATCTTTCTTACACTCCTCCGAGTGCCAACGTAGCAATCTTGCCTCCTTTGGGTTCGCAAATAAACGCTTCAAACGTGGGATCACAAGCAGATACCACAACATCTTAGAGGAGGTCCTTGCTTTACCTTAATAGTATTCTGACGCTTGTATCGGGATGCTTTGCACACGGGACATACATGCATGTATGCATACTCTTTACGGTAGAGGATACAATGGTTCGGACATGCATGTATTCTTTCTATTTCCATTCCCAATGGACAAAGAACCTTTTTTGCTTGGTAGGTGGTGCTGGGCAACACGTTTCTCTCTGGAAGGATGTCCGCTAAGAGACCTAACAACGCCGTGAAACTCTTATCGGACCAACTATTGCTTGCCTTCAATTTAAGCAGTTCAATCATGGTTGACAATCTTGTGTATTCCGGCTTGCAGCCAGGGAACAAAGGTCTCACTGAGTCCTCCATTAAGCCCTCGAATTAAAAAAACTCTCTCTCACTGTAGTTCTCTTCTGCATCGCGTAGCATTTGATCCAGATTGTCATCGTGCGACCTATCCTCATCAAAAACACAGTCCACATCTGGCATATCGTTGACTTCCTCGGCGATGTCGTCATTATTAACTTCCGGTATAATTTGCTTTTCACCGTGACTGGTCCAACATGTATATCCTTTTTTGAAACCCCTTCGAATCAAGTGCGCTTCGATCTGCGCCGGGTTGTTAAACATCTTCATATTACCGCAATCAATGCATGGACAGTACATAAAATTTATCCCCTTCTTTAACATATCCTGTTCAGCGGCTCTTCTAAAAGCAACCACGTCATTAATGTACTCTTGACTCACACGGTTCACACCGTACATCCAGTTTCGGTCCATCTACGCTACGCATGTAACAAATTAGTGTCAAATTAGATTAATAAACCACAAGTATGTACTCTTTCTATTTACCAAACATACTTAAATTGATTAGCGATTAATTTGTAGCAAACATAAATGGTATAGATCGTTACCCTCGGAGCTCACGACGAAAATACCAAATATCTCTCAAGAATTCTCTCCTTCTCCTCCCTTCCCTCTCTGTCGGCGGCGTAATGGGCTTCCTATTTATCAAACATACTTAAATTGATTAGCGATTAATTTGTAGCAAACATAAAGGGTATAGATCGTTACCCTCGGAGCTCACGACGAAATTAAATACCAAATATATATCTCTCGAGAATCCTCTCCTTCTCCTCCCTTCCTCCTCTCCTTCTCCTCCCTTCCCTCTCTGTCGGTGGCGCAATGGGGGAGGACCTAGTGGCGGCGACGGCTCAAATGGGAATGGGCAGAGGGGTCTGTCAGGCCAGGTATTTGTATTAGCAGCCTATCACAAATGGTTCGTATTACAAACCGTCTGTGATACTTACTATCACAGACGGTTTTTTAATAGAACCGTCGGTGATAGTTCACAGACGGCCTCTATTAAGAACTGTCTGTCTGTGATACCAGAGATTATCACATACGGTTCTTTAATAGAACCGTCTGTGATAGTTCACAGACGGCCTTTATTAAGAACCGTCTGTGATACCGAAGATTATCACAGACGATTCTACGAACCGTCTGTGATAGGCTGGCACGGCAAATGTCTGGTCCCGACAGACCCAATACAGACGATTCCATTTTAACCGTCTGTAATAGAACGTCTACTATTGCCTGTTTTGTAGTAGTGTGAGCTCAACGTAATGGTCGTCAGCCTCAAATTGGGAATATTGGTTCGGATCTTGCCTGCTGGTTTGATCCTCACCCATGCAGGAGTGAAAACGCAAGCTTCCATATGTGAAAATGTGAGATTCATTGCAGCGTGGAACGGATCATTAGCACACCAGCTACTCTCTACTAAATATAGTTACAGTGCCATCGGATTTTCACTACGGTAGCCTTGAGATATCAGGGTTACTCGATACTCTTGACCTTTTCTTACCTCAAGTTGTCGTCGACCCTCTGCGGTGCCACGAGGTGTTCATTTCCCCCTCCCCTCCTTCGGGCGGTTTGAGTGCGGATGGAGCACGAGGGTCTTTGCCCAACCTTGCGCGAGCGATGGGTGGCTTTGGGAGCCGAGTTGCACTGTTGGTGTTGGACTTGATGACGATCGATGCATCGTGGCAGCACATGCATGCATGCGGTGCAAGTCGGTGTGCTAGCTGGAAAAAAAAATTCTGTAGGGAGGGTTTTGGGGAATTTTTTTAAAATAATATTTTTTAAAAAGATAATTACAAAAATATATAGTCACCTTAGAAAATTACAAAAATGAGTCCGTATCGCCAGTTCAACTGGCGATAGGGACCCTCCCCCCTCCTGTCGCCGGTCCAGCCACCTGTCGCTAGTTCAACTAGCGATAGGTCCCTGTGGCCAGGCGACAGGAAGGCTAACCCTATGAAAACCCCCCAAAATTCAGCGCGAGGCTTATTTTTATTCAGAAAAAAGAGAAGAAGAGAAGAGGGGAGGGGAGGAGAGAAGTTAGCAAAGCGCTGCCCGTCCGATTGCCTACCTCTCAGGTAATTCTTTTTAACCGAATGGATTACATAGTTTTAGATGTATGGTTACTCAATGCAGTATAATTTTACATAATACTTTTCGGTGGATAGTATAGTTTTAGATATGCGGTTAATCGTGGAAATGTGCTTTATGGTGCAGTGTGTCAAATATGTCCGACGTCGTCAATTTCAAAATCTACTATGGTCAAGGGACTATTCTGAAGGGTCCCGAGGGGATTGATTTGTGTTATTTTCAATCGGCGACTGTACCCCTAACAAGACCAGAGCGACGCACATGAGGCGCTGTGATGCGGTGGTTGTACCACATATTCCAAGTGGACCGCGATGTGTATAATCTGAGATTGAGTTGTCTTTCCCCACGGAGAGGACAACTCACATATTGGGTGTTAGTGGAGCTAGAGGGACCAGATTCATGGCAGTCATATGTACGCATCGCAAGGGAGGCAGGGTGGAAATTGATCCTTCTGGTCTAAGCATATGCCAAACCCACTCCTCCACCCACGACTGAACAAGAAGGGGGTGCTGAGGCCGAAGAGGAAGTCGGGGACTGCAGCCACAGCCACAAGCGCACACAATGGTGAAGCTCCCGAGTTCTTGATCTTTGTTGATGAAGACCCTGCGGAAGTAGCTCCTACGGTTAGGCAAGCTAGTGGTCTTGCTGACGAGGGTGAGGAGGTGGAAGCCGTAGTGCAAAGGATGGATCTCGAAGACCGAGACTACATAGCATTGCCTGAAGATGAAGGTTCCGACGACGAGGATGACGTGGATCAGCAGGCAGTTCCATCCGACTGGAACACTTACCAGTTCGACAACCTCGTCGTCAACGAAGGCTCCTGTATGCCGTGGGAGTACGACCAGAGTGAGGTTAAACTAGGAGCTTTGTACAAATGCAAGGAGGCCGTGCAGGACGCGGTCAAATTCTGGGCCTTGTCGGTGCACCACACATTCAAAGTCGTCAAGTCTACCCCCAAGATTCTATGACGTGAAGTGTGGCATAGAGGGATGCCCTTGGCGAGTGCACGCATTTCAGCCAAAGTAGGACACCTACTAGAAGTGCTCTATAGTGGTCCCTCACACATGCGTCGTTTCTGAGTCAGTGCAGTCCCACCAGAACCTGTCATCAAGCTTCATCGCCAACCTTATATACAGTGAGATCGTGAATAATCTAGATTTTGAGCCACGATCCATCATTCGGGTGATTGAGGCAAGGTTCCAATACATAATCAGCTATGCCAAGGCTTGAAGGGCAAAACAGAAGGCATTGGAATCAAGGTGGGGCACGTTCGAGGATTCCTATCACAATCTCCCTAGGCAACTTCGAGTCATACAAGACAGAAATCATGGCACCCATATCGACATTAAAGACGCCACGCACCCGAAGTGGACCAATAAGAGGGTATTGCAGCGAGCATTCTTCGCGTTTGGTCCATGTATCAATGCATTCCGGCACTGCCGTCCAATCTTGTGCGTAGATGGCACATTCTTAACTGGGAGGTACAAGGGCCAGATACTGACTGCAATAGCAACAAACGGGAACAATCAAGTTCTTCCTGTGGCATTCGCTTTCGTTAAAAGCGAGAACACGGACAGCTGGTTGTGGTTCCTGAAGAACGTGAGGATTTCTGTTGTGCAAGGTCGTCCCAACGTATGTCACATACATGATCGGTATACAGGCCTGCTGCGTGCAATAACCCAGCTGCAACCCAGCCGCCACAGTGTATCCGGTCGTCCGGGCGTAATACGTATCGACGACGTGAGTTATGAAGAATTTACATCCTTCTTACGATTTTCACTATACGGTGTACTTACATCATGGAATCGCAGGACATGGATGATTTCGACATACCAGCCCGACGTGGACACTCCCGCGACAAGGGGAAGGGGAAGGTCGATGAGGAGTTCAACACCGAGCTAGCAAGGAAGGAAAAATGGCCCCAGTCCACGCAGTAGGTCAGGTCATTACGTAGTAGTCCCCCGTCCTACCCCCCATATTTTTTACTATCCCCTAAAGGCATGTGTACTTATATGGTCCGGATGCTTGTGTCGCAGTGTACCGTAGTAGTAGTGAGGATGATTAAAGCAATTAGCCGGACCATCATGCCATGTCACTACATGTAACGTGTTTCTGTCCGCATACTCTAATGTAGTTCTGGTTCCGTGTCTCCGCTAAGCCATCAAAGCAAGCCTATATTGCAAATATGTCTCTTCTAGTGGAATCCCAGAAAGAACCATTCGCACCGACATCGAATCCTCCATGTTTTAGGGCATCTTCATAATCACAACGATCGTTCTCAACCCCTTCAATCATATTCTGTATAAGCTTCATAAAGTACTTCATCGACTGCCTGCCTATATACGTGTATACGTTCAGACGACTTCATCGAGGAGAGACTCCATGTTTTCGGGCATCTTCATCATCACAACGAGCGTTCTCAACCCCTTCAAACATATTCTGCATAAGCTTCATAAAGTACTTCATCAACTGTCTGCCTATATACGCGTATACGTTCAGACGACTTCATCGAGGAGAGACTCCAATAGTCCTGATACCTTTTTATCCCACTTCTAAAAGACAACAAGTGTTTCAGCAGACAGTTTGCTTCGACAACATCCTCAAGGTTATACTTCGTCTGATATGTTTATCAATCATCCTTTCTCTAAATGAATAAAATTATACAAAGCAACAACACTATGACGGGAGGCTCCACAAAAAGTTTCGAAATTTTCCTATACTCATTTGCTACATTTTGAAATTACTACAAACAGCGCTCAAACTGCGACGAAACCCTGATTTCGGATAAAAGGAAACCCTACTTTACCTCCATGACCTTATTTCTTAATGAAAGTTTTTTTACAAATCTCAGTGCCGATATTCTTTTTGAATCAAATATAATGAAATAATATTTAAATTTAAAAATTTACAATTTTTTGTTCCTTTTTCAAAAATATAATGAAATAATATTTAAATTTAAAAATTTACAATTTTTTCGTTCTTTTTTTCAAAAATTTGGATTTTGGAGCGGTGGCCACCACCTGCCGCGGCCGCCACCGGCTGTGGCTAGGCCTCGGCTGCTCGTGGGCCACAAGGGAAGAGAGAAGGAGAGAAAGGAGGGGCGGCGGTTGGGCCGGCTTGGGCCAAGGAGAGAAGAGAGAAAGAAGGAAAGGATTCGGCCGGCAGCTGGGTTTCGTCCCAAGTTGCAGGGAGGGAAGGATGTAAGGTTTGAAATTTTATTTGCATTTCAAAATTTGATTTGGATTTGGATTTAAATTTTGAAGAGGTTTTGCTAACCAGGTTGTAATTATTTTTGGGTTGCACACAATTATATTTCAAGATTTTGCAAAATCGATTCTTGCCAAGGAAATTGTTTTAAATTTTTTAATACAACGCAAAAGTTTTTAGAAACTTTTGATATGCAACAAAAGTTTTCAACAAAAGTTTTTGAAACTCATGAAAATCATGCAGTTTTAATTAGAAACCAAATTCGGGATGTCACACAGACGTCGACCCATTGGTCAAAGAGTCCGAACAACTGGCGCTGGCCAATGTTAGCTTTACAGCGCTCCCGGCCTCTACGTGGCTTAATTTGGTTAAAAAAAATCTGTGTTACACAGCGCCACTTGGGGATTTTGTTACATCGGTTTACGTGACTGTTAGCGTGTAAATATTTGACGGCGAGGTAGGGCAGTCGAGTTGCGCGCACGTCATACGATGAGCGGCACGTGGCCGAGCGGCGACATATGGTGCGCAAGCTAGCACGGAAGAAAATTCTCTAGGAAGGATGTGAGATGCTCCCCGAGCCGTTGATCTAGGGGAAGGGAAATAGGTGGAGATGAAGGAGGGACCTCCCCCAAAACCCTCCCCGTAGAATTTTTTTTCAGCTAGCACACCGACTTGCACCGCATGCATGCGCGCGCGCTGAGGCATCGTATCGTCGTCAAGTCCAACACCAACAGGCAGGCGGCAGGCAGGCAGCTCGGCTCCCAAAAGCCACCCACCACTCCGCGCAAGGTTGGGCAGCACGCCCTCGTGCTCCATCCATACCAAACCGGCCTGAAAAATGAACACCTCGTGGCACTGCAGCAGGTCGACGACAACTTGAGGTAAGAAAAGGTCAAGAGTATCGAGTAACCCTGATATCTGAAGGCTACTGTAGTGAAAATCCGATGGCACTGTAACTATATTTAGCAGAGAGTAGCTGGTGTGCTAATGATCCGTTCCACGCTGCAATGAATCTCACATTCTCACATATGGAAGCTTGTGTTTTCACTCCTGCATGGGTGAGGATCAAACCAGCAGGCAAGATCCGAACCAATATTCCCAATTTGAGGCTGACGACCGCGGCAGGTTAGATTGTGTTGAAGCGCGTTCAAGTAGGCTGGATGTCCAAGCATCCGAAGAGACTAATGATCAGAAACGACGTCCTGTTGAAAAGACAGATAGTTTTAGTGATCTCGTCAGGGGTGCACTGGGAGGAAATGATTCTATTGAAACAGATGAAACCAGAATTGAAGACAGTAGATTAGATTCTATTGAAGCAAGTTCAAGTAGTTTGGATGTCCAAGCATCTGAAGAGAGTAATGATGAGAGAGAGAATCTCGTTAACGAGATAGGAACTGATGCAGCACATGGAACGGCTATAGTTACATCTGTGTCAACTAGCAGTCCAGAGCTTAGTGGTGTCAAAAGTGAGAACCAACCAAAATGTGAGATTAATAGTGTCCAAGATGTACATGATTTCAACCCAAGAGATGTGGAGGATGGCACAAAAAGAAGCGAGGACAACACAGATAGTAAGAGTTCTACGCTCGTGCAAACGGAATCTGTGGTTCAACAAAATGGACCTGATAGTGCAAAGCTGATGGCTCGAACTGGTATTCGCAACCCCTTTGAATCAAGCTTCTCTGGACCTAGCGTTACGTCAGGTCCACTGCCGCCCTCTGGTCACATACCTTATTCCGGCAACATTTCTCTTCGTTCAGATAGTAGCACGACAAAGACTCGGTCCTTCGCATTTCCAGTGTAAGTGAAGATGCTATCCAATTACATTTTGTCGAAGTAAAATTAATTTCTTGTCCTGCACTGTTATTGCTTAATTCTCTGACGTAAACATTCGAATGAGACATCACTACATTTGTTTTTTTTAGTATGATAAACAGTCGATGCAGAATTCCTCGAACTAAAGAAATATCAGTTAGACATTGTAAATGATATTGTTTCCTGATGCTACTATATAACCTCATATGTGCTAATGGATCAAACACCATCCTTTTCTATTTCATTGCGCAGACTACAGACGGAGTGGAACAGCAGTCCCGTGAAGATGGCGAAAGCGGACCGCAGGCGCTTGAGGCGAGACCGAGGCTGGGGTTACAGAATCCTCTGCTGTAAATTCTGAATGTGCTTGATCCTGCAATTTTCCTGTCGAGTTCAGCTCTTAGCGTCGCGCTGAGCTCGTGGCAGCCATGTTAAATTCATTCAAATGTTGCTCATTTCTCCATTGCTCTGCCTCTCTTGCTGTCTCTCTCTCTCCCACATGCCCTGCTTTTTTATTTATCTATAGCAGGTTAATGGCTTGTCGGATTCGGTAGTGGCTTGTAATTTGCATTGTGAGTGAGAAATGAAGGTATAGCTTTAATGTAGCATTTGTGATTACTTGTTGAAGTATTGTAGTGGCCTAGTAGGTGAACATCCCTGGAGGCTTGACTCTTGAGGTCTGCTTATACATACTGTAAAAGTGAGTTTGAGCTTCTGCTACTCTGCTGAGAAAGTTGAGGTTCAGTTCGCCATGGTCCTTGTGTGACTATATGTAAGCAAGCAACAAAATAAGATGACAATATTGATACAATTACATGTAAATTACTAAATCTATAACACAGATATCTGCAAACCTGATACTGGTGCGCCTATATATAGTACAAGGTAGCTGGCCTCAAGCATGAACATCAGGGACAAAATTGCCCATTTTCACAAGATTTTTTCCTGGCTCTTGCAATCAGTGCTAAACATGATGCCCAGCTTGGAGGCTAAATTAAGGATGGCCGGGCTATCTAGCTAGCTAACCAGGGCATTATTCCATAAGGGGTAATTATGTATCCTGCAAGTCTGCAACCCTAACCAGATGTAGCAACTAATTAAAAGAGCACCTCTAAAATTATGTACCTAGCTGTGTGTGTCATGCTCACACACGTCCGGATCATAAGTGCATCTATAATAGTCCACGTCAGCTGTTACTAAGGGGTTGCCACATCAGCATTTAGGTGATGTAGAGGAGAGAATGTGAGGTTAGAGCATCTACAACAATCCACCTCAGCTGTTACTAAGAGGTTGCCACATCAGCTTTTAGATGATGTGGAGGAGAGAAGGTGAACATGTTTCTGTATGAAGAAACTATCAGATTGTTAATACCAAGACGTAAGAAACAACAAAAAACTCTATTAGAGGCTTAGTTGTTACCTAAACACTCATTTTGTGAGTCCCACTGCCTACCAACAACCAATAAGTTTGTAGCAATTAAAGTTTTAGATACAAGCTTAAGAAACAATCCATTGGAATGATTGTTTTTTTTTATTAGATTGAATACTCTCTCTCCTCTTAGTAACAAGCTAAGAAACAAATTATTGTAGTGCTCTTATTTCTAGATGAAGAAACTAGCAAATTGTTAATACCAAGACACAAGAAACAACCAAATACTCTATTGGAGACTTACTTGTTACCTAAAAACGCGTTTTGTGGGTCTTACTGTCTTAAAGCAAAATATCCACCAGATCATTTGTACAACCCGGCTTCATTATTGATATGATAAATGAGCTAAAACATGTAGGCCACAAAATTGTACTTCATTATTGATCATCAAGAATCATGCACATTTGTAGCAATTAAAGTTCAAGAAACAATCCATTGTAAGATGTGTTTCTTTTTATTAGATTGAGTACTCTCTCTCTTTTAGTAACAAGTTACGAAATAAACTATTATAGATGCTCTAAAAGGAGCTAGACGCTAGCTGGTGGTGGTGCAGGTGAGGGGCGGCTCGGCCTCGACGAGTAGTCCCTCTTGAGCATGTCGTACAACTCGGTGGCCGCGTCCGGGCGCTTCGTCGGTGTGCGCATCTCCGCTGTTCTTGGTCGCGAGCCGGCGTTCGCGACAGAATCAGCCTTTCCTGCATCCACCAAGGAATTGAAGCGAAGTTCATATATATCGAGTCGCATTTCAAACTACTAGAAATTGTTGATGTGTCCGATAGTCCAGTGCTGGTCCTTGGTCTAAAAACTACTTATTCCATTAGAGCCCATTCATTCCATTCAAGAACAGTTGCTGTGAAATACTATGTTCGGTGCATCCTCCCCGGCGGAGCCAGAAATTTTCTATATAGCTAGGGGACCATATGGTAAATTTTCTACGCGCTAAACTATATCGATCCACAGTACCTTGGATCACCGATGATCCACGGTACCTTTCTTACCTACTCCCATGGCTTCAGTTTCCTCCATGTCCCGCGCACCGAGCTTCCGCCCTTCCAATCCTTTCTTCCCAGCTGCTAAATCACCGGTCGACACCGAGGGCTCCTTCGTCGCGTGGCCATGCGTGCGATCGATCCGAACACTCTGATAAGTTCAGTAAAAATACACATGACCTGTATATCAAGATATTGCTGGTGCAGAATGAGGAGGTTAGGTAAGTTCACTGACCACGTGTCCTATGATGTTCTGGCCATTGTTTGCCTTCAGCACCGCAACTGCAAAGAACAGTCAGCAGGGTCGACTTAAGAAACGGATCGAGGCAAATCTCAAACAAATGAGCATCGCAAAGATCGATGAACAAGATCAATAACCCACCATGGCGAGCACAGGCAATGGGAAGGTGAGGCGTGAGCATGGAGGAGATGAGCAAGGCAACTACAAGAACACTAACTACACTAGTCCTTTTGCAGCTCATGGTGTTGAACTTTTCCTGTGTATGTATGTGTGAGTGTGACTGCTTGTATCTTATACGCTCTAAGTATCAAGGTAGATAGGAGTTGAAGAGGAGATCGACAAGGGACAGGGTTGGGGTTGTTGGCCTTTTATAGAGAAGGCAATGGCAAATGCTAGATAGTACAGCTAGCTAGCTAGGGTTGGATATGTAGTCAAAGCAAGATGAGAATACCTAGAAAACATCTGTTCTAACCGTACCCCCGTGCTAGTTTTGTTTAACAAACCCTAGGAATTTTTTATGGCCTGGTCCTGGCTGTGCCTGGAGGTATCAGCCCAACTGCCCAAGCAAGCATCCAAGAGCAAATCTCTGTGTGTGATCAATGTGTACTCGGTAATGTAGGTTCATACAACTAATAATATGGATTCATCCTCTCTAGCTAAAAGAGAAGCTCTCTTTGCTTTCTACATATGTGTACCTAGTAGCTTTAACATACGTGGAGTTCGTTAGTTACTACCCAGAAAGGCAAATGCTTGTTTAAAAGCTTGCAAATCTGGCCTTGCCGGATTCTTCTCGGATTTTGGTCGACGCCACTCTGGCACAGTTAGCTAGCTCTTCGAGTCCGAGATGGCGAGATGCAACGTTTGTACGGAGTACCTGGGACTGAGCTCGGTCGGTGACCACGAGCTCATCGATCGAAAGCTGTTACGATGTTTGTACGGAGTACCTGGGACTGAGCTCAACGTAATGATCGTCATCCTCAAATTGGGAATATTGGTTCGGGTCTTGCCAGCTGGTTTGATCCTCGCCCATGCAGGAGTGAAAACACAAGCTTCCATATGTGAGAATGTGAGATTCATTGCAGCGTGGAACGGATCATTAGCATACCAGCTAGTACTCTCTGCTAAATATAGTTACAGTGCCATCGGATTTTCACTACAGTAGCCTTCAGATATCAGGGGTATTCGATACTCTTGACCTTTTCTTACCTCAAGTTGTCGTCGACCTGCTGCAGTTTCACGAGGTGTTCATTTTTTTCCCCTCCTTTCAGGCCGGTTTGGTATGGATGGAGCACGAGGGCGTGCTGCCCAACATTGCGCGGAGTGGTGGGTGTCTTTTGGGAGCCGAGCCGCCTGCCTGTTGGTGTTGGACTTGACGATACGAATGCATCAGCGCGCGCGCATGCATGCGGTGCAAGTCGGTGTGCTAGCTGAACCTCCATCTATTTCTTCGATCAATGGCTCGGGGGAGCGAGAATTTTCTTCCGTGCTAGCTTGCGCACCGTACGTCGCCGCTCGGCCACGTGCCGCTCATCGTACGACGTGCGCGCGACTCGACTGCCCTACCTCGCCGTCAAATATTTACGCGCTAACAGCCACGTAAACCGATGTAACAAAATCCCCAAGTGGCGCTGTGTAACACAGATTTTTTTTAACCAAATTAAGCCACGTAGAGGCCGGGAGCGCTGTAAAGCTAACATTGGCCAGCGCCAGTTGTTCGGACTCTTTGACCAATGGGTCGACGTCTGTGTTGACGTCCCGAATTTGGTTTCTAATAAAAAATGCATGATTTTCATGAGTTTCAAAAACTTTTGTTGCATATCAAAAGTTTTGCGTTGTGTTAAAAAAATTAAAACAATTTCCTTGGCAAGAATCGAGTTTGCAAAATCTTGAAATGTAATTGTGTGCAACCCAAAAATAATTACAACCTGGTTAGCAAAACCTCCTCAAAATTTAAATCCAAATCCAAATCAAATTTTGAAATGCAAATAAAATTTCAAACCTTACATCCTTCCCTCCCTTCAACTTGGGACAAAACCCAGCTGCCGGCCGAACCCCTTCCTTCTTTCTCTCTTCTCTCCCTCACCCAAGCCGGCCCAGCCGCCGCCCCTACTTTCTCTCCTTCTCTCTTCCCTCGTGGCCCACGAGTAGCTGAGGCCTAGCCGCAGCAGCCAACCCAACTCCCTCCTTCTCTCGCATTCACTGGCAAGCGGGCCTCGGCCCCACCTTTCAACTTTCTCTTCTCCCCCATGCCATCTCTCTCTCTCTCTCTCTCTCTCTCTCTCTCTCTCTCTCAGCCTTGTGCTTTCTTAAATACACTAGCTGCTGTGATTAGAGCAATCGCTGCATCAGCCTCTCCACCTCGAGCCCTGTAGCAAGCGCCACAACCTTGTCAAATCGAAGCCATCCCGTCAAGCCGAGTTCACGTACCACTCACGATATCTCGTGCTTGAGCTCGTTGTCGTGCCAACCGCCATCTTCCTCTCTATCGAGTCCTTGCTCGAGTGCATCAAATTAATTGGCCACTCCTCCTATGCATTTCCCCCAACTTCTCCCCTCATTTCCGCCTCGGGTGGAGAACTCAAGCCGCGACGGTCACCAACTCCAACTCTGGCTGTCGTCTTTGCCATCGATTTCAACTGTTGGGGTGAGCCTCTGCCTTCGTTTTCTTGCGCATCGTGGTCGCCTCGACCACCTATCCGTCATGCTCACCTGTCGGGACCCAAAATTTCAATTTTGGACCCTCTGTGTTTCATGCACTAGTCCAGGATCACGCTAGTGCACACAGTATCAACAAGGATGAGTATCGATCCACACAAGCGAATAGTAACATAAACGAATAGTTTGATTAATAAATAATGGTTTGACCTTATGGTCGAGTTTACAATTATTAAGCCACGCAGGGCTAACAGAGAAATAAAGCAGCGGAAACAAAAACGGCAGCGGTGTCCCATCGATTCACCACAGGCAACCGACTGGGATCAAGACCTCACGATCAGGCACCTTCGATAAACTCCTCCTCGAATGCTGGTGAAGACTCCTCCTCTTCTGCTTGATTTATTTTAAAGCAAGCGTGAGTACACACCGTACTCGCAAGTCACACCACAGAAATGCAATTATACATGCAAGCTTATTACAAGGGGATGGCATTTTGTGGTTCTTTTGCAGAAATGCAACATTTGCAGTTGAATACAAATAATAGATTGAAAGCGAGTAAAACAAATAGACAATAATAATTTAACAATTTGATTTCACAAAGACACACACAGCCTAAACAGATTGTTCACATAGCCATATGATGTAGATCACACAGCTCCCTTCCCACACAGTTTTTAAAGATCTACCCCTCGTGTGACATCCCCGAGCATTGTCCATAACCGAGGACGCGGCTATTCGAATAGATTGTTTACACTCTACAGAGTTTGTACGCTTTACCCACAAGATACAACCAGTGTTGCAAGCACTAATCGTAACAAAGCATTTCAGAAACTTCATCTTAACATAGATGCTCCCGATGTGCTTACGTCATACCAAACCATACACAGTGTATGGTACAACACACACCGTTGGACAAGGAAGCGTCGAACCGTCCCGCGATGCGACTACATGGTAGCACACACCTCCATCCTATTCACATAGCCTAACCTACCACCTGAGCAACCAATGCCAAGAATTCGTATCTTACTATGCTAGGCCCATCCCATAACAGGCATGTGGCCGTACAGGAGGGCTCAGTTCAATGGCGCACAAAGTTCAGTCCTTAAATGACCGAGGCAAGACTTCCATTGTTCTAACTAAGGCACACAGATTAATTTGACACACAGATTCATATTCCCATATCACATAGCCACCATGTCACACAGTTTCTTCCACTTGCCTCAGTCTAAACCTTTTTCCCACCCAGTTGATTTAAGTGCAACACATACCACAAAGACACATAGTGCACACAGATTATTACAAAGTTACATAGTCACTTAGTCAAGTTAATAATTTGCACTTTACATGAAATAGGTGATTCGTGGCATGGCTAAGCAATCTAATCGCACTAACCAACCCACGTTGGTACTATAATATTTACCAACTAAATATCAACTAGGGTGACAAAGGATCAAGGCATAACAAGTTACACAAGGAAGGCATAACAGTTTGGATTTAATAGCTAATCCCAAAAGCATTTAAATAATTACTTGAAATAAAATGCAATACTTTGAATTAAAATAACATTTAAAAAACTGGGATTCAATCATGATCAAAGCATGACTTGCCTTGGAACAGGTCTAGGAATTGATCTTGGTCTTGATGTGTTCCTTCTTCTTCAAATCTTCCCGAAGCGTCGAAGTCTACTCGCAAACGAAGCAAACAAACAAAATAAATAAATAACAGAAGCAAATAACTCCAATAAAATAAATAAAAATCTCCAATAGATAGATCTTGATTTTAGACGAATTTAGAAATTTGAATGGACTGATTTGGAGTTAGGATGCAAAAGTTATGAGGTTTGGAAGTTTGAATCTAAAGAAAACCATAAAATCAGAATTATATGAATTTCCTGAATTATTTCTCAACAGAAAAATCGGAATATTAGCAAGCATGACATCAGCATGACGTCAGCCCAGGAATTTCGGAAAAGATAAATAAAAAAAAATCGGCGTGTGGGACCCACACGCCGCTGACATAACTCACGGTGGACCAAGTCCACCGAGCCTCTGAATCTGGATCGGGTGGCGTGGCGCACCTGCGCGTGGCGCCGACGTAAGCGCCACGTGGTCGACACGCGCAGCGCCACGGAGGCTAGAGGCGATGAGGTGGGCCGACGTGGGCGGTGGCGGGGATGGCGGCCTTCCCATCCAAGACAAATAATGGCGGCGTCTCACCGTGGCGGGTGGTACAGGAGGTAGAGGTGTGACGAGGGTCACAACGAGGTGCTCACGGGTGCTTGAGGACAAGCTGTGGCGGCCGTGGCGAGGTTGGAGCGGCGGAGAGGCTTCGGGCTCGACAGCGACGGTGCTAGAGCGGTGCTCCGGCGAAACGAAGGTGATCAGGAGGAAGCCCTCGCTCTTGCGATGCCGAAGGTGTAGGTGTCGAGGCTCCGGTGGCTCTGGTTGCGGCGGAATCGCTCACGGAGTTCTGGCGGCGAGATTGGATCTCCGGCTCTAGTGGCGGCTAGGGTTCGCCTTGCGACGAGGCGGCTAGGGTTGGGGTGAGGCGTCGGTGGCCTCCCTTAAATATGGCGGCTCGGGAGAGTCAGGCGGACGCCTAAAACGGCATGGCTCAATGAACTCCGGCGAATCGGAGACGAAGAATAGTAACAGGGTGGGGCCCGCTTGTCGTGGTGAGGCTCAGGCGCGCGAGGGAAAAAAACGCTTGGTGGCGCGCACGCTGCGGCGAAGATCTGGCCGTCCAACCCTGATCGGACGGCTCACAAACAAGGTGACGTTCGGACCGGCCAAACAGCACCACGCCATCGGACCGTCCAAACTGGATCGAACGGTGGAGGTTGAAGCAGAGCGCCTGGAGAGAGGGAGAGAGAGATGGTGGGGGCCACTGTCGAGGTGAGCTGAGCTTGTGTGCCTCTGGGCCTGATCTTTGGTAGGGACAGAAAGGAATGGGTTTAGGCCCAAAGACTGTTTGGAGATTTTAAATAGCTTTTCTATTTTAGAAAATACCAGAAATTCCAAATGGCAATAGAAATTAGCAAATGAACTTGGAAAAATTCTAAAAAATTCTAGAAAATATATCCAAGCACATAGAACCCAAATAAAATAGTTTTGACCATTGTTCATGTTGACTTTAGTCATATTAAATTGTTTTGTTACTCAAAGTCCAATATTAAGCTTTTGAATTAATTCAAATAAATCCAAATGGTGAATTTTCTCTCTACCAACTATTCAAAGGATTTTTAAAGCTCAGAAAATTAGGATGTTACATCACCTTGCCTTGCTTGTTCCCCCACAGGGAGGACAGGACAATGTTGCCGTCCGTAGAGCAGGCCGGACCGTGCCCTCGCCATCACTACCCTGCTTTCGTTTGATCTCGTGAGCTTCGACCTCGAAATTCTTGTCCTTCGTGTTCGCCATGAACCCCTCTTCCTAATACATCCTCGCTTCTTCCTTCCTATGCACCAGAGATGTCGGAAAACCTTTGTCACTGTCGCTGGCCCTAAGCACATGCAGACCCTACCGCCGCACCTGATCTCCTTCTCCTCTCGATTTATAGGTAAGCCCTTCTGCTCCCTCGCATTCCAATTGGTAATAAACTTGGTTTCGGAGCGTGCCCCCCTGTTTCTAGATGACCGTAGCATCGTCGCCCTGTAGCACCATGTTGCGGCATCGTAGGTCATCGTGGAGAGCACAACACACCGCTTCTTCTGGAGCGTCGGGATCCCCTTTAGCTTCGTGTTGGCAATTAGATGGTAGTGCCCTCTTCAATTAATATATTCTAGCCACGTTTAGTAGTTGCCCTTGGCTACCATACCGTCATCGCCGTCCTGGCAGTAGCGCCTCCATCGCCGTCCTGGCAATAGCATCGCCGCCTTAGGCCATCTCCCACTGCGCCGTCGACACTGATAGGATCGCTAATGGTATAGATGCTAAAGTTGTGCTCTAGTTCGTAGATCGCGTAGATATTTTTGGCAGTCATTGTGCATAGTGTCGTTGCCACCCCTACTGTATTGCCGATGCCTAAGAGCCTCTTCCACCACGCCATCGCCGCCATCGTGATCGCCAGGATCGACGCATCCCATTTTGGGGGTCATGGGTGGTCGTCGTGGGTTCCCTCGCCGGCACCAAGCTTGGCCTAAGCCGGCCATGGCTTCCCCTGTGCGCTCCTCTATTTTGGACGGAGAAGACACACTCTAGCCCTAACATGTGGACCCCATAGTAATTGTGGTTAAGTTAATTCTGGTTTAATTAGTGCTTAGTTAGCAGGTAATGTTAGTATGACATGTGGACCCACAGAAGTTAGAAAATCTAATTAGAAGCTAGATTAATGTTTTAAGTGTATGACATGCGGGCCCCACCACTTAGAATACCCTGTATAGACTTAGTCCATAGAACGTAGCCGCCGACATGTGGGCCCCTAGCCCTATGACCCGTCGGGTGGACCAAATCCTTGTGGACAGCGGTCCCACCTATCAGTCTCCCGGTTCTCTTAATAAAATAATTGGAAAGGAATTAAAATTCGTATGATTCATCATGTTGAACCTAGTTTTCAAACGCAATTACTTTGCTTTAAAAGTATTACTTGCATGCTTATTATTATTTATGAAATGCTATGTTAAATATTGGTGCCTAGTTACTCCATATGTTTGTTACTTATTATTTATGTCTACCTTGTCACCGTAGGTTAATTATCATAATAAGATTGTCATTGGTTAACTAAATATTGATAAACATTATTCTTAAATATGCTTAGTGGTTAATTTGAATATGGCACAAACATTGTCATTACAACACTTGGGACATGATATGATTCTTAGTGTGGTAACATGGGTTACCACTAAAAATAGGTTAATGTTTTATAAAATGACAGAGACTTGGGTGAGTGGATTGTATGAGGTGGGTGCAATAATTGCACGATATATGTGTTTACGGGTTGTCTCGCATGAGTTGGTGGAGGTCTGAATCATGTACTGTATTTATGAACTAATAATTATGCAGCCATAAGACTAGTATGTGACAGACCAAACTAGATAATTTACCTAGTCTTGATGCTATTGTCGTATTACGATTAGCTTGGGTCATTCTTTTGGACCTGGATCATAGGAGGCCGTATTTCTGTGTACACACCTGTTGATTTATTACCTGGCATCATATGCCCCTTTCCTTTGGTGGTACTAAGTTGGGATACGTCTACTCCCCCAACAGTGGTTTCCTCGGAATTTAATGCCATCCTTAACGCATGAGGATCGAACTCATTGGATGGTGTAGTATTATAACGAGTTATTGTAAAGACCTTGTTATGATCTTCTTAGTCGCACTACGGAAGTGTGTCAGATGGACATCACAAGTTGATCATATCTTGTGGGTACAGCTGCACAACCTTTGCAGAGTGTATAATCTATTCGAATAGTTGTGCCCCAATCATGGGCATGGCACAGAAGGCCACACTTGGTTAGTTTTGATAGATATGGGATGGAACCTCATATCTAGAGTTAGGTGGATAGAACCTTATATCTAGAGTTAGGTGGATGGAAGCTTATATCTAGAGTCAGGTGGATAGAACCTTATATGTAGTAATAGGTGGATGGAATCTTATTACATGATAAAACATGCATATACAAATGACACTTTGGTTTAAGTTAAAAATGGTTAGGTCATAGGCTTGAAAAACAATTATGGTATTTGAATTAAAATTAGCTTTGTGCTAAAATGACCATAAGACCTCCCCTTGGCAAGCCAAATATCTATATATATTTGCATTTTGTATATGGGCTTGTTGAGTACCTTTGTACTCATTGTTGCTCAAATATGTTGATTTAGACTACGAGAGTAAAGATCTGGTGTATGGATATTTCTATGCATCGGGATTTGGAACTGAAGACGACGTCGAGAACTAGGTCGTAGCCCTAGTCGATTGCTTGTGGTAAATCATGGAGGCCCTTTTGGTTTATTTACATTTTGCTGCTATTTCCCCTTTTAGACTCATTTGGCATGTCGGCCCGTTATGTAAAAACTTGGTCATAAGGTCTATTTACATTGCTTATGTAATATTAAGTACTCTTTTTATTTATACGCATGTCTATTATATTCATCGATATTGTATTATATGAGTCAAGCTCTTTGGTCATGGAGACAAAGGGCTGCTTGTTTGAACTTGACCGGCTTTCGTTTGAAAAAAAGCGGCGAGCCGTCCCAAATGGTCGGCTTTTCGTAGCCGCTTTCGGTCGAAGCCGCTTTATGTCTAAACGTGCGGAAGCCAGAGGCCCGAAGCCTCCCGCAGGGTGCTTCTGTGGCTTCCCGCAACCTCTGTTCCCGAACTACCCTCGAAGACTTCATCGAATTTCTATTCTCTAATGTGAGCTTCGCCCTTGCCATTCTTGTGAAGCTTCTTGAAAAGCTTCTTCTTACCATTGTAGTCTTTTTTTCTTAAATGACTTAGATTTTTCATCCTTATTGTTTGGACAATGAGATGCAATATGGTCCTTCTCCTCACACTCATAACATGTAATGTTGGTGTAGTGATTTTTGCTTGAGGATTGACCCTTGTTGAAGTTGAAGCTTCAGTTTGAGCGCCTCTTCATGAACTTGCTCATTCTTCTTACAAGGAGAGCCATTTCTTCATCGGAATCATCAGCATCCTCTTTTTCAATCTTTTCATCGATTGATTCCGCCTTTGCTTTGAAGGTAATTTTTTTCTTGGAGGCAACTTGCTCCAAGAGATCTTCCTTGTCCTTTTTGTAGAGCTCATTTGTGATTAACTTTCTCAAAAGACCAGTAGGGGCTATTCTTGACAAATTGAAGGAATTTAGAAATAAAGCCACCAATGTCTCATACTTGTCCTATAGAACCCTAAGCATTTTCTCCACAATATCAAGATTAGTTAGTGTTGAACCAGGTCCTTTAAGTTCATTAACTAAGTTGTTCAACCTTGAATACATTTTATTTATGTTTTCATGAGGCAACATGACAAATGTCTCATATTTAATTTTGAACATATGCAATTTGGCCTCCTTGACCGCGGATGTTCCCTCGTGAATTTCGGAAAGAGTTTTCCAAATATCGTGAGTCATCTCAAGCAAACTCACTCTATTGAATTCATCCGTGTTCAAAGTTACATAAAGAGCATTCATTTCTTGAGCATTTAGGAGAGCATTTCGTTCATCTAAATTGGTAAGATTATTCAGATCAATAAACATAAAGAAACCCTCTCGTACAATTCTCCATATGCTAGAACTCATTGCTTTAAGATAGACGATCATACGGACCTTCCAATACGCATAATTTATGCCATCAAATTGTGGTGACTTACGAATGGAGAAACCCTCACTAGCCATCATTTTCTCTCTAAGTGGTAAAACCTAATAGATGAGAGACCAAGCTCTGATACCACTTATAGGATCAAGGATAAACGACTAGAGGGGGTGAATAGGTGGTTTTTAAAATCTTTTGGCTAAAAACATATTTTACCAAATTAAAGCGATAAAATGCAATTTCACAAATTAAGGCCTAAATATTCTAGGGCTTTCTAAGTGCACTACTTATTCAAGGTTAAGCTAAACAATCTAAACAAGATAGCATATAAAAGTAAATGCACAAAGAGAAGAGCAAAAAGATAAACCACACTAAGGAGACAACCGATGTTTTCTCATGGTCTCGGAGACTTGCCGACCTTCACTAATCCACGTTGAGGAAGCTTGAACAACTCAAGCCATCTCCACACGAGTACGTCCCTCGATCACTAGTGGTAGCTCTTCTCCACCCCGGATAGGCAAGCTCCAACCTTCACAAATGCACATGTCTTCTCAGAAGCTTATTTGAGAAGATCACTGAATCACCTTCTTACAAACCATCTAGAAGATGATAATCTCCAAGAGTAATAAACCAATGATTCTTCGCTTGAAGATGCTCAAGTGACACAATGATCAAACTCGACTCAATTGCACTTGAAAAAACCTCTACAACCTTTGCAAGATGATTTTAATGCTCTCAAAGAGTAGAAGAACTAGCAAAGGGCTCAAGAGTATTCAATGTGGTTCTGAAAAGCTTCCTTGCTGCAGTGGGTGAGGTATTTATAGCCTCTACCCACTTTACTAGCCATTAGAGCATGAAATGTTGTAGAAACAGTGAGTCCGGTCCGGTCAGACCACAGGTATATGGCTGGTCAGTCCAGACTATAGAAACAATGGTCGACTAAATTGCATTTAATGCACATAAACTATTTGTTAAGCCATGTCCGGTCAAACCACCCACTCAGGGTTTGGTCAGACCGGGTTCAAGGAATCCAAAAATAGATAAAAACATGCTACTGGAAAAAGCTGGCCGCTCTTTATGAACGGGGGTTCGATTAGTCTGGAGTAACACTTGCAGTCAGTCCGGCTTTAGAAAATTAGTAGCAAGACATAAAAATCACGCTTCTCAGGAAAAAGCTGACCAGGTCACTTGACCCGGAGGTCTGGTCAGTCCGGCCCTCCAACGTCGGTTAGGCCAGATAATCAAATTGAGAAAAGGTGAAGCCAAAAAGAGAGTCTCTGGAAAAAGTTGACCGCGCAACTCAAATCAGGGGTCCAGTCAGTCCGGACTTACGCCAGCGGTCAGTCCGATCAGTAAAAATGCAAATAGGGAGCTCTTTGGAAAAAGCTGACCGCAAAGTTTATCTGGGGGTCCGTTCAGTCCGACCCTTCAACTGCAGTCAGTCCGGCCAAGAAATAAATCACAGATTAATTGTGACCAAATTATCTCAAATAAAACCAATACTTAAACCAAGTGAGTTTGAGCATTTTTGGCATCATTTGCTTTCAAGCTACCAGACATTGATCCCTCTTCGTAGTACGGCTTTCTGTACTAGCAATCCGATCTTTTATCCTTCATTCTCCTAGATCGGTAAAACTATAAAAATATCCTATTTAACTAGATACCTTTGCCTTGAGTTAGATGAGATCCTTTAGAACTCTTTCATCTTTGCCCAAGGTTAACCTTTTCAATCACTCGACAGAACAGGTCAGTCCACGACACATGGTTGTCTTTAATTACCAAAACACTAACATGGGGCCTAGATTCTTCACCGGCGCTGCGACACCCCCTTCTCCTCCTCCTTCCCTGAGCGGCACCCCGTCCTCATCCTTCTCCTCATCCTCCCTGGCTACCTCCTCCCCCCTCCCTCCCCCTGACCACCTTCCCCCCCCCTCCTCGCCGCCCCTAACCCTAGTCGTTGGGGTCACCGGCCAAATCCTAGTCTTCCAGGTTTGGCCTTCTTCTAGCTCCTAGCTCCTATTGGCCGATTTGGGTACGATGCATGGACGAATGGATGGATGGATGGATGACTGGTTTCATGTTTGATGTTGCCATGGTACTCATTGATAATCTAGGTATGAACTTTAAGCATGACGATTGCATGAATCATGTATTGAGATCATGATATAACTGAGCAGCACTCTAGTGTTAAGTTTATTTCTGTCAATGATTCTTCTTGATGAAATAGAATCACTAATAGAGGAAATAACAACATGCAGTGATGAATATGTATGCTGAGCATTGATGCATATTTCTTATGACTCTAGCATGGTCTGGTCCTCACATGCCAGAGCTATTCATGATGCATAGTTGCAAGAACTGAATAAGTCCTATCCATGCTAGTTATGTTTAGATTGCTAGACACATGGGCAAAAATTGATCAGAGCAAGATACTGCTCAAGATCTATAGCAATAGCTCAGTGATGAAACTAAATCTAAGAGCAACCTTTATACACTATCTACTCAAAGCATTTCAGAACACATGCACGCATGCCCTCTATAGTTAATCCACCACTTATACAAGAATTGATATTTGAGCCTACCTTAATTTCAATGAGAAATGAGATGCTGGGATGTTGATTGATGCTTGAGATGAATTGAGATGCTGGTGATGATGATGACTAGGGGATGCTTGATGGATTGTGTAACTTTGTGGTAATCTTATGGCATTCTGGCATTGGCTTGTGTGCATAGACCAAAATTACATCACCTGAGCATATCATCTTTGTCCGTGTTGTTTCGACATTTTTGCCCCACAAAATTATGATGTCCTGATTCTTGGTGGGCTGCATGAGTGAATTATGATCTCTACTGCTGTGAATTGTGATCTCTAATAGCATATCAGTGAGCAAGGCATATTTTTAACATTGCAGTAACAAGGACTTTATATTGCTCCTTTTCCTTCTTTTTTCTTTGTTACTTCTTTATTGTGGAGGGTACATGTGAGAGTGGGAGTGCCTAACACTGCTGATACCGGTCCCAAGCTCGGAAAAAGTGGAGGGGCAAGAATTGTTCAAAGTTTGTAATAAACAAATAACATATCGTCGTTAATAATTATTTGTTGTAATAATCATTTATTGCAATAATTATTATTGTATTTATTTATGTAATAATTGGTTGTATTAATTATTCACTTTAATGATGTTTTCTAATAATAATTTATTTTATTATTTATTTGTTGTAGTAATTATGCACTGCAATAATTGTTTATTGTGATTATGTATTGCAATTACTTCTGTAATAATTGTTTGTCGTTAATTACATTAATTGTGGTCAATTTGTCGTTAGTCGTCGTCAAATATCGTTAGATATCGTCACTTGTCATTAACTATCGTTAGTTATCATCAAATGTCGTTAGTTATCGTCACTTGTCGTTAAACCGTTAGTTGTCGTCAAATTCAATATAATAATTGTTTTTAGTAAATATTTGTTATAATAAATATTGATTAGTCATCGTTAATAATCGTCAATTGTCGTTAGTTGTCATTAAACATTGTTAATTGCGTTAAACTGCATCAAACAAGCTATTACCGTCCTCAGGGGTATTTTAGATATTTTTCATCTCGGAAGCTACAACAAGCCTACCTAAAAGCCAGTCAGCCAAACACCAAATCTCTTCAACCCAGCCGTTCAGCCCTACAGTACAGCCGAAAGTCGTTTTTCAAAAAAGCCACAGCCGTTCCAAACACCCCCAAAGCTTCGAAGCACCTAGCTCAACTAGGCTGATATTCCAACCTAACCAGGGATGCGATTTGCGAGGAGTTCGCGTTCGAGCAGTGAAGTAGATCACGGTCGGAGCATCGCCTCAGAAGGACCACAGATTCTTGCTACTCCCCAAGGAGTACAACGTGTGCTAACCCTCTTCCTATCAGCCAAAACTCGCAGCCAAGCGGCCGGATGGCCAGTTCGGTTAGGTCATTAATTCCCCGTTGGCTGATGAGCTAACGGGTGTCGAGACTGTATTGCATCATCTACCAACACCTCTGGCATTGCAGCGTCGATAACGAGGCACAACTCGATTTTTTAAAAATAATATTACTTTAAAAGATAATTACAAAAATAAATAGTCGCACCAAAAAATTACAAAACTAGGTGTCTATCTCCAGTTCAACTAGCGACAGGGACCCTGTTACTCCCAGTCGCCGGTCCAACTTTCTCTCGCCAGTTCAATCAAGCGGTGAAGTGAACAAATATCCTATCACTAGTTGAATGGCGGCGAAACACCTGTCATTTGTTGAATCTGGCGACTAGAGCCTTAACACCCTATAAAAGACCGTTAAATAATTATGGAGGCATATATGTTTATTTTTGTAGGTAATATATTTAGCAAATCTTGTTTGTAGGCTATTACTTTTTGGAAATGCTAGCAACTGGTGACAAGGTTGGCTGGTACGTTTGTGCTTTTTGTAGATTCTCAAGGGTACAAAATCTGTTAGACTCGTAATAACATTTTGTTATCGTGGTATGTTGTTATAGTGCGGTAAATTTCTGAAGATTTTTTTGAGGACGATTGAGGTAACAACGATTCGTAAGTACGTAGGTAAGTGATATTTTGATGCGCCAGGGATTTCAATTGGTGCTAAGTGAATGCACCATTTTTTTGGTCTATATATTTATGTTGTTCCATGCATTGCTACACGAAGAATTGAAAGCGAATCAACAACGGGTTTTGGAGTCGTAGTAGCGAATTGAAATAGACTTTATAATAAAGTTGCAAATTACATGGCGCATAGGGTTTGGTTACATGCATAAGCAACTACATCATGCACGATGTAACAAACAAAAATACATCTACGATACATATGCACATTTTGGGATTGGAAATACAGTCGATTGGAACAAAGATCATTAGCTTCAACGTGGGACTAGTACGGAATGGCCGGACCTACTGCGTGGACCAGGGCCATTTGCCCTTCCTTGCAAGCTCAGTGTTGTACTCCTCGCTGGTCGCCTCAGCCTCGGCTGCCATTTCCCTCTTTTTCTCACGCTCCCTCTCGTGAGCCTCGCGCTCCCTGTGCTTGCACGCCTCGAGATGAGCTTGCATCTCCCGCCGGATACGCTCGTTGTGCTCTTCATTACAGTGCTCCTCCTTCCTCCTTTTGCGGTCCCTGTTGGCATCCCACTCCTCGCAGTCGAGACCTCACTGGTCGTGTGGGTGAATCTCTTGGTCGATCCACATGCGGTAGCCACATAGCGGATCCAAAGACTACGGGTAGATGGGAGAGGTTGTTAGTGTGTACTTTGAAAGAAAAATGGTAGGGGAACATACTATAACCGGTCATTACCAGTCGCCGATAGCAGTCCATGTCCCAACAGCGATCGGGATAGTCCGAGGAGTAGTTGGCGCAACCCAGTAACACATGCCTAGGTTGAGCCACAACTTAGACTTGAAGAAATTGCATGTATCCCTGCGCCAACAGAGAGGCGGCGTATCCCCCTCGGGTGGGTCTTGCGGTGAACGCTTGGTGGGAATGTTTCGGTAGGGGTTGCTGCTACGGGGGACATGTAACGCCCCGACCAGGAGGTCTCCAGACCTAGCTGCAACAGGACCCAGGAGGTCCTGTCACGGCCAAACCAGGAGGCCTCCAAGTCTGGCCGCAACCGGGCGTATTGAGTCGCTTCGCCAGTCTGGAAGTGCTGCTGATCGATAGAACGTTGTGAATTTGTTGAGTTCTTTAAGCTAGCTTTTGAGTTGGTTCTTTGCTTGGTTGTTGTTTTGTTCTATCCCCTCTTGGTCTTTTGTCTCTTCCCTATCCTTGGTCTCTTTCCCTAACCCTCTGGAGCTCTCGGCAGATGGTGAGTTCTCGTTGTCCTAAAGGTGGAAGCAATGCCAGCGGCAATGGCTCTCAAAATGTCAGCATTGGAGGCAACCAAAGTCTGACAGTAGAAACACTTCGGAATCTGAATTAGTTCTTGGTCACTCAGACTCAGCGGATGTAGCAGATAATGCAGCGAATGCATGCCGACAATGCTTCCTCAGCCTCTGCCCCTGCAGCACTGGAAGAGCGCCCCCTGTGAAGAATTATCCAAGGATAAACCACCAAAAGTCTCTCTTAACGAAGATGCAAGTCACCTTCTCCCTGAAGGCTGCCACCCTTGGAAGTTTGTTATCAGTTTCAACTGTGGGGAGCAAGGACATGTTGCTTATGGATACCCCCAAAAAGGAAAGCCAAGACAAGAAATTCTTTGTGCTAGCTACAATAGCATTGGACACCGATTCTTCAAGTGTCCCAGGAGGAAGGAAGTCCAGTACCGAGTTTGCAACTGCTGTGGCAAGAAAGGGCACTTTGTCAAGCAATGGCCCTTGCAAGAATCTTTGGCACCCCAAGAAGCCTCAGCACTAGAAGATAGACCTGAGAAACCTGAGACATCCCACCCAGTGGCAATTAGTTGTTCAAGTTATGGAGACAAGGATGGTTCGAAGACACCATTGACCACTGCAACCCAGCAGCAGAGTACAATAGATCAAGCCACCTCTAATCAAGACAAGTCAGACAAGGCCATGGATTCATCTGTCAGGTTATCCCAAAGAGCTAAGGGACTGAGCTAAAACAGAACCAACCCCCGAGGTGCCCAATTTGCAAGCTGCCTGCCATCAACAGGACAAGAGTCGCAAGAGGAAGATGGAAGATCAAATGTGGGTCAATAAGAAGAACTCCAAGAGCAGCTCTTGCACCTCCAAATCACCTGTTCAAGACCAGTCCCAGTTGAAGCACTTCCCTGCCACCCCTTTTCTTTCTAGCCTCTCCAAATCTCGGGGTCGAGATTCCCTTAAGGGGGGTAGGATTGTAACACCCTGATTTTCTGAGTCTTTTTAAAGATTTTCAAAAATAAAAAGAACCATTTGGTTTTGTTGAAGTCCTAAAGCTTAACTTGATATTTTTAGAATTCAAGTGTTTAAAATGACCAAACCGAACTTCAACTAATCCAAAGCTTGGTTTATTTGGAGTTGTTTGACCTCTAGAGTAGTCTCACCCTTTCTCTGTTGTATCTGCTCTCCTCTTAGCCCAGCTCTTTCTTTCCAAACCTCCCTCTTGTTTGGCCATCTCCTTGAGTCCAGACCTCTTTGAGTTTGGACCTCTCCTCGTGTCCAGATTTCCTTTGCGATCAGACCCCCCTTTTCTTGTTTGTTTGGACATTCTCCTATGTCCGGACTTCCTTATGTTTGGGCATTCCTTATATACCCAGACCTATCTCTTGTTTGGACATTTCCTCTATGTCCAGATTTCTTTCGAGTCTAGATCTCCCCTGAATCTAGACCTCCCTTGCGCCTAGACCTCTTTGTTTTAGACCACCTCTTTGCTTGGGCATTCCCTTGTGTCCAAACCTCCTTTCCCTGCTCGGGCTATGTCCTCCTAGGCAGCAGACCTCCCGTCGTGTCTTTTGTTTTGATTTCCTTTAGTCCTGATCTTTTTGTTGGTTTGAATCTCTTTGTGGTTCAGACCTCCTCTTTATTGGTTTGAATCTCTTTGTGGTTCAGACCTCCTCCTTGTTGGGTTGAACCTCCCTGTGTTTCTTTGGACCTCCCCGTGCTCCCTTGAACCTCCCCGTGTTCAATCAGACCTCCCTGTGTTCATTTGGACCTCTCTGCGTTCATTTAGACCTCCTTTGCCTTTTATTTTGATCGTCAGGACCTCCCTCGGGTTCATCCTGACCGCCAAGACCTCCTTTGGTTCCATCTTGACCGTCAAGACCTCCTTTGAGTTCATCTTGACTGTTGAGACCTCCTTTGATCCCCCCTTGACCGTCGGGATCTCCCTTGAGTTAATCCTAACTGTCAAGACCTCCTTTGCTCTTCATCTTGATAGTCAAGACCTCCCCTGATCTCATCTTGATCGTCAAGACCTCCTTTGAACCACCCTCTGTGGATCTCCTCCGTTGGATCCCTTTCCCTTTGAAACCCCTCCGCTTAGACCTCCTTCCAGTCTAAGACCTCCCCGTGCGGCTCAGCTCCGCGCCTTCATTTGGAACCGTCCAATCTACATTGGACGGCCTAATCTTGTGGCACGTTCGGCTAGTCCGAACATCCCATCCTTTTGAGCCACCCGATCTGAATCAGACGGCTCTGTTGCACTGAGCCTTTCCCTTTGCCCTTTTGACCTCCTTCTCTTCAGGACCTCTAGTCTTTTTGTAAAGGCCACCCTTGATGGTCAGGACCTCCCTGTCTGCAGGACCTCTTTATTCTTTAGACCTCCTTGTCCCTTGGACCTCTTAGCCTTTTATACCTCCTCAAGATCTCCCTTGATCTCGTAGGACCTCCCTGTCCAGCGGACCTCCTCTATGGTTTTTGCAAAGACCACCCTCTGTGGTCTCTTTGCGAAAACCACCCATTGTGGTCTTTTTGCAAAGACCACCCCTGCGGGTCACGACCTGCCCTTGGACCGTGACCACTCCTCTTTGACCAGAGTGTTTTTCAAGTTGACTGGTTCCACTTGACAGTCTTGCTTACCCTCATCCTTATCCGCCACCTAAGTCTTTGCGCATTTAATGCCATTTGAGCCGTATAAAATACAATCACTTACGCGGCCCTTTGTTTTCTCTCCTTGTCTCCTGACCTCACAGCATATCTTGTCCTTTTTGCCCTCTCCTTTCACCAGCTGGTCTTATTTTGTCCTGTTCTCTCTAGCCACTTGGCCATACCTGGTCTTGTCCTTCAACTACCTTTGACCCATGAGTCCTTGAGTCGCAGCGACACTTTCCTCCTCTTTCTTCACCGGCTATTAATAGCCTAAGCAGTACTTCCTCACCTTTGGCCACATACACTTCCCTCGTTCTTGCCCAACTTTCTCTTGCTTGGAGTTTCACCTAGAAGGCAACTGGAATCACACCATCGCCTCCTCGTCGCCAAGAAGACCACTGGAGGTTGCGCCGCCACCTCACCGCCGAAGGAGCTCACCGGAGCGCTAGCACCTCCTTCAACCGTTGCCACTATCTCTCGACCCCCCCCTCCTCCTCTATCTCTCTCTCGGCCTTGGTGAGTGTCCCTGTGCCTTGTTCTTTTTCATTTTTTTCATACGACCACCTTGCGTAGTTGTGACCTGTGCAGGACCTCCTCCTTTGGACCTCCTGAGGGTCTTCCCTTGTAAAGATGACCTTCTTGGTCTTTTTGCAAAGACGACCCTCTTGGTCATTTTACCAAGACGACCCTCTGGGTCTCTTGCAAAGACGACCCTCTTGGGTCCTCCTCAGGACCTCTCCCTCAGACCTCTCCCTTGGGACCTCCCCAAAAGACCACCCTTGACCTCCTCGGGACACCCTCTTCAGGATGTCCCTTGAGCTCCTCAGGACCTTCCCTCTCCAGAGGACCTCCCTTCAACCTCTTAGACCTCCTTCAACCCATTGTACCTTCTCCTAGAGCTTGTTCCTAGTTTTTCTAGTTTTGTCCCTTACTGTTTGTTTTAATTCGGGTTGTTTAGAGTTCCTTTGGATCTTATTTGGTTGTTATTTGATTCTGCTTTGCTTTGTTCTCATGTAAATTGCGACTCTTCGGGGAGCCCGAGTTCTCCTAGTTAGTTCCTCAAGCTTTCAAGCCAGGCAAGTTACACCCTTGATCATATTGAACCTAGTATTTCAAATTAATTAAGTTGTGTTTCAAATTATTACTGCATGCTTATTTCAATTCAAGTAATTTAAATCCCTGTTTTAACTTTGTAGTTATTCCTAATTCCTTTGTACAACCAGATTTGATTGATAAATTGATCACCCCCTTGTCACCATAGTAAAGGCTGGTTGGTACATTAGTATGAACTAGCATGTGTTGCTAAACTTTGAGCTTAGACATGCTTAGACCAAAATTCTTGTCTTGTGATACCTTACTGCCAAAAGACCAATATTGTCTAAATGTTTTAATCCATGACATTGGGTTGTCGTGGTAGTTTGCAAATGTGTTTTGAAAAGCAAAGAAAAAGGAAAAATTGGTTTGGACTTGGGTGAATTGGTTGCTTGGATGGTGCATGTTTATGCACCGGCTCAAGCTGGGTAGGCTTGAGGCCCAGGGTTTTGTGGTGGTCGCCCAGGTCAGTTAAGGACCGGTCTTCGAGTGTATTTTGCCATGCCTCACTGTGCAACCACATGTTCTATATGGGCAGAACCTGACTGATTAATTTGCAAAGTTCCATCGTGGTCATTCCTGTTGGTGCAATGGGTGGTCATGTTATGACCTATGTTAGTCCCACCCGGCGTAAGAGGGGGCCCTGAACCTGCTGATGGATAGTCCAAAGGGGGCGAAACCTTAGCGAGGAGGGACTGCGATGGAATGATGCATTGTAAAGGCCTTGTCACGTACTCTAGACCTCTCACCAATGGATGTGTGAGGTGGTATTGACGAATGCCAAACAAACTAGAGAATTCGTGTCATGTGGGTAAAGTTGTACACCTCTGTAGAGTGAAAATCTATTCGAATAGCCGAGTCCACGGTTAAGGACATGCTGGCAAAGCTGCTCCTAGTTAGATGTTGGTTTTGTTTTCAAAATGTTTTATTAAACTGTTTTGGATCTCTATCCAAATGGGTTTTGGGCGGGGAGCCTTGTGACAGGAGGGTATCCTTCACCACTTGTGATGAATGTTATCCAAACTGTAAAACTGATTTGAGAAAAATAAATTTTAGTTATTGTATAACTACCTTAAAACTTAGTACATGTATTTGAAAGAAACTTGGCTTTATGTAAATCAACCATATTAAGCCTTCCTTTGAGATATCCACATATGCATGCCATCCTGTTATCTAACGGGTGTAACTTGCGAGCACGGTTGTTGTGCTCACTCTTGCTTGATATTGTTTTTAGCAGGGGAAAAAGAGCTTGAGGTGGCCTGCGTAGTGGACCAAGAGGTCCTGGTCGACTAGGATGTGCCCTCCAGCCGATTGCCTATGGTGTATCGGGTGGCCTGCCTGTTTAATCTTCTGTTGTAATTTGTTTTCTGGCTTGTAAGCCCTCTTGTAATCAACTCCTTTGTTATTAATAAAGTACACATTGGATGTTTGTTATCACTGTTGTATGCTGTGCGAGCTAGCCATTGATCCTTGGGACTAGTTCAGTTTGCACAGAGGACTTGGAGTCATGCCAAGTCTCATGACCTCCTCGGGCTTAGTCTCTTGACCTCCCCTGGGACAGGTCGTCGCACTTGGGATCACCCCATGTCCCACGCCCACCTTCGGACCTCTGGATGGTCTTGAAGGACCTCCTGGGTGGTCTTGAGGACCTCCCAGGTCCAATCGTGTCTGGGTTCTCCTGGGCCCGGTTGCGACCAGACTTGGAGACCTCTTGGTTTGGCCGTGACAGGACCTCCTGGGTCCTGTTGTAGCTAGGTCTGGAGACCTCCTGGTCGGGGCGTTATAGGACATCATTATGGGGAGGAGCCCTCCTAGCATGCTCCCTTTGTTCGTCTAGGGCCCCAGCACGCCTTGTGAGTTCGCGGATCTCGTCCCATTACTTCTCTATCTGAGCAAGATTGTGTTGAAGTGTTGATGCAGGAGAACCCGCCGCGGAAGGGGTAGTACTTATATGCCGAGGCGGCCCTGCGTACGCGGCTAAATCGTAATTCAGCTGAAGGAAATTCGCGTCCACGAGGCAGCCACCCCGAGGAGGAATCGTGTGGCAACGTTGCGTCAAGTCTCTGCATAAAGCTGCCTTGTCGGGTAACATCGGTGTGCAGAGCTGCCTCATCGTGTCACGTTCTTGTCATAGTGTGATATCATATCCGTATGTAAAGGTCACGTGGGGTAGTCCAGGTGTACAAAGAGGTCTATGTGGGGGAGTCAAGGCATAGAAAGGTGGCGTGGTCGAGGTGTGCACGCAAAAAAAGAGATACCAAAACACGAGACTGCATAATAATAGTTGTACAAAAATTAATATTTACATGGCATGACTGAAATTTTGATGAACAAATATCTACCACAGCCCCTCTTGGGGCATACCTCGCGTGTCGCCCCTAGCCTTGGATGGGGCCGCTGCAGGCGCTGGTGTGAGTACGTCAAAGCATCAGGCTGCCAAGGTACTCGATAGACGCGAGTAGCCGGAGGTGGTGTCGCGAGGTGGTCCTACGTCAGCTGGGTCAGTCCCGGTGCACCGTGCAGCTGTGACGCCCCCACAGAGACCTGGGTGCCACGCTCGTCCAAGTAGTAGTCCCTGGCCACTGCCTCGTTGTGCAACAAGTTCCCCTCGTCCCAAGGCGGTGTAGGAACTGTTAAGCATTACGTTACGCATGTAATCTTGGCTAAAACCACGAAATAGCACGTTACGCAAGCAAGCAAGGTAGTTATACCTGGTGGCACGAAGGTGGGTGCCGATGACTCCGTGTACTCCTGCCCCGAGTACTAGTAGAGCTCAGGACATGCAAGACAAGATTGCCGTTAGTAACTAGTGGGGTTCAAAATAAAGAAGCGGAAGTGAATGCCTCATGCTCACCTGCAAAACTGTCTCGTGGTGCTCTCACCACGGTGCCACGAGGAACAGCCAGCCACGTCCGGGGTAGGGGCCTGTGGCCGTGAACCACCATGGCTGACCCCTCCTCCACGCACTGGTGGGTCCACTGGGCCCCTTGGTCTGCGACAAGTCATGATCTGGATCTCTTGCCTCACCCTCTGCGTGATCCGCTACAGGACCCCTATGGTGTCCTCGAGTGCCATATGCTACGCAGAGGCTGTCAACTCGAGGACCTCCCGATGTAGATCCACATGTACACGTAATCAACAAGTTGGAAACCTAAATCTTCATTAAATATAAAGTACGGACCGTTCAATACGTATCACGGGTGGAATGCGGAGTCCAGCTGGGTGGGGTACGTGTCGGATGTCGCAGCCTCGTGTCATGGTGGGTCGTCCACGACCTGGACGCAGCAAAGCCTCGTCCGACCGACGTACCACTCCATGTACTCCGCGTACTCCCCGGGGTCTTAGTGAGCATCCTCCAAGACAACGTCGCGGTAGGCGTTGATCCAGCCCTCAACCCAAGGGAACATCTTCTCCGCCCAAGAGGTGGTAGCACGTACTCCCCTCCTAGTGTACCTGTGGACGGCAAGATAATTATTTGGTCAGTACGTAACGCAGATTGTATGAAAGAAGTAAAACGTGAACTTACCTATGGATGTGGGCCAACAACCATTGGCCCCAGGGGCCTAGGACCTCCTGTCGCAAATCGAACTGGCGCATGACCCGCTCCACCTGGTACTCCTCCACGAAGACTTCGTGCAACAAGACCCTCTGAGTGTACCGGTACGCGTAGTCTCGCGTGCACAGCCTCGATAGTCCTCCGGGCGTGCACACATACACCCTCTCCCGAGTGTATGGTCTCCAGATGACGCGGTCATCCGTCAGCTGATCGAACATCGCAACGTAGTCCGAGTACGACCCCTACGTAGTGATCGGCGTGTAGGTGACCTATGGAATAGGCGAACGAAAACTTAGCACACGGAATAAAATGTTACATTACGAACAATAATAAATATTCATGAAACTAATCCATCGGCGGTACCACATCGTGCCCATGATCGGCCGATCAATGTCATCGCCCTCAGTGTACAAACTGACCGTGTACGCTCCCAAGTCCAGTTGTGGTTGTCCGATCTGGAAACGCTCGAAGGACCACAGCTGCAGAAGTAGCGGGCATCCAGAGAGGATGGAGCTATTCTGGGCCCAGTGGCACGCGTCACACAGTGCGTGGTACGTCACGTACAACATGATCGGACCCCAGGCGTAGGGCTGGATCTCGTCTACCACCCAGTCCGCCGCCAGCTGATGTGCGTACCGGATGTAGTGCTTGTCAACACTGTCGTCGTGGGACCCTAGGAATATGACCCACCCGAACAACCACAACAAATAGGCCTCGAAGTGCCTCCTAACAGTGTTGTCGTCTGCGTCCGCCACCATATGCTATGGCTGCAAGAAGACATGTATACATCAGCAAGCGGCACGAATGAATTGATGCAAGAGGACAATAGTTACGTCGACTTATGTAGAACTGGCAGATCCAACTCAGCGTCGGCTCGTGGGGGCTGCTGAACTCTGTGTACCTACTGCCCGACGGCAGCACATCCTAGAACCTCACCAGGAGGTCCGTGCGCCACATGACCGGGATATCGTACACCGCCATGGGGAAGCCAGCGCAGGGCAACCCGATCAGGAAGGTGACTTCCTGAAGGGTTGGCGCCATCTCCCCTCACGGAAGGTGGAACGTGTGCGTCTCTGGCCTCCAACGGTCAACCAGCGCCGTCAGTAGGGCTCGGTCATATGGAAAACGCCTGGATGTATGACCAGGACTGCGGTCTTAATCGTCCTCCCACGTCGCCTCCACCATCCTCGCCAGCGGAAGGAGGCCTGCCGCCCTCAACCTGCGTCGGGTAAGGTTACGAACGAACGTTAGTCTACCCGAAGTAGTCAGGTTGCAAATGAGTACACTAAGATCGCAACGACACGTACCTCAGAACCCAGCACAGGTCCACCCTCCATGCCCTAGTGGGCGTGCGCGGCCACAACACACCCAGCTCAATCATCGCCTCGCCCTCCTAGGGAAGGATGGTACTGATGCGGCTACGGTGATACACGTCAATCACCGGGTCAAGCAACTCGTACGACCACTGTGCAGCGTGGCCTGGGTCTGCCATACCTGAAAATTCAGTTCATAAATTGTAAAGACCGCGAAACATGTACATAAGGTAATAGGAAGCGGCATTAAGAAAATAATTACCAGCCACAAACAAAAACCACATTTAAGTTGGAATTATTTTGGTTATACCTACCCTACTTAGCTACTCCGAATTTTTTTCTACAATTTTAAAACATGTCATGCAATTTTCCTAGTTCAAAATAAATTTTCGGCATTAACAATATATTTACCGCACACAAATGAGTAGCTAAATAAAGCTGGGATTACTCTGATTACATTGTACCTACCCTACTTAGCTACTCTGAATTTTTTTCTACAATTTTAAAATGTGTCATGCAATTTTCCTAGTTCAAAATGAATTTTCAGCATTAACAATATATTTACCGCACATAAATGGGAAGCTAAATAAAGCTATGATTACTTTGATTACGTTGTACCTATCCTACTTAGCTACTCCAGATTTTTTATACAATTTTAAAATGTGTCATGCACTTTTTCTAGTTTAAAATGAATTTTCGGCATTAACAATATATTTACCGCACACAAATGAGGAGCTAAATAAAGCTGAGATTATTTATATTACACTCTACCTACCCTACTAAGTTACTCTGGATTTTCTATGTCGCTATTTATGTTGCAAACCTATTGTGTTCTATGTTGTTATTTTTGTTTGCTAACCGACAAAGTTTTGACATAATGTACGAAGTTGCAAAAAACTATACCTGCAAGATGGCCGACCGGATCTAATGCTTCTTCTCTCTATCCTACGTTGCAAAATAGCTGGGCTTCGCTATCTTTCTTCTCTCCCTCTCCTCCTCTCTTCTGTTTTTTTAATTCAAATGAGCTTAGGGCTGATTTCTTACGGTTTATATAGCCAGGTTGCTGTCGCCGGTTGAACTAGCGATAGGTTGTTGTCTCTAGTTCAACTGGTGACAGAACAACTGTTCACTTTCTGTCACCAGTTTGCTAGTTGAACTGGCGACAAGTAATTGGACCGGCGACACGGGGTCAACAGGGTACCTGTCGCCAATTGAACTGGCAACAGCCACCTAGTTTTGTAATTTTTTGGGGCGACTATATATTTTTGTAATTATCTTTTAAAATAATATTATTTTTAAAAAATCAGCACAACTCTTCGAGCGCGAGCAATCCGATTGACGTGCGCGACATTCAGATCGTTCGAGATTTTTTTTATAAGAAATAAACCTTTTGTTTAATCATTTTAGAAAATAATTTTATTTTTAAAAAATAACCTTCGGTCATTGGTCCTCCAGGCGACTAAGTTCAATCGAGCGGTGGGCCAACGACTAGCTTACGTGGGAGGCCGAGACACGTAGCGGAACCGTGATTGAGACCTTGGTCTGCCACGTGTCTCGGTCGCGATTTGGTGGCGCAATTGAGGCCTATGTCGGGCATAATTATCGGTCTAGAATGTGATTGAGGCTAGTTGCCAATCGAGCTGCGGATCGAAACGCAGCTTGTGTTCCCCATCACAAATGAGGCTAATTTTTAAAGAAATTATTTAAATAAACTTATATTTAATTTTAAAAAAGTGGAGTTTGCTAACTGTCATTGTTTGTAAATAAATAATGTGTTAATCGTTTTACGTGGATAAACCCCTTTTAAGTTTTTACATAAAGAACTCAAAATTTGGTGAGATATTTTGTAAGCTTCGGTTCAAGCGAGGCGAGAATGGAGCAATGGAGATGAGATTCCAAGCCTGGCATAATACTTGACCATGGAGGTCTGAATTACATGGCGCGTAGGATTGGTTAGGTGCATATGTTTGTTTGGCTATTCCTACGGTTATCGTAGTGGTACAGGAGCATCATTGCAAGAACAATCAAGGTATGTTTGTGCCTTCTTGGCAGTCCATTTCCATTTCTGGAGCATCAACTTGTAGTCCTCCATCCCCAGACCGGGTGACATGATCTCCTGTACCTCTCCTTTCCTGTACGTCTCTTCTCCCTCTACTTCCCCTGTTTTCCAAACTAGCTCGAGTGGAGTCTTGCCTGTAGTGGTGGAGTATGCAGCAGTTTTATAGATGATTAGGGTGTAGTGTTGAGGGGAGTAAATTGTGGTGAATGGAAGTCACTTGCATCCGCTAGAAGGAATCTTTAGCTATATTATAGCTCAGAGAATTGTCAATTCATAGGGAAAAGCTGGTGCATGTTGTCAACTAAGACCGAAAAGCTTGAACCAGGGTCTAATCATTTCGGTCTGAAAAAGCAGATGGCAAAATGTTGTCACTTCAGTCTGAAAAGCGTGGGACAGAGTGTTGTCTATTCAGCGTGAAACGGAGGCATTATGCTGTTGTCAATTATCAATTAGTAGGGGAGGATGTCTACTAGTATTAGCAAGAATCATGTAGCAATCCCCTTTATGTCACGGTGTTAACCACTGAGGAAGGAACTGAAATTGAGTAGCATGCCCCTTATGTCGCGGTGCTAATTGGAGGAGGTAGGACCAAGACCCAAGCACCATAGGAAGAAGCTTAAAATGTCAAATTTTAGAGCATGCAGTAGTACAACAAATCACATCGTCTACATCGATACTAAGGCGCGAAATAAAAGATGTACCATGTATGGTATTAATGATCTACATGTCAATCTCCCCTTCTCCCTGTCCACGCCTCTGACCCTGTCCTTGTCCCTATTGTCGGCCCCGCTTGGACCAATGGGCCACTACTGGTCACTGCCTAGGTCCTAAAGGGTCCACTGCTCAGGTGCTTGGACGACCCTATCTCCAAGTGGCACAATATGAGCAGGTATGACGTACGGATCCATGAACTGCGTTGGCTGCGTCTCGTGTGGTGCGCTGAACAGTTGTGAACATGTAAGCACGTCACAGTCGTTGACGAGGTACTCATTCAAATCACTTTTGTTGCAGGGATGCACATATGAGGGGTGATGACCAATGCGTACCTAGTTTGCAAAAGTAGTGAAGTGTTAGACACTCAATGCAAGTTTTGTAGTTTTCAATCATGGCAAAACTAAAAGCGATGGTGGCAAGCACCTGGCGTGGGCATCATCATGGGAGGGACCCATGATGAGAATGTGTGGCAACAGCGTGGCCTTCAGTCGTGACAATGTGGCGTGACTGAGGTCACGCGCGTGCCTATCACACAAGTGGTGCCAGGTGCCTGCCAGTCGCCCAGTCACGCTTCCCTCGCGTAATTGGGTGACATAACTTAACGTCGTCTGTTTGTCGCGTGACTGAGCGTCGACATACCTCAAATCGCTGATCCACCGTGCAATTAGGTCTAGTCGCCTCGTAGGCGACGACTGAATTTTATTTTTGTAAAAAAAAATGTGAGTTATTTTTTGTAAAACGTTTTAAAAATATACGTTTCTACGTGGGCCTGTTTCACGGCCTTTACGTCCACTGTCCTGCCCTAATGGTCTCGGTGAGAACCTCTGCTTGCACGGCCCGAGCTGTAAAAAATCAAGCGCTGCCCGTAAATCTCGTAGAGCCCACCCAAGACTGCTTCGCGGCGCGGTCCGCAGCGCGACCCTCGGCCCTTTTAGGCTTTTACCCGCCCCCTTGCGCCGCTCGCCGCGCGCAAAACCCCTCCCGCCGCCGCCGCTGTCTCGCCACCCACGGAACTCCCTCGAAGCGCCGCTCGGGGAGACGCGCTCGCGCCATGGGGCGACCAAAGGGCGGCGCCGCGGCGTCCTCCTCCTCATCGTCGAAGAAGCCCAAGGCCAAGCCGAAGCAGCGCGGCGGCGTCGACTTCAAGGTAACCCAACCAACCACCCGTCTCCAGCGCCCGCCCCGGCCCCCAATCTCCACTCCGAGCCAGCTCGGCCCTCACTGCTTTAAGCTTTCGGTGGTTCTCAGAAGTACAAGCACAAGGTCGGGCGTAAGCTGCCGCCGCCGAAGAATGCCACCAACACGGAGATCAAGTCCAAAGGTGGGGTGAGCTTTTGCTTCGTTGCTGCTTGGTTTGAGGTGCTGCGGCGGTTCTTAATTTAGAGTTTTGGGTTGTGCTGTGTGCATGCAGCGATCGTGCTGCCGGAGCAGAGCATGGCGTCGGAGAGGTCGGGCATGGCGGTGAACAAGCGCGAGCTCACGCTGCGGGAGCTCCTGCAGCAGACGGTGCACTACAATGCCAATGTGCGGCGAGGTGAGCTATCTCTAGCCCCTCTCTGCACGGCACACTGGGTTGCTGGCTGCACTGTCACCAAATACACTGTGAATCCGATTTGATGCACCCATGATAGGTAGCTAATCAGAAGTATGCTGTTTTGTTTTTTTGTTGAAGCTGCATTGAATGGAATAAATGACCTCGTTGTCAAGCATCCGGCAGAGCTTAAACTGTACAAGGTTGCTATAATTGAGAAGCTGCAGGAAAGGATATGCGACACTGACAAGGTGGTTCGCGAATCGTTGTACAATATACTGCAGTCTCTGATCTTCCCGTCTTTGAAAGAGGTATTTTACCCTCTTGTCTCCAAGTGTTGCTGGAATCACAAGAAATCTTTTAATTGTACACTAGTTTTCTCTCTCTACTTTTTGCATCACACCCTATGCTTCAATAGATGCACAGAGTAACAATTGAGTCTTGCTCATGTGATATTTTTTCTGTATTAACCACAATTTACTTCCTGCTTATTGACTGCAAATATATCGCGGAAGTCTTCTTTGTTGACAACTTGACGATGAATGATACCTCAGTAAGGTGCTCCAAGCACCATCCTTCACTTCATTCTGTTTTTGCCTCCTATTGCCTGTTTTGTTTCCTGCTCATGGACCATTGAGGCTCTTCTAGCTAGTATAAGAACATAGATGCCATATTTTCCATATCTTATTCCTCTGGCCAGCTCCATTTTCTAGTTCTATGTTCTTGGCTTCAGATGTGAGCTATTGATCTCTATTTATCACAGGATAATGCAATATCTACGCGTAGTACACTGTTTCTGCTGATGGCCAATATTTTGAATGGAATGACCCACCTATCTATGGATATCCAGTTAACGGCTTTTAGGTTTTTGGAGCTTGTGGTTCTTAATTTCCCATCCTCCTTTCCCAGATATGCTGAACAGGTCAGTGGACTTCTTTCATGTATTGGTGTATCGAATGTTGAAACGCTTCTAGTGTTCTAATGAAGTTAGGTTTATTAGAGATGTATTGTTCTGCTTATACCATGACTACTTGCCCCCCGATAAATGCCCTTCCCCTTTTGTCTTTCAGAAGTAGGCATATGTTAAACTACCACACCACAACTTGCTTCATAGTCTGGCTCTCATCAAGTGATTATATGCACTAAAGGATATATAATTGAAACTGCTGCTTATTCCTGCTAGGAATTATGTGTGATTGACCATTTTTCATCACCAAGTAATATTTAAGTTGTATTATTCCTTCTGACAGGCTTTCAACAACTTTGTTGCTGTACTGAGCAACGACAGGATCCATCTCCAGGATAAGAGTAAACTTAACAGTGTCCTGAGTGGGCTCGGACAGTGCCTTTCCTTGGTTGCTCGTGTGACTGAAAATAATGATGAGTCAAATCGACTGGTTTGTACTGTTAGCACACTGAAACATTTTTTTCTTTGAAAATTTCTTCCTGACACAGCTGGAGCTGACCAGGCTAGCAAGCGCACATGTTCTGAAATGTACCGATGCATCAAGCACCTTTTTAATTTTATCGTAGTGATCATAATCTTTGCTCATGATCTACAGGTTCATAACCTCTCTGCGAGAGAACTTTGGAAATCTACCCTTGATAAAGATAACTCAGGTACACTTTATCCTTTTCTTTGGTTCCTAATTTGCTATGCAATATATGTAGATTTTTTTATTTGAAGGGAATACAGCAGGGGAGAGCCCCGCTGTTAGGAAAATATATGTAGTTCGCCACCTTTTAATGGAACAAATAACACTGAGTGTGAACTTATTTATAGTATAACCAGAGATGCTTGACAGTAAGTGTGCCAGACCACTCAACTTGCTAGATATTTAATTAACAATTTAACCTTGTTTTCCATGGGATTTCTAGCCTGCTAGCCTGGCCGCGAAGTAAAAAACACTGAATGCTAAAATTACTCGCTCTAACTAAATATTGGATGGCCTTTTGTCAGAGTGGCACTTTCCGTGTTCGTTATTACCAGCAAACCGGAAAGTGTTTAATCAGGATAGTTAAGTGATGGTTAATTCAAATTTGGGTGGTTTAGTTCAGGTTAGAATACCAAGGAAGAACAATATTTCAAAGAAATGACACCTTTAAGGGCCATAGTATAAAATAGCTTCCAGTCAACTTTGTTTTGTCAATCTTGTTGTAGATGCAAATCTTACCTGATAGTTATATTATTTTTGGTTATGTGCTTCCGTCAATTCATCTTTGTTGTTATTGTCTTATACACCTGCTGCACTGCAGGAGCATTTGCGATGTCCAATATATTAATGAAGCTTCAAAACCTCATCCAAATTCTCGTTAACTTTATAGAGGTCTCAGCTTCAGAACTGTGTGCAAAGCCAGTTAGTGATGCTCAGTCAAGTGAAGCATTATTATCAGCCCTTAATTGTCTGGATCTAATATGCAGAATATTTATTCATGAGGTCAAGAAACCTCAGATGAAATTTGGGAGATCCAAACCTCAGTTTGCGTCTGTCTGTCTGAAAAGTTCTGTGTTGGTATATCTAAAGAATTTATGGGGAGTGAAACGCTTGTTTCATGAAAAGGTACAAAATTCTTCCCTGCTCATTAGTACCTCCAACTGGTTTGATTCTGTTGAAAGCATTTTATGATCAACCAATAGAGAAAATATGCTAGGGTTTGATTCGGTAGTCTTGGAGTGATCATAAAGAATTGGTGAATAGATCCAGCATAAGTTGATCAGGAGAGGGTGATATAATAAGATTGATGCACTAGGAACAACAATACCTTTCCATCTAGGGAGGTCATAAGTGATCCTTTGCTACCTTGCCCCCATTATATGTAAAAACAAATGAATCAATCATGTTTGCAGAACATAAGAAAAATGAAAAGAAGGAACAGGCATGCTAGCGCAAGTTTACTCACACGCTTCTCTATGTGAACTGCTTTATTCTTAAAGTTGCCGGTTCCATTTGGTATTTCTTTCAGGATATTAATTTCAGACTTTGTCATGTTCCAGACTTTTAATCATGCTTTCTTCAGAAAGTTCTGGCTATAGGATACCTTTTGCTCACAATTTTGGTTTTTTTAATGAAGTTGTCTTTCTCATGGCAGGGAGATGATAGATTTTTTGTTTTCAATCTGAAAATTGCTGAAATATTTTTGTACTTGAGTGCATGGATGGATAATACAACATTTCCAGCCGAAGAGTTATGCCAGTTTGTATCTTCTCTACCTATGAAGGTTGTTTGTGGTTTTGTCGGTTTCAACAATTGATCTGCATTGTTTGCCTTGCACTCTCAAAGATAAATTTTAGACAGCTTCTAAATATTGTATTCACGATCCATGATTTATTTTTTGGTTTTGTCAGGCAAAAATACTTCGCAATAAGGATTTCATGGAAAAGCATTTGAGTCCACTTGTAACTTGCATACCAGGTCTCATATCCAATGCTGCAGATGACTCAAAAGGAAATTTATTGGAGGTATGGCTGATTTCCTTTTACTGGTCTGTAAAATATTTGTATGGCTGATTTCCTTTTACTGGTCTGTAAAGTATTTTGGTTATTTTGTAACATTACCGAAACGAAAGACCAATTTCAACTGCAGGCATTTACAGATGCATTTAGAGATTGCAAGGTGGATTCCAAGCTAATCTTACCATATTTGGATGCAATGGGAGAAATACTGCTTCCTGTAGGTGCCTTTATTGGATAGTATACTTAACTTTCTTTTGCTAGCTCTAACATGTTTAAATTATTAAGAAATAGAGCTTGTTCAGGACATGTCTAATTGTCTAGTGAAAACCACCAAATTGGTGCTAACATGCAAATAATGAAATAACTCCGATCTGGGTTATCAAGTTGGCACATATATTCTCAAAAGAAAAGTGAAGGTAGTCATTATAGTAATATATATCACTAATCACTTATAATTTCAAGTACAAACTCAATCACTACTTAGAGAAACAGAACGGAGATTCTGACAAATGATTAAAAAAAAGAAGTCAAAACTCACTGTTCACAGCAAACTTGTTACTTGTCCTTTTCCCCTTCCTAACACCAATCATGTTGAGATTTGAAAATTTGAAGGCCTGTAAGTTACTTTATAGATTATATCTTCAATTTGTTTCTGGGGAACTTTTCCTGTTGATTTGATGCTCAAACTAGATACTTCCCTATACTTCATCAGTCTATATGCTTAGCTCAAAATAAACATCACCCTAGAACTTGTCAATTTTTTTACAAAGAGATGTGTCAATGTACTGGCATATGATGTGCCTGCTAAGATCTTTCCTTTCTCTATGGGTAGGAAAAATCAGGAATATTGTTTGCTGAAAATGATTCAGGCTTGTTGGAATATCATGGCGCCTGGATAGAGGAGCTACCTCGAGTTTTACTGCAATCAATCGATAAAGCCTCCTCAGTTACAAAGGTCCGCTATAGGTTTATTTATCCAGTATAGAGCTGTTGTGCACATTATACAGTGTAGAGTTGGTATACTCAGGTTGAGCATTTGTGTTTAACCTTCTGAATAATTATAAATTTTATGATCATATGAATTATTGTAGGTTGTTTTGGAGCTTCTTCTAAGAATTGGACAGTACTTCCCCACATTGGAGTGTGGAAACCTGCGCCCCTTCATACGGTTATTTGGTGCTAAATGTAAGTACTACTCCATATTCATCTTATCCTTTATTCTTATCCTGAGCTAATGTCATTTTGCTGACAGCATCATCGGGAGCGGTAGAGCTTGGTCCTTTTGTTAACCTTCCGCGTGATTGCCAAGAACTTGCGATTTCATGCCTTTATTACTTCTCCAGTCTGCTTCCTGACATAATGGAGCCATTGACCTCTTGTTGCTTAAGTAAGCTTTTTTGCTTCAACAATACTATTCCACTGCTTAACAGCATAGTTATATTCTCCCCCCTTGGATAATATATAATTTTTGTAATGCAGGTGATAAGCTGGAACCCCTCATATTGTTTAGGATTGTTGAGGTTCTACAGTCAACATACAAGGCTGGGAATCTACAGATAACAGAGCAACTCAGTTTCTTGTCATTGCTAATGGCACGATTCAAAGTTTATCCTGGTGAGTACTTGAACTTCTTTTTCCTTTGCTTTTGTTTACTAGGGGAGTGCAAAGTTTGCTCTTGATAAGTTGATTACTTAGCTGAACCTTTTACGTTTTGTGTTCCCTCTATAATTTTTATTTTTATAATGTTTACTTTAGCCAAGCCTTTTTCTGACAGCTGCCTTTGACTTTGTTAAACTAGGTTTTTGTGTTCAGGAGGATGCCAGGAAGGTCACAAATTGGAATACTTTCAAGTCCTTGAATCACCTAGTTTTAACTTCCCTATCTGAAATGGGTGATGGCTCCCTGGTCCTTGAATTGATGTGGAACAATTTATCTAATGAGCTTGTGAGCTTTTGAAACTGTGTTTTTCTTTTATATTTTCTTCCAACAACCATTGAACTCATATATGCAAGTTTGCTTTACCACAGGCACAAAAACCATCGTCGCATAACATGAATGGTTTGTTTAGAATTATTGTCACGCTTGATGCAGGAACTAGTAAGCTCATGAATGAAGATGTCATTAAGCTTATAGCTGGCTACTTGGTTGATGCTGCTTTGGTGTGTACTCTTCCGAATTCCAAAGCTTTGATATCCATAGTCGGTTGATTTGATATTGCACCCTTTATTTTGCTCTGGCTAATTTTCAGGGGAACATGAGATGTACTGCATATTTGCATTGTATGTTTCAGAAATTCAAGATGGTTGTTAGCTTGAGGCCTTGAGCATGCACATCTTGGTGTTTAGAACACCTCCATCACCTCATACCGATAGATTTGACATAATAGGATTTTTTTAATAAAAAAACATGGGATTTCACTAATAGACCATGTTTACGTGGTAGTGCAGGAAAAAAAATCACAAGGAGCCAGTTATAATTACAAATTCTCGCATTACCCGGGGAAGCCCAGGATATGGCATGTTGAATGCCATATACCGCTGACCTTTTTCGGTTAAACTGAGCTAGGTATGGTGGTTGCCAATTTCAACCACTTATGAAACTTTTCTTGCATACAGACACATTAATTCATCATATTATTTTTAAAAAATATTCAGAACCAAAGCAGTTGATAAATCGGTCAGTGTGCTAGATCCACATTTTGCCCAAAAACAAGCTGCCTCCCAGCTTCCAATTAACCCTTCAGGAACTGGTTTTTAAACCTTGCTCTGCATTTGCCATCCCATTACACTCACCAATTTCCTTGGTAAAAGAGCTTTTATTCTGATAACACTTTCGATGATTGCTTCATGGGTCAATTATGTGATTGCACCTTGTTGATGCTACCATGACTGTCCTCTTATTTTATTAGCATGCGAAGTGTTATATGTTTCAACAGCCATTACTTCACACATTTCTCCTTCTGAACATCAATTCCTTATGATTGTTTTATTACTCTACACTTTTGGTTGTGGATGCGAATTGATTTCACCCCCTGTTATCTGCAGGATTTGTCTAAAACCATTGAACTTGGTTTTCAATCTGATAAGACAAGATTATTTCAGTACTTTATAAAACCCTGCATCATCATGTTTGACCAGAATGACAAGGTTCTTTGCTGCACATTGGAGATGCTTAAATCTTTTGCAACAGGAGATGATCATCTGTTTTCATCTGTCTCGAATTTAAACTACCCAGGGGATCTTTCACATCGAATTTGTGTTGTCACAACCATACTGATCTTCTTATGCAATGATCGGAGGCTCCATAAAAATCTTTCTTTGAGCAAAACGGTTATTAAAGGCATCCTGCAATATATAAGGCATCAGCTGGTGAGTGGTGATAACACAAATCTCTTTGTTTTTGGCAGTCATGTAGATTAGCTTTCAGTTTCTTACAGATAAAACATTTTTCATACTATGTTAATTTGAGGAGATCGAAAGCATAAAAGAAAATGTAGTTCAGAGAGACTGGTTATTATAATGGCTTGTGCTATACCATCACTAGCTTGCTTTATCATTACTAAATGTAGTTCAGACAGACTGGCTCTTACAATGGTTTCACCAATTATTGCTGCAGGATTCTAATGTGCCTGATGTAACATATGAACAAAAGCAGAAGTTAAAATTTGCTTTTGAGCAACTCAAGACAAAAGCATTGCAGTTGGATTGCTGGGACATAAATGAGCTGGCAGGGCTTGCAAGCACCACGTAATGCTATGTGAGTAACTTCATCGTGATTTGTTGATGATGTTACTTTTGAATTTTTTTGTCGAATGAAATTCACTTGTATTCCATGTCACAGGCACTGCCATATGATTGTTCCTTATGCACATATGACAATGGAAGGAGATGGGGAGAGGACCCGGGGAGAGGGGTGTGGTGGGGATGTATGCCATTTTCCAACTTGCGTCACACTGCAGCATACATCTGTGCGGCGCGGCTGTTACCAACACTGTACAAAGGTCAGTACTTATAGATAAAGGTGAGAAATGCCGTTGGATGTCATAGAATCCAGTTACATGCCTACCAAGTGTCAACTGATGCTTCATACTTCAATGGTTGGTGTTTATTCATCTATCCATCGAAAATTGCTTCAATTTCCCAAATGGTTCGTGTTCAACCAGCCAGTTATCACTCACCCGTATCACCACAAGCTCTGAAATATATGATTAAGCTTTCAATAGATTTGTCATGATCGTGCCAGTACTTTGCTTACGTTGTGTATTTATTCTCTTAATGACAGCAATACCATATTACCGCAGGCCGTCAGAAAAATGTATGATTCACATTTCCGGTGCTCTGGAAAGTGGAAACTACCAACCAAAGACTTCCAGCAACTGCAGTTCGAGATTGCCCATTAACCAAAAAAATGTAATTCTGGAAATTATTTGTTCATGTGTGTCTACAATGCGAACCACCACCCCGGCTGATCGCGCCCAAACGGGTGCGAGGGAGGTGAACTCTATACTGCCATGTAAATGCAGAAATTCTCAAATTTTGATTTCAAGTTCATTTCGAGCCACTCGTCTCATGAGTCGTGAACTGTCGCACTGCATTTTCGCCTCATGATTGACGTGTCCACTCAACATAACATCCAATAATCCAATAACATAAGGCTATGTTATCCCTAAAAATTACAAGTAAGATGTTGCGGACGTCCAAATTTCCAGCTTCTGAAGAACAGCAAATGCGACGAGAGTTTCACTTTTGGATGCCACGGCAACGTTCGATCTGGAACGGACGGTCCGGATCGAATTCCTCCGGATTGTGTGCTACACTTGCAGCCTGCCGGGTGGGGGAAGAAAATGCGATAGGAAGGGTCTCGCCGGAGACCGTTGATTCGGTTGAGAGAAAGGGAATCAACGGCTGATGGAGAGGTATGGTGGGTAGGTGGGGGTGTGGGGGGTTGGGGTTCTCCCGGGCCCAGGCTCTGGGAGAGCGAAAAGAACAACGCGCTCCAAATCCAAGCCCTCCCGTTCGCTTCTTCCCAAATACTCTACACTAGTGTACGTGATCACGGGCCCCGGGTTGGTGGAGCACCTCATGGCGGCGGCGGTGGACTGGGAGCGCGAGTCCTACCCGGCGTACGGCGACTTCCTCGCGCTGCCCTTCTTCGTCCTCCTCTTCCCCGCCGCCCGCTTCCTCCTCGACCGGCTCGTCTTCGAGGTGCTCCAAAATGTCCAGTCAACATCGGTGGCTTTTCCTCGCTGCTTGCTTGATTAGTACTAGTAGTTTGACGCCTGTTTATAGAATTATAGGTGGTTCGCGTCAACGTCCAGCCTTTGCGGTTTCTAGGTTTCCTTAGTTGGATCTGGTTCTCTTTGGCCTGAAAACCTACGGTTTCTGGAGTTCCGAAGCTTCGTCTGAGGAAATTTCTTGTGGAGCTAGTGCGTTTGTTGGCTTAGTAGATCAGTATACTCGGGGTTTCCCCCCTGGAAAGCTCTGTTTTTTTTGCCTGTGTCTGTCTTATTTCTAGTACAACGAACGTTTAGTGTAAGTGTCCTGAACTCCTGATTGCGTAGGAGCAGATAGTTAATAGTTTTGGTGGTTGCTGCTTATTCTGCAGTCAGGGTGGGAAATTGTGTTAAAGCTGAGCATTTCCCACCCCAAATGCATTGTTACTTCTTTGGGCCAGCTGCGAATAATTAGATGGCTTTCAGAGGGAGCATATTGGTGCTTTGGTTGGATGGCAGAATACATTCTTAAGATGTGCTAAAAAAATAGGATATATTCTTAACAAATACCTGTTGCCAAAAGAGGTTGCATGCAAAAGTTAACATAAACTTGTCCTACAGGCTAATGGCCAATTTTACATATCCAAGGTTCTCGTGATTAGTATGAGATTAGCTTGCTGTGTTTGCCAACTTATTAATTGGAAATAGTTGGAACTTTTTCCCCTTCTGGATCAATGAGATAACCTTTATCGAACTTGACTATTTATAGTGTGGTTCTGTTTGCTCCAGAGGGTGGCAAGGCGGCTTATACTTGGAAAGGGTTACAGAAAAGTTGATTATGAAATAGAGGAGACAAGAATGAAAATAAGAAAATTCAAAGAATCAGCTTGGAAGTGCATTTACTTCCTTTCAGGGGAACTCTTATCTTTGTCGGTTACATATAATGAACCTTGGTTCACTAACACCAAATACTTCTGGGTAGGGCCTGGAGAACAGGTTTGGCCTGATCAAAAGATAAAGTAAGCAAGGTTTCACTACTTGAATTTCTATATTTAGACTTTTGCAAACATTATAATAATCTCGAAATCTAATGTCTCAGTCTTTGTCACCTGCAGATTTAAACTTAAGGCTGTCTATATGTTTTCGGCTGGGTTCTACACATACTCCATATTTGCGCTTATATTTTGGGAAACAAGGCGTTCTGATTTTGGGGTCTCAATGTCTCATCATGTTGCAACTGTTGTTCTGATTGTCTTGTCCTACATATTCAGGTATGTCTCCTATGTGGAACTGCTATCACATGACTTTCCAGGTTTCATTATCTGTATGGTCATGATTCATGGTGATTGTTTGTTGATTTCATTACATCTCCTGGTCGTGGCCACTCATTTATCAGTTGTTGGTTTGGGAATAGTATGTTAGTTTTTAATCTTGTTGCATGTATGTGTTGCACATGTGGCTAGAAGATGCATGTGCATGTTATTTCCATTAGTGGAGGTGTGCGTGAGTTAGTGGCTGTGTGGTTGCATGCATTAGTGGTGAAGTTTTAGTCATTGTGTGCATGTAGGAAGTGGTCCAGGACGTGGGGCTAGTGCTGCATGATTAGTTAGTAGTGCTGTGGTTTAAGGAGTGCATGGCATGAGTTGTGGCATGTATTAGTGGAGGTAGTGCTGCATGGTTAGTTAGTAGTGCATGGCATGTTAGATCATGGCGTGAGGCCACTAGCCAACGCCCGGTGCTTATTTAAGCCCATGTATCCAGTTCGTAAAGTTAAGTTGAATAGGAACAAAACGACACAAGTCGAGTTGTGTCTCCGGTGTTCCCTGTGTTTCATCTTCATAGAGCTTAGTAGTACAAGAGAATAGAGATTCTCTCTGTCGTACTCCTGTGTAGCTCCAGAGTGTTCTCTCGTGTTAGTTGTGTCCACGGATAGCGTTGAGTATTAGGTGAGTGCTCAAACCCAACATTTGGTATCAGAGCGAGGGCAATGACAGGAAGCACCGGCAGCCGTGAGATAGTGGTATCCAAGGCGCCGGCGGCGAAGGTGTCCATACTGTTCGATGCCGTTGTTGACGAGTACAAACTACGCGGCATGGAAGACGAAGATGAGGTGCACATGATCGCGCAAAGGTGTATGGGGCGCCGTGGAGGCGGCGTCGACATCGGCGAGCCATGATAAGATGGCATTGTCGGCCATCTACCAAAGCGTCTCAGGAGACACTCCTCATGATCATGGAGATGGATCTGACAAAGGAGGCATGGGAGGCGATCAAGTCCATGCACATGGGCGCAGATCGTGTGCAAAGGGCAAAAGTCCAGACGTTGAAGAGGAGCTTGAGAAGTGAACATGAAGGAGAAGGAAAGCGTTGATGAGTTTGTTTGCGGTGACAACCATTGTTAGCGGATGAGGACTCTTGGTGAGAAGAAAGAGAACCGAAGTCGTGGAGAAGATCCTTCGTGCCGTCTCGCGGAAGTTCTTGCCGATTGCCACCACCATCGAGCAATTCGGCAACATGAAGAAGATGACGACACAAGAGGTATTTGGCCGGCTGAAAGCTTTTGAGGAGCGCGTGAAGATCTACGAAGATGATGAGGATCAGGAGGAGCATTTGCTGCTCACCCAGTCGCAGTGGAGGGCTAAGGAGAAGAAGGACAGGCTCAAGTGTGGCATATTTGATAAGGCTAAGGTGAGGTGTTATGGGTGCGACAAGTACGGTCATTTCTCCTGGGAGTGCACCGAACTAAAGGAGGAGAAGAAGGAGCAAGCGTTGCTTGTCATGGCGGACTCTGACGACGAACCAGCCCTGCTTTAGTGCAACAAGATTAGGGGAGAATGTTAGTTTTTAATCTTGTTGCATGTATGTGTTGCACATGTGGCTAGAAGATGCATGTGCATGTTATTTCCATTAGTGGAGGTGTGCGTGAGTTAGTGGCTGTGTGGTTGCATGCATTAGTGGTGAAGTTAGTCATTGTGTGCATGTAGGAAGTGGTCCAGGACGTGGGGCTAGTGCTGCATGATTAGTTAGTAGTGCTGTGGTTTAAGGAGTGCATGGCATGAGTTGTGGCATGTATTAGTGGAGGTAGTGCTGTATGGTTAGTTAGCAGTGCATGGCATGTTAGATCATGGCGTGAGGCCACTGGCCAACGCCGGTGCTTATTTAAGCCCATGTATCCAGTTCGTAAAGTTAAGTTGAATAGGAACAAAACGACACAAGTCGAGTTGTGTCTCTGGTGTTCCCTGTTTTTCATCTTCATAAAGCTTAGTAGTACAAAAGAATAGAGGTTCTCTCTGTCATACTCCAGTGTAGCTCCAGAGTGTTCTCTCGTGTTAGTTGTGTCCACGGGATAGCGTTGGGTATTAGGTGAGTGCTCAAACCCAACATAGTAATCATATTTGTTTCCATTATTGTATTTTCCATCAAACAGGTTTGCTAGAGTTGGATCAATAGTATTGGCAATTCATGATGCAAGCGACGTGTTCTTGGAAATTGGGAAGATGTCCAAGTATAGTAATTGCGAGTGGCTTGCAAATGTTGCTTTTCTTCTTTTCGCAGCTTTATGGATTGTTCTTCGCCTCACATATTTTCCATTATGGATTCTCAGAAGTACAAGGTATTGCTCTTTATAATACGCTGTATTGGATGCTTCTGCCAAAGTACTGTGGCCTATAGGGTTTAGATTCTAATATGGTTGATAGCTACGACCTACATATGTTTCAGCTACGAAGTGCTGTTGACTTTTGACAAGAAGAAGCACAGCTTTGATGGGCCAATATATTATTATGTATTCAATTCTCTTCTATTTTCACTACTCGTGCTGCACATATATTGGGGGGTTTTAATATGTCGGATGCTTGCAAGACAAATCAAGTCAAGAAATGTCGGTGATGATGTTCGCTCTGGTACGTGCTTTTCCTTTATAACTTTATGGCATGCATGCCTGCGAATCTCATTGTTAAAATTTAGACGTACTCACTTAAGCCCTCCATTTTCTTTACTGTTGTGTGTTTTTTAATCGTTACTTGTTCCGATTGCCCTTAGCTTCGTTAAATCCATTGACTATTGTTTGACGTCAATCTTGCTTTGTCGACAGACACTGAAGGTGAAGATGAGCACGAAGATTGATGAACCCATGTTAATTCTGTCGATTCTTGTGATTTTGAGGTCGATCACCGTTGATACCCTATTTGCACCCTTTTTTTAGGGCGATTCTTGCTGGAATTGGCGCATTCTTTGGGCTTGGAAAATACATTAGTGTTTGAGCTGAGCAGACAACTTATGTGAATAGCCGAATAGTAGGTTGCCCAATTGATTGCTACGAGGGGATTCATTCTATTTAGTGCTTAGTAGAGATTATCAGTAAGTTAATTGTATAAAAACGGCGTGGAGGGGTGGAAACAAATATGTACTACATTTTTGGCCTTTGTCAGATTGTGTTTGTGTGTTTGTATAGCTAGCGTCTTATTAGTCTATATCATTTCGCTCTATAAAAATCGGTCCAATTACGATTTTTCGTGGATGGATTTTTTTCCCATGTGAATGTTTCTTGTTATGTACTCAATAGTTTTTCTCTATGCACAACCCAGCAGACGTGCAGTGCAGTGCAGGGCATTTGACAGGGCGAAGGGACCGTCGGCCCAGGGCGTGCAAGCCGCACGCGACATCCGAAGGGTGAAAACCCCCCACAAATCCCTGTGTTTCGAGCGCTCCGCGCATGGGTTCCGGGAGCCAGTCGGGTCCCGCGGTGGCTCGCTGGGCTCACTCGCCCGGCGGCCAGTCACGGAGCCACGCTACCATTTTTCGGGAGCTTACAACGACTGCACCGTCGCGAGTCAAAGCGCAGCCGCGGCCCGGCCGCGTGTGGCCGGGCGGCCGAACAATGGCCTGTGTCTGGTCAGGTGGGGCTGCAACCGCTCGTGCGGAGGTGTCGCGGCACGGCGCCACAGTCGGTTGGGAAACGCTCGCTCGCAATGCGGCGTGGCTTCTCCCAACCGGCGAATTCGAAAACGGCAGTGGCAAAAGAGACGTATAAAACGTTACAGCATGCCATACCCTGGCCTTGATGAGAGTGTTTTCACTTTTCAGAACATCACCGAAATATTTCTTCCGTTTATCTGCCACTATGATCGAAACATCAAGATCGAATGCACAGAACTTAGTCAACTAACAACTGCAGATAACTGCGGGAGTTACGCTCTGATTTCCCTGCGTAAGTATTCTCTTGATGCTCACACGCGAATGAGAGGGGGCAATTAGCCAATTACCAACAAAGTAAATCACCGCGAGGTTTCGTAACACAAGTGGTTTTCTTTCTTTCATCAGATCGATATTGGCCAATCACACATATCTATTGGCCGGCAATGCACTTTCTAGTGTAAGCATTGTACATGGGAGTTGGGACTCATCAGTATTGCTATAACTGACTCGAGGATACATTTCTTCCTCTACCTCGCCTCACACAATCTATCAACATTTGGTGAGTGATAATTAAGTATTGGATCATTACTACAGAAGATTATCGCCTGTCCCTCACCGTTCATCATCTACGATGGGCGCGTCGGCTGCTGCTGCGTGATGCAATGTATATTTCCACCTCCCAGAACGATCTCTCTTGCGCCTTCCACCATCACAACCTATAAGCCAACAATTAACAGATTCCATCAGATCATCTAAAGCTAATTGAATCTCAATGTGATACCCATACTGTATTGTCAAATCAAGTATCCACCGTCACAAATTTTTTGATGATAACTAACGGCCATTGCTTGCTTGGGCTGTGGCAGTTCACAAAGAGCAGCATGGATACCTAATTTTTTAGGTGAAATGGGCAGTAAAACTTGCCTCACGATCAGGAAATGCCTTCTGGAGAACCTCACATGCTTCGTTGTCCCGCTTGTCACCAAAAGCTGGTGCTATGATTCCGCCATTCGCTATGTAAAAGTTCACGTACGAGGCGGCCAATCTCTTGCCTGGTTCCCTCGGTACAGCATGCCCCTGAAAATGCAGTCATACATTGTTCGTTCTTAGAAATGGCTGAAATCAGCCTAGCAAAGGACCCATAATTAGTAATGAGTGTAGATGTAATACTGACTGTTGGATCAACACCCTCCGCCTCTTCCTTTGTAATGTATAGAGGCCCTGGTACGTGGATTTTTACCACTTCTATCTGCCTTCCTTTCACATCGACAGCCTGAGAGAGAATAGATAGTGCCTCAACTGATCGTTCATACTGTGGGTCGTTCTCATCATCAGTCCATGACAAGAGGACCACACCAGGTTTACTGAAACAGCATAAGTTGTCAACATGGCCATTTGTATCCTCGTCACCTAGAAAATCATTACAAGGTTATTTATTAATGACAAAGTTCTAGAAGCGAGGAACAGAAATCTTGTGCTTTTAGATGTTCTAAGTGACAAAATACTTTTCGTGATTACCATAAAGTCCATGAGGTATCCCAATGACCTTTGTGACTCCAAGAAAATCTTTCAGCTCATTCTCTATCTCTAGTTTAGTCATGTTGGGGTTTCTGTTAGGATTCAGCAAGCATTCTTCCGTTGTAATGCATGTACCTGTTGAAATGTGACAATTTGTTAGCAAGACACCAACAAAAATACTGAAACTATTTGTACATCGACAAAGATACCACACATCAAGCACCTTCTCCATCTACGTGAATCCTTCCACCCTCAAGAATCATTCTGTGTGGAAACCTAGGGATCCTCTCAATCCCGACTATCTGAAATTGATAGTCAAAATAGGAAAAGTTATCAGTACAGATAGAGACTAACAAAAGACGTCAATTTGTTCTTAAGCAGTGATTCATTTGTTACTTTCTTGGCAACGTTGCTGTCAAGACTCCAATCATCATAGCAACCATCACTGACTCCTGCAGGATAGCAGTAGCAGAACTCACAGAATTATCGTGTGGAGAATGTGATTAGACATTGACTTGTGAAGTTACAAAATTCTTGCTCTAAAAAATAAAAGAGTGCTTCTATGCTTTCCAACTGGAAACCAGACTGTTGCTTTCAGAGAAATATGGAACCGCTTGTAAGTTGCTACCAAGACATCGACATGGATTGATAATTGGCACTAACATATAACTGAAATAAACAGCATGATAATACTGAATATACATACACACTACAATTTAAAACAACATACCTCCCCAGGCATTAAATTCCCAATCAATTCCTGCTATTGTTTGTTCTGTGATTCCTAAGTCGGGTCCGCCTTTACGAGTAACAAACTAAAAACCAGGGATACGATTAGCAAACACAAACACCAGACTGCAAATCAGAATTGAAAAAGATAAAGAATCGAACTGACGCACAGTTGGACCAATATCACGAAACCAGGAATCATTCATGCTCATCTCGACCACCCTGATGTTTGGCTGATGTTGCATCAGCTCGTGGACATAGGGGTACTGCCAGAGACAAAAATATGAAACTGAATACCAATGTACTACGCATGATTATGCAGAAGTTTACAAAACAGTTCATATAAGGCAGCATCGAGAAAATCTGTTATCTGTTCAGCACTTGCACATATGGTGACGGGTTCAAACTTTGAAATGGCAATTGCGGTTCTCGCGAATGTCTTTTGAGCTGGACCAGCATGCTCCCGCCAGTTGTCCGGACGCTCCTGGGATTCAAAGCGAAGTGATAACATCCATTGTGACGATGTCCTTGAAATTGTTTAATAAGTAGAGATCATTAAGGACGTGGAGGAAAAATAAACGAAATTGATACAATCTGATTTTGTTTTTCAAGGCCTGCTGGGGAAGCGAAATAGATATCCTCCGGATAATAAAGTGTGGAAGTAAACGATATTGACAACAGCACTTCTTAGGACCTAACTTAGCACAATATTAATGCAACGAAAACATTTTTTAGCACATTATGTCCATGACATTGTTATATCAAGTACAACAATTACATAAGCATTATCTTTTTCCCTTTTCGATTTTTCCATAAAGGAAAACTCATGTGCATATTCACATGGTTAGTGATGGCAGAAAATTGCAACCACCAAACAGGGTGCAATTGTGTGGCAAACAAAAGGGAGCAGAACTAATGGTCATTTTATTGGATCAAGGAAACAAGGGGTGGCACATGGCACCACACATGATCAGTTGATCACATGGCACCGCAGCGCCCGAGAGGTGCAAAGACTAACGGGACGCCTTGCAGCCCTTAGTCGATTCTTATCTCGCTCCGCAGAGTGGGTCTTGTCTTGGGCCTTGCCCTTTTTCAAGACGCTTCGGGGAGTGGAGCCATTCCGGTGGATGGAAGACTGTCAGAAGTCATTCGAAGAGCTTAAACAATACCTCGCCCAATTGACAAGCCTAGTCAGCCCAAAGCCCAATGCAAATCTGTTGTTGTACCTCGCCGCCTCCTATTCAGTGGTGAGCGCGATCCTTGTCCAAGAACACAACGGCAGCGCCCCGTGTACTACGTATCGGAGGCCCTGCAAGGGGCCAAGGTCAGATACACAAAACTAGAAAAGCTGGCATATACCCTACTCATGGCTTCGCGCAAGTTACGGCACTACTTCCTAGCACACGCCATCATGGTCCCAACGTCTTACCCACTCGCGTTGATGCTGCGAAACAAGGACGCCTCGGGCCGAATAGGCAAGTGGGCCGCCGAGCTGGCGCCCTTCGACCTCACCTTCACTGTGCGCACAGCCATCAAATCACTGGCTCTCGCTGATTTCGTCGCCGAATGCATTCCCCAATTCGAGGAACAACCCCCAAGCCAGACTGAGGCCCCGTGGACAATCTACACCGATGGCTCTTGGTGCGCCGTGGGGGCAGACGCGACGGGCCATCTTGGTCGCCCCGGATGGGCAGATCGTGTCACACGTCGCCCGCCTCAACTTCCCGACAACAACAAACGCCTCCGAATATGAAGCTCTGCTGCTGGGCCTCCACAAGGCCAAGACTTTGGGGGCCAAACGCATAATCATCAGGGCGCGCTCGGCGGGGAAAGGAAGGGAGGAAGGAAAGGAGAATCGGGCGAGGAAGGAAGAAGAAAGAGGAAGGGTAGAGCCGTGCGGAGGAAAACGAAAGGAAAAAGGAAAGGAAAAAAAAAGAGAGAAGGGGATCTGGAGTTGATCCAGATCGGTGGAAGATCTGGTGTGGTTGCGTGTGCTGTGTTGGGGAATGGAGAGAGAGAGGATGGTGTGGATCTAGATCGGTGAAAAATCTGGTGTGGCTGAGGAAGAAGAGAGAGAAGGGGGATCTGGTGTGGCTACGTGTGCTGTGTTGGGGAAAGAAGAGAGGATGGTGTGTTTGCTGAGAGTTCTAGCTGCCGTGCTGTTTGGTGGTGGAGTTGTGTTTGCTGACAGTTCTAATTGATATGTTGTTTGATTGTGGAGTTTTCTATTATATTGTTGTTGATTGCTATGTTGGAAATTAGTGATGGTGGTGGAGGAAGGCTAGGTGGTGACAGTATCGGAGGTTACGACGGAAGGCATAGAAGACAGGGAGAGAAGACTATTCAGACGATGGTTTTGATGGTTGTGCTAATGGTGGTGCGTTTGATGGCGGTGATGAGTTCGATGACGGTGATGAGCTTGACGATGGTGATGACGAAGTAGGAGCTGATGGTAGCTCCAACGGAGGCTATGTCGGGCGGCAGTGATGGTATTGGTGTCGTGCGGTGGTGTTGGTATGGGTGCCAAAGATAGTGTTGTTGGAGAGGTTCAGAAGAGGATTAAGCTGTAGTCAGACGTTACGGTCTGTAGCAGAAGTAGAAGTGATGGAAGCCGAAACTGGGGGCTTGTCGGTAGAGGTGGTGGAGGTCAGGGGTGGCTGGGGGCATAAGGGTAGAGGAAGAGGAGGTTGAGGTCGTGGCAGCTGGTAGATGGTGGAGATGGATTTGGTGACATCCCTAGTAGTATTGATGGTGAGCAATTTTTTGTCTTTGTAATTGTATTGGCTATGGAGTCGATGGATGGTAGGTTTAGGTAGATTCTAGTAATGGTATTGCAATATGTAACGAGATGGACATGGTTGTTATCTCATGCCCATCTTAAGGGGGAGCTGGAGATATTAGAATTTAGATAAAAGTCCAAATCGTGTGCAAGTCGGATTGTGATATTTGACACTATAAATAAAGGGAGTGATGGTCACAAGGGACATATGATTATTCCCCGAAATACTACAATAGACAAACGAAGAGAGGAAAATTGTGGTCATGACTGACAGATTGAGTCATCTAGGGACAAGGAGGACAAGGAACACAGTAGAGTTTTGGGAGCGTAATGCTCCCAAAATTATATTTTGCTAATGACTGCTATCAGACAAACATCAACGATTTGTCTTGTCTGCGGAATTACATTGCTTGTGCCACTAGCCCACCCCGACAACCTTGCTGATGCTCGTGGTCATGGGCACAATGCATTCATAAATCTTTTGTTATTTGCCGGAGGTAAAAGAGCAGTTTATGTAATTTCTAGTTTATTTTAAAAAATGATGCAATTTCTTAACGCACAATATACTCCGTTCCCCTGTGTTTTCTTGGGGGGAAAAAGAATGACGACATTTCTTCGGAATAGTTAATGTGACTACCTAAAAACAATTGATGTGTTCAGGAGTTGAATAATAAAATTTGGATACTCCGGTAACCGAGTCCCAAAAAACGTATAATACTGCTCAGATTCAAAGACACCAACTTGGAATATAGTAACTTGAGCAGTTGATCTGGCTGCTAAGTGTTAGTACCTCTGATTCTAAATATAAGTGGTTTGGACATTGACAGAGTCTTTAAGGTGACATTTTGACTATTAATTTCTATGAAATTATGTTGTTTCAAATAAAACTAATTATAAATTATGAAAATACATTTCATGATGAATCTAGTAATACCAATTTCATATTTTCAATCTTGATAAAAAATATTGATGGTTAAATCTAAAAATATTTGACTGACACATTCTAAAACGATGTAAATGGGAGGTAATAATCGCTAAGTGCACCTAAATGGATTGACTGATTCATTCATACATTTTTAATACTGCGACCGTGCAAGACAACATGATCGAGCCCATCCGCCCAGCTTGACTGACCGGGAAACGAGCCGCTAAAATGAAGAACCCAATTCCTGCCAGAACTACTCTTGGAGCCCAGCTTACGGAGCATCATATTCAGTAACTCGGGAGCAGGCTGGGTTAATCCGAGAGGCCGCAGCAATCAAATTTCACGCGCCGACGCAATAGGATTCCCCATTTCTTCCGCAGCAACGTCACACCGACGAATCTTGGGATGCGCAAACAAACAGCAGCCGGGGAGAAACGGCGCCAACGAGAGAACAGGGGCGAATTGCGCCCCCTCCGCTGCAGGCGCCGATCAAATCCCACGACGAGACCCTCGATCGGTAGCGACTCCACCGAATAGCGCCTCAGACAGGCACCGGAAAGGAACGAGAATCGATCGGAATCGGATGCTCGCACCACAAGGATAGGCTACCAATCAACAAAGCTACCAAATGGAGAGGAAGGGGAGGAGGGAGGAGTAGAGTACGTACGGGCCAGCCCATCCAGCACTGCTCGTGCTGCTCCCACTCCGCCGGCATCCGGAAACCCATCTTCGCCGGGCACCCCGCCATGGCCTTCACCATCCTAATAATCACCCGGTTAGTGTTGGTTGGTGAAAGATGTGGTGCGCTAGCTGGCGGTGGAACAATGTAGTAGAACTAGCGAAAAACCGCGCCTACTGGCCAGCACCAGCCACGACACTGTTGTGAGCCGCGCTATTTACAAGTCAGGCCGGTATGGTACGGTACGGTAGTCTGGATCGTGTTTAGACCAAGCCTCAACACGAGATAGTGTCGGCTGAGCTTAAGACGACTTAAACACTTGCGGCGGTTAAGCCTAACACTATTTTAATATACATATATATATATTTTTTTATTAATGTTTATATGATTTTCTTTCCATTTTAATACTTATATGGTTTTATTTTGTAGTTTTAAAATTTTATATAGTTCATTTTATAAGTATATATAAATTTATTTTGGTTTTTAAAATATATATATTTTCTAGGATTGTTTTTAATTTTTCATATCTTATGAGCTAAATAACAAATGTTTTAACGAGTTAGCTATTTGAACATTAATAAAATTCTATTACATTTTCAATATGATTGTCTTTTTTTTTCAATTTTTATGTCTACTTTCGAATTCTACATATTTTTCTAATTTTTCTGGCTTTTTTTGGATTTTTTCATCTAGTTGGACTAAATGGGCTAAATGGGCCACATTTGGTCTGATGGGGCTAAGCAATCGTGCCACCCGAAGACGACTTTAACGATGACGGGTCGTGCTCTGGCGTCACCCAAGCTTACCAAAAATCCTCGAGCAGAAACGACGACCGGAATCAATTTCAACCACAAAAGCATTACTTTAATCATTTTTGGAATAAAAACTAATATTTTAATTCATTTACATTAAATAAATAGATTTATGCCTTTTTAATTGTTTTTACCGTGAATTTGGGCTAGGTCGGGCTTCCTTCGGGCCGAAATGGCAGTCCCAAGCCCGGCCCAGAGATAGTCGGGCTCGGGTCGAGCCGTGTGGCCGCCGCCGAATGAACAGTCTAGTCACCTGCCCTAAGATGCGAATAGTAGTGGGCGAGAATGGGTCAGTGACCACAGCCCGTCTTGCGTCTTGGCCGCCGCCTTGGTTGGCAAGACTACAATGTAGCTCCCCTGCGGCCCTGCGTGAGTCGCTCGCATATTGTATTATATCCCGTTTTGACTAATGAAATAAGGAGTTTGACTATAGAACAATGTTATTTCTCTCGTGCGTGCTATTGGTTTTGTCGAGGAACTGTCGTTGGCAAGTCCAGTTCGAGCGATCACCTCGTAGACAAGCGTAAAATCGCACAGAACAATGCAGACACAAAATAGTAGATTGAACACAGAGATATAGAGGGCTTCTTTCTTTTTATTTCTCTTCTTATGATCAGCCTTTTACAATGACTAGCACCCTCTATTTATAAACTACAGACCCTGCTAGAGTTTTGGATGGGGTGCCCACCCATTGACCGGCTGTTGGGCCAAGCTCATGGTTTCTCAACACTCCCCATTGGGCACCCATCCTCACATGTTCATGCCTCGTCAAAACTCCATAAAAATTCAGTAAGCAAATTTTGGAAAAACAGTACATGATATGAAAAATTCGGAGAAAGAGTACATGATCTAAAAATTTTGGAGAAAGAGTACATGATGCACGTTCTGCTGCGTTGCACGAATTGCCTCATTAAAAACCTTAGCCGAGAAAATTCAGGAAAACTCGTTAGGGGAAAAGAGTACAATCCACCAAATTTCATTTAATCTCCAGGATTTACTCTTTGGGTATTCGATGTTCGTGATCAAATTTTAATAATGAGTTCATGAAAATTCTCCCCCTAAATTCCGCACTTCTCTAAGTCTCATCATTCCAATTCAACATATGCATCTTTCAAAGCTAGACACTAGAAGTGACTTAGTGAATAAATCCACAAGATTTTCACATGACTTAGTATACAGTACTTTAATTTCGTCCATCTTTTGCAATTCATGAGCATAGAAGAACTTGTGGTTGATATGCTTTATGAGATGACTCTTCACATAACCCATCTGCACTTGTGCAACACAAACTGCATTATCTTCATAGATAATAGTGAGGGTTTGTGCAGTATTCAATCCACACAACTGCTGGATGTGGTGAATCACCCGTCGAAGCCAAGCACATTCTCATGAGGCCTCGTACAGTGCTATGATTTCTGAGTTGTTCGTCGAAGTTGATACAGGACTTTGCTTAGACGATTTCTATGAAATAGCAGTTCCACCACATAGGAATACATAACATGTTTTCGACTTGGCTGTATACGGGTCCGACAGGTACCCGACATCTGTATAGCCATTCATAGACAGGTGTTGGTTCTTTCTGTAGAACAGACTATGGTCTTTGCTTCCTTGGAGGTATCGGAAGGTGTCATTTATTCCCTGTCAATGCCTTTTTATAGGTTCTGCAATATACTTTGCTAATAGGTTCACGATAAATGCGATGTCCGGTCTAGTACAGTTTGCTAAATACATTAGTGCTCCCATTACACTTAAGTACGGGAATTCTGGTCCCAAGACTTCATCCCCCTCTTCTGTAGGTTTGTACGGATCCTTATCTTGCTGCAAAGATCTCCCGACCATTGGCACTTTCGAAGGATATGTCTTTTCAAAGCCAAACCTTTCTAACACCTTTTGAGTGTAGGTTAACTAATGCACTAATATCCTTTCAGGGACGTGTTCAAACTTCAAGCCTAGGCAATATTTTGTTTTACCCAAATCTTTTATTTCGAACTTCGACTCCAGGTAATAGCTTGCTTCCTTAATTACTTCCAAGGTTCCAATGATATTCAGATCATCTTCATACATTGAGATTATACAAAATCCATCATGTGATTGTCGTATAAATATACAGGGACAATTCTCATTGTTCGTGTAGTCTTTCTTGCATAGAAAGTCGCTCAAGCGATTATACCACATCCTATCTGATTGCTTAAGTCCGTATAGTGACTTTCTGAGTTCCACACTGTATATATTTCTATTTGCTCTGTCTTGGTTCGGGGCAGGGATACATTCAGGTATCTTCATATAAACGTCTGAATCTAACTTTTCATAAAGGTATGCAGTTACCACATCCATCAATTTTATTTCTAAATTCAAGTTTACTGCCATTGAGATTAAATATCTAAATGTAGTTTTTCCCATGACCGGGGAATAGGTTTCTTCATAATCAACTTATGGACGTTGCGTGAAACCTTGTGCAACGAGCCTTGCTTACAGCTTCGTTATTTTCATCTCTCTTTCGAACAAATACCCACTTATACCCTACGGGGTGCACATAGAGAGGCGTGCGGCTTACATGCCCAAACACCTCTCTTTTATTCAGAGATAGTAATTTAGATTCTATTGCCTTCTTCCAATCTTCCCAATCTAATCTTTTCTTATATTCAGCGAGTGATGCAGGCTCTAGATCAATATCGATGATTATGGTAATTTCCTTTGCAAAATAAATGTCGACATTGGTTGTTGTCATATTCAAAGATTCTCCCGTGGTCACATATTTTACAGCTATTTCTTTATGAGGCGACTCTTGTAATGCTTCTACTTGCTCACCGTTGCTTCTAATTATGGGGCAAGTCCCTTTAGTTTTTTCAGCTCCGATGTGTGCTCACACATCCATGCTGATATCTCCCTTCGTGGGAATGTTCAAATTCGATATGTCTCTTTCTGAAGGTTCTATACTGGTGTCAGGTCTCAACTGGCCCCCCTTCTGGTTCTGGGAAACTTCAGTGATCGGTTGTGTCAAGTCCTTCTTATCCTTTTTCACCAGGCGTCCCCGGTTACTTCGAATTCGAGGGGCCGGAGTTCTCGTCCTTTTCCGAGGCCTCTGGACGGGATTAGGGATACATTTTTCTTTCTTCGGTATTTCAACCCTCCCCGGTGCATTGCGTGCAGGCACATGCGATTTGGTCACGCTTTTCAAATCACTAAAGTGGTCAGACATTTGATTCGCTAATGCTTGCAAATCAATTATCTTCTGGACTTCAATTATCTTTTGGACTTCTCTATTTGCTTCACTAGTGTGCGGGTCATGTACATGGATTCCCGTGGCTTGCCACGTTATTTTCCGACATTTTTCATCAAGGGGTTGATTTTCTCCCCCTAATGATGGGAAATAATCCTCATCAAATATGCTATCAGCGAAGCGGACTGTATGCAAATCTCCAGTCATGGGGTCCAAATACCTGATTATGGATGTTGTCTCATAACCAACGTATATCTTAGACTTTCAGAGAGAGCCCATTGCAATTCGTTGCTGTGGTGGTATATGTACATAAACCTTGCAACCAAATCTGCGAAGATGAGAAATTTTCGGTGTTGACCCTTACGCTAGTTGCATAGGTGAATTGATGTTATATGTCGATGGTCTAAAGTTGATGAGAGTTGCTGCGTGTAGGACTGCGTGTCCCCAACATATAGTTGATAAATTACAATTATGCAAAAAAAAATTGCTAGTCCATTCTGGGTGTGGACATGCGGTATGGAATACTCAACGTTAATTCCCATTGTCATGCAATAATCATCAAATGCCTTCAAAGTAAATTCTTCGGCGTTGTCCATTCTGATGGACTTCATATGATGATCTGATAAATTAATTTTAATTTTAATTATCTGCGAGATTAGCTTTGCGAAAGCATGGTTTCTCGTAAACAATAATCATATGTGCGACCATTTCGAGGAAGCATCGATGAGCACCATAAAATACGTAAATAACCCTGACAGGGGTTGTATAGGACCGCAAATGTCTCCTTAGATACGGTCCAGAAATGTAGGGACTTCATCCTGCGCTTTCAGAGTAGAAGGTTTAGTAATTAATTTCCCGGTGGCACATGCAGGCACACAAAAATATTTCTGATTCGAGAAATTCTTTACATCGATATTATATCCTTGTGAATTATTAATTATATTTCTCATCAATCTAAGATTTGGGTGGCATAATCTATCATGCCAGAGATAGAAAAGTTCAAAGCTTGTAAATACGGTTCTTAGGACAGTATACGCTGCGAGTGCCTTAATATTAGTGTAGTATAACTCAGTTTCATACAAAGGAAGTCGTTCTAATACCCTTTTTCACTTTCTTAGCGTTTTGTAATGAGCAGGTATTCCTTACCGTACTCTTCTTTAGTCTCTACATGGAAACCATTAGCACGAATATCCTTGAGAGTTCTAATCGATTCTGGGTACAATAAGGCTTCTTTAATGACCAAAGTTGTGCCCATCGGGAGTATAATTGTGGTATTTCCTGAGCCTATTATACAAGTATCGCTGCCTACGATTGTCGTAAGACTATCAGCATTCTTGCTGATCGACTAAAAAAATTACGTCTGTCTCAAGATGGTATTCGTTGTGCCGCTATCCGCTAAACACACTTACTCCATAGGGCGCCACACGCGTTCTAATATAAAGTATTTACTAATATGAGGTAGAAAACAATCCACACATAAATAAAATACTTCAAAATCAGAACATAACTTGCTATTATTAATACGGGAATATAAGCCTTGTAGGACTCATCACAAGAATTTAATGTTTTGCTCTCCAAGAGCTTACAACCATTACTCAAAGAATAAAATAATTCAATTTTCCATCACAACCACAAACTGCAAGTGCTATAAAAAGATCTAAGTGCAATTTGTGCACTAGATTGAATCAGTGAAGTACTTAGAAACTTCTGCCTTAATCTGTTCCATGGCGATCTTCTCCTCATGGGCAACTACGGCTGCGGCCGCTGTGATGTCCAAAAGTAGGGGTCATAGAGGCTGCTAATGGGCTGTCCACATCCATGAGTGCAACTAATGGCTGTTGATCCTCGGTGCCTGCAATGGCGAGGTGTGCCTCATACTGTCCTTTGTCCTTCTTCTTAGAATGGAAAGCATCAATAATGTACGACCCACGAACTTACCCTTCTTGCCCCTCTCCTTTGTGAGAGGCTTCTTCACCATGTAGCTACTAGCATTGGATTAACGAACGATATTGCTACTAGGCGACTGTGAAATGTAGTTCTTCCTTAGAACATCATCTTGAGATTCCGCAACTTGCATGATGTCAATCCATTCGGCTTACTCTTTGTAGCCGTCTTGACGATAGTTGTGTGCTGATTGCACCGCATTCGGGTGAAAGGTAGAGAGATTCTTCTCAATCTTTTGCTCATCCGTGATTACCTTACCACAGAGTTGAAGACTGGTACAATTTTTGTACAAATTCTGGCCATGCTGGGCCAGCTTTTTGAACTACTGGTTCGTGATGCCAGTCATCTTCATATTTATGCAATGAGTTCATAAGATTACTGCTAGTAATCTGCATAAAATGGTTCAAAAATTCTTCTAATGCTCTTTGAACTCCTGGTTCGTGATCCCATATTTTTCTATGCATTTTTCATGATTCACTGCTATTTTCAGTGATTAAAAGTAATATAAACAATCACAGATAATCAAAACAGTAAATACAATATATAAATTGCATAGAAATAAAAACAACAAAGTTAAACATGTTTCAAATGCTCAAAACGATTCAAAATTTGAATTCCCAAGGCAATTTTATGCTGGAATATGAATTTTCGGTAAATTCTGCAATTTTCAGGGGGTAAACCGCTAAATTTCAATTCTGAGAAATTTTCGCACAATTTTTCAATTTCTAAGGGGTTATTCTGCAAGAATTTCTTTTTCAAAATATTTCCTCGTAATTTTTAGAACTTCGGGGGTTTATTTGCAAATTTTCAGGATTTTCCACCTTTTTCTTTTTTGCTTCTGGTTTTCCACCGGACCGTGCCTTTCTTTGGCCCATTTGGCTGGTTGCCTTCGGGTGCTAGGGTTTCCCTAGCACCACATCGTTAGCGTAGCGTCTTGGGCGGCCGGGCGTGTCTTGTGGAAATAGGGCAGCAGCGAGAGCGGCATGGCGCGCTGGGTGTGTCTTGTCGAGGTGGCACGCGGCGCATCTTCGTGGACTTGATGGAGGTGGCGTCGGCTTTAGGCAGCGGCGGCGTGCGCAGTCGTGGCGAGCGGCGGCGTGGCGTCTTGAAGCGGCCTTGAGGTCATCGCGGTGTGATCTTGGTGGCGTGTGGCCTTGCAGGCCGTCAGCGCGAGGTGCCGTCTTGCATGCAGAGTTCTGAGTGGTGTGCGTCTTGGCGTGGATGTCTGCGCGCGACGACTTCGGCAGGATGCGGCCAGCCTTGTGGCGCGACGCATTCGGCACGACGAGGCGGCTTTAAACACAGGCGAGTGTGGCGCGTTAGCGGCTTCCGAACGCGGTGACGCTTGGCGGTGTCGGTCGGACCCATGGCTGCCAATGGCCTAACAAGGATGTCGAGGTCTTTGTGTCGAGCGGCAGCGGCGCGTTTGGGCACGGGGGGCATGGCCGGCTTTAGGCGGTGGCATGTGTGCGTGGCTCGGCCATGCATGGCCGGTGGGTGCGTGGCCTGGCGGCTTCGGGCCGACGGCACAAGCGGCACGGCCGCGTGCGGACAGCCGTTGGTGCGTGCCATTTTTTTCTTTGTGCATCCATGAACAACGCAATCAATCATACAATCATTCGATTGCCATTATGCTGGCGACTACAACTCGGCTCGTGGAGATTAGAGGAAATTTGCATGGCCGCTTGCGGGCGTCGTTTGTCTTTTTCTGTGTTCATGCAATCCATCATATACAGTGTAATCGACATGTACTCTTTCATGCAACCTACCGATCGGCTTGGCCGACGACTTCAAGTCGGCTCGCGGTAGATTAGAGTAGATTTGCACCGTAGGAAATACTCTAGAAAACCAAATTTGCGGAATTGAAAGCGATCTTGAAAATACGATTCGATCTACGAGCATCGTGCTAAGACAGTTACCTTTCGATCCGAGTAGAGTAGGCCCACAGGTAGGCCGGAGTCGATTGTGCTGATAACGTGTTGAGCAACCGTCGCTGGCGAGTCCAATCCGAGTGATCACCTTGTAGACAAGTGTACAATTGCACAGAACAATTCAAGCACAAAATAGTAGATTGAAAACAGAGATACAGGAGGACTTCTTTCTTCTTTTTATTTCTCTTCTCATGATCAACATTTTACAATGACTAGCACCCCCTATTTATAGACTACAGACCCTGCTAAGGTTTTGGATGGGGTGCCCACCCATGGGCCGGCTGTTGGGCCAAGCCCATGGTTTTCCAACAGGCTTTTCTTAGTCCTTCCAAATTTCTCGCCGAGACACGCAAACATTTGGACCCATTCTGACAGGGATAAGACCTCGCCCTACCATCCTCCGTGATTCATAAACGTATCCATACCCCCTACTTCTTCTGCAACCATCTAAGCCATCGCCACCCCACTTCTTCACATGCACATACCGAAAATCATCATCATCCCACCCCTTCCTATATCGCTCCGCGACTCACCACCTGCACCTATCTAGCATTTGCTTTGTGCCTTAGAGTTCCTAACCCCATCCGACACTCAGTCCACGGGTTGCAACGGCGGTGTGCACGAAGGTGGGGGGGATCCGATCCGAGACAGGAGGAGAGAGCGGGGAGAGGAGGCGGCATCAGGGTCAGGAGAAGGCATCGGGATGGAAGGGAGGAGAGGAGGAGGCGGTACCTTAGAGGAGAAGCCGCGACATCGAGGAAGGGAGGGGAGGTAACGACGACGCATGAGGAAGAGACAGAGACAAAGCACCCTTCGCTTGTCGCGTAGATGTCTTGAGTTCACCACACCATGTCCTCTTCGTCCTAATCTTCCCATGCGTCGATGTAGTCTCCTACTTCGCGCTGGCCGAGTCAGCATCGTCATCTCCACCTCACTTACCACCGTGACGCCGCCGCCGCCACCTTCCCAAGCCTTCCACCTCCTCGCCGCAATGTGTCTAGCGAAGGATGAAGAGGTCAATGGATGTGAGAACCGAGTCATTGCTTGGGTTCAGGGTGGAAGAAGGTGGCCATCGACATGTAGCCCTCTTCCTCGTCAGCTGTCAATGACTGGAAATGGACAGTATATCTAATGGGAACGTTGTCCCGATCTTTCGATAAGGATGATACAACTTGATTGGTGGAAGCTAACTCTCATGATCCAGGCTACAACCGTGCGATGAACGCTGCACCTGCAATCGCTGAACCAACTTCACGTTCGTTATTGACCTTTCCGGCAACGAGATCGACCTGACCACGAACGTCTTTTCCTGCATGCAATCAAGAATCAAGCAAGAAAAATAGAGGAAGCAACGAACTTGCTGAATAGGAATTGAAGAACAAGATGTATTGAATAATTTGGGAGTCTTGAAGACAAAGTCTAGTTGTACTAGCCGCACAAGCAAAACGATGATGTTTCTAGCCTAAGCTGAAATCAATCTAACAAAACCCACCCAACTAGATGGGGATGCTTGGCCTTATATTAGCACCTAAAGGTGCGGCCAACACACACACACACACGACCTAATACCGATTCTATCTCTAACTCCCGTATCACACAAAGATTCTTTCCTAATACAATTATGGAAAGATTACAACCGACTCCATCTAAAAGATATATACTATAACTTATCTACAACCAATACTATTCATGATTGTCTTCGGACTGGTCCTGGAGTGGTCTTGAGGAGGCCCCGAGGAGGTCCTAGAGGGAGATCGTGGAGGAGGTCCTGGAGGGAGGTCGTGGAGGAGATCCTGACGAGGAGGTCCTGACGAGGAGGTCCTGGAGGGAGGTCCTGGAGGACCTCCCGGGTGGTCCTGGGAGACCTACCGGGTGGTCCTAGAGGACCTCCGAGGTGGTCCTGAAGACCTCCTCGGGGACCACCTGGAAGTGGTCGTAGACCTTGTTGAAGTGGTCGTGGACCCTTTAGCTTGCCTCCCGTCCTTGATTCCTAAGTAAAATAATATCACTTGGTTTAGGCAGCATCATAGAGTTCATAGAATATGGACGCACGTTGAGAAACGAGTTACCTGATAATTTAGTTGGCGAGCACGTGCTCTAGTAATTGGTCCTTGCACGTTTGAAGTAGTAGGAATGGTTGTATCAGTGGAAGGGATGTCCTCATCATCCTCCCCTTCTTGAATTGGAGTCGTCCTCGACTCCAGGTCATCTTCTGCTCTCAAGTATGGCTTCAAATCTGCAATGTTAAAAGTGGGACTAACCCCAAAATCTGCAGGCAGATCAAGTTTATATGTATTATCATTAATCTTTTCTAACACTTTAAAAGGACCATTTGCACGAGGCATGAGTTTAGACTTTCTCAATTCAGGGAATCGTTCTTTACCCAAATGTAACCACACAAGATCACCAGGTTCAAAAGTAACATGCTTGCGTCCCTGACTACCAGCAACTTTATATTTAGCATTCATAAGTTCAATGTTCTCTTTAGTTGTCTCATGCATCTTAAGTATCAAATCAGCACGTTGTTGAGCATCAAAATTTACCTTCTCCGAAGCTGGAAGAGGCAACAAGTCGATAGGTGCACAAGGTATGAAACCATAAACAATCTCAGAAGGACATGTTTTGTGGTAGAATGCAGCGAGCGATTATAAGCAAATTCCACATGAGGAAAACATTCCTTCCACATTTTTAAGTTCTTTTTTAGCACAGGCCTAAACATAGTAGACAATGTTCTATTGACGTCCTCAGTTTGTCCATCGGTTTGGGGATGACAAGTAGTGGAAAATAACAACTTAGTCTCCAACTTAGCCCACAAAGTTCTCAAAAAATGACTAAGAAATTTAGCACCACGATCTGAAACTATCGTATTCGAAATACCATGCAAGCGAACAAATTCTTTAAAGAACAAATCAGCAATATTTGTGGCATCATCACTTTTATGATATGGTATAAAATGAGCCATCTTAGAGAATATATCCACGACAACAAAAATACTATCACTGCCCTTCTTTGTTCTAGGCAGCTCTAAAACAAAGTCCATTGAAATATCTTCCCAAGGTGTGCTTGGAACATGAAGAGGCATGTATAAACCATGAGGATTGAGTCGTGACTTAGCTTTTTAGCAAGTGGTGCAGCGGGCAATGAAGAGTTCAACATCATGCCTCATCTTTGACTAATAAAAGTGTTGGGTCAGAATGTCCTCGGTCTTCTTCACGCCAAAGTGACACATCAATCCTCCTCCATGGGCCTCCTGTAACAACAAAAGACTAACGGAGCTAGCTGGAATGCATAGCTTGTTAGCACGGTACACAAACCCATCATGCACCACAAATTTATTCCAACCCTTTCCCTCTTGACAATTGAGCGACACATCTTTAAAATCAGTATCATGCACATATTTGTCCTTTATTGTCTCTAATCCAAAGATTCTGAAGGCAAGTTGTGAACGCATGATGTATCTTCTAGACAAAGCATCAGCTATTACATTGTCTTTGCCCTTTTTATGTTTAATGACATAAGGGAAAGACTCAATAAACTCAACCCAATTAGCATGTCTACGGTTCAGATTGGTTTGACTTCGAATATGCTTCAAAGATTCATGATCAGAATGTATTACAAACTCTTTGGGCCATAAATAATGCTGCCATGTTTCCAAAGTTTTAACTAAAGCATATTATTCTTTATCATAGGTAGAATAGTTCAAACTAGACCCACTTAATTTTTCACTAAAGTAAGCAACAGGTTTGCCTTCTTGAATTAACACACCACCAAGAACTATGCCACTAGCATCACATTCTAATTCAAAAGTCTTGATGAAATCAGGGAGTTGAAGCAAAGGGGCGTGTGTCAACTTATCTTTGAGAGCGTTGAAAACTTGTTGTTGTTTGGTGCCCCAAATGAAAGGAACACCCTTCTTTGTAAGCTCATTCAGCGGTGCAGCGATGGTGCTGAAATCTCAAACAAAACGCCGATAAAAACCAGCAAGCCCGAGAAAACTCCGTACTTGTGTGACCGTTTTAGGAGGCGGCCAACTCTGGATAGCAACGATCTTGGCTTGATCAACTTCAATGCCCTGTGGAGTAACAACATAGCCAAGAAACGATACTCGATCGGTGCAAAATGTGCACTTCTCGAGGTTACCAAATAAATGTGCATCACGTAAAACATTAAAAACAACACATAAATGCTCCAAATGTTCCTCTAATGACTTGCTGTAAATCAATAAATCATCAAAGTATACTACCACAAACTTGCCAATGAAAGCACGCAAAACTTCGTTCATTAATCTCCTGAAAGTGCTAGGTGCGTTAGTTAAACCAAAAGGCATCACTAACCACTCATACAGTCCGAACTTAGTTTTAAATGCTATTTTCCACTCATCTCCTAACTTCATGCGAATTTGATGGTAACCACTATGCAAATCAACTTTAGAGAAAACAGTAGAACCACTTAATTCATCAAGCATATCATCTAACCTAGGAATAGGATAATGATAATGAATGGTGATATTATTAATAGCTCTACAATCTACATACATGAGCCACGAACCATCTTTATTAGGAACTAAGATGACAAGAACAATACAAGGACTAAGAGATTCATGCACATAACCTTTGTCGAGCAATTGTTGTACTTGGCACTGAATTTCTTTCGCCTCCTCTGGGTTGGTCCTATACGGCGCACGGTTTGGCAGCGAGGCACCGGGAATCAAGTCGATTTGGTGCTCTATTCCTCGAATAGGTGGCAGCCCCGGTGGCACCTCCTGTGGAAATACATCAACATATTCCTGCAAAATGGTAGCAACAGCAGGAGGCAAGGATGGAGGCATATCCTCAAAAGAGAACAAAGCATCCTTGCATACCAAAGCATAGCACACAGAGTCATGAGGCTGCAAAGTACTAATTTCAGATTTGATTGCAAGCAGAACAGGACCTTTTAACTTAATTTCATTCTTTTTAGCACTAGGTTCCTTCTTTGAGTGATCGACAAAGCCCTTCACAACAATCTGATTTTCACTTTTACTACCAGCCTTGTCATGCTTAGCTCTCTCTAATTCACCTTGTAAAATAGCCTCAGGTGACATGGGCAGCAAGCTAATCTTCTTCTCTTTAAATGTGAGAGTGTATCGGTTGGTCCGACCATGATGTACAACATCTCTATCATATTGCCAAGGTCTACCTAGCAGCAAAGAACAAGCTTGCATAGGCACTACGTCGCACTCAGTATAGTTATGATATGAACCAATGGAGAAGTGTACTCTCGCAACATGTGTTACCTTTAGCTTACCGTAATTATTGAACCACTGGATGTAGTGGGGACGGGGGTGTTGTTGAGTGGCCAAGCAAAGCTTCTCGACCATGTCTATGCTCACCAAGTCGTTGCAGCTTCCCCCGTCAATGATCACACAGCACGAACGGTCCTTGACGACGAATTTTATTTGAAACAAGTTGTGGCGCTGATTCTGCTCGGCACGCTCCATTTGTGCACTAAGTACACATTGTGCGATAATGCTCAAGTACTTATCCGCGAAGTCAGCACTGATGTGTTGCTCCTCACGATCAGAATCGTTGTCGTTTCCTACAGGGTCATCAAGCAAAGTATGTTCTTCGTCTATGTCACTAGCGGACGTGTACTCACCATTATCCTTGATCAATAGGGCGCGCTTGCTAGGACAATCCCTCTGCATGTGTCCAAAGCCCTTGCAGCGATGGCATTGAGTCTCACGTGCTCGTCCAGTTGATGCCATTGAAGATGCGCCTGATGTAGGGACCGAATTGGCTGTTTTGCTAGCCTCGGATGCTCGTGAAGGTGTAGGAGAGGTCGTTGGACGTCGGGAATTGGTTGATGAGCTCGGGTTAGCAGCACGGTTGGAGGTGGCAGCGGGAGTACGGTTCTGAAATTGACTTGTACGACTTGCAAAAATACCTCCGGAGCTGATCCGTTGCTTGCTATGACGTCCTTGCACTTCCCGTTCAGCCTTACAAGTAAAGTGAAACAAAAGAGTGATAGAATTGTAATCCTTATAATCAAGTATATCCTGTATCTCACGGTTTAGCCCACGTAAGAATCTGGCCAATTTAGCATCTTCGGTTTCCTCTATACCATAGTGAAGTAAACCAGTTTGTAATTCTTGATAGTATTCCTCAACAGTTTTATTACCTTGATTCAAACAGGTCAATTTATTCAACAAGTCACGAGCATAGTATGAGGGAACAAAACGTTGACGCATAGCACTTTTTAAAGCCTCCCAGTTGGCAGGTACATTATTAGGATTAATACGATAATATTCACTCCACCATACACAAGCAAAGTCTGTAAACTCACTAGTGGCAGCTCTAACCCTCTTATTCTCAGGGAAATCATGTCAATTAAACTTTTGCTCTACTTGTAACTCCCAAGTGAGATAAACATCAGGATCATATTTACCAGCAAACAGAGGCATAGTAAATTTAATCTTAGAAAAAGCATCATCACGGTCACGTACCTCCCATGGTGGATCACGTCCCATACCTTGTCTATTGAAATGACGTCGACGATGATTACGATCGTTGTTGGAGTTGAGGTCCCCATCCTCGGTATCAACAAAATTGTTCTCGTCTTCTTCTCGGTGATGGCCAGAAGTGCCGGTGGTAGCGAGAGCAGCACGAAGGGGTGCCACAGGCGGGGGTGGAGGGGCTCGCCGAGACCCTCCAAATGTGTCAATATGGCGTCAAGCTTTCCGTTCAACTCAGCTTGGCCAGCCTCTACTCCATCGAGCCTTGTAATGGTCTAATCGTCAGTGTTCTCCAGTTGCTCACAGCGTTCGTTGACCACCTTTGCAAAGTGTTGTCGCATCCCTCTTGTACGTGGGGTGAGGACCCCCTCTTCTTCAATTCCTTGGACACCTGACATGGCAATAGCAAACAGAAAGCGGAGGTGAAAGTAACAAGTCCCAAATACTACTAATATGTGGGGCTAAAAAAATCACTCGGTCACTCAAACTTCACTAAAGCTCTTGCCCAATTCTTACCAAGCAGCAGGTGGTAATCAACACACTAGTGTCAGCGTCAAACTAGTTGTCGAAGATTGAATGGAGTGATTGCAAGTGAAAGTAGCCTGCACGGTGTAGTAATGCTGTGTAGCTAGGCAAGCTTAAGTATGATAGCAAGGAGTAGCAATAATCAAATCAGAGAATGCAAGCTAAAAATTCTTTCAACGTCAGTTAGTGCTGGCCCTAGGCTAGACCATACTAGAGACACGAGCCTAGAACACAAACGAAAACACGACGCGACAGAGCTAGGGAAGTGATCCTGGAAGACCTCCGGGTGGTCATGGGAAGACCTCCTGGGTGGTCGTGGAAAACCTCCTGGGTGGTCTTGGAAGACCTTCGGGTGGTCCTTGAAGACCTCCTTAGAAACACTTGTAAAAGGGCTCTCTCAAATTGAACGAATTCCGATAAACTTGATTTTTTTTTACTCTCTTTTTTTTCTCCGGGTGGTCCTTGAAGACCTCCTTTTTTTTACTCTGAATTGTTTAGGGAGCTCTCCTTTTCTTTTCCGAGCACACGCTGTTTTGGCTACCTCTGAATTGGATCCTTGGGGCAGAAATCGTGTTCGAGACCAACTAGGGCAAAGCCTGTCTAGATGGGGAGTGCGATTCCTTGCTGAAGTCGGTGTCCTTCTCCTCCTTTGCTCTCCTTACCGTGGCAGATCGAACCCAACCACAACAGTGAGACCAAACGTGACCAGAACTCAAAACTCTAAAGGAACTAGACACCAAGACCAGCAAACGACACGGCAATGCAACCGAAAGTTCAACAATGCAATGCACTGAAAAGAAAAATTGCGAGGCTAAGACTAGTTTGGACAGGATGATCTACTACTATTTTTTGGGGGGTTTTTGTGTGATGTAGGTAAAGAAAAACAATCTAATCTATGGTAAACTGGAAATTCCTCACTGATCAACCCGGAAATCTGATACCAAATAATGGGAACGTTGCCCCGATCTTTCGATGAGGATGATACAACTTGATTGGTAGAAGCTAACTCTCATGATCCAGGCTACAACTGTGCGACGACCGTTACACCCGCAATCGCTGAACCAACTTCACATTCGTTATCGACCTTGCCGGCAGCGAGATCGACCTGACCACGAAGATCTTTTTCCTGCATGCAATCAAGAATCAAGCAAGAAAAATAGAGAAAGCAACGAACTTGCTGAATAGGAATTGAAGAACAAGATGTATTGAATAATTTGGGGTCTTGAAGACAACGTCTGGTTGTACTAGCCGCACAAGCAAAACGATGGTGTTCCTAGCCTAAGCTGAAATCAATCTAACAAAACCCACCCAACTAGATGGAGATGCTTGGCCTTATATTGGCACCTAAAGGTGCGGCCAACACACACACGACCTAATGCCGATTCTATCTCTAACTCCCGTATCACACAAAGATTCTTTCCTAATACAATTATGGAGATATTACAACCAACTCCATCTAAAAGATATATACTATAACTTATCTACAACCAATACTATTCATGATTGTCTTCGGACTGGTCGAAGACCTAGTTGTAGGACTGGTCCTGGAGTGGTCTTGAGGAGGCCCCGAGGAGGTCGTGGAGGAGGTCCTGGCGAGGAGGTCGTGGAGGAGGTCCTAGAGGGAGGTCGTGGAGGAGGTCCTGGGGAGGTCCTAAAGGACCTCCCAGGCGGTCCTGAGAGACCTCCCAGGTGGTCCTGAAGACCTCCTCAGGGACTACCTGGAAGTGGTCGTAGACCTTGTTGAAGTGGTCGTGGACCCTTTAGCTTGCCTCCCGATCCTTGATTCCTAAGTAAAATAATATCACTTGCTTTAGGCAGCATCATAGAGTTCATAGAATATGGATGCACGTCGAGAAACGAAGTTACCTGACAATTTAGTTGGCGAGCACATGCTCTAGTAATTGGTCCTTGCACGTTCGAAGCAGTAGAGATGGTTGTATCAGTGGAAGGGATGTCCTCATCAATATCAGGGAGGGAAGTCGGCAACAAGCCCCTTCTTCTGCATAGGTCATCTCCTATGTCATGGCCGCATGTTCAACGGTGGCGCAACATCCCATCCAGTACCTCTCTGACTATTTCAACTAGGTGGAGGTGATGCAAACCTAGAACGCAGAGATGTATGGTTACGCTGTGGTTGGCCATTTCACTAGCCATCCGACTTGGGAGCAACTTATCTGGGCTACGGACATTGATAGGCTGAAGGGGAAGGTTGATTGGCGACATGTACATCGCATCAGGAACAACATGGACGAAGCAGAAGCCGGACATCGTACGAAGAAGTGCTCCATTTGTAGGGAGTCTGGGCACACCTTCAAGAAATGCCATACGAGAAATCCTCAGGACGAAGGAGGCATCGGCACTCTAGATGTCGCTGCGGGGACCTCATCCATCCGCCCGACTCGAGGCAGTCCACACGGGGGATGTTGAAGTCGCGGCCACGGGAAAGCACAGATAGTTGTCATATGTGATTGCCAATGTTCGAAATTATCATTTTGATTTGTAAAAAACTAAGTGTTATGACGTTTTGTTGAATGTTATGTAATATCAGTGTGATTTGTCGTAGTTTTGATATAAACTAAGTGTTATGACGTTTTGCTTAATGTTATGTAATATCAATGTGATTTGTCGTAGTTTTGATAGTAATGACAAATTCACATTTGTTTTCTTACAAAATATGCAGTGCATGTACATGAGAAATGTTATGCAAGAGGTTATTTCTCAAAAGTTCTCCATCGTGTATGAATTTCTTGGTGTATCGCAATATTACTTACCTTCCTACTTACGAATCATTGCTACCTCAATCGTCTTCGCAAAATTCTTCAGAAATTCACCGTACTAGAACAATAGACGACGATCACAAAATGTTATTGTGAGTCTAACAGATTTTGTACTGTTGAAAATCTACTAAAATCACAAACAAATCAACCAATTTAGGGTTTCCAGCTCCCTGTCGCTAGTTCAACTAACGACAGAGAGTTGGTCCGATGATAGGGAGGGAACAGAGTTCCTGTCACTAGTTTAACAGGCGACATCTCAACTGACGACATTGATCTAGTTTTGTAATTTTTTTGGAACAACTATTTATTTTTGTAATTATCTTTTAAAATAATATTATTTTTTAAAAGAATTCGGGAATCGAGACTCGAGAGGTGTGGTCGCGGGGCCACATGTCATTTACGTGGCAGCAGCCTGGCGGGCCCCGCGGGTTGGCGTTTTGTCGCACGTCTCCCGGCCATACGAAGGCGCTGGCTGGCTGCTTCTGTTGTGTCCCTCTGGTGAGTGGGCCCGCTACCGCGAGCCAGTGGGCCAGGGCAAAAAGGTGCAGGGAATGCATGCCTGCCTTGGCTATGGGCACCCAGGACAAAGCGGAAACGCCACTGGAAAGCACAAAGGGAGAATGACCGTGTGGGCCTACCGTTAGCTTTGGGACCTTTCTCAGCCGTCCAAAATTAATTTGGGCGGCATCCACCTGCCCAAAGATTTTTTTTTATAGCACTGATTAGTCTAGAATATTAGGAGTAGTCCTCGGAGTGTAAAGGTTGCTTACATTTTAGGCCAAAGGGTTTGAAAGAAATTTGTTTGACTAAGAGTATATTCCATGAAATTAGCATCTTTCAGGTAGTTGTGATGGTGTAACAATTAACTATTCTGAAATGTTGAAATACATTGTCCATCTTTTTTCATCGGTTCTAAGTTTTTGGTAAACTGGTTAGTGTATGAACTCAATATGGTATCAGAGCCAAGATGTCTGAGTTCAAGACCTTTCTAACGCAATATTTTAAAAATAATTGTAGCCCGCTTTTAGTCCACGTCTTAAGCTTGATGAAGTCTAGACATGAGATGAAGTGTTAAAGTATATTGTCATCTTTCCTTACCAACTTAAGCTTTGAGAGGTGAACTAGTGCATGCAACTCAATACAAAAGCTATTATAAAGCACATGTAAACCCATTGAAAACTTGTAACCCTATTGATAACTTAGATGCCAATACCTCCCTAAAAAACTTAGATGCCAATACCGCGCAAGAGGACGCCACCAAAAAAATGAAGAAGGGCACATGTGGAGTTTCAACCACCTACAGATCCAACAGAAATGGTGCAAGTAAGTGGTGCATCTAGGCTTGCTGCACTAGTTCTGGAAGAAAATAATACCACCTCCGTCCACACATGTAGAACATATTTTGTCTAGCACATAGATCAAGATGACATTGAAAATGACTAAAACTACACCTAATTATTATCGCTAAGTACTACTCTCTTCCGTCACAAAAGAAAATCGTTTTGAGTAACGCGCAATCAAACTTTATAAACTTTGTGTGGATATCATAGGAATATGCTCACAATCTTTAAATAATGATACAATTAGCAATGGCATTAAAAGTTTGTCGAATCACTTGTTTTCGGCGGAGTTCAAGTCTTGATCGACCGGCCTTTGTTCGTGATCTCGACCGGCTGTGTGTGATCGACCGGCAATGCTTCAGTGAACTAGTGGCGGTCCGACCGCCTTTAACGTGAGCAATGGGTCCGACCGCCATAAAGAGATTTTGGATTTTGGGTAGGGCCAAAAATAGAGGGTGTAGGCAAGAGAAAGATTCTACTACACTTGGTCTCATAATTTTTGGAGCTTGAGTCAAAAGTTCTATTGGTTTGAAAATTCGATGGGTTTGGTTCAAGGAGAAATTTGGTTAAGTCCCAATCGGTGGTTAGACCACCAACAGCGTGATCGAGCCGGTTTTCACTTGTTCATCGGCCAACTTCGGTGGCGATGATTGTTTAATTAGGTCATATTCATGGGTTTCAGTGCATATATGTTGCATGATGCATGTTTTGACTAACGTGGGTCAAGTTGCGAAGAACTTGTTCCCGGAATCAATTTCTATGTCTATTGTTGTGCGGGGTTGCTTGGAGGTCAGCGGCGAGGATGATCGGGACTAGGCTTGGAGAGTGAGGTCCGAACGATCGAGGATCTTGGGTGAGTCAATGGAGTCAAGCATGGCGCAAAAGGACAAAGGTGGTGAGCAGGCGATTCGGTCGACGGAGTTGGATCAAGCGGTAGCGGGGTCGGTGCAAATGCCATGGTGGTTTCGGTGGGAGCCGGATGGGAGAGACTTGCCGACATGATGAGAGCCATTGATCAATCTACACGTGACGAAGTATGGAGATGCTTCACGAAGATGAGACTCAGTCTTTGCAAAAAGATCGATAAGGGGTATTTCGGTAATTTTACCTAAATACCGCCTTAGTGACCTTTTGCTAACCAACGGCGCAAGACGGTGCGTGGAGAAGCGGATTAGGTCAAGAGGAGATGAAGACGGTGCTTTAAAATACGTGCGTGTGTGACCCGTTTGTGTGTAGGCTTAACGGGGGGCCATTAGGGTTCAATCTTCTAGAAGGTCTAAGCCTCCACTATAAATAGAGGAGGGAGGTGGCTGCATCTCTCTTAAGCCTTTCATTTGTTTTGAAACTCTAGTTTGCTTAGGGAGACGATAGTTGGAGGTTAGGGTTCTAGAGAGTTGAATTTGATTTCGTGCTCATGTATTGAGTCTTTGTCCTCCTTGATGGAGTGGCTGTAAACTAATAACATATCAAAATTAATCCAAGGAAAGTTTCCTCAAGATGAGTCTATTTGATTTCATTCTCTCTATTTGGTGATTTTGAGTCTTTTTTTGATCCGCGAGATTTTACTTGGTTTCTTGCCTTGATCTAACTTGCTGTGACATGTGGGAACCCATCTAGGATCATCTTGATCATCAATCACCCACGAGCAAGTCTTTAGATCATATTTTGATTTTGACTCGGTTTTGGAGTACCCTTTGTTCAAACTGAAAAAATAGGAACTTTGGTATGGATCTCTGCGATCCTTGATTGGAATAGGTTCCTAATATTTTAGAGAAGGTGTGTCTTAAGTTTCGCGGAGTTTACCCATGTAGATCAAAATTTAGACCGATTTGAATTTTGGTTTTCGGGCTGATTTTTCTGTTCATCAGGCTGGAGGTCAGACCGCCCAATTGAGAGGTCAGACCACTAGGTTGAATTGGGTTTTTAGTAATTTTGGTTGTTTTGCTTCGGAGTTTCGATTGGATTCAATACAAGTCTTCCACTGTGCCTGTACTTTGATCTTCATAGCTTCCATAGCTATTGTAGTGAAAACGGGTTGAATACAATCTAGGAGAAAAAGTGATTGTGCTCCTATTCACCCCCCCTCTAGTCGTCTTTTCGGTCCAACAAGTGGTATCAGAGCCCGATTAGTTTAATCTTGATCTTAACCGGTCACTGAACTTGGCGATGGATAAGTACTCGATTAGGCCGCATATCTTCGATGGGCTCGACTATGCCTATTGGAAGAATCGCATGCGAGTCTTCTTTCAGAGCGAAGGACAAGCTATATGGGAGGTTGTTCGAGCTCCGCTCGTTTTGCCCGAGGTTGCTTCGCCGGCTTCAGCAGCCCTCTTGGCAAACAACTATAAGACTAAGAATCTCCTATATACTGGGCTTGATAAACAGGAGTACGATAGGATTTGCAACCTTGAGACCGCACATGAGATTTGACACACCCTCGAAACTTATCATGAGGGATCGTCCCAGATCAAGCAAGTGCGCTAGACGGTCTACAAGCGAGAATATAATAAATTCGAAATGCATCCTGGCGAGAGCATCGATAACGTTTTTACTCGCTTTAACAAGGTGATCAATCAGATGAGAGTTGTTGACATTTAGTACTCTCAATCTTAGAATGACACCCACCTCTTGGCTGCAATCAACACCAAGGAGTGGGAGATGAAGGCTACTGCCATTGAGAAGAACGTCGATCTCTCTAGTCTCACTTTGGAGCTGCTTTATAGCAACCTCAAGACTCATTAGATCAAGAGAGGCAGTCTTTCTAAGAAGGATAACATGGCTTTGGTAGCTAATCCTTTGAAAAGAACTTCTGATGGTTCTTCTGGAATTTTTCTTGCGTGTTTACCTGCAATTCAAGAAGAAGAGTTTGAGAGTCTTCCTGAGGGTGATTTAGCTCTTTTAACCAAGAAAGTCACACGGGCATATAACAATGTTAGAAACAAGAAGAGATGTGGCCCTGTGACGTGCTATGAGTGTGGAGAGCTATATCATATCCGGGCAAACCGCTCCAAGTTGAAATATAAGAGCAACCGCAAGGATGAGAAGACTATCTGTAAGAAGCCTCAGGGGAGCAAGCCCAAGTATGATGCTGCCAAGCTCATGAAGGCTGCTCACCGGGTCCTTGCCACTTTTGGAGAGCAATCCATGAGCGATGTGGACTCCGGGAGCGAGGAGGACAAGGAGAAGGAGCTCCCTCAAGACAAGAAAGGGAAGGCTAAGGACTTCACCGGCATGTGCTTCATGGTCGACTCCGTCGACGCCGATGACAATGATGAGGTATCTCCTTCCTATGATGTTCTTTCTGCTAGATGTGACACCATCTTTGAGCGACTTATGAGTTAGGATAAGGCCTTAGAGTTTACCATGGCTAGGAACAAGGACTTAGAGTCACAAGTAGATAATTTGACTTTAGAACTTGTAAATGCTAAGACTCTTGAATCTGATGAATGTTCATCTTGTCATGCTCTACACTCTGAATTTGCTAAACTGCAATATGCTCATGATATTGCTTTGCACCAACTTGAAAATGCTAGGACTGAGCTAATTGATGTTAAATCTACTCCCTGTGAAAAATGCTTAGAGTCTCATAAGTTGGATGCCTCTGGTAATATTAAATCTAGCTTTTACTCTTTCTGCTTAGAACGTGAACATGAAGTTAAAGACATTCTAGAAGCAGTTAGAGCTAAATATGCCAAGCTTAAGGACACAATTGAGTCTACACCTTGTGCCTCATGTGCAGCCTATAAGCTTGAAGTTGCTTATCTTAAGGAGAAACATGCAAGAGCCATTAAGGCCAAGACTTGTGATTCATGTGTTAAGTTTGGAAAAGAAAATGCTTACCTTAATGACACATTAGAAAATTTCTCTAAAGGTAAGAAATAGTTAAATATGATTCTGGACACGTCTAAAACTCCTTATAAGTAGTAAGGGTTAGGATACAACTTTGTCTAGGACAAATCCAAGCCTAATGTCATTCAGGTTTTGGAAAATGGCTTAGTTGAATTCACAACCCAACCTGCAAAAACAAATTTCAAATCTGCAAGTTTTGTCTAACCTTCTTTTGAGCCAAAAGGTGCTTCTCCTAGTGTTACCAAATACCATTGCACCTATTGCAAGAAGAGTGGACATTTGGTTGAGTTCTGTTGGCGTAGGTTGAAGAACACTAAGAAAAATATTGCTAGAATTTCATCTAATCAACCTAGAGTTTTTATGAGACATGGTCATTTAGAAAGGAAGAAACCTGGACTAGGATTTGTTTTGCATGCTCATCATCATAAGGTTCCTAGACATGATGCTTCTCATGTTTGTGTAACCATTGCTCATAATAGAACTTCAAATAAAATCAAGGATAGCATACGCTTTGCATACTACTTCATGAGACATGTGTCTCGATCTTGGGTTCCCAAGTCATGTTTAACTGACCCCAGTATTAAGACATATCGATCTTTTGTGCCTAGATTTTCAGGATTGCCGCAGAAGAAGGAAGAGCACGTAGCTCATCGACTCCGGCTGTTCACGTCACATGACCGGAGACTCAAGATGGTTCACTTCCTTCATGCAGTCGACGGGTGATGACTTCATCACCTTTGGAGATGAGACACAACGGCAAATTGAAGGAATAGGATCAATCAAGGTGAATGACAGATTCACCTTGAAGGACGTTGTCCTTGTGGACAAGCTAAGGTACAACTTGCTTTCTATTTCGCAGCTTCTTGATGATGGCTACAAAACTCGTTTTAAGAAAAATGCTTGTCGTGTGCTTGATTCTACCGGTGAGCATGTTTTTGGGATTTCTAGAGTTGGTAGAATTTTTGGAGCTGATTTTTCTGAATCTCTTGCTGGATCTCTCAAATGTTTAATTGCATCTTCTTCTGATATCTAGCTTTGGCACCGACGTTTGGGGCACATTGATTTTGATCATCTAACGCGAGTTAGCGGTCTTGATCTCATGAGAGGTTTGCCTAAACTCAAAGCTGTTAAGGATGTTGTATGTGTGCCCTGTAGGCAAGGCAAGCAAGTTGCCGCCTCACACCCTTCATTGACTATGGTCATGACTAATGGACCAGGATAGTTGCTTCACATGGATACTGTTGGTCCTGCTAGGGTTCGGTTAGTCGGTGGCAAATGGTATATTTTTGTCATAGTCGATGATTTTTTGAGATATTCTTGGGTGTTCTTTCTTGCTTTGAAGAATGAGGCTTTTGATCATTATCATGATCTTGTTCTTCGTTTGGCTTCTGAACTTCCTGGCGTCTTGAGAACAATTCGCAGTGACAATGGCACAGAGTTCAAGAATGCTTCTTTTGCCTCTTTTTGTGCTGAGCGCGGTATTGAGCATCAGTTCCCTTCTCTACACGTCTCTCAACAAAATAGCGTTGTGGAAAGGAAGAACATGACCTTAGTCGAGATGGCTAGGACGATGCTAGATGAGTATAGCACACCGAGGAGGTTTTGGGCCGAAGCTATTGCTACAACTTGCCATATTTCAAACCGTGTCTTCTTGAGACCGTTTTTGAGCAAGACTTCTTATGAGCTTCGATTTGGTAGAAAACCCTCTGTCACTCACTTTCGAGTCTTTGGATCAAAGTGTTTTTTCTCAAGACAGGAAATCTAGATAAATTTGAATCAAGGACTTGTGATGGTTTATTTCTGGGCTATCCTGCTCATTCGAGGGGTTTTCTGGTCTTTAATGTTGAAACTAACATTGTCCAGGAGACATGTAATGTTACTTTTGATGAGACTAGCCTTGGAGCTAGATCCGATGTTTCAGGTGACATGCAGGTGACAGAGAGCTTTTTTTTTTGAAGAAGATGAGGATGATTTCGATATTGCTCCTTCACCTGCTGCTGATGTTCCTGTCCAAGCTCCAGAACCTGCTACGAATGCTTCACCTCCAATTGAGGCTCCTGTTGCTTCTTCTTCATCAGCAATACCTGCGGAGGTTGAGAAGATGCTATCTCCCCTAGGCGCTCCACCGCACATTCAAAAGCAACACCCTCCAGATTAGATGATTGGTAATCTTCATGAGCGAGTCACTCGCTCCAGGTATCATGATCTGAGTCTCTTCTATCATTCTGCATTTGTAGCTTCTTTTGAACCCCGCGATATATCACATGCTTTTCTGATTCTAGCTAGGTCAATACCATGCATGAGGAGTTAGAAAACTTTGAAAGAAATAAGGTTTGGAACCTAGAAGAGCCTCCTAGTGGTCATAATGTGATAGAAACCCGTTGGGTGTTCAAAAATAAACAAAATGAGGATGGTTCTGTGGTTAGAAACAAGGTTAGGTTGGTAGCTCAGGGCTTTAGCCAAGTTGAGGGGTTAGACTTTTATGAGACCTTTGCTCCTGTTGCTAGACTGAAGCCATTCGCAATCTGCTTGCATTTGCTGCATCTAAGAGATTTAGGTTGCATCAAATGGATGTTAAGAGTGCTTTTCTGAATGGTTTTATAGAGGAGGAAGTGTATGTTAGGCAACCCCCTGGCTTTGAGAATCCCAAGCACCCAGATCGTGTTTTTAAGCTATCCAAAGCCTTGTATGGTCTTAAGCAAGCCCCTAGAGCCTGATATGATAGACTTAAGACCTTCTTTCTTAAGAATGATTTTGAGATGAGAAAGGTAGATAAGACTCTTTCCATTCTTAGGCATGGCAATGACTTCATGCTTGTTTAGATTTACGTGGATGATATTATCTTTGGTGGTTCTTCTCATGCTCTTGTTTTCAGTTTTTCTGAGACCATGTTCAGGGAACTTGAGATGAGTATGATGGGAGAGCTCAACTACTTTCTAGGGCTTGAATCAAGCGATGCAAGAAAGGGATCTTCATCCATCAAGCGGTACACCAAGGATCTGCTCAAGCGCTTGAGATGGGTGATCGCAAGTTTATCGCCACTCCCATGGCGATTTATTTATTTGGATCCAGATGAGGAAAAAAAGCCATGGATCAATCTGAGTACCGCAAAGATGATCGGCTCCCTTCAGACTGACGGCCTCAAGACCGGACATCCACTTCACGGTGCGCCTCATGCGAGGAGGTTTCAGCGTCTCAGGGACTTCACATCGCCAAACCGTTAAGCGCATCTTCAGGTACCTTCACTCTACCCTCCAGTATGGCATTTGGTATTCCTACTCTTCTTTGTTGTTCATTCGGGGGTTTTCTGATTCTGATTTTGCGGGCTGTCGGCTAGATAGGAAGAGTACCTCTGGCACTTGTCATTTCTTAGGCACTTCTCTTGTCTCTTGGTCGTTTAGGAAGCAGTCTTCTGTTACACAATCCTTCTTGAAGTTTGAATATGTAGCTCTTTGCTAGTTCTTTGTAGTCGATTTTGTGGATGGTGTCCACTCTTAAGGACTTTGGGTTAAATTTTGCTAGTGTTCCTCTTTTTTGAGATAACACTTCTGCCATTAACATTGCTAAAAACCCAGTGCAACATTCTAGGACCAAGCACATAGACATTCGCTATCACTTCCTTAGAGACCATGTTGAGAAGGGTGATATTGTGCTATATTTTGTGGAGTCGGAGGCTCAGTTAGCTGATATCCTCACTAAGCTTCTAGACCCAACAAGGTTTGCCACCTTGAGGAGTGAGTTAGGGGTAATTTATCCCTATGGGTTGGTTTGAGGGGGAATTGGATTTTTTCTGATCTTTCCTTGTTCATCTGATATTTTCTTGATCTTCTTTTGAACTTGTTGTTCTTTTTTTTTTGATCTTTTTAGGCTTTTTAAGTTTTGCTTGCATCTCATTGTATCATATTGCATTCATATAAAAAAATCCAAAGAGATGCATTGTAATATAAGCTTTTCTGCTTATCTTTTAAAATTGATGAAGCTTTGCTTATTACTCTTTGGAGCTTTAGTATTTCAATTCTTGCTCAATGCCAAGTCTAGTTCTTTGACTTGCTAGAATTATCATGCTTTCACATGTTTAGCTAAGTCTTTGCTAAATGAGCTAGAACCTTAAGACAACTTGAACTAAAAATTACAATTTGTGTATTGTTTAGCCAGTTGCGCAATTAGTGCTCCTTTTGTGACATTGGCCCTGTCAAAATTGCTTTGTTAGCTCTTGAATCTAGAATTGATCATTACTTGAGCTTCTTGTTCTTTTAAGAATCTAAAACTGCTCTTGTGCAAAATGAAAAATCAATTTCAAGATTGTCTTGTGGTTAAAATGTGCCAAACTAGTCTCACGAGACTACATGTCATAGACATGAACTTGGAGATAGTTTGATGATCCAGACGATCTCATGTGGACTGCTTGTCAAAATTGACATGAACCTCAAGATTTGTCGCCCTGGTAGAAGCTTAGAAAGAGTTTGTGGATGGCTCCTAGTCCAGGATCTTTTTCACTAAGTTAGACCGTTAGTCAACTTCAATATTTATTGCAAATGAAAAATTATTGAAAAATAGGTGTTTGAGCTAAATCGAGCAAGATGATTCAATTCAGGACATGTTTGTCTCTTACTGTGGTCATTATTAGCTTTTTGGATCTCACATTGACATTTTGACATGGCCATTATCACTTTAGGATCCCTGTTGATGAACTTGCTAAATTTGAAGCTTTGCTTAAATTGTTACAATTCATTGCTTTACATTGAGCCTTCTAGCTTAGCTTTAATATATATGTCTTAACATGATCTTGCTAACGCTTTCAGGCTTGATATGCTTTGTGTAATATTAGAAATGCTAGCTTGTTCTTTTGGGTAATCTCCAAAGCTTCTTGTACTCAAAAATTTAAAAAAAAACAAAAAATGAAGCCACTCCATTGTATTTCATGCATGCTCTTTCTTATGTTTTTTCCTCATTCTGCATTTGTCATCTCTGGACGAGAGGAATGCGTGATTCCTTGATGACTCTATTGTCAAAGGGGGAGAAGATGTAACAAAAATGTTAAAAAGGAGGAGCTATTTGGAGAATTTGAGATTTTCTGAAAAATGAGGATCATAGTGAGGGGGAGTATTTTATTTGCATTCTTATGGTCTTATTGCCATTTCTGAACTTGAATTGCAATTCTTGGTTCCTCACAATGATCAAAGGTCAAATTGAACAACTGTTCTTTCATATGGACCTTAAGTGAGATTTTTGACTCATTTCTGGAATTTGAAGCTTTCTTGCTTTCTTTTGCTCGAGCTCACTTGCCTATACTATTCTGAAACCAGCTTGGTCTTCTCCATTGCTTTCTCTTGCATTTGGACCAAGTTGTGCATTTGCGCGAAAACGTTGAGTATTTTACTTTTCAAACCTCAAAACATACATTTTTGGAAAATTGCCAGTGTGTTCATCAAGGGGGAGATTGTGGATACCATGGGGATATGCTCACGACCTTCGGACGATGATACAATTGGCAATGTCGTTGAAGGTTTGTCGAATCACTCGTTTTCGGCGGAGTTCAAGTGCTGTCAGGCTTCAGGCGGTCTGATCGGCCTTTGTTCACGATCAGACCGACTGTGTGGCGGTCGGACCAAGAATGCTTCGGTGAATCGGCGGGCGGTCGACCGACCTTTAAGCGGCGTTCCGACCGGCCATAAAGAGATTTTGGATTTTAGAGCCGGGCCAAAAATAGAGTGCGTAGGCAAGAGAGGAGATTCTAGTCAAAAGTTCTATTGGTTTGAAAATTCCAGTAGGTTTTGGATTTCCAGGGAGAAAATTTGGCTAAGTCCTCACTGGTGGTGGTCGACCGCCAAGGTGTGATCGGACCAGTTTTCACTTGTTCATCGGCCAACTCGGTGGCGATGATAATTTGGTTAGGTCATATTCATGTGTTACAGTGCATGTGTGTTGCATGATGTATGTTTTGACTAATGTGGGTCAAGTTGTGAAGAACTTATTTCCGGAATCGATTTCTATGTCTATTGTTGTGCAGGTTGCTTGGAGGTCAACGACGGTCAACAGTGAGGATGATTGGGACTAGGCTTGGAGAGCTGAGGTCCAGAACGATCGGGGATGCCGGGTGAGGTCAATGGAGTCAAGGATAGCGCAAAAGGGACAAAGGTGACCGAATGGGCAATTCGGTGCGACAGGTTGGATCAAGCGGCGCGGGGGTCGGTGCAAGTGCCATGATGGTTTCGGTGGGAGCTGAATGGGAGAGATTTGCCGACATGATGAGAGCCGTTGATCAACCTACACGTGACGTAGCATGGAGATGCTTCACGAAGATGGGACTCGCTCTTTGCAAAAAGACCGAGAAGGGGTATTTTGGTAATTTTACGTAAATACCACCTTGGTGACCTTTTGCTAACCCGCGACGCAAGACGTTGCGTGGAGAAGCGGATTAGGTCAAGAGGAGATGAAGACGACGCTTTAAAATACGTGCGTGTGACCCGTTTGTGTGTGGGCTTAACGGGGGTCCATTAGGGTTCAATCTTCTAGAAGGTCTAAGCCTCCACTATAAATAGAGGAGGGAGGTGGCTGCGCCTCTCTTAAGTCTTTCATTTGTTTTGAAACCCTAGTTTGCTTAGGGAAAGGATAGTTGGAGGTTAGGGTTCTAGAGAGTTAGATTTGATTTCGTGCTCATGTATTGAGTCTTTGTCCACCTTGATGGAGTGGTTGTAAACCAATACCATATCGAAATCAATCCAAGGAAAGTTTCCTCAAGATGAGTCTATTTGCTTTCCTTCTTTCTATTTGGTGATTTTGAGTCTTTTTTTGATCCACGAGCTTTTATTTGGTTTCTTGCCTTGATCTAACTTGTTGTGACATGTGGGAACCCATCTAGGATTATCTTGATCATCAATCACCCACGAGCAAGTCTTGAGATCATATTTCGATTTTGACTCGGTTTTGGAGCACCCTTCGTTCAAACTGAAAAAGATAGGAACTTTGGCATGGATCTCTGCGATCCTTGATTGTAATAGGTTCCTAATATCTTAGAGAAGGTGTGTCTAAAGTTTCACGAAGTTTGCCCTTGTAGATCAAAATTTAGACCGATTTGAGTTTTGGTTTTCGGGCTGATTTCTCTGTTCATCAGGCTGGAGGTCAGATTGCCCATTTGAGAGGTCAGAAAGCCCTATAGAGCGGTCAGACCGCTAGGTTGAGAGGTCTGACCGCCCAACTCATTGTGAATTGAGGTTTTGGTAATTTTGGTTGTTTTGCTTCGGGGTTTCGATTAGATTCAATACTAGCCTTCCGTTATGCTTGTACTTTGATCTTCATAGCTTCCATAGCTATTGGAGCGAAAACGTGTTGAATCCGATCTAACAGAAAAAGTGATCGTGCTCCTATTCACCCCTCTCTAGTCGTCTTTTCGGTCCAACACTTTGGCTATCAATATTTTATTTCATATTTATAATGAACACATGAGAGTGATATGTATAGATTTGTCTCAAAGAGTACTATAGTAGTATTGTAATTTTAGTAGGTTTTATAAATATATTATAATATAAATGAATGATCAAAGTTATATGTTGGAGATGTGTCGATGTCGAAAATATCCTCCTTTTGTGATTTGAGGGAGTATATTCAATTCGTGCATGTAGAGAATATAAAATAAAACTGGATATTTATGAGGGTATAAAAGAAACAACACACTTATTTTGCATTGAATATGAAATTCATCCTACATTTGTGGACGAGACCATTACACCCTATATTTTTGAAGGGAGGGAGCGCCGCGTTAATTGCTTGAGGTAGGGCAGCTGTTTACACGGACCTTGATCCTGTTGTCTTTGTTGTAATGAACCAATTATTTTTGTACGTCTCTTCTCTTTAATGAATTAGTTAGTTTCATTCGATGAGTTGCAAAATCGGCAAAGCTGACATCAGCTCAAATATTTCTAGTTCAAGAAATATTTTCTTTCTCCTATGCCTCCGGCATAGACATGTTCGTGCCAGCCTGACACCAAGCCGGCCCGATTTTCCTAGGCTCGTGCCTCGATTTTCAGCACCTAAGCTCGACACGAAGCCCAAAAAGCCCGAAGGTTGTAATGAAATAAAATAATAATATTTTTTATTTCAGAATAACAAATATAATTTTTTAATCACGAAAAAGGTTTCTCGAGCTTTAGGCTTGTCTAGGTCGGACTGGGTAAGGCTCGGCCTAGCCATTTTAAACTAAGTTTTTTCAAATCCAGTTCGAAGCCCGGCACAACCTGTTATTTGAACAAGTCTAATCTTTTTAGGCCATACACAATGTGAGCGATGCTAGATTCGTCATCTTACTGACACGTCACATATGTGCTAGATTTGTTTATCTCCTGCAGTGTTTAGTATATCGTCTCTTCAAGATAGGATCCACAACCAAATAAAATACCACATCCTTTTCTCACACCACACCCCTCTCTATTTCACTTACAAGTGAGCTCATATTCTTTTCTCATAAGCTAGCATTGGAGCAAGAAGGTACACCGGTTCTAGAAAAAAAAAGTTAGCACCTGCCTTTGCAATAGTTAGCATCGGTGCATGGAGGGAGACAGTTTTGAAAGCTAATACCCGCTATTTTGGCACATTGTACATGGCCTAACAATCAAATCAATTGGTCGGTCAGCAGCATCTGCAATCATCAAATCCTAATCCGGTTGTCCCTGCCGTCGCCACAATAATTTCTTAACAACTCGTGTGTTGTCTGAAACAAACCGAAAATCCAGAGATTTCAAAAAAAATTGAAGCTTTTGTTTGAATTTTGAAATCTTACCAAATTCGGAAGTTTTTCTTCATTTCCCGCTTTCCCTTTCTGTCTTGGCGCTTTCCTCAGCCAAAAACGCCTTCTCCCTAGGGCGCTTTCCCCTTTTTCCTCCCGTGCGTCACAGCCGGACGTCACCGCCTCCCTTCTTCACCTCCGTCAGCCGCCACCACTTGCCCTCGTCACCAGGCCACCTTGTTGTGCCACCTCCCATCCGTCTTCATTGCGTCCCGCGCCCCCAAACCGCCAGCGCCGCACCGCTCCCATCCCATCACCTCCCACGCCACCTCGCCCCAATCTTCAATGCCGCCGCGCACCCATGTCGCCACCGCTCCCCACCCGGCACCGCCCAAACGCTCCCCGTCGCACACGTCGCCGCTTCCTGCTCCCACCGCCTTCCTGTTGCCGTCACCCATGCTGCCGCCCGTGCCGCGCCCTGCTCCCACCGCCCCCACCTCACCTATAAAAGGCCACCCCGGCTCCCACTCTTCCTCATCCCCCACCTCCGCACCTCCCCTAACCCTCCCCTCCCAGCGCCTGCCGGATTTCAAGAGCCGCCGCCGTCTTTCCCTTTCACTGCCGCCACCACAATCCCACCCAAAAACCCTAGCCCGTGCAAAAAGGTAAGAAGACTTGCCTCAAGCCCCGCACTCTCCTTCTTCATGGCCGCCACTGCATTGCTAGCCCTCCGCTTTGCCCTCTTCCTCTCAGACGGAGCGCCACGGGTCCGTCGCCTCGCTCCCTCCGCGCGAGGGCGCCGTTGAGGCGCTCTGGCCTTACGGCCGAGCGTCCTCATGCCATAAAAGGCTAGGCCAATGGGCCAGTTGGGCCTTTGGGCCATGAAATAAAACGGGCTCGGCTCGTTACTGTTTAATCAAATTCGACCTTACACTGTTCACCGCACAATAATTTCCTTTTACTGTTCACCCAAAAACCAAAACACTGTTTAATCTAATACAAAAATAGTAAAAATCATTTACTGTTCAGCATGTTCACTGTTCATTAACCACAAACAGTAAACCCATTTACTATTCACTAATCTTCTTTCATGAATAGTAAAATAGCACTATTCATCATCCGTCCCTTTTTCGCCCGAAACCCTAAATTGACATTTTATGCCCATTCTGACCGTCTCGAACCCAGCAAATCCATTCTTGACCTCGTTCAGCTATACCAAGCTCCCAATAAATCTTTTCACCTTTCTATAGGATTTATTATCCCTTTTCTATAGTTTTGTTGTATTTGGATCCAAATCTCACAACTCCATTCAGTCCAATTAAGCACCAAATAAATACCTACCCTCCACACCAAGCTTCCTTTATATTTTTTTTTTGATTTTATTTACTTGCATGTTGTTCCCAGCTCATTCCTTGTCGAGCCGGATTTTACTTGGTTTATTTTATTATATTGCTTCTCGTTAGGTCACGATTTTGACGACCAGACTCTAGAAGACGCCGAACAAGATAAGTATATAGAAGAATTTGTGCAAGAAGGCAAGTCACATTCCTTGATCATTTTGAACCCACATTTCATATATTTATTATTACTTTTATTATTGTATTTGTGCCAAATACTTTAATTATTAAAATAATACTTTTGAATGCCATGATAATTAGATAAATCCTATTACCCCACATACAAACCCACCTAGCACTTGTAGGCCATATTCACCTTGACAAGTCCACATAAAATATTAGCTATATAAGTAGCTTTGTCATGCAAATGTGTTATAAATCAAAAGAGAGTATTGGCGGTTCGCCAATGGTTTTTGGTGGAGAGTTGAGGGTTGTGTCTAGGAAGTTGGACAACCCAATAGACTGGTGTTAAAAGTGAGTCATCAGTGAGATCTGGAGGTGGACAGCCATGAGTTGGTGTTGGGCTATCGCCTCACTAGATGACAAGTAAGGACAAGAACCTTGTGCCAAGTGACAGACAGAGAAAACCGCTCAACCACATGTGTGGTCATTACTCCCTGGCTTAGTACACTACTATTCCATTTGAATACTGTCGACAATCGAATCGCCGATCTTACGAAAATAAAAAGAGAAAAATGACGTGGAGTATCCTGAAAGAGAATGGGGGCTGCTCTTTATTAATATGAACTGGGATTAGAAGACTTGACTAGGGACTATCTCTAATTACACCGAGTGTATTGAATGCTACTGCTTTGGCTTTTGAGTTGCATTCTGTTGTTCGCTATTGTGTGTGTGCGCCTCCTCGTCTTCTGAGTTCCACCATTAAATAACTCCCAAAGAGGCGGCAGTTACTCCTGGGAAAGGCGTCCCTGGTGAAACGTTACAACTGGTCGGAGGTTTAAGGTAGTTAACAATGTGCTAACTACCTTGCGGTTAAGTACTTGTGAGAACCTTAACTGTAAGGTGGTTTATCATCAATGTCTTGTATATCATCGTATGGTATGGAACGTTTTACACGTGTTCCATTCATCACACGGTTAAGGGTGCCTGTTCATAGCATTTTCGAGTAGCTACCTGGTCGAAACCTAGTCCGACCAGGGTACTCATCGTGTAACCTCTGGAATCCTTATGACCAGTGAGGTCGTTAGCCTTAGGGGTTACGACCATGAAGACGCATGGTCTTTTATGTATTTAAATTAATACATAGAGGTTTTAATCCTCGTCAGCTAGCCCCCGAACTTTAAATGAACAAGTCATGTGAACGCCTTCTTTCGATGAATCTGTATCGGGCAGACCCCCATTTAATGTCGTAACATTCGAGGTGGTTTGTGTTCATTTTAAAGTTGAGAACTTACCTTGGGAACTGAAGAGTTCCTCTGTCCGTTGGGCGAAAAAGAAGCTTTTTACCGTTCAGACTTTTATGGATAACCTCCGATCGTAAATTAAAGATCTGAGGCTATAAATCCCCATCGCTAGACCTTTTGGATTTTTATGCTTCCAGATCCCCTTTCTGATCTCCTTTGCCGAGAATTTTTTTTTTCATCCTTCTTTTCTTGTTCTTCCGACTACAAAATCTCCTACGAACTTTACTCATCCTTGAGGATTTCATCATGTCAGAGCAAATCACAAAGTGGTTGCCTTCGGAATTGAGCAAGAAAAAACTTGAGGCTTTGGAGAAGATTGGGATGCTTCCGGACAAGAATTTGATCAGATGGAGATCGGCATTTAGAGAGCACTTTTCAAGTCGTGAAGATGAGGAAATCCCTGTTTTCCTCACCTACATCAAATGTGGGCTGAGATTGTCGGTACACAAATTTCTTCTCCATGTTCTTGAGTTCTACGCGGTGGAATTGGTGAATTTAGCTCCAAATTCCATCGCCAACATCAGCATCTTCACATATTTGTGTGAAGCATACCTGGGAGTGCCTCCAAGTTTAAGGCTCTTCAGGTATTTTTACCGAATGGTGATGGGGAAAACCACGGATACTCCCGGAGAATGTACATTGCGCCTTCACGACGGGAAGGCCAATGAGTACATTTATATGTACTCGAAGTCCTCGTGGTCGTCATGGAAGAAGAACTGGTTCTATATGACGGTTACAAGGGATGATGGCCTCTACTTCGCCAGGATGAGAGCAAATGAAAATCCCAAATGGAGAAAGACCGTGGAGAAGACAGGAGTGGTCGGACGATGGGTGGATGCCATTTACGACCTGCGAGTCAAGGGCTTGACCTCTTGGCACGTGGTGAGGGATTTCACTAAGCGCCAGATTAGTCCACTGAAGCTTCGGACTCACTCCCTGATTTGATCCATTGGTCGTGATGAAGCTATCTCAGGAGGTGGTAAGTCTTTGAGATAAACTCCGACCAGTATTTTAATTTGATTAAGGTACTACCTTAAAACCTGTTCATATTTTGTTTTCTCTCATTCTCTTCTAAAGCTCTTTCCCCTGAGGAAATTAGAGAACGGATCAGGCTGATCTGTGCAGGGGAGCTTGGAGAAAAGGCTGGATTCTCTGAGATCTTGGCCATAGTTCCTGCTGAAGAGAGAGTAACAAGGCTTAAGGTAAAAAATTTCTTTTATCATGCATATATATTCTCCGATCAGATTTTTGATCATGCTCTATTTTTGTAGTTGGTCGGGTTGCGAATCACACAAACTGGTGAGGCTAAACATCCCACCATTGTTCCAACCGATTCGTGCCCAGATGCACTGGAAGAAGATGAATCTCCCGTGGTAACAGAACATTTCATAAGAATATATATATGTAGTTTAGATAAAGATTTCATCACCTAACCAAATTCATTTCTTTGGTTTATGTGGAGAAAATTTGAAGGGCCACCGGTCTTGCGACTTACTGAGGTCGCTAACCCAGATCGATCGTTGACGAACCGGACGGTTATTCTTGGAACAATTGGTGCGAGGCTAGTGAGACCACTCCACCACCCGGATGGTCAGGGCGTAATCTTTGACGAACTGATCGAGAGCATTGCTTCCGACATCCTATTGGATGATGCAACGGATTTGGCCAATTCTGCCAGTTCGGAACCGACAAGATCAGAAGAAAAGAAAAGGAAGGGTGGTGGTACAGATTTTACTCTTCTGCGTTTTAAAGTCAAATCTCGGAAATTAACTAGGTACGCTCAAATGAAAGTGGTCGTATAAGCGCATACCTCTAATAATTTCTTGGTGATTTGATGCTTTTTTTATAACTTCCCTTCTTTGCTTGGTATAGGTCCTCTGGTGTTCCGGTCGTTTCCGACCAGACTCCTTCTAAGGACCAGGTACTTGAAGAGGTCCATGAACAGACCATTTCCCATAACAAAGTTCCTGAGGAAAGAGTGGTCGGAGAAGCCCCCGAGCAGGCGTCTGGGCCAACAGTCGAGTTGGAACCATTGGTGGTTCTAACTCCTTCTGCGGAGGTAGATGCCCCTAAACGCCCTCAACAGGTTCCGACCATTGTTGGTAATTCTCCTCAACCTGACAAGTTCCCTTTTCACCCCTGATTCATCGAGGATAAGGAGCTTGATGAGGCATGGGGAAAAATATCAGATCATCAAATCAAAATGCATCCTGATTCAATATTTGGTGGATATAATGATTTGACAATCCGGGTAAGTATCTACGACCAGTTTCATAATCTCTCCTTAAAAAATCTTTTATAGAGAATTTTTAAAGAGGAAAATGCTATTTGAGCAGCATATGGTCGAGAATTTTCTTTGTGGTCGGAGGATCGACCCAATGGATTAAAGACTTGGAGCAGAAACACTCCGAATTAGAAAGTAAAAACTTTCCCCTTAGCCATTTTCTTTCTTCAATGCTTCGCCCTTTGCTAATTATTATCCCTTATCGTATTTGATAGATTTGGAGAAAATAAAAGAAGAGATCCTGGCTGAGAAAGCCAAAACAGCTCTGCTTGAAGAAGAAATCAAAACTAAGGACCGGTTGATCGCCGAAGCTACGACCAGCAAGGAAGAACTTAACAAGAAAATTGAAGGTAATAGGTCGTAAACTTGACTTATTATCTTCCTCCAATTATTTCTGTGCTTATCACCTGTTTTACTCTTGCAAAGCAAAAACAAGTTTTGGACAGAGTAGAAAAGACTCTGAAATTTGAGCAAGACAAGGAGGCGGGTCTCGTTCAAAGCCTAGATGAAAAGACTGTATTTTTGAATAAGATGATCTTTGATATAGGATCAGGATCAAGCCTGCCTACCCTAAGAGATCCAGTAGAGAAAATGAACTACTTAGGTCAACTTTTAGAGGATCTTAATACTCTACTCAAGACTACTCGGAAGAACTATGCCCAGGCCATGAAAACAGGCGTTGCTAGTGGAGTTAGTTTTGCTTTGGCAAAAGCCGAAAGCTCAAACCCCTCGGTGATCTCGAAGTTGTTGAAGAGGACTTCAACTGCCCACCTGAGGAGGCGACCAAGTTCATGGAAGAACTCAAGCCACTCGGAGATAAAGTAGTACAGGAGATGGAGGTTGGATCCCCATCAAGCAGTAATTAGGCTGAGAATATTTCTAGAGTAGGCTCCTGCAAAAAGTGTAACAATATTGAATATGTGTAAAACTTACCTTTTATATCATTAACAATGCCTTTGTTTATCCTGTTTGACTCTCGAACTTTACTATACAAGCAGGTAGCCAAGAAAGAGAATGAAAGTCGAAACCATCATTTTGAAGGTATGTGCCGATATGAAGTCAAAACTGATCGTAGCAATACAAGGAAATCATTGTGGTCGGAACCAGCTTATGACTTCACCTAGTTATAGATATTTGTTTGTCATGATCAAAATACCAATCAAAAGTTATATATGGTCGGATAAGAGACCTTGTTATTTGACATAAGAAGAAATGCAAAAATGAATGCAACAAATTATAAGTGAACTTTGTTTATATCTATTATCCTAAAGTGCAGTGGAAGGAATGCTTAGATCTCGAAACCATATAACATATTTAAGTAAAAGCGTGTTCAAGCTCTCTATCCGATAGGTAGCGAGGATCGTAAGAAAAGAACCGTCACTAGGAAGCTCCTTCCGATTAGGCGAGACCACGTCTTGAAAAAGGGCGACTTCGACTAGGAGGCTTTCAGTGTCCCGACTGTAGCGGACAAGAGCGAGTAGAATCTTGAAATAATGAAATATAATCTTCATAATCTTAGGCATATCATTCAGTATGGAAAGTTATTTGTATGATGCTCTGATTACTCATATATTCCCTTAAGAAAAGTGTTTTGTCGCGCGTGAAAAAGTGCTCACGACTAGGACCAATACGGCGTATGACATAAAAGTCGTTGCCATAGAGTAACAGAGATCCTTTGAAAGGATATCGGAGAGAAAATTGTCTTCTTCGACCAGTTTAAATTAACAATCATGAACGACCAGCCTATAGGTGTGTGTGTGTATATATATATATATATATATATATATATAAAAGCAAGGTTACTTATTTTTTAAAGAATAAATGAATTTATTGAAATTGAAAGAATTGAAAGAAAGTAAACAATAATTAAACATAGAACTTACGCAATTGATCAATGTTCCAAGAATTTGACAAAACTTGCCCATCAGACATAGCTAGTGGTACGGAACACGGCCTGTAACCGACCACGGTGTAAGGACCTTCCCACTTGGGGAAAGTTTATTGCGATTTGCTTGATTACGAATTTTTCGAGAACCGGATCACCTCTGATGAAATTGCAGCGAGGTTGCACCTTATGACTATGGTACCTTCGTATGGCTTGTTGATAGACTGCAGATCGTAAAAGAGCTTGGTTTCGTCGTTCTTCAAGGAAATTGATATCGTCGAGTCTTCGTTCATTCTGATCGTTTTCGTTAAAGCGATCTGTTCGAGCAGAGCCAATTTTGAGTTCTGGAGGAAGCATGGCTTCACCCGTAAACCAAAAAGAATGGTGTTTCACGGTCGCCGACGGTCGTGGGTTCGAACGCCCATAATACTGACGGAGTTCTTGAGCCCAAACTCCTGACCGTTTGATTAACTGGTCGAATACTCGGCGTTTGATCGCTTGCATAATGATACTATTAGCTCGCTCAACTGCTCCATTGCTCTGAGGATGAGCAACAGAAGCAAAATGAACTTTTACACCGAAGTTCATCGCAGAATTCTTGAAATTGATTGCTAGAGAATCTGGCGCCATTATCTGTGATTATCTGATTGGGTACACGAATCGTGTAATCACATTTTTCATGAGGAATCTCTTAGCGGCCTTAGTTGTTGTTTTAACAACCAGCTCGGCCTCGATCCATTTTGTAAACATGTCAATCATGACGAAAAGGAATTCAAAGCCCCCGGGTGCTCTTGGAAAATGTCCCAGAATGTTCAGTCCCCAGGTTGCAAAAGGCCAAGAAAGAGGAATTGTTTGTAAGGCTTGTCTTTGGTGATGTACTTATTCGCTATAAATGACATTATCGCGCCGTCACAAGCCCTTTTGCATCATGAAGGGCAATTGACCAAGAGTATCCTTGCTCAAGGTTTTACCCCCGTGTTCTCAGAGGAATGATGTGCTCCACAGACTCCTTCATGGATTTCGGTCAGCAACTTAATGCCATCCGTTTGAGATATGCATCTCATCAACATTCCATGAGATCCTCGTTTATACAAGGTATGTTCGATTAGAGTGTATGATTTGGCTTTTCGTGCTATACGATCAGCCTCTACATCATCTTTCGGAATTATGCCATGCTAAATATAATTGTAGATCGATGTCATCCAATCTCTACCTTGATCGTGACAGCGCCAACCGTCAACGACCTGTGAGCATCCATGTTCCTTTGACCGGTTTGTTCGACCTGTAAAGAATCATGTATGTTCTCGGAAGGCTCGACTACCGAGGGTGAATCGAGTTGCTCGAGAAAAACTCCGGGCGGGACAGTTGACCTCATGGAGGCCATCCGTGCCAAGCGGTTCCGCCAGAAAGTTTTCCTTTCTAGGAATATGTTGGATCTAAAACCAAAGAAGTGCTTTTCGAGTTTCGTACTTCCGCGGATAAGATGACATCTTGGTACTCGACTATTGATACTCTTTCCCTACTTGATTAGCTACTAGTTGAGAATCATCTTTCACTAATGTCTGCGAATCCGGCGAGCGAGTTGCGCTCGAGTCCTGCCAGTAAACCTTCATATTCTGCCACATTATTTGTGGCAGGAAAATTTAACTGGATGGCGTACTTGATGTGTTCGCCAGTAGGGGATATTAGGATCACTCTAGCCCCCGACCCTTTTAACATCAAGGAACCGTCAAAGTACATTGTCCACTCCTCGTGGTGTTCGTACTCGGGACCTTGGGTCGGTTCAGGGTTTGTCCATTCGGCAATGAATTCAGCTACTGCCTGGGACTTTATTGCTATTCGTGAAATGAAATGGGGGTCAAACGCCCCTAGCTCAACCGCCCATTTTGCTATTCGTCCTGATGATTCTCTGTTTCCAAGGACTTGACCAAGGGGATATCCAGTCGGTACGACCACTTTGTGGGCCTGGAAATAGTGCCTTAGCTTCCTTGAAGGCATAAGGAGACCATAGAGTAACTTTTGTACATGTGGATATCTTTTCTTTGGTCCATGTAAGACTTTGCTCACGTAATAAACTGGTCGTTGGATGTTATCCCTTTCTACGCCCAGTACACTGCTTACTGTTTGTGGTGTTGCTGCCACGTACATTAGCAGTATTTCTCCCGGTCTCGGAGAGACTAAAACCGGGGCACTTGTAAGGTACTTTTTAAGTTCTTCAAAGGCATCGTTTGCCTCTCTGGTCCACTCGAAACTCCCATGCTTTCGAACAAGTTTAAAGAAAGGTAACCCTTTTTCCCCTAACCTTGCTATGAAACGACTTAGCGCTACCATACAGCCGGTTAGTTTTTGGACTTCCTTCTTCGTGGTCGGAGATCGCATCTGGTCGATGGCTGCTATCTTTACTGGATTTGCTTCAATACCTCTAGCCGAGACTAAGAAACCGAGCAATTTTCCAGTAGAAACTCCGAACACACACTTTTCCGGATTCAACTTGAGGTTATGCCTTCTCAAGTTGTCGAAAGTTTCTTGTAAGTCAGAGATGTGATTGCTAGCGTTGGTGGTCTTTACGACCAGATCGTCAACGTAAGCTTCTAAATTCCGACCTATTTGCGGACTAAAGGTTTTTTTGCATCAACCTTTGAAAAGTTGTACCAGCGTTTTTGAGACCAAATGCCATCTTAACATAACAATAAGTGCCATATGGAGTGATGAAGGAAGTTTTCTCCTCATCCTCTTTACACATACTAATCTGGTGGTACCCTGAATACGCATCTAGAAAACTTAGTAATTCGCACCCAAAGGTAGAATCTACCAGTTGATCAATGCGTGGAAGGGGAAAATCATCCTTCGGACAAGCTTTATTAAGATCTGTAAAGTCGATACACATTCGCCATTTCCCATTATTCTTCCTAACCATTACAGGGTTGGCGAGTCACTGAGGGTGGTTGACTTCACGGATGAATCCAACCTTGAGAAGCTTGTCAATCTCTGACTGGATTGCCTCCTTCCGATCAAGTGCAAAATGCCGCAGCTTCTGCTTGATCGGTTTCTTATCAGGCTGGAGAGCTAGCCTGTGCTCGATCACCTCCCGCGGGACTCCAGGCATATCGGACGCCTGCCAGACGAATACGTCCTGATTTGATCGGAGGAAGGAGACGAGCAACTCTTCCTATTTAGGATCGAGTCTTGCTCCGACCAGAACCTTGCGAGCAGGTGGGCCAGCATCTTCTGGCCCAGGTAGTGACTTGGCGCTGTCCGGAGAAGCGCCTTTGTCGAGTGATACCTCTTTTGTCTAGTCGGAGGGTTTGGGTGTCACCTTCGGTCTTGAGTGCTTGGCCTGCATGGTAGATGGATTAGCCTCTCTGGTCGGAAGTTCATCGACCAGTTCAAAGGATTTTCGGTCACATATATAAGCCATTTTTCGATCTCCCCGAATAGTGATGACTCCCTTTGGCCCCGGCATTTTCAAACTTTGATAACCGTAATGCGTGGCTATCAAGAACTTTGCTAATACCGGTCGACCAAGAATTCCATTGTATGCGGATTCAAAGTTTACCACATCAAACAAAATTTTTTCCGTTCGAAAGTTATCGGGCCTTCCGAACGTAACCGGTAAGGAAACTTGCCCTATCGGCTTAGCGGTGGAGCCAGGAACTATGCCATAAAAATCATATTTCCCTGGTTTCACCTTTGACATGGAGACCTACATTTCTTCTAAAGTTCCCGCAAATAATATATTCAAAGAACTACCTCCATCTACTAAGACTCGATTAACCCTACAATTATTAATGATTGGTTCAACAACAATAGGGAACCTACCTGGTCGAGTCAAAGGAATGGGGCAGTCGTCTTTGCTGAAGGAAATTACGATGTCCGACCACTTCGATTGCTTGATAATGTTCGGAGATTCGATGAGGTTGACCTCCCGCTCCATGGCCTTCAGATGACGTTTGGATTCGTATGAAGAAGATCCTCCAAAAATCATGTTGACTGTGTGTTGGGGATCCTGGTACTCCATCTCTTCGTCGCCATCCTTGTCCTTTTTGGAGCTCGTTTCTCTGGGTTCTTGTATTGCGGAAAATGGTCCTTCACCTGCATAATAATCCTCCAGTTTCTTTTGCCAGACTCGACAGGTGCGTAGATCATGCCCTGCCTGCTGGTGAAGTGGACACCACTTCTTCTTTTTCTGGAATCCCTTGGTCGGAGCTTTCGTCTTGTCCCGACCGGTGTAGTCCTTCTTACCCTTCATGAATTTATCAGGAATGGCTAGGACCTCCTTATCGTCGGGCCTGCGGTTCTTCTTCTTCTTGAGAGACTTCTTATTCTTTTCTCGGGTTTGTCGGTAGGCCGAGGAATCTTGTCTTTCCGATCAATGGCTTCGCACCACTCGATTGCTTCGCTGGCGGTAGCATACTTGTCTGCCATGTCAAAAAGCTCAATGGTTGTTCTTGGAGGGTTTTTTGCTATGTCCTCCGTAAACCGTCGATTTCTCAGACCTGTTTTGAAAGCCTGAATAACAGATGACTCTGCGACCTCGGGTATAGAATTGCGAACCTGGCTGAACCTCTTGATGTATTGATGTAGAGTCTTATCAGAGCCCTGCCGGATTCGGTGGAGATCATCCTCCTTCCCAGGGCGGTCGTACGTACCCTGGAAATTGGCAATTAGAAGATCACATAGTTACTCCCAAGTATAGATCGATCCGACCGGTTGGTTCAACAACCACGACCGGGCAGACCCTTCGAGCACGGTGGGTAGATAGTTGGCCAACACATTTTCATCGCCTCCCGCAGCTCTGATGGCGGTGGTATAGATTTGGAGAAATTCCAATGGATTTTGAGTTCCATTAAACTTGTCCAAATTGGCTGGTCGGAACCGGTTAGGCCAACGCACAGCTTGGAGCCCTGCAGAGAAGGCTCGACAACCTGTGATTGATTCATGGCGCCTTCTCGAGGAGGTGCGGATTATGTCGATCGGAGACCGGTTCCTAAGATTAGAACGCTGGAACTCCGGTGTGCCGATCCGATCGTAGACATTAGTATGATGCCTTCGACCGCCTACTTGATTCAGACGATGCTGGAGATCGTCAGGTCCAAGCGATGGTTCTTCTCGACGTGATGGGGGAGTGGCTTCATGAAATAACCTTCTCCCCTCGTGACTCCTTGGTCGGAATCGTCGAGGAGGCCTTGGTATCGATTGTTCCGAGCATGACCATCTTGCCCTCGCCGAGGAGAGAACGTTGGGATGAAGTCATAGTTTGACTCCTCAAACCCTTTGTTCTGATGCGCTTCTGCGGCGCCGCATGGTCTGTTGGAGAATTTCGGATACTTGACCCACAAGTCGTACAAAACACAGGTTCTGCTAAAGTAGGATCGAAATTATTTAACATATCTTGAATACGTCCGCAAGTTTTGTCTGCTATTCTGAAGGTCTCGGGGGTTCAAACGGTCGTGGTGTCTGCAGACTGAACCCTCCCGACCCTCGGATTTGATATGTCCTATCGGCTACTCTAGGTGGGGCAACACCGCATTTAATTAGTTGATGGGCGTCGATCGATTCGTGGACTCCGGAAGTTGGTGCTCGATGGCGGATCATCTCTAACAACACGTGATGGCGTGGTAGAGAGTGTAGGACCGTCAGGTATCTTGATTTTCATCTCCGATCGCGTTGACTTCGTGCCTCCGGCCGATCTTCGATGAGCTTCCATTGTAACTAATGGAGAGCTTCTCGGTGTTTCGCGCAAGTTTCCTGACGGAGGCGGTCGGAAATGAGCACCTCTCGAGGTCTCCTCGGCTGATTCGGCGTCTTGCCGATCGTATCGAAGCGTGATCATCCCCACATGGCCTACGACCAGTGGAGGCTTCATCGACACCGTTACTAGATGTCGGTTGACTCCTGGAATTTCCAGAAGCCGCAGGAGAATATCTTTCAGCCATGATTTCATCGAGGGTATAGAGATTTTTCGAGTGGTGGTGCTGAAATTTCTTCACCTGTTTTGTCGGTCGGAAAGACCGGGCTTGAAGAGATCCCCTGACATTCCGAGTTGATCGGAATGGCTGGTTCCTCTGATTGCGCCACCGGTAATGGTGGCGCATCCTCGTCCATCCGGTCAATCTCGCTATCGTCGGCGACATACGAGCCGGCGAAGGAGGAAGAGAAGGATGATTTGCCATTTTCCTCCATGGCACGAATGCATCCTTCCATATCGAGGTTGGCGTAGTCCGCCAAGTCGAACCAATTCTCCTCATTCCAAACTCCGGGCATATTCGTATTAGTGATTGCAGGAACTTGGGTGAGGATTTGTATGAGCGAAGAGTTTCTTCAGGAAACTTACGTCTTCTTCCCTACGGACGGCGCCAGCTGTCGACGATCGAATCGCCGATCTTACGAAAATAAAAAGAGGAAAATGACGTGGAGTATCCTGAAAGAGAATGGGGGCTGCTCTTTATTAATATGAACTGGGATTAGAAGACTTGACTAGGGACTATCTCTAATTACATCGAGTGTATTGAATGCTACTACTTTGGCTTCTGAGTTGCCTTCTGTTGTTCGTTGTTGTATGTGTGCGCCTTCTCTTCTTCTGCGTTCCACCATTAAATAACTCCCGAAGAGGCGGCAATTACTCCTGGGAAAGGAGTCCCTGATGAAACGTTACAACTGGTCGGAGGTTTAAGATAGTTAACAATGTGCTAACTACCTTGCGGTTAAGTACTTGTGAGAACCTTAACCGTAAGGTGGTTTATCGTCAGTGTCTTGTATATCATCGTATGGTATGGACCGTTTTACACGTGTTCTATTCATCATACGGTTAAGGGTGCCTGTTCATAGCATTTCCGAGCAGCTACCTGATCGAAACCTAGTCCGACCAGGTACCCATCGTGTAACCTCTGGAATCCTTATGACCAGTGCGGTCGTTAGCCTTAGGGGTTACGACCATGAAGACGTATGGTCTCTTATGTATTTAAATTAATACATAGAGGTTTTAATCCTCGTCAAATATCTATAGGGTGTCAACTGCTCTCGTGTGTTAGAGCGGAAGGAATTGGGGTGAGACAAGAGTAGGCCTGTAGGGACACCCGCTGGTCTACACAATGGTATGGACCCGTCAGCCTCGGAGTACGCATTCCACTGTTGGTCGGTGGTCTCCCGAGGGCTGTACGAAGTAATACCTACATGATAGAGGCTAAAAAGGGTTGAGTAGTGAAAATGCTTTGTTATACCAACTCAGTCGCACGCTAACGTGTTGCATGTATATTGCATGACAGTATTAGTATGAGATATCTTGTGGGTAAAGTTGGGCAACTCTACAGAGTGTATAAAAAGGTATTCGAATACGTTCGTGCTTCCGGTTAATGAAGTTGTGTTAATGGGTGATTCCAGCACATGAGGTATAAGTAGAGTTTTGAGATGGTAAGTTGGTATTTGAGTTTGTTGAGAAACTCCTGATGTTATTATTTATTATTGTTTTACTGCTTTAAATATAAACTGCTTTAAATTCAAATGCATTCACATATGCCTGTTAAGGTAAACCCTAACTATCTATTGAACTCCTTGCATGTAATTATTTAGCCTTTTCATATAGCTTGTTGAGTATGGAAGTTATACTCATTCTTGCATAATCTGCAAAATCATCTACAGAGGAAACCTGGGAAAATGTAGAGGATCTAGTTGATCAGGATTTTGGTGGACCCATAGATGGCAGCGACTATTGTTATTAGGTCTCGACCGCGTTCAAGCGTGCCTGTGGTTTGATGTTTTTTTGTCTTGTATTATATTAACTTTGGGCTTGGATGTCCGTGTCAGTGTTAAAACTGATTGTTAAGTTTTAATCTTATGTAATAAAATATTGGCTTTTGTTGTAATCGAAAGCTTATTTAAGATACTGCTTATTTCATAACTGCACATTCTGAACGGTTGTGAAAAATTTAACGGCCCAGAATTTGGAGACGTTACATTGTCACCCCGACGGCAATGTTGCCATTAAAGCTTGAGTGCGTGTTCCTGGTCTACGGCTGCTAGAAGACTTAGAAAGAGTTCACTCGCAAAAAAAAAAAAGGACTTAGAAGGAGTATTTGCTTCCTGCATAGTCATATCAGAAAAAAAGAGAGAAGGAAATTCGCACAAATTAAATATTTATAATCACACGAATGGTAAAGACGCAAAGTTGAGCCACTCGGCTTTGTCGAGTTAAGCTCGGCCCAAACGCGAACAATTCTTATCACTCTAATTTGGTCTGGGCTCCTATCGGGTTGTACAGTAACACATGACATAACCAGCCAGCGCAGTATCGCATAGCAAGAAATCTCAAGAAAGCCCACGGCCACCGATTCTTGGATAAAAAATCTTTTCGACCGTCATCCTCGCCATCCATGCATCTCCTGATCTTCTTCTCGGAGTGATTCGCTTGAACACCTCGTGTGCACTCGCTTGCGCACAGCCCGCGGCCTTGTCCGACCAAATGGCACAACAAGCCATGGTCGGAAGAGTGCTTGGCATAGCTTCCGTGGCTTCTTTCTCCCCCTTATCAGCTACCTCCCTCCCGCGCCCTCACGTCTGCTGCTTCAAGAACCCCACTCCCTGTACCCGCTTCGCTGGGAACAATGGCTGGGCAGTGCTTCACGCCGGGCGTTGCACTAGTTTGCGGTTGCGGTGGAGGAGCCCGGTCCGTGCCAAGGTCGACGAGGTGGACAAGAAGGACAAGGGCGCCGATTTGGGGTTCCGCCCGGACCGCAAGAAGCTGCGACTGCGGCTCCGTCTCCGGCCGCGGCTGCGCCTGCTGCTGTGGCGGCTCCGGCGGCTTTCTCGGCGGGACCTCGTGGGCGACGCCGCGGCCGCGCTACGGCAGGCCGTCCGCCGTGTGCCGCTGGCAGCGGCCGCGCCGGTCATCCTGGCTGTTCTGCTCCTCGCCGCCCGGCTCGCGCTGCCAAAGAACGCCGCCCGGGAGGTGCCCTACTCGGACCTCGTGACAGGGCTCCGCGCGGGCGCCGTGGTCGCCGTCGCCTTCGAGGAGGACTCGCGCCGCATCTACTTCAGCAAGGCCGGGGACGACGGCGGCGACGACGACCGCACGCGCGAGGCCGGTAGAGGGGCCGCCGCGGCGAAGTGGCCGTACTACGCGAGGAGGGTGCCGCATGACGAGAGGTTCCTGCTGGGGCTGATGCGGGAGGGCGGGGTGGACTACCGGTCGGCGCCGAGGCCGGCGGGGAGGCTGCTGGTGGACATGCTGAGCACGCTGCTGACGCTGTGGGTCTCACTGCTGCCGATGATGTGGTTCATACAGAGGCAGATGTCGGCTGGGGGCAGCGCGGAGAAGCGGCGCCGGTCGAGGAAGCAGAGAGTGGGGTTCGGCGATGTCCAGGGCGTTGATGAAGCCAAGGAGGAGCTTGTCGAGGTGAACATGGCTTTTCTACTGCCTACCCATGACTGTTTTCTGTGATGTTTGATGAATGTGTGAATATAACAATCAGTAGACAATAGAGTGCAAGAGGAAAGGGCAGAGGCGCAGAGCGCATTAATATTGCAAGTCAGCAAAATGTCAATCAAGCATCAAGGGTGGTATTCAACGCAATTACACATATATCAAATATGCTCAACTTCAAGCCAAATAAACTTTGTTTGACTTATCATGTGTCATTCTATTGAAAATGCAAATAGAAAGGGTGAGATTGCTTTTGTTTGCTCTTGCATCATCAGGATGCTTGAATCAAATAATGCTTGACTTAGGCATGTGCAAAAGGTGGTTTCACATTTCGTGGGAATTTCCTCTATGTCATTCATTGTGAGTTTGTGATGCAAACTAAATGTTCTTTATGCATCCTCTGGCTCAGTAGGACAATTTGAACTAAGTTTTCTCATATGAGAGGAAAGGGAACTTCGGAAAATAGGAATGCTACAATATGATCTGGTCAAAGTTTCATTCAGGGGCATTTGAGCCTGCTTGCCATGTTGACTTGCTGTTGCTGAATTACAATGTAGTTCTTCTAGGAAATCATATGTTTGCTCTTTTGTTTTATAAAACCTCATTTGAAGAAAATACCGGGAGTATCTCTGTAGTACGTATACAGATACTATGGTACTGGACGTCTAGGACAAGTGTAGGTTGTTCTGTTGAATGGTTGATTAATAATTAGTACTTCTATCTCTCAATTCTGTAGTAAGTGTTGAGTGCTGAAGGTTGTTGATACTAGGAATTATATTGGTTTCAACTAATGTCTTGTTTCCAATTCTTTGTAATAGAATTAGTTCTGTACTACTGTTGGCAGAATATCCAGACAAGACTCATGAACCTTTGTACAATATGACAATTTCCGAATGTAGATAGTGAGCTGCTTGCATGGTTCACTGAACTACAAGAAGCTGGGAGCGAAATTACCCAGGGGTGTTCTGCTTGTTGGCCCTCCCGGAACTGGGAAGACTCTGCTGGCAAGGGCAGTTGCAGGAGAGGCTGGAATTCCATTCTTCTCTGTTTCAGCCAGTGAGTTTGTTGAAGTTTTTGTTGGAAGAGGAGCAGCCCGTGTCAGGGATTTGTTCAAGGAAGCCAAAGAAGCTGCTCCGTCAATCATTTTTATCGATGAACTTGATGCTGTGGGTGGAAGTAGAGGTAGAAGTTTTAATGATGAGAGGGACCAAACCCTAAATCAGGTGTGATTTTTGCTCTTCGGCTATCTTTTATTTCCTTTGTGAAATAATATTAACAAATGAAGATTTTATTGCTTTCTCTATAAACAGCTACTTACTGAAATGGATGGTTTTGACTCGGACATGAAAGTTATTGTCATGGCTGCTACTAATAGGCCAAAAGCTCTCGATCGTGCTCTTTGTCGGCCTGGTCGCTTCTCAAGAAAGGTTTTGGTTGGTGTGCCTGATTTGGAGGGCCGCAGAAAGATTTTGGCTGTTCATCTAAGGGAAGTTCCTTTGGAAGAGGATCCTGAAATAATTTGTGATCTGGTTGCTAATGTAACCCCAGGATTGGTCGGTGCAGATCTAGCAAACATTGTTAACGAGGCTGCTCTACTAGCTGCTCGAAGAGGTGAGTTAAAATCATCTTATGTCAGACACCTAAATCTACAGAGCAAGTCAATTGGTTCTTTATGCTTCACATATCATATTAATGTGTGTGTAATCAAATCATTGCTGTATTAAGAAATGCTTTGAGTTCCCAAAGTGCAAAGCTTACGGTTTCATGGTTCATTTTCATAGGAACAGGATGTTGGAGTAGGAGTTCCTTATTTGTATATAGTATACCTCCTTGTACTCCCTATATATATTGCCCATTGGGTCCTCTTGAATATACACACAATATTCATAACATGGTATCAGAGGTAGGGCACTAACCTAGCTCTTTCATTGCCACATCCGTCCGCTCCATCGTCAAACGGACGACGCATTGCCATTCTTTCGCCGCTTCGCTCGCCGCCGTTAAACCCTAACGTCGCCATGAACCGCCACGCACACAAAGCCATAGCCGCGCCCGAAGTCGCGTCGACCTAAGGCCGCGCCACGTCGCTGAAGTCATTGCTGCGCTGGCCATTCTTTGTCGCCCGGCCACGTTGACCCAAGGCAGCGCGACGCTGCCGCTTATCGCTGCCGCCGAGGATCGCCGCCAGAGCGTCATTGCAGTCGGCCGCCGTGGATCGCCGTGGCGACTTCGAGGCAGCGTTAAGTGTCTTCTTGCCGCCGTCGCCCACGTGCTCGAGCCCGCTGCCCTCTACCTTCGCCGGAGTATTGTTGCAATCGCCGCCGCCGCCGAGGAGGACTCGGGGGAACCCTACTTCCCCCGCACGTGTGCGCCCGAGCAGGCCCGTTTCTTTTGAGTAGCAGGCCGTTTTAGCCGGCCCAAAAAATAATCCAAATAAAAAAAATCCAAATAAAAAAAAAGTACGTCGATCTAACCGCCGCGCCGTCCAGCGCCGCCTATGGATGGTTTCCGTTCCATCCGTTGCGATCCCATTATGAGGAACAAAGCTTAATGGGACGAACTACAGGTTGTGGTCTTCACTCATGGAGATCACGCTCAATGATCTCCACCTCTGGGGATATGTTACTGGTGCCCGACCTTGTCCGCCATCGTCGGTTTAGTCTCCTCCCAGACAGCCTATTTCTGCACCTCCTACAGAAGATGAAGCTGTTAAGAAGGAGGTAGAGGCCGCCGTTGCTGCTGATGAGCCCTTTCAGTATGCCATAGACGCTTTTAAGCGCTGGTGTGCTGATGAGCCCCGTGTTCGAGCCATCCTGATCCTGGTGGTCAGCGTCGACGACTCCATCCAGCCAGACATTGTTGGTCTGCGTGCCACTCGTCAGATCTGGGAGTACTTGCGCGAGCGATACCAACAGAGTAGCGATGCTCAGTTCTTTTCGCTTCAGCGTGAGTTGGAGACGATTCGCCAGGAGGACTCCTCCGTCGATGACTTCTTCCGAGCCCTGGCCAGTTTCTGGCGTCAGTTGGACGAGCTGGCTTTTCCGCTTTGCCAGGAGTGTCATAAAGCGCAGAAGGTGGATCGTGATCGCCTTTGCCTTTATGACTTCGTCTGCTGTCTTCGCCCAGAGTTTGAGCCTGTCAGGGCTCAACCGTTGAGTCGCACACCAGGACCGACAGTCACTGAGGGCCTGAGGCTCTTTCGACGCTTCGTGCTGAGGAGCTTCGCCGCGGGTTAGTAGCATTTTTTGTTCCTGCTGTGCTTGTTGTCCCTTCTTCTTCGACTACACTGACGGTTTCTGCTTCGACTACAGTCTCTCCTCAGGTGTCTATTTTCGCTCCTGTTTTTGCACCAACTGGGGTTCAGTGCAATTATTGCAAGAACTTCGGGCATGACTATTAGTGTTGTGCTGTGCAAAAAAAGTAGAACAAGGTGCGTGGGGCTGGACGATCAAAGAGGGGGGGGGGGGCAGGGAGGCCCTTCCTCGGCGGGAGGACAGACCAACACGTCAAGACCTTCTTAGTGAGGTGACTCTGTTCAGCAGTTCTGCCAGACTCTACTTCAGCAGCTCTCTCACAGCTCAGCAGGTTCTGCTAGTCTAGTTTAGACGTCTCCTCCAGGTACTTCTTGGGTTTTGGATTTTGGTGATCTTTTTGAGGATCCTACTCGATATCGCCATCTTGTTGGGAGTTTGGTGTATCTTGTGAGCACTCGTCCTGATATTGTTTATGCTGTTCATATCTTGAGTCAGTTCATGGCTCGTCCTACCCATCTTCACTACAGTCACCTTCTTTGTGTTCTTCGTTACTTGTGTGGGACTATCTCTCGTCGTTTGTTTTTCCTTAGCTCCACCTCACTATAGTTTTAGGCGTACTCTGATGCGACTTGGGCGAGTGATCATTTTGATCGTCGTTCTTTTTCCGCTTACTGTGTTTTTCTTGGCTCCTCCCTGATTGCTTGGAAGACAAAGAAGCAGACTGCAGTTTCCCGTTCGAGTGAAGAGGCTGAGTTGAGAGCTATGGCAGCAGTGACAACAGAGGTTACTTGGCTGAGGTGGTTACTTGCAGATTTTGGAGTGCCTACGATGGGACCTACGATTCTTTTGTCTAACAGTACAGGTGCTATCAGTATTGCCTGAGCCCCAGTGAAGCATGAGTTCACCAAGCACATTGGTGTGGATGCTTCATACACTCACTCACAGGTGCAGGAGGGAGTATTTGCTTTACAGTTTGTGCACTCAGAGTTACAAGTTGCTGACTTCTTCATGGAGTCACGGACTAGGGTACAACATTTGTATTTTCTCTACACACAATATTCGTAACATAGGGCACGCATTTTATGGTCCATTATTAAAAACTGCTAACCCATTATTTCTCCTATCAGTGCCTTGACTCCACCATGTTAGAAATTGCCACTGGGAAATCAGAATGCCACTTGCATTTCCGTTTTGTCTATTTTTCCATCTTTTGGAAGGAGAGAGATTTTATATGGTTAGGTTAATGAAATGTAAGATAATTAGAAAGTTCTGTTATCATGAAATTTCTAAGTGTGATCTGTGATCTGTCTAGGTGGCAATACTGTGGCTCGGGAGGATATTATGGATGCAATTGAGAGGGAGAAATATGGGGTCAATGGTAGACAAGAGAATCCTGATTCTGAAAGGCAAGGCCTTACCAAATTATTTCCATGGTTACCTAAACCTGGAAATAAACCATCAAACCCAGATGATTTTCAAGGACTTATGGGTTATCATACATTAAGCTAACTGGAATTTTTGCAAGGTATCCTCAGATTTGAGCCCCTTTTGATGATTATGTCTATCAAACTGTTCCATTTTAGTTTTCTTTAAAGTAGCTTGGCAAATTGATCCCCTTTTAACTGAATTATATCTTCTAAAAGAGCCAAAAATATATCATGCCAAACTTCGAGGTTTTATTCATTTGCTGTCCTGCTAAGCCTGCTAAATGACATGCTGAGCAAAAACATGAAATGGAAGAGTAGGCTACAGAAGTTATTGCTTTGTTTGTCTTGAGTACTGAACTTTAGAGGACCTATTCCACTAATGCTTATCTGTGAAATTCTTAGGTTTTGGATTAAACTTCAATAGATAGAGTTTGTACATTTCAATATTTCATACAACAATAAACTTTCTTATCCTTTCAATGGACTTGTTTACGTGAGCAAATGTCCTTTCAAAGGACCTATGGAGGTATGTGTAGATTACCCATCTTTCTCCCAATAATTTAACCTTATGTGTTTGTTTCATGAAACCCAACATGGCAGCTTAGAGATTTAAGTTTGGGATTTATCTGGCACATTTTTTAGGAAAGAATTACTTGTGGTAGGTGTAAGGTCTAGTGGTGAACCCTGGATGTTCCCAGGTGTTTCCAGATCCTGCCTAGTGTCAAGTGTATGTTTTAGGCTTGGTTGAGCCGAAGTGAGGAGGGTATTGAAGTAGGAGTATATTCTCACCTCAACACCTAATGCTTTTGAGCGAGTTGGTGCCTGCAAGTCAACAGAACTTTCATGAACAAATTATTTGATTTGTTAGATTGAAATCTTTCTATGGCAACCTTTCCAAATATTCCCAACAATACATCTCTTAATTCTTCTTATCACTGCTTAAGGTGGACCCTATTAATATAATAACTGATTCCAGTATCAAGTTACTGTAACTTTGTAAGACACTGCACCATCCTTTTTTTTTTATCTTAACCAAGACATTGCAAGTTTGCGACAGGTCAAATTTTAATAAATCAAATGTTCACTACTAAGTTCTGTATGCTTTAGGTCTATTTTAACCTGCAAAATTGGTGTTGCCCCCTTATTACATATACTTCATTTTGCTGCCTGCAAATTTGATACACATCGCAGATAGAACAACTGAACAACTCATGAAGTTACGATGTTTCATCGTCTCCAAAAAGCAAAACAAAACAAAAAATCATGATGTTTCATCTGCTTCTTAAGTTCTATTGAAATTGCAATGTCCTTATTTGGTCTATTATTTCTGTTACGCAAAATCCAGAAAGGAGATACACAGCAATGGAAATGGTATCAAAATCCCATGTACTAGGGGACCGTTGAATACAATTGTAAGGCAGCAAATATACAGTTCAACTGTATCTGTGAAGGTTATTGCACTCAGTGATATGGGGGGGCATTCCTCGAGGACTTCTGATGCAGCCCAGAAGAAACTGTTACAAATTACAAGAGCATAGCTTGTGAATGTAAAATACTGAGTTCCAAGAATTTTACTAGCGACTCTGATCAATCTTGCACTCCATAGTTCTGAACTTCTGATACAGCCACTTCGCCGGTTTTGTTCCATAGCCCGTATTGATAGCAGAATAGTGCGCAGTGCATTAATTTACCAGATAGGGTCAGTCCAATTCTGCTGTATACGAATCAGCCATTTAGCTCATGACAAGTAATCAGCATCTCAGCTAATAATATCCGCATTGTGCCTCATTTCATTTCAATCCAATTCCTCCTACTGTTGTTATGTAAATTTACAGTCATGAATTGGTTGATCAGCTTTGAAATATGAAATTGTTCAGACTACTGATATCTCATGGTAGTCATTTTTCTCTGTCATAGTGTCATCTATGTGTCATTTCTTCAGCATTTGCTTGATAACTCTGATGGTTCACTTGAGCATTAGGCCTTCCAAGAGTGAAAAATTGGCAAGAAGGGTTCCTGGTGCAGGACTAAGTGGATTCCCTGACAGTTCGTCGGAGAACGACCCGATCTGCTTGACCCAGAAAAGCCGTCTGCTGTCAGAGACACACATCCTGTAGCGACACTGACATGACCTTAATAATTGGAAAGCTATGCAAGGGCCGCAGAATCAGGACATATACCCTTGACAAAGGGGAAGTTTCTTCTGCTCTCTCCCAGCAAGAGAAAAGGGAGTAAAAGGCAGAGCATTGGCATGCAGATTCCGACCTGTCATAGACTGGAATGAAGGGTGTGGTTTGGCTTTTAGTGTTCCTTTCTCTGGGCTCTATGTGCTTCTGAGACCTTGTTCTGCTTAAGCAAACTTATCTGCAGGATCAAGTCGCAGGCTCAAAAGGGGAAAAAAAGGAAATTGATCTGTAGCTTTTGTTATGAATAGGTGGCGGGCGCGGACGACGGATCCGGCGGGCACAGGCGGCGACCGGGTGAGTGGCAGCATCGGGCGGCGGCGGCGTTCCTGCAGGAGGCGGCCAGCACTCCGGTGACGTCTGGCGGCAGCGGCAGCGGTGGTGGGACACTAGCGCAAGGAGCTAGGTATACTATGTTATGAACATTGTCTGTGTATTCATGAGAACTAGTGCAAAGGGATATTACAAAGGAATATGCCATACATATATAAAGAAATACAAAGGAATTGCTATTCTAATAGCTTTCACTCCTTTGATTCTTAGCTTTGCTTTACTGATGATTCGAGGCTGCGACGAGCTCAGTGCATGCATCTATGACTTTGAATGAAGCCTATCTTATCTTTCAAGACACAGTTTGCAGAAATGGTGCAGTAGTTGCTCAAGTTATGTGCCTGCTGATTGGTACATCATCAGAAAGAAGGCTAGTGAGAGAGTCATCTGGTAACAGTTTTTAACTATGTTGTTTGCACATATGCTTCCTGTTAATATCTCTGAACAGTTACCTTTGCTGTTTGTGAATAGAACTTGGAAATGCTTCTAGCAATCCTGCAGATTAGAGGCTTATAACTCAAGAGAGCTACTAGGAATGACTAATTGAGGACACATGTAAAGGTGATGTATGTCATGTCAGTTTTGCACTCTTGTATTGTGCTATGGAATTAGGAATTTAGGATACTACGATGAGGACATGACATGATGCTCACACCAGAGATAAGCACACTACATTTTATTGCAACTTTTCTCAAGGAATAAGAAAAATGTAGGGGTAGCTAGAAAGCTGAGAAAGGGCTCATGAGTCATGACATGTATAGCTAGGGTACAATACTGAAGACCTGTTGTATTTGCCAGAGAATTCAGACAGCAATATAGTATAGGTTAACCGCATATGTGTGCCTAATTAAGGTTTCATTTCTCAGAACACAAAGATAAAGAGTATCATGAGGTAATACATATACAGGCATATATTTAACACATTCTAATTGCATAGGAATAATTGGCAGCACGTATAATCCTAGAGTAAACATCCATGCATACGACGGCAGAGATGAGATAGATGAGAATAAGGGAAAGAAAGTGAGATGAAGAATATTTTAAGAGACAAGAAGAGAAAAGCAAGAACAAAGCAATGCACTGATGGGTGACTTTCAGTTGCTAAAGACCTAGAGCTCTTAGTCGAATAGTTCTAGGATTCTAGTTGAGTTGCTTTCCCAACAAAAGCTCATTCCCAAGACGCCATTTCAAGTGCTCTCATCATCAGATCCTGGGTGCATGCAACTACCGATTGGTAATGCATGCAATTACCAAGTAATAAACTCGTGTACTAATCTTGGTTAGCCAAACCATTTAAACATGGATCTTGTACAATGCCCTCGTTATTAGCTCAACAAACAAGGAATAAATCCATTCGTCCTCTTAACTGTTGTGTTGTCTAAAAAACAACTCTCAACTACGAAACTGGATGTTTGACCCCCTTCAACTGTCAACACCAGGTAATTTACCCATTCAAGATCATTCCAACCCGGTTTTCAACTTACATGGCACAAACATGACTGGTTTTGACATATGGCAGTGGGGCCTACCAGTTAGCCTCTACCCCATCTCATCGGCCTCCTGTCCTCTCCCTGTTCTTCCTCGTCATCCCCCCCCCCCCCTCTCTTCCTCACATCTCATCCCCTGCCGCCTCCACCCTACTTCCTCCTGCTGCGGCGGCGAGTGCGCGCCTAGCGCCAATGGACACGGCCAGTCTCCTGTGCAAAGCCCTAATCTTGCACAGCAATGAAGAATTGAACTGTTTCGTAGTTGGAGGTTAAAAATTAAATAACCGTAATTGTTTAAGGTTGTAAAATGAACTTATTCTAACAAGCAAACACATTTTTTTTTGTTTCATACTAGAATTGAACTGTTTGCTATAAAGTTTCACGTCCCAAATAGGAACCAAGTTTTGCGGTGAAGCATACGAGAAAACTAGCCGGTGTGTACATATCATAATTAATTCTCAATTTCATGCGAACGAAACAGAAAGTTCTCATTCATGCGAGCCAATTCTCCTTTATACGTATACATATATACATCTCTTGCGCTTTCAGCATACATGTGAATTCACACAATATTCCACATACGAAGTACATCATCAAATTAACATATGCAAACTTATTTGTGTACATGTGAATTCACATGGCGACTAGTACATATCATAGAATTTTCCAGCAGTTATATCCTATATGCTATTGCACTTAATTATAAGAATTAAGAACAACGGCATGCAAGAGCAGACGAATAGATCGAGAATAATTTGCAGGAATAATTGAACACGATTTAATGTTATTTAAAAATAAGAAAAAAAAGGTGAGGTACAGTAATTAGTGAAAGAAAATGTTCGCAGAAACCATAAGTACAGTAATTTTTAAGTTCCTTTAGTAATTAACCATCCAGCTACCGTGTGATACCCAGTGAAAAACTTATCGGCCGATTTTCGCCGGTTACCGCCGGTAACCGGTGTTACCGGCGGGGGCCGGTAAGATTCAAATGAGCCCCGAAATTTTCGGTTTGAATGAATTTTGTCCAAAAAAAATTGAATTTGCTTGAATTTTATTCGAATTTGATTTTTTTTGTCCGAAATTGGCCGAAATTTTTTCCGAAAAAACCGGTTACCGCCGGTAACCGGCCCTATCGCTGCCCTCCGAAATTTTTTTTCAACCGGTAGCGAAAACACTGGTGATACCCACCCATCATATAAAAACTTAGCTAACAGTTCGATATATATGTACTGCTTATCTATTCTCGACCAGTTCTTTAATCACAACGAAAAATGACACTTCTATATGATCATTTGATTAGCATATATATATATGTGTGTGCGCGCGCGCCAGTATTTAACATCGTTTTTTTACCGCATACAATTGTTGCAAGTTTATAAACAAATTTATAAACAAATTGAGAAATGTGTGCACTAAAACGCATGCATTGGCAACAAATTTTATTCTTGAACCGGCAGTGATTTGTTGAAGAAATACCCATTTTATTTCAGAAGCTCTCTCTGGACCAAGTATATAGGGTCAGGCCGGGTCTCACTGGAATGCTAAAAGAAAACTATAATTAAGATCTCCGTATCACCGAGAGAAGACCGAGAGAAGAAAAGGAGGAAATATATGTTTTGTTCGTGGTCAAAATATAAGTGGAAATAGAACATTCGGTTGCAACTTGCAACCGATAAAACATTCGATATATATATGCAACCAAACACCATGCATATAGATGTATTCTGCTGATCGAGATTAAACATACAAATGTATATAGATCCATCGCATATATGCGTTGCATGCATTCATGCATGATGCATGGGTGATAACTCACACACTCGATCTACACAAGAACGTTCAAGCAACCATATATATAAGTCCATGCATATCCAACAACTTTATGGAAACGTACATATATAGGTACATGCATGAGCATGATACATATATAATACAACCACAGTACATATTGATTATTCCCAGTGATGAGATACAGCTAAAAAGAACTAGAAATATATTATACATCAGTTTATTCTTCCCTTCTCACCTCACAATACCATACATATATTATAAAATATTCGATCGACCACACGTACGTATTAGAGCACACAACATACACGTACATGACATAGAGTGTACATATGATACTACATTGAGACGCTAGCTACGCGCCCTCGATCTCAGTATATATACGTAACGCAGGTAACCTCGACGTCGCGAACGACGCATGCATGCGCCGCCGGCAGGTCGGCCGGCGGCCGGTTTATATGTTAGTTTGCTTAGACGACGAGGCTCCTCTGGTGGAACCTGGCGATGAAGTCGGTGGCCTTCTGGTCGACGTCGCGCTCGCCAACCCACTGGCCGCAGTCCTCGTCGCTGGACCGGACCTTGTTGCGCAGCCTCGCCGGCCGCTCCGGCCAGTCGCTCGCCGCCTCGTCGTCGACGTAGTACCGCCTCGACTTCCGTGAGAAGCTGAAGATGGGGCAGAAGAACGACTTCCCTCCCATATACTAGCTACCTCTTGTTATGTATATGATGATATATAAATTAATATTACCAGGTTACTGGTCGATTAGCTAACTACCTAGGTTACTCTTGTAGAAGAAGCCTTTGGTTTAATTGGAGCTTAGAGAGAGGTGGAGTATTAGCTAGTGGTTGGGGATCGAGTTGCTGTCCTGGGCTAGCTTAAGGAAGGTGAAGTGGCCGCGCCTCAATTTATAGAAGAGGCTGCACTGCATGGCTTGTACATGTATGGATCGATCAGCAGTAGCTAGAGCTGTGTATTAGGGTGGTAGTTGTGAGCTAGCTGGCTAGCTAGGGTTCTTCCGGTCTAGACAACTAAAGGCGTCGGATCGGGCGGCCCGGATCGTGTGATCTGGTAAAGATCGAGATCGGACGGCCCGGATCGCGCGATATGATAAGATGCTAAAGTGTGGTGAGATTTTCGATCTGTAGCGCACGATCGATGCGGTTGATGAAACCGCGCGTCTTTGCGAGGAAAAGCAAAGCGCGCGCGGTTTCCAGGCCTCGATGATCAGCTAGCTTTTGCGTTGAGATCAGCGCGGATGTATTTGAGCTTTGATCCCCAGGGGGGAGAGAGAGAGAGAATAATTAACCCTATCGTTAGCTTTTGCATTGAGATCTCTCTCACAGTACACTGCCATCCCTAGTCCCCCATCTTGGTGGTGGTCATTGCACTTCCTCATCATTTGGCTCTCAATTTCTAAGATAGCTTTTCTAGAGGACGTCCACACCATTGTGGGCATGCATGAAAATATCGTAAAATATCTCGGGATGGGTTTTTGTACTGTCAATGCATCCTAAATTCCTAGTAAAATCGAGCAAACCGTACATATAGGTTAATTTGAAGCGTCTATATATATATAGCTTGTGGTCAGTGTCTCAAACTTTACTAATTAATGCTAGTCAAATTTTGTTTTTTTAGATCAAGAGCTTATATTTTATTAATCATCATCAGGAGTACAATCCGATTTAGAGTACATAAAGAAAGAAAGTCTGGTGTTTGGTTCAACCAAAGACACCTAGGACTACTTAAGTTCGCCTCCCTGCTAGAACATAAATTAGCACAACGACGAACAAAACATAAAGAGAAATTTGAAAAAAAATATATGATAAGCTCCAGTATGTCGGCTAGGATCGGGGATATCTCTGCTCTCTTGTGTTGTCTCGAGTTCCACAGCTACACGAGTGATTGGCAGTCGGTTTCAATGACACTGGCCAAACCCCAATCTGCCGCAAGCTGCACACCATCTCCATTCAAGCCAAATTAAGCTTCTGAAGTAGGGTCATAAGTGCAGATTAGCTTGAAAATTTATATTCATTAATTTATATATTTGGATCAATGTAAATGTTCTGGGTTGTGAGGACATTGCACGTATGTGCACCAAATTGTAAATATTTGAATAACAAATTATTAGAAAATAGTTGTATTTGTTGTGCAACCTTAACAACTATCCTATAGTTGTATTTGTTAAACAATTAATTATAACACCTCTAGTAAAGACTCCCTTCATTTCACAAAAACAAGTTGTTTTGGAATACGTGCAGTTAAAATTTTGGAAACTTTGGCTATCGATATCTTTTAAAATATTTAGATTAGATACATGAAAATCATATGTGTAGACTTGTCTTGAAAAGTAGTATTATAATATTATCGGGTTTTATAAATATATTACAATAGTAATTAGTGGTCAAAGTTGTATTTTGGGGACCGTGTCGATGTCCAAAACAACAGGTTTTTGTGAAATGGAGGGAGTATTTGATTAATTTGCATTGTTGTTATAATCAAATCCCATCAAATAAACGGTGTAGATGCTTCTCTTTTCCTCATTAATTAGATTTTTCTAGAAATTTTTATTAAGGTGCCTTTAATATTCTCATAAGTTTGCACAAAAAGCTAATTTACAACGCATGCTTCGAAAAAAAGCGCAACGCTACTTACATATGATAATTAACTAAGGCTGTTGCCCAAGGTAAGGGCATCTCCAATAGTGTATTTATTATCGTCTCTTAGCTATGTCACGTCAACAAAATCCTACGTAGAGGAGAGAGGGGGAGGAGAGAGAGCACATGTAGTCTCTTCCTGAAGAGACTATCGTGCACGCGAAACAAGGCATGGTACATTAATCTACTCTAGTTAACATGTAGGTCTGTTTCAAAGAAAAATTATAAAATATAAATGTTGGAGAGTGTGTTAGAGACTATCTATTGGAGATGTTGTCTCTAAAGATGATGAAGCATATGTTAAAGACAAGATTATCTCTAACTATTAGAGATGCCCTAATAGAGGTCAAAATGCTTCGTTATAGCAGCCTATCGGTAGGGTTGGAGCACTCTTAAGGTTTACTGCAAGCTGTGTTCCTCTAATTTTGCTGTCCCATCATATATATGATATCCAATCCAATACTATATTTGCTGCACAATGCAATCCTACAGTCTGAGCCATGCATGGCTAGCTTGGTATGCCACTTTTAAGCAGACTAATCATGGAGTGGATACTATCGATTAGCATTTCTCCCATTGTTTACCCAATATTAAACATTTTATGGCTGTCATCACATTGCTCAAAAGCAGGAAAAGGAATTCTCAATCATGAACTGCCATCCATGCTATATTCAAAATATTTTCATTTGGGAGGCAGGACATTGCATAGATTCGTACGCTCAATGTACGTATGCGTGCTTTCAGCAATGGAGAAAATCTGATTAAAAAAGATGAAAGGAAAAAACCTAGCTCCCTTCATAATATGAGCCGATAAATTCACAAAACTGATAGCAACTATATATATAGATATATCTAGGTGACTCTCTTGAAATTGCAAGTAATCGATACTAGCTGAAGTAATAACGAAATATAAATTTATAAAGGTAAATGTAATGTACTACTTTCTTGTTTCAGGCTTCCTTTTTTTCTGCCTCCAAAGCAGCTGGCAAGCAGTGACCTGTGGGCAACAGTTAAGAAAAGGAAAAGAAAAAGGAAGCCTTTTGTTTTGTTGGGCTTTACGAACGAAGTGACTACGAAGCTGAGCAAGTCAGCAAACAATAATACTTTCAATCATGCAAGAATCAAGTGTATTGTTAAATAACCAAGCCCTTTGCAGAACAAGATCGATGTGGTCAATGACCAGCTTATTAGCCATATATGCTCAGTTGCTCACCTTCGCTGTGTAGTAGTACATCCTTAAGCTCTAAGTATGATATGCTGCTATCGCCTTTGGCAGATGTGCTGTTGCATCACAAAAGGCAAAAGGCGTAACTTTGGGGTGTACTGTCTTTGTCGAGCCCTGCATCCGAGACTCTGGAGTGAACACTTGCCGTTCATTTCATCTGAAGCTTGTAATGCAATCTGAATTTGCATCTTGCTATAGTTGATCAGGGCGACACTATTAGTTGTTTCCTGGAGGTTCCAACATTGATCCTAGGCTCCAGATGATCCGATGGTCCATCTATCTGAAAGAAAATGTCAGCATGACAAGAGATGTGAAATAGCATGAGATCATGACTGATAAACAGTAACAGGGTAATTGTTATACAAAACTACATGGTACAAAAAACTACATGGTACAAGAGATTTTAAAAATTCTGGGGAAAATGTAACAGAGGAAATTGAAAAGAGCTTTGCTCAAGTTTACACTTGCGTCGATCTGCTGGACAAAAATTTTCAGCTATTCTATTCACTAGTATTTTTTTACAGAGGAAACCCGGAGGTGCTTAATTTTTCTGTACTAAAAAATCCATGCGCTTTAAAGCATATATATGGACCATATGGTTACCGATGGATATAATACATAACTCCAAGAAAGTGCCTACCAAGCACCAACATTAATTCTAAATAGCAGAAAACAAAAAAAGCCCCTAAAACATTCCTATAATAGTAACTTAACTTGAGACAAATCAATCAAACAAGGATCATATTCTCCTGTTTTCGCGTAGAAATCACGAGATAGACGACTAAACAGAAAAAACTTTCTGTTGTCACCACAGATACTGTACGTTAGATCCTCACCATAAGCTAAAAGGACAAGAAAACGACAGGACATTCATTTAGAATTTTTTTTTGAAATAATATTTTTTTTTGCTCCTATCGCCAGTTGAACTGACGACAGGAACCCTAAACAGTGGGGGCAGATTCCTGTCGCCAGTTCAACTGGCGACAGGCATCTAGAAATTTTTAAATATAGCAAATAAACTAAAACAATTACAATTTTTTTTGTGGAGCATCCTGATAGAGTGTTCTTGCTTGTGTAATTTTTTTTATAAATTTACCTGTTATTAATTTGTCTCGAAATTCATTTAAGTATACTATGTGTAGAATTTATAAATATACAAAATGAGGTCCAAAATTATGTAATTTTTGTGAACACTCCTTACATAGTGTAATTGTTTTTACAATTTTTCCAGAATTTTATATATTATGAAATTATCTAAAAATTAAGGGTTTACACAATCAAGTATATCTTGATCGGAAACCTAAATTCAGAATGTTTGAGACAATTTAAGAACATATAAAATTCTGTAAAAATTACACTATATAAGGAGCGTGCACAAAAAATTCATAATTTTTGACCCAATTTTGCATATTTAAAAATTCTATAAATGGTATACTTAAATGAATTTTGGAGACAAATTTAGAAAGTATAAAATTATGAAAAATTACACAAGTAAGAACACTCTATCTGGATACTCCATAAATTTTTTGTAATTTTTAAATTTATTTTCTATATTTAAAAATTCCTAGATTCCTGTCGCTATTTGAACTGGTGACAGGAACCTGTTCCCACTGTTCAGGGTTCCTGTCACCAGATGAACTGGTGATAGGGACCTATCTTTGTAATTTTTGGGGTTGATGACCTAGTTTTGTAAATATTTTTTTAAAAAAATATTATTTCAAAAAAAATTCCATTCATTTAGTGGGGGAGGGGGGGGGGAATAGTTCGTCCATTCGTTCTCTAAAAAGTAAAAAACAATCATTGTTTTTTAGCTAGGTATAGTATAACAAGTTGATTGTATTAATTTGTGTCTGCGTCTCGCCCATTGTCGGGACCCCAGTTAAGTAATCCCGAGATCCTCTGTGCATTCTGAACTAATCCCATGATCAGTAGCTAGTCCGCACAATTGTAACACAGGTGAGATCATATCCACACAACAAACTATAGAAGAAGCGGACAAATTAATATTAATAGAAGCAAAAGAGCTTATGGTCAAGGTGTTTACAGAGTTGCCACGCAGGGCTAAAACAAAAGAACTCGCAGCGGAAAACAAAACTCTCGTGGAAGCCATTCGACATGCCCACAGGCAATCGATTGGAGGACGTTTCCTAACTCGCAAGGTCTTCGAAGAACTCCTCTTCATAGAGCTCGAAGCTTCCTGGGTCCTCTTCGACGACTGATCAACCAGAGGGCATAAAGTCGTGAGTATTTTGAACGTACTCAGCAAGTCATAGGGAAATGTATACAAATAGTGTTCATGCCAGGCTTGACAAGGATAGCTTTATGGTTACTTTGCAGAAAGCAGAATTGACTGGAAATACAGTAAGTAGATTGCAAAGCACAAGTTGAAAGATTAATACATAAGTAACCAAGTTTCTCTGAAACAACTCATGAACACCCTGTCCACTTCCCAAACCACTCATGAACACCCGGTTCACTTCCCAAACCACTCGCAGCCAACCACGACAACAATTTTGAGAAAGTCTACCCCTTGCATGAAATCACCAAGCATTGTCCATAACCGGGGACATGACTATTGGACTAGTTTTACACTTTGCAGAGGTTGTACAACTTGACCCACAAGACACGACTTTTCTAGTTGGTTGGGCATCCGTCGATACCCCTGCTTACTACCTTAGGTAAGCAGTCTAAAACACGTGACAAGGCCTTTACAAAGCTCCTTTTTGACTCGGTTCTGCTCACTAAGGATTCGCCACATAGGCCCCCTCTTGCGCCATAATGAGCCAGCACAGAACCGACTCAAAATATTACTAATTATTTGGCCAAGTCCACCCATAATGAACTTGTAGTTGCACGGTATGGCCCGGATCAATGATTTACAAGGTTAAGTAGTCCTTAGTGACTACCCAGGCGAGACAACCACATCCCAATGTTCTTCCTGCACCCCCCTTTACTGCACGATCACTCGCCCGAGTATAAAATATTTTGGGTTCAACCCGGCCAAATGACCACCCTAGTCATGGCACAACAAATTTTATTAGTGGCAACATATACCATGGCAACACATGCCACAATTTCATATTCACTTAGTCAAATTTATCATCATTGAATCATGTGATCAAGAGACATCGCATAACTAAAGCATGTCTAAGCAATATACGCACCCATGTTGGTATCTCAAAAATGTCCAACTAAGATTACCCAACCTATGGTGTCCAAGGGTACATGTCAACATGTCAATCACAAGTATTCAAGGAGTCATACTGTCGAGTAGGTATTTAGCTATTTCTCAAACTATTTTTATACAATTAGCCATGCATGTTGGTATAAAACAATATAATTTTACAAACTGGGTACGACATGATCAAAGGTCTACGACTTGCCTTCGTTGAAGAGTTGAGATGCTTATGTCGAGGTTGCCGGGTCCAAGAACTCTTCAGAGAAGTCAGAATCTACACATGTGAAAAGAGCCAAATAAATACAACAAATCCAAATAAAAACAAAAAACTACTAAACTAGAACCAAAAGAAAGGCATTGAAATAGATGAATTAGGAACGGGCTCTCGCGAGGAGGTCCAACTGAGAGAGAGGTCTAGACTGAGGGAGAGGTCTAAACGAGATGGAGGTCCTGAGGAGGTCAAGGAGGTCCTGAGGAGGTCAAGGGAAGTCCTAAGGAGGTCAAGGGAGGTCCTGAGGTCCAACGAAGGGTACGACTACTCAACGTGGTCGTACGAAAAATACAAAAGGGGTATGACTACTCAACATGGTCGTAAGAGGGATACACTACGCAACGAGGTCATGAGAGCAAAAAGGAGAACAGGGCACAGAGATACTCACCAGACACACACACACACACACACACACACACACACACACACAGAGAGAGAGATCGGAGAAGACAGGAGGAGGACGGCGAACGGCACGAGCGCTTCGATGAATCCTTCGGCAGCGAGGTGGTCGAAGGCGGCGTAAGCTCCAGCGGACGGTGGCGAAACTTCAGGCACGGTGAAACTGGGCGAGAGCAAGAGAGTTGGGTGAGGAAAAAGGAGATGAAAGAGGGCTGCTTAGGATTTTATAGCCAGGGGAGACGGGGGGAGTCGCTGAGAGACTCAGAAGTGTACGTGACCAAGGGTAGATGAAGGAGGAGATGTGGGCAGTTAGGGGAGGAGACAAGAGAGGGAATGGGTACTACAGAAGCAACAGCATTTAATGTGACATAATGACATTTAATGCACGAAGACTTCTGCGTCAGTAGTGACGCGACGGGAGGAAGAAGAAGGTGAGCAAGGCTAACGGGTAGGGCTAGTTAAAACTCGGGAGGGTGGTCCAACCAAAAAGGAGGTCGTGACCAGAGGGGAGGTCATGACCAGCTCCAGGACCACCCGGAGGTCTTCCAGGACCACTCGAAGGTCTTGGACAGAGGAGGAGGTCCAAACGAGAGGGATGCCTAAACAAGAAAGAGCTGGGCCGAGGGGAAAACGGAGCGAACAGAGAAAGGGGATTTCAACAACAGAGAACTCTAATAGACTCAAAATAAACCAAATTTGAATTAATTGGAGTTCGATTAATTCATATTAAATTGCTTTTAATTCCAAAATCTCAAGTTAAGCTTTAGCAAATCAACAAACCAAATGGTTATTTTTTTTCAAATTTTTTTAGAAAGCCTAGAAAATTGGGATGTTACACCCATGAAAGTGATGTTTTGGGATCGTTAATTAATTAGACCCTTTCATAGGGCCCAATTTATAGCCGAATTTTATAAAGTAAGTAGTTTGCTTGAGCATCCAACTTTCAGATGCATAACAAGATGAATTGTTGGCTCAAGAATCTCTCTTAAGACGCATTCAAAGGTATAATACTGTTGAAACAAGATGGTATCAAATTTAAAGGTTTAGATGCTACTGAAGTTGAAATAGAGTGTTGGTGAGTTAGTATTAGGAACCAGTAAGGAGTCATGTTAGGGTCGGAGCTCATCTTGTATTAGAGTCGGATTCAATATTTAGACTATAAATAAAGGGTGTGGGGGATCCTACGAGACACACACAACTATTCTCAAAATTCCACATGGTATCAGAGCCATCCCCGTTTCATCCACCACCACTGAACCCTAACCCTCGCTTACCTTAGCCACTTCCGTCATCGTTCATCCTCGTCCTCGTCGCCTCCTGCAACCGAGTCGTCGCGTCACCTCAAGGCCAAGCTTGGGTTGCGGCTACGCCGCCTCAAGGCCGAGCTCGGGCAATCAGGGGGGAGGAGGCCGGAGCTCAGAACGTGAAGCCACCGCCGCTGCCATCGCCTCAGGTCGCCATCGACCAAGTGAAGCCGCCGCCGCCAGATCCGACGAGGTAGGCCTTCGCCGCCTCCTAGAATGCTAGCACTGTGTGGATCTGGAACTGGATCGCCACCATTGCTTAGTGAACCGAAGAAGAAGAAGGGGAGCAGAGGAAGTCGGGAGTGTTCTAAGAGAAGAAAAGCAGCAAAGAAAAATAAAGGAGGAGCGGCCGAAAGAAGAAAAGCAGCAAAGAAAAAATAAAGGAGGAGAGCGAGGGTGTTGGCCGAAAGAAGAAAGGCAGAGAGAAAAAAAGGGTTATGTGTTGAATTTGTTTTTTTTAATGTCACGGCTATGCATGATTTGGGTAATTGTGAAGGCACTCACCAAGGTTCGACCAAACGTTGATGCATGAAGGGTTGCCATGATCGTGGGAGATACACGCGGCATATCTTGGTAGTGATTGACATTGCTCCAATTGTTTGATAAGATGACACCTAAGGAGATTGGGGCTACGAGGAAGGAGGAGGAAGAAGCCGTAATGAGGGCGGTAGAAGAGAGGAGAAAGACAGTTGTTGAGACTACTTCCCCGCTGGTCACGCAAGGTGACATGAGAAGCATCTTACATGACCTCTTAGCAACAGGTATGATAGGTCCGAGGGCTGCTGTAGGGTCATCTGAATTAAAACTGGAGCTGATGCCAAATGATGTAAAGTTGGAAGGGAGCAAAAATTATCTGAGTTGGTCTAGAAGGGCTCAGCTGATTCTGAGGACGAAAGGGGTGGAGCACTATCTATAGGAGACTTGTGTTGAGCCTGCAGAGAAGGCGAGCATGGATTGGAGGGTGTGGAATGTCGCGATCGCTTCTGTCGCGGTCGGACCCGGGATCACCCCGAATCCTCTGTGCATGACCGAGCTAGTCCCAAGATTAGCGGCTAGCTCACACAGTAAACAAATATGGTAACAACCATCAACGCAACTTTATTAATAAACAACAGAGTTGATTACAAGAACGGCTTAAGAGCCGACAAAACAAACACAACGGAAGACAAAAGCGAGTAGACCACACTACTCGCCACAGGCAATCATCTAGAGGGCGCAACCTAGTCGTCCTGGTCCTCGAGCTCCTCGTAGACGTCCTCTCCTGTTCAGCTATTAGATTAAGCAGAGTGAACACAACAACTGTGCTCGCAAGTCACACTCGTCAAGTAACAGATTGAAATGCATGCAAGGATATCTCAAAGGAAGGCCTATAGAGTTGATTTGCATAAAGCTATGTTCCTTTTCAAATACTTGTACTAAGTTTCAAAGTAGTTATACAATAACTAAAATTTATTTTCTAAATCTCAGTTTTATAGTTGGATAACATTCATCAATAAGTGGTGAAGGATACCCTCCTATTACAATGCTCCCTGCCCAAGTTCCCATTTGGATAGACATCCAAAACCATTTCATAAAGTCTTTTGAAAACAAAACCAAAATCTAACTTAGAGCAGCTTTGCTAGCATGTCCATAACTGTGAACACGGCTATTCGAATAGTTTTACGCTCTGCAGAGGTGTATAGCTTTACCCACTCGACACGACCTCTCTAGTTTGTTTGGCATCCGTCGATACCACCGCTTACTACCGTAGGTAAGTGATCTAGAGCACGTGACAAGGCCTTTACAATGCGTCATTCCACCACAGTCCCCCCTCGCTAAGGTTTCACCCCCTTTGGACTACCCATCCGCCGGGTTCATGGCCCCCTCTTGCGCTAGGTGGGAATAAATAAAAGTAGGTCATCCAGATACCCACACAACCAGATGGAACGACAACGGTGAAACGTTGCAAATTAGTTAGTCAGATTCTGCCCATTCAGAACATGTGGTAGTACGGTATGGCATAGCAAAATACACTCGAAGATCGGTCCTTAACTAACTTGGGCGACTTCTAACAGAACCCTAGGCCTCGATTATAGAAATGACTCGATCCCGTGTATGAACAAGAACCCATCCAAACAACCAATTCGCCCAAGTCCAAACCAATTTTTCTTTTTGCTTTGCTTTTCAAAAACATTTGCAAACTTCCACGACAACCCAATGCCATGGTTAAATCATTTAGACAACATTGGTATTTTGCGGTAAATTCTCCAAATCAAGATCTTTGGGTCTAAGCTTTGACTAAGCATAGAGTTTTGCAACACATGCTAGTTCATACTAATGTACCAACTAGCTCTTTACTAAGGTAACAAGGGGTGGTTGAATCAATAATCAAGTTTAGATGTACAAAGGAATTAGGAATAACGACAAAGTTAAAACAGAGATTTAAATTACTTAAATTTAAATAAGCATGCAATAATAATTTGAAACGAAACTTAAATAATTTGAGATACTGAGATTCAATATGATCAAGAGTGTAACTTGCCTTGCTTGAAAGCTTGAGGATCTACTTCTTCGGAGTACTCGGGCTCTCCGGAGTCGTCGAAATCTATACGTGAGAACAAAGCAAATTCAAATAAAGACCAAATAAAATCCAAATGAACTCCAAAACAAACCGAACTAGAACCAACAGCAAGGCATTAAATTAGATGAATTAGGAATGGGCTCTCGGGAGGAGGCTCGACTAGTTGGGAGGAGATCCAACGACCTGGTCGAGAGAGGTTCGATTGGTCGGGAGGAGGTCCAACGACCTAGTCGGAAGAGGTCCGACGGGTCGGCAGGAGGTCCAACTGAGAGGGTGGTCGAGGGAGGTCCTGAGGAGGTCAAGGGAGGTCCTGAGGAGGACGTCCTGAGGAGGAGGTCAGGAGGAGGTCCTCAGGAGAATACGACTACTCAACGTGGTTGTACGAAGAGTACAAAAGGATACGACTATGCAACGTAGTCATAAGAAGGATACGACTACGCAACATAGTCGTAGGAACAAGGGAAGAGAACAGAGAACGAGAAACTCACCAAGGCCGAGAGAGAGGACGGCGGGTGGCGGTCAAGGACGGCGCAGGCGCTCCGGTGAATCCTTCGGCAACGAGGTGGTGATGGCACAGGATTCAACGAACTCCTTGGCGACGGGGAGGCGATGGCGCAGGCTTCAGCGAACTCCTTGACGACGGGGAGGCGACAGCGCGGGCTCCAGCGGACGGTGGCGAAACTTCAAGCACGGTGGAACCGGGTGAGAGCAAGAGAGTTGGGTGCGGAAAAAGGTGATGAAAAAGGGCTGCTCAGGCTTTTATAACTAGGGAGACGGGGAGAGTCACTAAAAGATTCAGAGGCTCATACGATCAAGGGTAGTTGTGCGACAAGACAGAGCACGGCCAGCGGGTGAAGGAGGAGATGGGGGCAGGTTGGGGAAGAGACAAGAGGGGAAACGGGTACTACAGAAGCGACATCATTTAATGCGACACAATGACATTTAATGCGCGCAGACATTTGCGTCAGTAGTGACGCAGCAGGAGGAAAAAGAAGGTGAACAGGGCTGACAGCTAGGGCTAGTCAAAACTCGGGAGGGTGGTCCAACCAAAGGGGAGGTCGTGACCAAAGAGGTGGTCATGACCGGTCTCTAGGACAACCCGGAGGTCTACTGGGACCACCCGGGAGGTCTCCCAGGACCACTCGGAGGTCTTGGACTGAGAGGAAGGTCCAAATGCGAGGGAGGTCTGGACTAAGGGGGAGGTTTGGACTAAAGGGAGGTCCAAAGAAGAAAGAGCTAGGCCGGGGGGAACACGGAACGAATAGAGAAAGGGGACTTCAACACCAGAGAACTCCAACAGACTCGAAAACCCAACTTTTGAATTAGTTGAAGTTTGATTTAGTCATTTAAATCACTTTTAATTCCAAAATCTCAAGTTAAGCTTTAGAACTTCAACAAAACCAAATTGTTCTTTTTATTTTGAAAATTTTCAAAAAGACCTAAAAATCGGGATATTACATGGAACACCACCAATTCTGTGGTGGTGGCTTGGTTGCTAACTTCGATATCTCTATCCATCGCTCGGATGGTGGAGATGATGCAGAGTGCACCGACGATGTGGAAGACGCTGGGCAACATGTACTCCAACGCAAGAAAAGTGATGATGATGGTGGAGGTCCAGGGTAAGGTGGAGGCTTTTAAACAGGAGGAGAAGACTGTCCAGGAGTATGCTAGTGAACTGCAGCAGCTGTGAGCAGATTTAAATCACTATGATCCACTGCAGTTAATATGTGCTGGTGATATTGAGGCTGGCAGGGTGTAGCTGTAACGCAGATGTGTTACACAATTTTTGAAGGGACTAAACCTAAAGTTTGAAAGTAGAAGGGCTGCCATGTTTCACTTGGCAAACTTGCCTATTATGGAGGAGGCTATTTTGGCTATGATGCAGGAGGAGATTCGACTACGAGTAATGGGGGACAACAACCCTGTCATATCTGCATACACCATACCAGATGATAGGGAGTGCTACAACTGTGGGATGAGAGGACATCTGAGTCGTGTTTGTCCTTCTCCACGTTATGAAGGCCGAGGTGGAGGTCGGGAAGACCGAGCAGGTGATTATCAAGGCCGAGGTGGAGATCGTGGTGGTCGTAGAGGTCGAGGAAGGGGCCGAGTTGGCCCCAGGGCTAATATGGCCCTGCCAGAGGAGATCACGTATGTTACTTTGACAGGTGAGCAAGCTATGCAGTGGGAGAAGTGGCAGCAAAAAAAAGCATTGAAGACTACTCATGATTCCACCTCCTTTGGTAACTTTGCCTACTATGCCCACATGGGCGAAGGTACTCAGGCACATGCACTTGCATCCACATATAAGCACTCTCATATTGATTGGATCATATATTCAGGGGCATCCAAGCGTGCCACGGGTTCACTTAGTGCATTTGCATCTTACAACCCACATACTTATTCTGAAACTGTCCAAACAGCTGATGGAACCACCCAGCTTATTTAGGGTGTAGGATCTGTAGAGTGCATACCATCCTTTGCTTTATCCTCTGTTTTGTATGTACCCTCCTTTCCAGTCAACTTTCTTTCAATTAGTTCTATCATTGACCAATTCAAATGCACTGTCACATTTGATGAGGATTCGTATTTGTTCCAGGAGAAGAGAACTAGTAAGAGGATTGGAACTGGAATAAGGCATAATGGGTTGTGGTACATTGATCAAGTTGATACAGCATTGGTTGTGGCTATAGGAGGAGTTGAGGAAGAAGTTTTGTTACATCATCGTCGCTTGGGACATCTGTCATTTGAGAGTTTAAGTCAGTTATACCCTGATTTGTTCAAAAAGGTAGACAAGAGTAAACTTGTGCGTGATGCTTGTGAGTTTGGAAAGCATACACGGTTTACATATAGTAGCATTGGTCTTCGGAGTTATGGACCTTTTATATTAATACATTCTGATGTTTGGGGTCCGTGCTCAGTTACTTCTATGAGTGGTTTTAAGTGGTTTGACACATTTATTGATTGATATACTCGTATGACTTAGATTTATATGATGAAGCACAAGAGCGATGTCCTTCGGTGTTTTCAGGACTTCCATAGGATGGTTGCTACTCAGTTTGATGCAAAGGTTCAGATTCTTCGAACAGACAATAGAACTGAGTGTGTTAATAAGGAGTTTGCAGCGTATCTCTCAGAGGAGGGGATAGTTCATCAGGCTACTTGTCCAGGAACCCCCACCTTAGAATGGAGTGACTGAAAGGAAGAATCTACATTTGTTGGAAGTAGCACATTCACTCATGTTTCAGATGGATGTGCCAAAGGGATTGTGGAGCAAGGCAGTGATAACGACAGCGTATCTCATCAATCGCATGCTGTCTCAAATACTTGGGATGAAGTCTCCAGCTAAAATTCTTTTGGGTCAGCGGGAGTTCAAGGTGCCTCCCAAGGTGTTTGGCTGTGTGTGTTTTGTATAGGATCACCGACCAGCGAGTGGCAAGTTAGATCTGCAGGCATTGAAGTGTATTTTTATAAGCTATTCATCAAGTCAAAAGAGCTATAGATGCTGGAACCCAGTTGAGCTAAGGTTGTTCATGAGTATGGATGTGAAATTCTGGGAATTTGAGTCGTACTACATGAGTGGAGGTACTCTTGGTCAGTTTTTGGACAAGTTGTCTCCTATCACTAAGGTGGACATTCGAGAGGGGGAGAACAAGGAGAGTGATAGTCAATGAGAAGAAGAAGTCATTGTGGGGACAATTCCATGCCCGAGCCTAACTGAACATGTGAGAGATGTGATAGCCCCAAAAGAATTGAAGGTTTATCAGCAAAGGCGCTTTGAGAAACAGAGGTCAGCACCTGAGCCACTAGTGGAGCTACCAGAGGCGCAACCAGAACAGCCATAACCTGAACAGCTGGCTTTGCTAGTTGATCCAGTCCCAAATCTCTCCTCGAGTCTCTCTCCATCAAGTTCATTACCTTCCCTTAGGGCGAGTGGTAATGTTCCTTCTAATCACTCCCATCTAGAGTTACCACTTGCACAACGTGAAAAAACTAGAGCTAATGCCGGAAAGCCTCCAGTCCGGTATGACTTTGAGCATGAAATTGCAAATTTCATCTCATATCTCACATGCATACAAAACATTCATTGCATCTCTTCAGACAGTGCATATTCCAAAGGATTGGCAAGCTGCTACACATGATCATAAGTGGAAGGATGTCATGAAGGATGAGCTTAGTGTACTTTAGAAGAACAAGACATGGGATCTTATTCCACTTCCAGTTGGAAAAAGGGCAATAGGATTAAAATGGGTGTTTACGATTAAGCAAACTCCTGAAGGCAAGATAGAGAGATACAAGACACGATTAGTTGCAAAAGGTTATAGTCAAACATATGGGATGGACTATGATGAAACATTTGCACCGGTGATGAAGATGAGCACAATAAGAACGTTGATCTCTTATGCAACTAACTTCGAATGACCCCTACATCAGTTGGATGTGAAGAATGTGTTTCCATATGGTGATTTACAAGAGGAGGTATACATGGAGATTCCTCTAGGCTTTGGGAACAGACAGGCTGATGAGAAGGTGTGTAAACTCAAAAAGTTTTTATACGGTCTGAAGCGGTCTCCAAGGGCGTGGTTTGATAGATTCAAGCATGCAGTCTATAGTATGGGCTATTTTTAGTGCAATGAAGATCATACTATGTTTTATAGGCATAGATGATCACATATCACCATATTGGCAGTCTATGTTGTTGATATTGTGATCGCTGGAGATGATACTAAGGAATTGAAGTCCTTGAAGAAAAGACTAGGGGAGGCATTTAAGGTGAAAAATCTTGGAACTCTTCGATACTTTCTTGGGATTGAGATTACCCGTTCTTCGAATGGTATAGTTCTCTCCCAGAGGAAGTATGTCCTTGATTTGCTGGCAGAAACAGGTATGCTTGGGTGTCGCCCTATAGCTTCACCTATTGATAGGAATCACAAGCTATGTGCTAAGTCGGGAGATCCAGTTCACAAGGAAGCTTATCAAAGGCTTGTTGAACTTTTCATCTATTTGTGTCATACAAGACCTGATATTTCATATGCAGTGAGTGTAGTTAGTCGATATATGCATGATATCATAACCAGGCACATTGATGTTGTCTATCGAATCCTGCGGTATTTGAATAGTAGCCCAGAGAAATGCCTTTGGCTCAGGAAGAATCAACACCTGAACGTAGAAGGGTATTGTGATGTTGATTGGGCGAGTAGTGTGGATGACAGGAGGTCTACCTCTGGATATTGCATATTTGTGGGAGGTAACCTTGTGTCATGAAGGAGCAAGAAGCAAGAGGTTGTGGCTCGGTCTACTGCAAAAGCAGAGTGCAGAGCAATGATGTTAAGTGTGAGTGAAATGATATGGATGAATGGTTTATTGTCTGAGCTTCGGGTATGGAGGATTATTCTCTTCGTGTTGCATTGCGACAATAAATCTGCAATCAACATTACTAACAACCCAGTACAACATGATCGTACCAAGCACGTTGAGATTGATAAGTTCTTTATCAAGGAAAAGCTCGATAGTAGGATGCTGAAGTTGTAGTATGTCAAGTCTGGTGAACAGTTAACTGACTATTTCATTAAAGGGTTAGGTACTAGCGAGTGTGCTACAATATGTAACAAGATGGACATGATTGATATATTCGGCCCATCTTGAAAGGGAGTATTAGTGAGTTAGTAATAGGAACTAGTAAGAAGATGTGTTAGGATCGAAGCTCATGTTGTATTAGAGTCGGATTCAATCTTTATACTATAAATCAAGAGTGTGGGGATCCTATGAGACACACACAACTATTCTCGAAATTCCACACAAAGTGGTATCAAATCTAAAGGCATAAATACAGCTGAAGCAACATGGTATCAAATTCCCACACCATTAGTGTTAGACCTATGTCTGGTTGATGCAAGTTTGATGGCCTCATGCAATTTAGCTTGATTTTTTTTTTTGGGTAAGGAAATATGACAGGAGGTCTCCCAATCAATTTAGCTTTGAGTCACTTATGCACGTTTGGCGGCCCAAATAGCAAGTTCTCAATTCTTTGTGAACCTAAACGGAATATCGTTCTATTTCTTATTGTTTGCAGACTTTGGAGTCTGTATTACTACAACTGGCAAGCCTGACTTGATAACAATAACTTATCATCACATTTCTGACAAATTAATCAGCACGAGAACAGACGGAACAGTAGTAGGAAAAAAAACAAAAAAACAAACTGTTCACAAAAGACAAATTGTTTGGAAAGAACAGGCAGAATACAGTAGTGTACAAAACATCAAACTCCAATCCTAGATGCCTTGTTCCACTGGTTATTCTTTTGATGGATGTAATCTCATTATTTTTAATTCATCATTTAGCTCATATGAAGCTGTCAAAGTAGAGGATCGTTCTAGCTTATATTGTATCTAATTCCACTTTGCATAGAGTTGCCACATTTGTCTACTGCTCCTCCTGAGTTAGGATCTAGGACTGGGGAATCCAAATGCGAAGACTAACAAAAGGGTTATATGTGCCCAAACCACTATTGGACCTCCGGCAACCCAACAACTCTTTAGCAAATAAGCAATCCGAAAGTTCAAGATGCATTTGCTAGAGCCGCAGAAGCTAATTAACTTGGTTGACAGAGCAAGCAATGTCACAAGAACATAACAAAATGGATTAAAATCATGCAAAGCAATAAAATCAATGTACCTAACTTGAGACTCCATTGATGTTGGACTCTGATCCACACCCGGCTCGATCTTATATGATCCAATACTTTCAGTGCATTGGCTTCTTCCATTCCTACCCCTTGGCCGGCAATGGCTAGTCATTATTGCTAATAACGACTGGTCAGAGAGTGACCATGTTTTATTTGCGTAGAACAATCACAAGGTGATAAAACAATATTGTGTTCTTTCCATACGTCCCATAGGCTAAATGCAAAGAGGTTTGTGTTTCTTACCTCTCTTTCCCCTTTCCTTTTATCTGTTCTTGAATTTTTCAGCTCCTGGGAGTTATCTGCAGGATATGAAGTACTGCTTGGATGCCTCGCTGCAGCAGTGATCGTGGGGTCGTTGCCATTTCCTGTCACCTCAGGAGAAGACCATACTGAAAAATAGATTGAGAATGCCGCACCTATGACAAGGGGGCTTGGTCTATATTTATACACGTTAGAGATTACAAACCAAGTCCAATCATGACTCGGGATTACAGGAGTTTACGTATGTTTCCGTGTCGTATTCTTGCCGGGTCATGAATAGTATTGGTTCCGATTGCATCTATAGAATTCTATCTCTAACTTAGTATTATCTTTAACACATACAAGCTCAAACCATAAAAAAAAGGACATTGGTAATTGCACTAATCAGCAATCAATTTACACATACTGATGGTTTTACTCGGTAATAGGCTAATAGCACTGTGCAATTGTGCATTATTATCTTGCAGAGGTCGCTGCGGCCTCCGTTCAGTATGAGGAGGTTACCTGCAAGCAGATGTCTATCAAAGAGATATACACCGCAACCGAAAACTTGAGTCCATCAAACGTCATTGGCCAGGGCATTGCAGGTACACGACATGACGACAATACTAGTCAGCTGAGAATTAGGATCTTTATTCCACAAAACAGATGAAAGTGTAATTGTGATGAAAGAACATGAGAAGTAGAATGTAATAGCCACGTTCAGTAGGTTATTCTTGCTCTGAAAGTTGGATGCACCTTCCTGATATGATTTCCAGGGAAAGTGTTCAAAGGAGTGTTTGCAAATGGCTGGCCTGTTGCAGTGAAGCACATCGTTAAGAATGAACATGCCAAAACCTTCCTAAGGGAAGTTACAAGCCTCTCACATGTCAGGCATCCAAAGCTTGTGTCATTAAGAGGTTATTGTTATGGGCCGGAGGAGTGCTTCCTTGTGTATGAGCTGTGCATCAATGGTAACCTATCAGAATGGCAATTTGGTAAGTAACTTTTTGAGGAAACGACAGGATGTACTAAATATGTAATGTAAGGACTAAAAGTATACAAGTTGATTGCAGGGAAGGTTAAGAACCTGTGATGAATTCAGAGGCTTCAGATCGCACTTGGCAGCGCTTGCGGCCTATGGTTCCTTCATATTCATATATACCCTGAAGGCTTCATTGTTCACCGTGACATCAAGGCTGGTTGCATGATCTGAAAGACTTCAGTACATCTGCAAATTCAAGTAATGTCAAATTCATACATGCTATTACAGCCAACCAATATACTTCTTGGGGTTGATATGGAGCCCAAACTGTCGGATTTTGGACTGTCGAATCATAGACATAGGCGTATCGCATGTAAGCTCTGAAGTTAGAGGAACTTTTGGCTATGTCAATCCAGAGTACCGCGACAACCACAAGGTGAATGCTGCAGGGGATGTATACAGCTTTGGTATGGTGCTCCTACAGCTCTTGTCGGGAAAGGGAGCAATCAACATCATGAATACTACTAAACCAATGTCACTGGACAGAATGGTAAGTTCCTAAACAGTTGAAGTTGGATACTCACTTCTGGGATGGAACAATCAATTGTGCTGAATCTGGTATCCATACCTTTTGTTCTCAGGCTTCCATGCTCATCAGAGATGGCAATGCGTTGGTGTTTGCTGATCCTAGGTTGAACGGAGAGTTCTTGACAGAGGCATTTGACCTCAGTCTGAAGCTTTCTCTCTCATGCACAGGCTACAGGCAGCGGCGGCCGTCCATGGAGCAAGTAGTGTTGAGGCTAGAGAAAGCTCTAGAGATCTCCATGAGAGATGATGATAAGCACAACGGTGTAAGCATTGTTGAATCCCTTTCATAGATACTCTGTATAACTCTTTAAGCAACAAGTCTTGATGTATCCATGACCATGTTTGAACATTTTTGTGTACTGAGGTGAACAGAATCCAGTGCAGCGTGAGTGATTGACACTAGAAATAAGCTGAACTAATAAAAACTACTTTGCACCCATGACAGGATTTAAATAGAGATCAGATCAAGAGGCATCACTGCAATCTAGATTCGTTGTATGATGCGGACTTGGATATTTTAGCAATTTTTTTCTGTCACGCTAAACAGAAATTACTGCAAAGGAAACCAACAAAAAGAATCATACTACCTGAAGAAAATAAAATGATCAATGGATAATGACAATGATCTGAATTTTATACTTGACCTCACAACGGCGATCCATGTGAATCTGCTTTCTTTCAACTTACTACAAAAGGAAACGATGGTAAGAAGGCAAGCTGCGAGCAACAATAATTAGTTTTTCCATATATCATCACTTTGCATTGTATACTCAATAGTGGTAAATGGAAGAAGATTAGTGATAGCTGGGGTGTTTTGAAGAACAAACAGTATCATCAACAACATTTTATTATCATCAATAATACAAATGCAAACATCATCCTGAACTTTTCCAACCTCTTTATTTCCTCAAGAAAACATATTTCTAGCCTGATGAATTACACAGTTATACATAGATGCCTGGCAATTAGCCAATTAGCAATTAATTTTACTACAACATGAAGCAGAGACTAGACTGCTACCAAAATGACCTTGAGAAAAGTGCACCACCATATTGCATATCATCAAAGTGGCAGTTCATCCGGCGCTTCGGCGTAATCTTTTTGGTTCATTGACAGGACACACAAGCCATGCGGGAGAAAAAGGTAAATGGCAAAAAAGATTATCACTCCAAGATCAGCCTCTTCACCTATGGCTGGTTGAGGGGGGTTTCGCAGGTATATCTGACTGGCACACCACATACAGTACAGGGTGGCTATCACCAGGATGAGAAAGAAAGATTGATTTGATTTTTCAGTCACTGATTTTCCATGCTTCACTCTGCCAAAACATAGAACGAAGTGTTTATAGAAACACAATGGGATTTGTAATAGATAGCAACACCGTGAAACTCAGCTTGAGTGCTTGACTGAACAAATATAATCTAACATACTAATCAGGGTAGTGCACAGTGTACCATTATGTCATTTTTGTTGGTCATCAACATGATCGGTGTATACTTAGTAGTTTGTAGAGAGAGCAGGGTTTCTAACTTGGTCATCAGCAAAAACTCGACATTTTGTACACACAAAAAAACAGAATACGTAGCTAAATTATCACCTGTTAATGTACACAAATCCCCCCATGAGGCAAATGCAAAGAAGGCCTACAACAACCACTGCATCTGGATTAATAGGAGCACGGCCATTCCACCAACCAGTGCTCAGAATCCAAGTATACATTGTAGAATGGCCGTTTTCCTGCAAAGAAAGACATGATATAAATTTAGTCCAACAAGAATGCAATGCTTCGAAAACAGGAAGTCATTTACAATCCTAATAAATTTAACTTCTCATATAAAAATATGTGGTGTTCTTGCCAAAAAAACTTAAAAATGTGCACACAAAAAAACATCAATTCTAAGTTAATGTCTCATTCCATCATGAGGAACCAGCGTAGTAAGGACTACGGGCATCTCCAATAGTGTATTTATTGTCGTCTCTTAGCTATGCCACGTCAACAAAATTCTATGTGAAGGGGAGGGGAGAGAGCACAGGTCGTCTCTTCCTGAAGAGACTGTCATGCACACAAAACAAGACATGATACATTAATCTACTCTAGTTGACATGTAGGCCCTTTTCAAAAAAAAAATATAAAATATAAATGTTGAAGAGTGTGCTAGAGACTATCTATTGGAGATGTTGTCTCTAAAGATGATGTAGCATATGTTAGAGACAATATTATCTATAACTATTGGAGATACCCTAAGGACTACATTCCTTCCGGTTAAGAAAAGGTCTAAACCAATGCTCACCTCAAACAAGTGATCCAAGAAGAAGTGGGAGAGCGAGCCGGCTGCAATAAGCAAGAGGCACTGTCTCTTGCTTAATGCTACCTGCACCAACACCGATATTAAACAAATCAAACAAATGCCACATGATCAGAGTCGTCTGGACTCTCACTCTGGAGCTAGCCCCTTTGTACAATGTATTGCGTATTTCTGCTCCTTCTATTTGCAATTGTTTGTAAGCATAGTTTGCTAGTTGCTACACACACTGATATTAAATTGAGGGTATGGAGCACTGCACAGGTACCAGATGTTTATGCTTTCGACACGCCCTCCTTAATTAAGTAATTAGAATGAACAATCCCGAGGTTTGTTCTCACCCATGACATAGATTCGTATTAGTATAGTTACCATGTTGCTAGCCGCAGCTCTAAAGAATATTTAATTAAAAAAGGGAGCAAGCAAATCCAAGGAGATTAGGAGAAGAGAAGATTGAGGAAGCATCCCATTCCACCCACCCCGGCGGGCGCGTCGAGGAGGCCGACGCCGAGCAGCCAGCGGGAGAGCCAGGCGTAGAGGCAGGAGAGCGGGAGGCCGAGGAGGAGCGGGTAGTAGAAGGGGTGGTGGACGGCGGCCATGGCGAGGTCCCCCGCGGCTGCCGCGGAGGATGGGAGGAAGGAGGCGAGCCACTCGGCGAAGGCGCCGAGATCCGGGCCGAGGAAGGCGTTGGCGGCGTAGGTGGCGCAGTGGTGCGGGCCGAAGCGGCGGCCGCCCCCGGCGAGCCGCGAAAGCGCCGCCCCGCCGGACAGCGCGTACAGCAGGTGCGCCCCGGCCCCGGCATCCCGGCCGCTCCCTCCCTCCCTGGCCGCCGCCGGCCGATTAGTAGCTCGGTATGGTCGCCGGAGACGCGCGCGGGGTCGGAATCTAAGGTCGCGAGGAGAGGAAGCGATGGAGTTTGGTGGGAGTAGTAGACGTCCAGCGGACAAAATCAGACGAGTAGAATTCTGTTCTATACTAGCAGGAGCAGCAGTTGCTTCGCCGCTTCGGTTCCCTTTTTCTGCGGTTATCGCCAAGGCAACGTAACGGTAAGCGGTTAGGTAGTTTTGAGTTGCGCCTAGGGTTTCGGAAACCAGTTTCAAATTTTCAACGGGGTTATGATAGGACCAATATGGCCGGAAAATTTCGACCGAAAAAAATAAAAATAAAAATTGAATGTTGTCAAAAAAAATTTAACTTTGAAAAGGAACCATTGAATATTGTAGATACGAACTAGATATTCACATATACATGAAATAAAGATGAAAACGAAGTTGAAATTTGATGTATTTTGCCACTCAGATGAACTTTATTTTGCCGGTACGAAACCAAACGGGTCCAACAGGACCGATATTTCAGAAAATCGGCCGATTTTCTGAAACCCTCGTTGCACCTGACACGAGCTGGGAGGCCACCTAACAGTGTCTGTGATTCGCGGTTAAGCGCTAGCAAACCTAGTAGCAAGTAGTAGACAGCAGTTGTCGGCCCCGATTTGCTCGTTGCTACACGCTTGCCCGACCCCAGAACACGTTGAATGGTCAAGCAGCCGGCCGGCTGCCCAACGAACCGTGGATGGTCGATGCGGGGCCGTGGTGTCCCTTAGGCCTTGTTTGGATCTCTTGTTTTATGAAAACAGATTCTCCCAAAACCAGTTTTAGCATTGTTTTAGGAAATCTCTGTTTGGATTGGGTAACTAACTCTTGAGATAAGCAAAACCGGTTTAGTGTAAATCCAATATTCCTTGTTTTACTAAAAACAAGTCCTGGCCGTTTTTGTGAAAACAAGTTCTCCCAAATCCAATAAACTCCAGCGTGCGCCCCATCTCGTACCGACTACCGGCTCCACGAGCTGGTCGACCCGGCGGTGGCGGACACGTTCGACCTGGACGAGCTGCAGGTGATGGCGGACGTGATCCATCTGGTAGACGAGGGACAGGCAGCTACTGGCCGTCCATGAAGCAGTCCTCCGGATCTCAGACTGGCCAGCTGACCCATTGTCCGGCTGGTTCGCATGGGCCGTGGAGGGCGAGGAGGGTACTACTATGGAGGCAGAGCGCCAACCTCCCATGACACCATGCCCCGTCGCCGTCGGCTCTCTGACCTCCTCTTCAAGCTCCTCCTCCGCCGCCTCCTCCTCTCCGCCTCCTCGTTCGGCGTCTCCTCCTCTCCACCCCTCGCCGTCCAACCCTCCTTCTCCCGCCTCCCCACGCTGCCGCCACCAAGGACCTCCACCCGACCTCTCCTCCTCCACCTCCACCTCCGCCTCTTCCTCCCAACCCCACCACGCCGCCTGCCGCCGCCAACAACCCCTCCTCCGCCGCTCCTTCCCCACCCCCACGACGGCCACGGCCGAAAAGAACTCTCCCTGCTGCGTCAGGCCAGGTTCCACGGCGTCGACGTCTCGTCCTCATTCCAGCCGACCCAGTCGCACTACGGTGGTACCTCCCGACGTCTGCGGTCCGGCCGTGGGCAGCTCTCTCTGTGATGGCGGAGCAGAATAGCAAGATAGCAATGAGAGGAGGCGAGTAATCGAGGGGAAAGTAAGAGAGGTGAGTTAACAGGGCGTACAGATGAGTAGATCGATCCTGTATGTTAACCTAAAGTAAAATACATTTTAGAGTATATCATTAGCCAAACATAAAATTAGTGAAAGCTTGTTTTAATTTTTTAGATCCAAACAAAGTAATCTATAAATTCATCATAACAGAATAACAACTTAAAACCAGTTTTGCTAAAAATTCTCCTAAAACTAGTTTTCTTAAAACCCATTTCTTATTCCTGAGATCCAAACAACCACTTACGTAACGGCTTAGCTAATAATACTCGTACCTGCTCGGCTGCTCCGCATACTTGCATTATCTTAAGTCATCGTTCTATTTTCCCAGGTCTACTGGATTCCACGCAAAGCTTATGTTATGCTAAGAAAATGATAGGTGGAGCATGATATTATGCACTGGATTCCACGCAAAGCTTATGTTATGCTAAGAAAATGATAGGTGGAGCATGATATTATGCACTGGTCTACCGTGCCTTTAGCCTCTTAGGAGATCAACCATCGCACACAATGCACCGTTTATGTCCAGTAATACAGTCAGTGACGGAGTTAGAATTTCGCTGATGAGGATGCAAACTTTTTTTGTGATTACAAGAAATACACATATGCACACACCCTACCACACATACGCGTGAGTGCGCCTCATATCATATGTCTAGAAAGACGGAGGCTGAGAATAAATCCGCGATCTTACAAAATATCTACTGAAAGTGCACTCGTGTGTGCATAAATGTGCGAACTTAAATGACATATTTCAACATAAAAGTTTAAATGACACGGTAAAGGTTCAAGTGGAACAAATTACATATTTCTAGTACAACCGACATCACAAAATATTGCTTGTGTTGGTGGGCTGTTAACTATTGATTGCTGAGAATAACACAATGTAATTCATTATATAGTCTGTGTATTATACTAGGTATATATATTGTATAAAGAGTTTACATGCAAAAAATTTGGAGGTGCAACTATACCCCTATGTACTAGTGTGGCTCTGCCACTGAATACAGTTCGTCAAGCTGTCCATCCATATTATACCGGGGGAATTGATTAGAGTAAATTCGATAAATCCCAAGTTTTGAGACAAAGGTAATGCAAAACCTCCAAGTTTTACTATTTTATTCAAGAAACACTAGGTTTTATGTCTAAATTTTCAAAAAAAAAGGGTACACCACTTGATCGTCCATTTTTCTCCGAGATTTGTGCAAGATACCAGTACGTAATTTTAAAAAATATGGTATTTTCGAGTATACACATATAGATTGCCCTGCAATACAGCCCTATACGCCTCTCTCTCTCTCCTCTCATTTTCACCCTCCCTCGGCATGAGGCCCAATGGTGGCAACACCGCGACGGTTACACAAATGACGTGGCGTCTTGCATCAGCGCCAATGTGTATATACTTGAAAATACCATGTCTTGGATGGCCTGGATGATGTACATGGTTTTTTTTAATACTGTCCCAAAACCTGGTTTCTAGAAGAAAAAAATTCTAAAACATTAGGTTTTGTTTTACCTTTGCCCAAAAACCTGAGGTTTCCTGGTATTTACTCAATCGATGATAATAGGAAAATAATATGGAGCTAACGTCCGATACGAACCAAAATGCTCTCATCACTTCCAAAGTCCCACCTATAGCCCATGTGTCTCAACAACTACCATATAAATCTCTCATATCTCGTTCTTATCCTCTTCCATAGAATTTCTTCACCATGCCTCACCACTTCCAAAGTCCCACCTGTAACCCATGTGTCCCAACAACTACCACATAAGCCTCCCACAGCTCATTCTTGTCCTCTCCCACATAATTGCTTCACCATTGCTGGTTTGCCGCCCATCCTCCTCAACACCGGAATTGCTCCTCATGGTCTGACCAGTTGCTAATAAGCCGACTCCACCCCTACTCTTATTATCCTTTCCCCGTTTCTAGTCTCTGCTCTTTTTTCTCCAACTGTCTCTATTGCCCCTCTCTCTCTCCAAGCATATTGTCGGCCTCTAGGAAGCTCCGACCGAATCTCCACCTCGTGCGGCGACGGGGCATCGAGGCCTCCCGAGGTGGTGGTGGATATCCATGACGAGCGACGAGGCATCTTGAGCTTCATGGCGAGGCGGTGAGAAATGTTGCATCTGTTAGTCCCAAAATTCTTTTTTTTTTGCAACGTTGAAAAAAGTGTTGTGATCGTTAAAAAAATGTTGTAAAACCAATACCATTACTGCATCTGAGATTTTTTGAGATATAATCTTCTTTGAAACGCTGCTTCTGGTTTCTTTGATATATTGTATCGTCTCTATCCCGTCTCTATCACCTCTTCTTTGATGAACAAGTCTTTTTTGTTGCTACCATTGAAAAAAATATTGCACACGATGAAAAAAATGTTACATCAGAGTGTACGATGTGAACTCCGAATGGTAGTTGCTTCCATAATAATATTAGGTAGTGTTCTGTTGCTGAGCTCACATAGTCCGCGCCAGATTTTTACAGCATATAACAGCACTGCGTCAGATGACTTGCTTATGACAGCAGTGCACGCAGTTACCGCTTAGGCGCTTAGACCTTGCGAATTCACTTCACCAACGCGTCAGGCGCTGCAGTCCATCGGAGCGGCGCCGCCGTCGCCCTCCACTCGCTGCCTGCACTGCTTCGCCGCCTTGATCGCTAGCAGGTTGTCGCAGACGATCCACGGGAAGCTCCAGAACCGCTTCTCGGACCGGTGGTCCGGGTGGTACGTCACGCGGTACCACGCCGACGCCGTCCTCGAAGCCTCCGCCTCCCTGCCGCTCTTGAACCACCCCCTCACCTCCGTGTGCAGGCCGTCGACGGCCGCGACGATCCGGTCCTTCATCTCGAAGTACTTCTTGTTGTCCCTCCTCAGGTACAGCAGCTTGTTCCGGATGTTGCCCGTCAGGATCTCGTCCTCGTGCTCCGCGCGGTAGTAATTTAACAGAGTGGTCAGCTTCTCCTCGTACAGGTTGTAGTACTCCTCCGCGGCTTCCAGGAACTCCTCAAAACCAGGGACCTCGAGTTCAGGATCGTACGTGGGGCTGGATTGAACCAAGGATGCAAGAGCATCCGAGCTCTCCACGTGACTCACGGCTGCTCGGTAGAGCTTGCCGAGAACACCATTCGAGATGTACATCGGTTTGTCCCATCGCTCCATGAAGTCGGGGAACTCCCTCGGTCTCAGTGACCGGGGCATTTCAGCTGGAGCTCCCGTCTTGGCGAAGTCGACCGCCATGGAATGCAGAGCAGCCAGCTGTAGGCACTCTGGGCTCCGAGCTTTCAATGGTTGGCGGTCCGCGTGGATCAAGTGGGCAGTGGAGATAACACCGAGTGCATCGTTTATCATGTAATCGACAAAGTACTTCTGAATTTCCTGCAGTTACAGATGTTTTTGTGACATTTCACTCGGGCGAGTATAACCAAGGGTCAGATAACCAGACCGGGTATGAATCCCGGCCACCCTCCGGTACCGGTACCCAGCCGGTTACCTGTCAAATTCAGTGAAATTCATTTAAATTCATTCGAAAATTGAAAAAACCGCTGGGATTCTTCCTCGGTTACCGGCCGGGAGGGATTTTGATCCCTGAGTATAACCATGTGACTATGTGAGAAAGGGAAAAAAATGCATTTGTTAGTCGAAGAGACAACTTGGAGCTGCATATCGGTGGTAAATGGTAAATGCATTTTTCCAGTTTGCAACGCGTATTGAGTTCATGCCCTAAAATGAATACACTTTTTAGAAAGATGTTAGGTGCCTCAGCTACAACTACATGATTAAAATGCTACAGTTCATAAAGACTCTAATCCTTGGTAATATTTGCAACTATAAAAATCTGATATTATCAAAAAAACTTAAATAAATTAGCAACAATAATATAAGCAATCAGGAATATACCTCAAGTGTAACAACATGATCACATATGCGTGGCCTTGTTGCAGCGTAGTCCATAGGTGTATCAACCTTCTCTGGAATCAGTCTGTCATCCCAAGTAACAAAATAGAGGTCGCCATCCAAATCTCCCCCCGAGCATTCATGTGGATGAGGCCTAATCAACATCCGAGACTAAGTAAGGATAGCCCAAGCATTGGTAACATCCATCGTTGAGGTTAATAGTGACATAACACAATCAAATATCAACCTAACATGGAAAACAATGCTGACAAATACAGTGACTCAATCCAATAGAGAGACAAACTACTTTGAAGCCATGGGCAAAGCAATATAAACTCCACATTCCACAAACTCTGAAGATCATCATTCAGCCTCAGTATCACATACCTTTCCCCTCTCTGAGGGAAGACAACGCAATCAACCAGGTACATATCATCCAACCTAGGGTTGTAGACAGCTTCAAGTACTCTGATATCACCAGGATGGAGACAGGGATTTTTAGAGATTGCAACTTTTCCAACAACTATGGCTGTTTCCCCATTATCATTGTAAAAATATGGTTGATCACCGTCCTTGTGCTCTTTGCTGTTCTTTTTAATTCTGATGAAAACTTGACCATATTCTAATTTGCCTGTTTCATCCAAACAACCAATAAGAACACGGCCCTTCGGGACATGAATCTTACATCTAGTTCTTATGTCAGCCAGCCTATTCTCCTGATGGGCCTTAAGAATCATTAACAGGTAAGGCTCTGAACTTGGTTCATAACCTTGCAGCAACATCTTCACTGCTGTCTTGGTTTCAGCACCACCCATTTTCCCCAGGACAGACAAAGCAACTTCTCTGTTGGTCAGCATTTCATCGGTTTCACGCATATCATCTTGTTGCATCGACTCAAATATTTCATCCCTTATCCCCAATGTTGATAGGAGAGAGATAATTTCACGATTCACATAGCATGGCTGAGACTTACTCCAACTTGTAATGTTCAGCATCATGCTCTTCGATTCAAATTTCTTCATACTAGGTCGCAGAGAAAGATTTTGAAAGTCAGTGCAGTCAACAGCAATGACTCCTTTGTAGCCACCAAGCCTTATTTGAAAAGCTGAAGGAGGGTTATCTGGGTCTAATCCAATTCGCTGTGCAATTATTCTGGAAAATTTCAAAGATATCTTCCCGATACCATCGGAAAATATGTACTTAGTGCCATCAGTTGTGACTTCAATATCTGGGATCACTTGCACATCATATGGTAAGACTTCAAATGTTTGCCTGGAAGAGCTGAACAACTGGCCCATTCTAGCCGCACACTTAGAGACTGAACGGATATCTTCAAAGTGGCCCATCCACCTTCTTATACCCTCTGCACTCAAGGAACCATTAGAAGCAAACATCCAAACAGAATTTCCACGAAGCTGACTTGCTGAGAAGGACAAAAATTCGAACTTCTTTTGACCAATGGAAAACCCTTCTTTTAGAATGGAGAGAATGCGACCATACAGGTCAGTTTTGAAGGGTCGAGAAAAGAACCCTTGTTCAATTCTAGCTGAGATTGCATTAGGAGGAAGCTTACTCCAATCTTCATCGACAAAAGTAACTCTAACAAAGTCAGAGGCATATGCAGAATGGTACTTAACCACATAATTTGAAACTTCTTCCTCAGGTCCCAAGCAGTATATTTTTGATGGAGTAATGTGAACTCTGTAACACTTCATCAGCTTTCCTTCGCCTTCACTCTTAATGGACAGCAAAGTATTGTGGTTTATCTTCATGCTATAAGCCTCCTGCTGGATGAATTGCAAAGGCTCGTAGCAGGTAAACTTCAATTTGCTCATTTTCTCAAAAATCCTCCTTAAAATATCAACTGGTAATTCTTCAAGAGCTTTAAACAGATCAGCATTAACATGCTTGGCAACTAGCTTCCCCATATGAACAAGAGAGTTGAGACGAAAAAGAACTTCGTAAGGCACTGAACAGCCACTCGGGCAGTCAACAAGAGGAACCACTTTGGAGGAGGGGCCAACAACATCCATTGAAGAAATGAACAATTCCCCTAATTCTCCTGAGAAAGGTAAACTTTGGAGAATATGTGACACTGGTGCACCTTCACTCAATTTTAAGACGAGATTGGAACAATTCCCAAAACAACACTTAGGTGTAAAATCTAGTGCTCTGACCCAGGCAAACTTGGCATCCTCCTTACATGCATGAAAGCGGTCATCCATAAACCTTGAATTAACTGCAGGCCCAGAAATTGCCGTGTGTATTCTTGGTGCATAAGTGAGCTGGAAATAAACAATAATTTAGATTGCTAAAAAAACAAAAGAATATTGCATCTGAAATCAACTAATAGTCTAAGAAATATGACAAACACTAAATTTAGAACACTACAGATAATATGTATTCATCAGACAAGCTTCCGATTCATAGTTAAAAAAATCAAAAGAATATTCCATCTGAAATGAACTAATATTTAAGATGTAAAGCCTAGGGCACACTCTTCTGGGATCGTATTCCTCCACCATTTGCAAAGTCTACTCAAATCTTTCAAGTGAATATAGCTGCATCAGTTTTCCCTTTCAAAAGAAGAAAGTTCATCGAAGTTATCAGTATTACTTCATCAGCTCTAAGGCATAATCACAACCAGACCACTGTGATAGTTCACTATAGTTTCCCTGGTTCCAGAATTAACCAATTTCTGAGCTCATGCAAGTTTTGAAGGAGGAAGTACATCTATGATCTCCCTGTTTCAAAGTTCAAACAGAACATGCTTTCCACATTTGACATTCTGGGTACCAACAGATCCATATAACATACTGCTGTAACGCTTATAAATTTATTAATAGTTCATAAATTGCGGTAAGATTGGAGACAGATTATTTATTTTGGCCCCCACATAAATTACCTATAAATTAAGTTTTTGAAATGTCCATATGTATCAGAAAGAAAAAGGAAGACAACATCAAATTTATTAATCCAATAGAGCATGATTTTATAAACAGTTGGTAACAAAAACATGAGTGCTGTTCATATTAGCACTGGACTCCTGATAAGTCAAGATTCCGAAAACCTAAAGATTAACTAAATCTCGTCATGCCCAAAAATTCTAACGATGATTTGGACAGTCCGGATAGCATTTAATAAAAAAAGGTTTAGGTGCTTAGGTTACAAATCTACTTTAACAAAATCTGGTTTTACTAAAGTTTTAGAACGAACAACTGTAAATTCACTTACGACTCTACTCGCATTGCATGAATTTCTGGCATGACCATACTATGGAGTAAAATCAAGGTACATACACAAAGCATACCAACATATTATCCGCATGCCAGCCGTTGCTTCAAAACAAATGATTATATATTGCTTCAATACTTGACTTTCGACAAACACAATTGTAACATGCAAACCCATCAAAATTTGGAACTTTCCACGTCACCCTGCAACCGCAACGCCTGACTAATGTAACTGTCATGGATGTGGGCCAGCTGCATTGGCGCACAAGGAAAGGGCAGCAGCCAGATTAGTTAAGAGATATTGTTAGCTATGATTTGATTTGATGTAAATCCCTTAAGGATAGGAAGTTATGATTTGATTAGATTCCAATCTCTTATAAATGGAATTAGTTATTTGTTTCCAATCTTCTTATGTCGGCTATATAAGGCTAAGCATTTGTAATCTATTTAGATTAAGCAAGAAGATGAATTAGTCTCAAGTCTCAAATTCCTCTCCCTAGTTTAGTTTCTCTCTATCCCAATAGGTGCCCTATCGTCTACGCGTCGTTCTTCCTTCAAGCCCCTGCCGTCAATCTCCTTTCCACAGTGTTTATCCCTTGCAATGTGCTAGGTACATTACAGTAACAAAGTACTACTATAAGAGTACTACTAGAGCAAGACGATGAGCAGCTCACCTGCAGCAGGATGGCAGCCATCCCGTCGATGTTGCACCCAAAGCACTCCCTGATGTCCTCGAAGAGCACCTCAAGCTTGTACCTTTGAGAATCGTGCTCCATGTACAGGTCCACGCGGCGCTTCCACGGGATTACCTCGGCGCGCACGCCGTCCCAGGCGTCTGCCGCCTCGAGCTTGCGCTCGGCCAAGCGGTTGCCTACGAAGAGGCGCGCGCCGGCCGCGCGAAGGGAGAGGTCGGGCGCGCGGGGCAGGAGGTCGACGGGGGCGGGGGAAACGGAGAGGAGGGAGCCGAGGAAGCGGGGTAGGCTGCCGGAGGAAGCGAGGTCGGCGGCGAGGGTGGCGGCGGCGGCGGAGTCGAACTGGACGGTGCCGTGGCCGCGGCTGAGCCAACCGCGGTGGGCGGCTGCGATCTCACAGGCGAATGCGGCGCCGGCGCCGGCGACTGCGGAGTCAAAGAAAGCGAGGAGCTCGGCGGCGACGGCCGAGGGAGGGATGTTGGATACCCGCAGCGTGGCTGTGGCTACGGGCGCCGGCGCCGCCGTCGGCATAGGTCACGGCTCGATCGGAGTTTTTCTTGGGTGGTATGATGTGGTGGGTTTAGGATGGGGATATGTGACTTCAATCCTTTTTCCCTGTCTGGCATATCATGGATTAGGGATAGCGATAAATTTTTGGAATAAGTCTGTAATACACCCCTAAACTTTGTGAAAAGTCTAAAATACCTCTTGAACTCTAAAATCGCTTGGTTTACACCCTCTAACTGCCAATACTATCTCACCCAACCCCCTCCGGTCGAAACCACCCGGTTTCTCCCTGACGTGGCATCCACGCATGCTACGCTGGCGCGGTTTCGCCTCGTCAGCTTTCCTGTCTCTACTAGGTTTCGTCAAATGCCTTTCGGGACTCCCCCAAGCTACCTCACTTCGCGTACATGTCGATGAGGGCACCGGAGACGTACTTAGTGGCGCTGAGTCGCAGCTTTAGAGTCTGGCAGTGATACGTCTCGCAAGCGTGGTCTCATTCGGTTTCAAGCACTTGACCATCGACGAGAAGACCTCGAGAGCCTCATTGCACTGCTCATTCTGCGCGTAACCCGACATCAGAGCATTCCAAGCGATGATCTCCCGATGTGTCATGAGATCGAAGACCATCCTTGCATCGTCAATGCGCCGCACCTTGGCGTACATGGTGATGAGGCTGTTGGATGCCACCACTTTGTCAGACAAGCCGACCTTGAGGCACAACAGGTGAATCATTTGCCCATCCCTCGCGCGGGCAATCTGTTGGCATCGCCGACATCAATGCCATGAAGGTGACCTCGTTCGGCGACACACCGTCCTGCCTCATTCCATTGAACAGTGGAATGTCGTCTTCCCCGTCCATTAAAATGATTGTGGTCCATGAGATGACGTCGCGCTCACTGATGGCCTCGAAGAGCTTTCGGGCCGCACTTGTAGTACATTGCGATGAGCACATTGCCGACGGAGACGTGATCCAGGACACCCAGCTTCACCGCAAAGCCGTGGACTACGACCAAGATCAATATTCCCCTCGCCACCACATGTCGGGATCACGCTGCACACAGATATCCGGTCAGGCTGGACGGCGCCATCCTTGAGCATCCGAAGGAACACCGAATCACCTCCGACGGGCAGTCGCCGTCTTGCTCAAGCCCGCAGATCAATGCATTCCAGGAGACGAGGTCCCGCGCCGGCATCTCCTCGAACACCCTCCTAGCCGCATCAAGGAACCCTCCCCAAGAGTACGTCGTGACAAGCGCGTTGTCGACGAACACATCGGCGGTGATCCCGGCCCACGACACCAGTGCTTGCAGCTGCCGCACAAGGTCGTCCTCCTTGCGGTCAGCGACGAGCGAGAGCGCGACGGTGAAGGTGATTTCGGTTTGCCGCACGCGCCACGACGAGCATCCACAACGCAGCCTTGAGCCGGCGTGGCATGCGTGGATGCCACGTCAGGGAGAAACCAGGTGGTTTCGGCCGGAGGGGGTCGGGTGAGATGGTATTGGCAGTTGGAGGGTGTAAATCAAACAGTTTTAGAGTTCATGGGGTATTTTGAACTCTTTGCAAAGATCAGATGTGTATTATGGACTTATTCCTAAATTTTTAGTTGACCAAAATATCCTTCACGTACAGAATGACAACCATGTCTAGGTAAGGCTATTTTTGTCCAAACTGGCATTGCCTAGCCAAAACCTACCCCTCCCTCCTCTTGGGTTTGGATTAGTGGGAAAGGGCTCATCTTATCCCAATCCCAGCCCCACTTCTCTTCCCATACCCTCAAACCAAACATGGTAAAAGACATTCCCATCCTCTCATTTCCCATTCCCAGCTATTTAAACCCATGAACCAAACACCACCTTGGGGTTTTGTAACTACTACTACAAGTCACAAAACCCAATTTTGAGGTTGTACTACATAGTTTTGAGTACAAGTTACAAATAACCACCGTCGAAGGCTCAAAAGCGCTCCAATCACGATTTCTAAAACTGGACGGCTAAAACGGGTTAAAATTGACATAAGCAAGATGAATTTGCTATATATCTATTCAATGAGAAGTTAGACGGTTTCAGTCAATCTAGAACCTTATGGTACCATCGGTGATCTAGAACCGATCTTACGTATTATTGTTTGATTCGAGGGGACTCCTGGAAATAAAATCATGTAGAGAATGACACAAGGATTTTATACAGGTTCGGGCCTTCTCCGGAGAGAATAACAACCCTACTCATGTGCTAGTGTATTGTGTATACTGTTTATAATCAAGAGGAAGACTAAAGCCTAATGTCTTGTGCTCTAGATTGCTCTCTTGATCGATCCGTCTTGTCCCTTCTGCCTACTGACTTCAGCCTTTATATAGCGTATGAAGAGGTGGCAGTTGTTTCATGCCAAGAGGTGTCTCAACGCTCTAAATGAGGAATTGCTTAGTGGAGGTTGTTGTCAGCGACGTGACACCCCCACGTCACCAGGCAGTTATGGCCAGAGGCAAGAAAATAGCACATGCAATTATTCCATAGAATAACTACGTATATTAACTAACGCATGCCTTTAGCACGATGCATAAGACTCCTTAATCAATTAGACCCACAATTAAGCAAGCTTCATCAATCAGGAGGTTATCGTAGCCAAGTTGGTCGAAACCAAGCTGGTCGTGGAAGGTTCTACGACCACAGGGTGGTCGTAGAGAGACTTACGACTATATCATGGTCGTAAAAAGACTTACGACCATGAGGCGGTCGTGGAAGAGCTTACGACCACATAGCTAGGTTTCTCCCTTATGAATATTAAGGGGTATATTTAAGACCAATATGACATATTAATATCTATAATAAGAATTACAGATAAATAGTAAAATGAGGATTATTATATCCTCATCATCTAGCCCCCCAACTTCAAGTGAAAATAATTTACTTGAAAAAGAGGTCGTAGAGCAGTGGTGGTCGAAAGCAAAGCCTTTTCGACTGGTATTTCATTCGACCAAAAATAGACTTGATCAAGAAGGTAATTTCGCTTGAGTTGTAAAGACATACTCGTTTTTCTCGAACAGACAGACTTAAGAATCACAATCGACTCTCGTAGACCTGTCTGTTGGAGTAGTTCCCGAGGAGACGACAACTGTTGAGTTTCCACGATCTTTAACTCAAAAGTGCGGCTATAAAACCTTACCGCAGGGGTGGTTTTAGGGTTCTTACTTTCCCCATTTACTCCAATTGTTCTTCAAGCCCTTGCTCTCTCTATCGCCAACCAAATTGTACGCTCTCTTGAAATCTTTCCAAACCCAAATCATTCGCACTTAGAGAAGATGGCTGGAACTGCTTCTAAGTGGGCGGAATTGGAGATGGATTCAGCAAAGATGAATGTTTTGGTTGCCGCCGAGAAGATTCCGAAGAAAGAATTCGTGAAGTGGATTGAAGCTGTTGGACAACATTGGCTATCAGGGGAGATCGGCCAAATTCCAGTCTTCCAAGCATACTGTGAGTGTGGCCTCCGGTTGCCCACTCACCTTTTTCTCACACTCGTACTCGAACGCTTTGGGGTGGAATTGGTGAAACCTATTCCCAATTCTATCACAATATTGAGCTTATTCGTGTACTTGTGTGAGGCTCATTTGAGGATTCTACCAGACCTAGAGCTCTTCCAGTACTACTATGGGATGAGTAGACAGACTGGAATCGTGGGGAGCTACGGTCTGAAGCTCCACGATGGAAAGACGAAGGAGTACATCCAGATGTTCATCCGGTTGTCGTGGCTGGGATGGAAAAAGAAGTGGTTCTATTGGAAAACGACCAATGAAAACAACCTCTCCTTCGTAGAAAAAGCTACGGAGAAGATCTCATCCTGGGATTTGATTCCCAAGGACATCAACCGAATCTCCCCTTACATTCAATCCATAAAATACTTGAAGAAAAAGGGGCTTATCGGATGGCACGTGGTGAATGATTTCATCATACGCCACATTAGCCATTTGAAGAAACGAGCACATCCCATGTGGAGGTACTCGGGGGGCTAAAGATTCGGCCAGGGATTTCGAGAAAGGTAAATAATTCTTCAACTCGGCCCTTTTTGGTTAATTTCGAGCTTAGTTGTTGAACGTTTTATTTGCCTATGCAGATCTCCCTCAAACAGATATTGACACCCGAGTCAAACTTGTTTACGAAAAAGCTCCGCCACCTGACGTGGTGGCTCCTCGAATCCTGGCGGTCGTCTAAAGGTAATCAAGGATTGATTCCGTCTTTGGGGCCTCGTAGTCATAGGAAACGACCGCTAAACAATGTTTCTTTTTCTGACCTTTACAAAAAGTAGGCATGGCAGACCGTCAGGACGACCAAGAGATCAGACTAATGGTCATCGACAAGGAGGCAGAGGAAGTCAAAGCTTCTCCGGCCAAAAAGCGTCGCTTGGTGAAGGCCGCCGCTAAGCAGGGTGAAAGCTCGAGCTCTACTCCTCCTCCGACTTGCCCTGTCCAGCAATTCTTTGCAAACGTAATTGTTGCGGAGAAAAGAGGGCCAATCAAGGTACTAAAGCACAAAGCCCCAAAGACTAAGGTACCATTCTACTACGATGACAAGACTTTTTCAGTCTCTGCTTCTCATGGCTTTGTTAAGCGTCTAGAAAAGAAGAACTAGAAGAGCTTTGTATCTTTTGTGAAGGATATTGTTGCACTTGCAGAACTCATGGTCGAAGGAGATGCTGCTCCTCAGGTGGTTGAAGCATGTTTCAAATCAGCAGGAGGGGCAGGAAACTCAAGGAGCGGTAGCTCTCGCTCAAGACCCACGACTAGACGTGGTCGTGGCGGACCCCATTCCTCAACTCGAATTTCGACCAGACGTGGTCGAAGAGAAGAAGTCGAAGAAATCTTCCTTAGGGAAGGTTTCTACTGGATTCAGGATCAAGTCCAGAAATATGTAAAAAAGAAACCAAAAGCATAAGAACAACATTTACCTTTTGTTTTCTAAAATTTGATGTGCTCTCCTTTTTGTGATTTTAGCCCTGCTTCTCCATCCCCCAAGGGTGCTTCTATCGAGAAGCCCACTGCCATTTCTCCTGTAGTCGAAGAGACAACAACGGAGGTTGTCGAAGGATCGACCGCCATCCCGATGGTGGATGTAGTTGTTGCCACTGAACCAACTACGATCACCGAAACGGTCGTTGAGGTAGAAGCAAAGACAGCGAATGACAGGGCAGAAGTACCTAGCAAAGATGGTGAAGGAACTTCCGACCACCGCTACGGGAAGGAGATCGTCGAGGACGTCTCTCCCAGTCCTCAAGGAAGAGTGGCTGACACTGCCATCATCATCATCGAAGAAGAAGAGTACTTCAACTTTTTCCCTGGGTTCTTTGGCCCTGCTACTATAGCGGGATCTTCTTCGTTCAGGTATCGTGACCAAGTACCTCACCCTAAGGACATTCCTAACAGGGGGAATGTCTTTGATGACGAAAACCTTCAAAAGATGTGATGGGACAAAGTCGAAGACATGGACGGATTGGACTCAAAGATCCCCAAGGGGTTTTCACCAAATTTGCTCGATCGAGCATTAATGTAAGCATATGATACCCAACCATTCATATAATGGGTTTTTTTTGCTTTTTACTGTCTTTGCTTATTCAGAGAGCCTTGGAACAAATTGTCACTGTGGGTGAATTCCACAAACAATTTGTGCTGCTACGACAGTCAAAAACTGAACTTCGTGAACAAGCAGAGAGATGGTAAGTCATTGTCACTTGTAGTCTTTTATATTTCAACTACCTGCCTAGTTCTCATGTCTACCTTTAACCATTACAGGTTTAAGAGTTACAAAAAGTCCTTGGCTGATGCACTCGACTACGAGAAAGTCGAGACGCGGAGGCTAAGGGATGAAAAACTTGACCTAATAAAGAAGCTTCAGGAGACTAACTCTGCAGCTCTTAATTTGCAAAGTGAGATAAACATAAGTTCTATACTTTAAAACTGTTTATTTTGGTGATTTTCTTTCCTTTTTCTAACTCTTTGTTCTTTGTAGAAAAAGAGGTCAAAAGGGGAAATCTCCAAACCGAGGTCAAATCAAAGGCCTCGGTTGTCAACGAACTCTCCCATATCGGCAAACAAAAAGACCAAAAAATCAGGTCGTTGGAAGAGTAGTGCAAAAACGATTATGCCTTTCATGACAATGAAGTCAAGAAGCTTGACCCTTGACTAGCAGGTAAGGAAATCTTTACCTACGACCAATTCTGTTAACTAACCTTTTGGGAGGTATTTTTCTGACTAGTCTTACTCTATTGGCAGAGCAAGCAGTTGAAATAAAACAACTCCAAGAAGCTTCGACTCGTAGTCAAGAGGAGCGAAGTCGTTGAAGATCAACCTTCATGACAACATCTCACTTCTAAACACTACTACAGAAAAGGTCTTCACAAACGGTTCAAAAACGTCATCACAAACGGTTTTGTGAGCCATCTGACTTTATGGGTTAGTGATGACATGAGATTTCACCAAACGCCGAATTAGTCCTTTGAAGCTTTAGACTCAATCCCTACTTTGGTTCATTGGTCGTGATGAAGCAATCACGGACTCACGAGATGGTAAGTCTTCGAGAAAGCTCCGACCAGCATAACTTATTACTTGATTATCGTAAAACCTTAAAATCTGCTCTGTCTCTCTTTTTTTAAAGCTCTTTCTCCTAAGGAAATCAGAGAGCGGATCAAGATAATCTGCGCCGGGGAGCCTGGTGAGAAGGCTGCATTCCCCGACATCTTGGCGATAGTCTCTGTTGAAGAGAGACTAGCAAGACTTAAGGTAGATAATCAATTGTCATTTATCATATATACATATTCTCCGATCAGTTTATTGATCTTGCTCTAATTTTGTAGGCGGAAGCCATAGACTCCAGAGTGGTCGTTCATGACCTAACAGTTGTCACTGAGATAACTGATCTGGAGGTTGATGAAACCACACCCTCCGACCTGATGGTCAGGAATGCTACCCTCGATCAGTTGGTCGAGGATATTGCTTCTGACCTCATGTTGGAGGATGTGAGGGGAACAACCAACCCTACCAGCCCAAAGCTGGTGAAATTGGTTGAGAAGAAAAGGAAGGCTAGCGGTACGGAATTTATTCTATCGTGTTTCAAAGTCAAAACCAAAAAATCAACTAGGTATGTACAAATGAAAAAAATCGTATGAGTGTATACTTTTAATAGTTTTCGATGATTTGGAATTTTGAGCTTTCTTTCTTCGTTTTGTACAGATCTTCTAGCGTTCCGGTCGTTTTCAACCAGAATGTTCCTAAGGACCAAGCAGTCGTGGAAGTCCTCATCCAAAGCACTTCTCAGGACAAAGTTCCTGAGGATAACGTGGTCGAGGAAGCCCCCCAGCAAGTGTCGGTGCCGGCAGTCGTTCGGGATCCATTGGTGATCCTAACTCCTTCTGCGGAGGTAGATGCCCCTAAAGGCCCTCAACAGGTCCCGACAACTGTTGGTAATCCCTCTCAACCTAACAAGTTCCCTTTTCGCTCTCGATTTATCGAGGATAAGGAGCTTGACGAGGCATGGGGAAGAATATCGGACCATCAAATCAAGATAGGTCCTGATATCATTTTTACCGATTATAATGACGTGGCAATCTGGGTAAGTATCTACGACCAGTTTCATAGCTTCTCTTAAAAAGTTTATAGGAAACTTAAATAAAAATGCTATTTATGTAGCACATGGTCGAGAATTTTGCTGTGGTCGGAGGACTAACCCAGTGAATAAAACTCCTGGAGCAAAAACACTTCGAATTGGAAAGTAAGAACTTTCTTCTTAACCTTTCTCCTTCTTCAATACTTTGTTCTTTCTTTAATTATTCTCCCTTATCATATTTGATAGATTTGGAAAAAATAAAAGAAGAGGTCGTGGCTGATAAAGCCATAATAACCCAGCTTGAAAAAGAAAATCAGGCTAAGGACCGGTCGATCGTAGATGCGACGACCAGACATGAAACTCTTGAAAAGAGGATTGAAGGTGATTTGGTCGTAGACTTGACTTATTAACTTCCCCTAATCATTTTTACTTACTACTTGTTTTACTCGTATAGAGAAAACTCAAGCGTTGAAGAGAGCAAAGAAGGCTCTGGAATTTGAACAGGATAAGGAGGCTGCTCTTGTGCAAAGTCTTGATGCAATGATCTATGCACTGAACAAGATGATCTTTGATATGGGATTAGGATCAAATCCGCCTCCCTTAAGAGATCCAACAGAGAAAATGACCTACTTGGGCCAACTTCTAGAAGGTCTCAAGGGTCTGCTCAAAACTACTCGAGAGAACTATGCCCAGACTATGAAAGAAGGTGTAGCCAATGGAGTTGGTTTTGCGTTGGCAAAACTGGAAGCTTCTGACCCTTTCATCAATCTTCAAGCTGTTGAAGAAGACTTCAACTACTTACCTGAAGATGCAAACAAGTTTCTCAAGGAAATGAAACCTCTTGGAAACAAGGTTACAGAGGAAATGGAAATCGGATCTCCATCAAGCAGCAATTAGTCTGGAGGTATTCAAGAGTAGGACATTGTAATATAAGAATTATGAAATATATAAAACTTACCTTTTTGTCATCAGCAAGTTTTTTGTTTATCCTTTTGACTTTTAAAGTACTCAGATATGCCCGAGCCCCTAACTGATTTATAGTAGAAGAACTTTACTATATATCAGTAAGCCAAGAAAAAGAGAACATGAAGTCTTACCCATTCTGTTTGTTTTGAAGGCTGACGATGATATAATAATCCTCATTTAATCATTTATCTATAATTCATATTATGGATAATAATGACGTCATATAACTCTTGAGTATACCCCTTAATAGCCATAAGGGAGAAGCTGGAGGTCGTAAGTTCTTCTACGACCACCCCATAGTCGTAAGTCCTACGACTACCCCATGGTCGTAAGTCCTTCTACGACCACCTCCTGGTCGTAAGCACTTCTACAACCAGTCCCTAATCGATAAGGCTCGTAGACATGTGGGCCTAGTCGATCAAGGAATCTTCTGTACCTTATCCAAGGTTATGAGCAATCAATTATGCTGTTATTCTCTGAAATAATAACACGATTTAAACTCCCTGTTATGGTGATAACTGCCTGGCAACGTGGGAACGTTACTACTCCCGCAATAACCTCCAGTAACAGCTCCACGATCTGGGACATTAAGGCAGCCTTCAGACTGGAGGCACAACGGTGTGCTTCGAGGACTGTATAAAAGGCAGAATCATTAGGACAATCGAACGATCATAGGCCAATTAGAAGCACAGGACTCTAGTTTTTGGCTCCATCTTGTAATCCAGCATACTCAATACATACAAATAGGAGTAGGGTCATAATTCTCCCAGGAGAAGGCCCGAACCTGTATAAAAATCCATGTGTCTCTATCTCTGTGCGATCTTGAGTCTAGAGGAATCCCCGAATCAAACAATCTTTACGTAAGTTCGGTTCTAAAACACCGATAGTTGGCGCTGACCGTGGGGACCTCGAGTCATCAACTTTCCTTTGACTTTTTCCAAACTCTCATGCTCTCATGGCAGGAGAGTGGAACGAGGAGAACTTGTTCGACTTAGCCGATTACACAGATATCGACATAGATGCCGGTTTCGACTACGAGCAGAGTGATGCATCATCCGATGGTGATGTCGCCTCCGAGGATCATTCTCCAGGAGACCATCCCACCGATGGAGTTGAGGAGGGATCCTTATCCCCCACAACGATACGCCCAGATGAGGAACCAGCTTTCTCAGAGGGCAAGGGTCAATCCGACCACATCAAGGACTGTCCCAAGGCAAGCTCAGAGCATGACGAGGGTTCTCCCTCCAAATGTTCAAATCCACCTGAAGCAGTCCGACCTGGCGTGACAACTCTTGGAAGTCATAATTCTGGATCTTCATCAGCACCTAGTGGCTGTCTCGCTCCGGCTAGTCCAGCTAAGGATGCGATCGAACACGCTCTCCCTGCGAGTTCGACCATCCCAACGCAGGGCTCACTTACGAACGGAGACGGCTATAACACGGAATTCCCCTTCCTGGAGGGGTTTGCTCCAAGTCACCAGATGGTGTCATTCGACGACTCCTCAAGCGAGGAGGCCTCAAGCGCAAGTGGAGATCATTACCGGGAGGTCTTCGTCCTTCCCTCAGGTAGCAATAACTCTCCTAGAGACATGACTGAGGACGCTCCCCGATGATCACACCCTACGACCGCTCGTGACAATGGCAAGGACACCTCCGGTGATGACCAGAGTCAATACTCTGATGAGCGTGCGAGAAATTCTCGAGATCATCGCACTTTACTGAGGCAAGCTCAAGGATCAGGTATGGATGATTCTGAAACAATCCGATAGAAACGAGTTGTAACCCAGAGAAATTTGCCTAGGCGCACTCAATACCAGTCAGAAGAAGCTCAGGAACTTCAACATGTCAACGACCTGCTCGAGAACCCATCTCGAGAACTTGCCCGAGCACCTGGCTACGACCTCTTCGCTGAAAAGATTGCACGAAGGTTACGAAGCACGATGAACAAGCTCGAACGTTCTTGCCAACATCACTCTGGAAGTCGTAGCAGTGCGACTCCAACAGCTTCCAGACGTTTGAATAACTCACCGCATGGAGATCGACGCAAGTTGCATCGTTCCCCAAACCGAAAAAGGGTTCCTCGAATGCCTGATGATCAAAGGGCTCCCAGGAGAGGTGATCATTCACCACTCCAACCCAGAGGTCTACAACAACAGATAAAATATGAGGAGTATTATCCTTGTAGGATCGAGACTTGTCATAAGTCAGATTCACCCATTGCCAGGTATCGTCGAGTACGGTCGCTTGGCGATGAAAACCCCTCTTTCCTACAAAGGAGGTGTTATGACGTGATTACCAGATGTCGGGCATTCTCACTTGACCTCCGAGCAGTTCACTGGCTGCTGCGGTTTCGACCAGGGAACATGGAGAAGTTTGATGGATCTCAAAGTCTCATCGAGTTTCTCCAGATCTACATGACCGCTATCCAAGCAGCAGGAGGAGGAGAGCGCGCCATGGAAAACTACCTTCCGACTGTGCTCGAAGGGTCCGCTCGATCGTGGTTGTTAAACCAACCAATCAAGTCGATCTACTCGTGGCAACACCTCTACGACCTTCTACTTGCCAATTTTCAGGGCACCTACCATCGTCCCGGGAAGGAGGATGACCTGCACAGGATAAGACAGAACGACCATGAGACACTACGCTAATTCATCAGGCGTTTCAGTCAGGTTCGCAACTCAATTCCTGAGGTTTTTGACTCATCCGTTATCAGAGCCTTCAAGCAAGGAGTCACAGCAGAAGAATCATAGAGAACATCGCTTTGAACCCTCCGGCTACTGTCGTTGAACTCTTCAAGATGGCTGATCAGTACGCACTTGCTGATGAAGCAGTCGAGTGGACCAAAATCATCGATCGAGATAACCAGCACCCTCAAGAGGTTGGCGAAGGTGGCAAGAAGAAGGATAAAAGGCTAAGAAATCTAAGAACAAGGCAAAAGGCCAAAAGTCTCAAGCCAATAGTTATAAGGAGGTCTTGACCGTAAGCGATAAGGAACCACGGACTGCTAAGAAATACCCTGATTGAGGCAAAGGTAAGCACCCCGAACAGAAGAACAATAAGCCTAGGTGGTGTTCTTTCTATAAAAAGGAAGGACATGACCTTCGCAACTACTGAGTTTTCTAACGAAAACTCGAGGACTACTACAACGGCAAAGAGCCACTTCCTACCCTCGAAGAGGTAGGGCAAGCTAGTGGTCGTACACAGTCGGACGACAACGAGGAGATATCATTTCAAGATCCTGAGCACATCATTGAGCACATCTTTAGGGGATCGTTGGCATACGAGTCAAAGCGGCAGCTCAAGGTGGTCGAACATGAGGTAAACTCCATTGACCCTCCTCTTGTCAATAAATTACCGAAGTGGTCAGAAGTCACCATCTCTTTCGAGAAGGTCGACTGCCCGATCCCTTCGACTCGATGATGTCATTTTTCGATCGTGGTCGAACCCACCATCAACAACTGTCGAGTAAATCGAGTGTTGATTGATGGTGGTAGTTCGTTGAATATTCTGTTCACGAATACCTTGGACAAGATGCAAGTACCCAGGACCAAGGTAAGACCAGTAGGATATTCATTTCATGGTATTGTACCGGGGTCTTCGACCAAACCCATTGGTCGAGTTTCTCTTCCTTTAACATTTGGTTCACCAAGTAATTTCAGGACAGAGAAGATCTCCTTTGATGTGGTCGATTTTGATACGGCATATAATGCCATACTCGGACGACTAGCTTTGGCAAAATTCTTAATGACAACTCATTGTGGGTATCAATATCTTAAGATGCTAGGTCCCAAAGGAGTAATCACAATTCATTGTGATAAGAAGATGGCGCATACATGTGACCGTCGATCCCTCGAGATGGTTGGTCAGATACCCACTCGGGAAGAAAAAGGCAGCCTTCGACCAAGCAGTTGAAGCCTAAAGCTACGCCTAAGCCGAACGACCACGTCAAAGAAGTTCCCCTGGATCAGGAGGCGCACTCTAACACTGTTCGCATCGGGGATACTTCCGACCCCAAATAGGAAGACGCCTTCATCACATTCCTCCGGGCAAATGCAGATGTCTTCGCGTGGCAAGCATCCGATATGCCCGGAGTCCCCAGGGAAGTGATCGAGCACATGCTAGCTCTACGGCCTGACAAAGTACCTGCAAAAAAAATTACGGAGTTTTGCCCCTGATCGACGAGATACTATAAGGTTATAATTGGACAAGCTACTTAATGCAGGCTTTATAAGAGAAGTTGACCACCTAGAGTGGTTGGCCAACCTTGTAATGGCTAGAAAGTCTAACGGCAAGTGACGAATGTGCGTAGACTTCACTGATCTTAATAAAGTTTGTCCAAAAGATGATTTCCCTTTACCTCGTATCGATCAGTTGGTTGACTCTACTGCTGGTTGCGAAACATTAAGTTTTTTAGATGCATATTCTGGCTACCATCAGATTAATATGTGTCTAGAAGATAAACAAAAGACCGCGTTTATTACTCCATTTGGTATATTTTGCTATGTCAAAATGCCATTTGGTCTAAAAATGCTGGCGCTTCTTTTCAACGCTTGATGCAATCGACTTTTTCACCTCAACTAGGCCGAAATTTGGAAGCCTATGTTGACGATCTAGTCGTAAAAAGCATCAAACGGCTTGATCATGTTTCGGACTTGCAAGAGACATTCGACAACCTCAGAAAACACCACCTGAAACTCAATCCTGAGAAGTGTGTGTTTGGAGTCTCTTCGGGAAAATTGCTTGGATTCCTGGTCTCTATACGAGGGATCGAAGCAAATCCCGAAAAGATAAAAACCATTGTTCAAATGCGCTCTCCAACCACGAAGAAAGAAGTCTAAAAACTCACAGGGTGTATGGCGGCTTTAAGTCGTTTCATATCACGACTGGGAGAAAAAGGACTACCTTTCTTCAAACTTCTAAGGAAGCATGAGGGTTTCGAGTGGTCGGAAGAGGCAAACGCTGCCTTTGAGGATGTCAAGAGATATCTTATGAGTGCTCCTGTTTTGGTTTCTCTGAAACCAGAAGAAACGCTATTAATTTATCTAGCTGTCATGCCACAAGCAGTGAGCGCAGTACTAGTTGTAGAACATGAAAACGTCCAATGACCAGTGTACTACGTAAGTGAAGTTTTGCACGGACCTAAGGAGCGCTACCCTCAGGTCCAAAAACTTCTCTATGCCATCCTCGTGTCTTCGAGGAAACTGCGGCATTATTTTCAGGCGCACAAGATAATTGGATTGTCTGAGTTTTCCTTGGGAGTGATCCTGAAGAATAGGGAAGCAGCGGGACACATGTCTAAATGGTCAGTAGAACTTGGGGAGTTCGACCTCCATTTCTTGTCCCGAACGGCCATTAAATCCCAGATCTTGGCAGACTTTGTCGTCGAATGGACAAATCCTGAACCTGTTCAGGATCCTCAGTACGATACCAACGACCAGTGGATGGTGTACTTTGACGGGTCACTTACTTTAAGTGGCTCGGGGGCTGGGGTGGTCCTGGAATCTCCTAACGGAGAGACCTTACAGCATGCCATACAATTAAACTTTCAGACCACTAACAATGTGGCAGAATACTAAGGTTTGCTAGCTAGCATACGAACTGTGAAAGCACTCGCGATTCGACGACTACTCGTGAGAGGAGACTCTCAACTAGTCGTGAATCAAGTCGAAAAAGAGTACCAGTGCTCCAATCCGACTATGTCTCGATACCTATCGGAAGTTCGTAAGCTTGAAAAGCATTTTTTTGGTTTCGAGGTACAATTTATCCCTCGAAAGGATAATTTCCTCACAGACCAGCTTGCTCAGATAGCTTCTTCCCGATCACAAGTACCAAAAGGAGTCTTCTTAGAGCAACTCCAGAAGCCATCTTTGGTGGAGACACCGGAGACATCTCCTATTGAGATAGCCTTTTTAGAATACGAGGATACTTGGATGAATCCCATCTATGAATATCTTTAGACGGGTTCCGTACCCAACGATGATCTTGAAGTAGATTATTTATCCCGAAAGGCCAAAATGTATACTTTGGTCGAAGGAGTCATCTATAAACGAGGCACTCAAGTGGTACTCATGCGATGCATACCGCGGAGAGAAGGAATAAACCTCCTTCACGACATACACAGGGGCATCTGTGGAACTCACGCTTCCTACAGAATGCTGGTCAAAAAAGCCTTTCGACAAGGATTTTACTGGCCAATAGCTCTCTACGATGCCAAAGAGCGGGTTAAGAAATGTGTACAATGCCAGTTTCATAGCAGGTAAATACACCAACCAGCTCAGGCATTGCAAACAATTCCTCTATCTTGGCCTTTTGCGACCTGGGGTCTCGATATCTTAGGACCGTTCCCCAAGGCTCTAGGAGGTTTCGAGTTCCTTTTTGTGGCTATTGATACGATCACAAAATGGATCGAAGCCGAACCTGTGACTGGAATAACAACAGAAGCTGCAAAACGGTTCATGATGAGAAGCGTAATTACTCGATTTAGAGTCCCAAGTCGAATAATCACAGATAATGATAAACAATTTTCGAGCGTAAAATTTCAGAAATTTTGCGACGAGTTGGGTACCAAGCTGTGTTATGCTTCCGTTGCCCATCCCCAAAGCAATGGGGCAGTCGAATGAGCGTATCACCAAATAATACAGGGAATTAAGACTCGAGTCTTCGACTAGCTTGTTACGCGCTCGGGGGCTTGGGTACAAGAATTACCCTCAAGATATATGGGCGATTCGATCGCTAGTCTCGCAACAAAGTAAACACCATTTTCCCTAGTTTTCGGTGCCGAAGCCATGCTTCCACCAAAACTAAAGATCAGGTCTACAAGGGTTGAGAGTTTCAATGACTCAGCCCAAGAACAACTTCGAGCGGATGACATTAACTCGCCGAGAGAAGAGGTATCAAGCCTTAACTGCTCAAGTAGCCTACCAAAGAAGCCCTGCACAAATACTATGATCGTAAGGTCCAACCTCGTAGCCTTGCTGTAGGTTACTTGGTATTGAGAAAAATTCAATCCCAGTCTAATCAGAACAAACTTTCTCCCAAGTGGGAAGGTCCTTACACAGTGGTCGAAGTTATGCAACTAGGTTTGTTACGACTGGCAATGGAAGATGGCCAGATTCTATCTAATTCTTGGAATATCGACCAGTTACGCAAATTCTATGTGTAATCGACCAACACTGCAATAAAGCATCAGGTTCTTTCTATCTTTATTGTCTTACTTAGAATAGTGCTTTGACAATCTTTTCTACCATACCCTGGTCGAAAGTCCGCCTACGACCAGTTCCTAGTTGTGAGCTTTTCTACGACAATACACTGGTTGTAAGACATTCTACGACCAGTACCCAGTTTATCTTTACACTGGTCGAAAGGATGGCAACATCACCTAGTCGAAGCCTTTCTTCTCTGCACGTGGTCCCACCCACTAGAAGGAACTTCCTAGCATCGACTCATTCCCCTCTTTTTTTTGTCAATACAAAGAGCTTGGGTTTAAAACATGGTCAAAATAATATCTAGTCGACTCTTAGTACTTAGTTTATTTCTTCATTCATTTTTGAAAAATAAATTAAGCCGAGTACACTTTTCAAATTTGTTTGACTACTTTTGGTAAACTCACTTCGTTTTAACTGGTCGGAGAAAGTTGCAACACCTAGTCGAAAACTTTCCTCTCTGCACGTGGTCCTGCCCAGTAGAAGGAACTTCCTAGCATCGTCCTGTTTCTAACTCTTGCTACCACAGCGAACCTACTGAGTACACTCGAATAAGTTGAACAAATTTTAAAAGGAACTCTAGACGTTTACCTAACTCAAGTTGACCATTCTTGATTTGATTAATCTAGTCGGAGATGGTAACATCACCTAGTCGAAGCCTTTCCTCTCTGCACGTGGTCCTACCCACTAGAAGGAACTTCCTAGTGTCGATTTGTTCCTACTCTTTCGACCAGTGCATGACAATCGTGATCGAAAAACTACAAGTTAGCTAAACCTCTCTCTTTTTTTTTAAGAAAACCCAGTTCACACTATTTACTTGGTTATCTAAATAACCCAAGCACATAGTCAGGGGCTAGGATAAAGTTATTAACTTGACTTCAATTCTTAGTCTTGCTCTTTTTCTATTCATTATCTTTTGAGTTGCTAACTACTCGACAAGATGATTTTCAGGGAGAAGGAAGGGATATATATATCAACATCAACAAAAACTTGTCTTTACAGGACTCAGGACTCTAGTACAGACTACTCTAGTGAAGGAGATCTTATTTGCATATCCTCCGTGACTATATCGGCGATCGACTGCATTGTCGTCATTAACTGATCCGCTTCTGCTTCAGAGCAGGGGAAGTCGTCTATGACGGGTTGCAGATTAAAGCTGGGGTCACGGGCTTTAAGTTTAGCTAAGACAAATCTTATTCCCTCTTTGACTGCATCCTTTATCGATTCGAATTGATTAGTCTTCAGAGTAGTCGCCAATTTCGGCAAAGTTCCGACTTGTTCGCCAATAGCACTCGAATGGGCAGATATCGTGTCTTCATGAGGAGTGATCCCCTCAGCATGAAGCCCACCAAGTACATTGTTCAGAAGTGAAACGTTGTCTTGGAAGTTTCCCTTCACAGACTTCATTTCATCCTGATTGCGAGTCGAAGTCTCGCAGAGCTGTTTTAATTGTACTGCTTGTTCTGAAAAGAATAAGACCAGCCAGATAAAGTGATCTCGAGACGAAGACGCAACCAATCGCAGGAAAAGATTTGCTTACCAACTAGTCAAGATTCTAACTTCTTGACTTCCTCAGCGTGAGAGGCAGCTTCCTTTGTGTAGCGCTGCTCCCACGTTTGGACCTCAGGTCTGGAGCTTTCTTGGTATGGCAGGGTATTATAGAAGGTTTATTGAAAGTTTTTCTCGAATAGTAAGACCTCTCACTCAGTTATTGAAGAAGGAAAAGAGGTTCTCATGGACATCTGATTGTGAGCAAAGCTTTCAAGAGCTCAAGAGAAGGTTGACCTCTGCACCAGTTTTGATATTGCCAGATGTCTGAAAAGACTTTGAAGTCTATTGTGATGTATCAAAGTAAGGACTCGGCTGTGCCCTAATGCAAGAAAGAAGAGTGGTAGCCTATGCCTCCCGACAATTGAAGCCTCATGAAGCAAATTACCCAACCTATGACCTAGAGCTAGCTGCTGTGGTGCATGCTTTGAAGATTTGGCGCTACTATCTCATTGGAAACCGATGTGAAGTCTACACAGACCACACGAGCTTAAAGTATATTTTTACCCAAGCTGATTTGAATATGAGGTAGAGAAGGTGGTTAGAGCTAATTAAAGACTACAATCTTGGAATTCATTATCACCCCGGCAAGGCCAACGTGGAAGCTGATGCTCTAAGTAGAAAGGTTTATAGCAGTACCTTGATGGTCAAAGAAAGTTAGCCTATTTTGTATGAGGAATTCCAAAAAATCAGACTTGAGATAGTTGAAGAAGGGTTTTTGGCAACTTTGGAAGTGCAGCCCAACCTGCAAAGACAGATTAGGGCAGCTCAAGTTGAAGATGCAGTCATTCAAGAAATCAAGGCCAACATGAGAAAAGGGAAATCTTTGAGGTTTTCAGAAGATGATCAAGGGACCGTATGTGTAGGATCGTTAATGACAATCAGGGGGGGTGAATGATTATAATCCCTAATGGAAGCTTTTTCTCAAAATCCTGTTGTTTTCTATTCGTTCAACCCCTTCTTCTCTCGCATCACATAATCAGCTATAATCACGTATTAAACCCAAGGCCTAATTCTGTAGCACCAGAAGATCCGATACAAGTAGTATCTACCCTTGGCCCGCTGTTAAGGTTCACACACCTCAGAGATAAAATATCAACAGCCTGCCTTCTAACAGCACCAACAAATCTAATACGAGTAGCATCTTCCCTATTCTTTGTGCATGCACTAAATTGGAGATGTCACTTTCAAACTACAGTGCATGAATAAAAAATCCAAATCTTGCTATGCTTGTCTTCCGTGCAATGATACTCACGGTATGAAACGATGCCGCGCTGGACGCACGTCGGGCCGAGGTTGAAACAACGCGTTCGATCCGTGCGCGCAGCTGGAGGACCAAATACAACGCCGACGATTGCTTGGGATGAAGCACGAAACGAAATGCGCCATTGCACCGCAAATTTTACGGAAAATAACCCTAATACCGGTGTATCTCTTTGTTCGGCTTTTCAGAGATATATATCCACACCGCCAAAGCCCTAGTCTAATCTCCGTGAATAGAACTAGGACTTCAAAATGCATTAGGACTCAATACGTGTTCGACACGCACTCTTCTGACCTAATAGTCTTAGGGCCCAATACATAGGCTTTTACACCAGATTACTCAACTAATTTTGAACACCCTAAAATTGTCATGTGTCGTAGCCTCCGGACCGCACCTCCGTAGCTCCAACACACATCATCCATCTTTGATCTCCACGCGCCCCAACTCGAGCCCGACCGTCTTCTCCAGCATCCTCGACCCTCTGGACCATGACTTCGCACCAAGCCATCTCCCGGTCACCGCCGTAGACCACGATCGCCTCCGAGTTATCCTACACATGCAAAGACCAAAACAACATATTTCACTGGCATAAGTTCTTCACAACTTGACCGTCATTAGTCCACACACGCCACACGCCTCAAATAATCATCAGTACTCAACATTGTCAATTATTCATCAACTAAAATATACTAGACCTAGCCACATGGTCTAACAGTATGGTTTGACAAGAGGCTATGTGTGCCAAATAACATAGAACTCAAAAAGATTCTACTAAAAGAAGCCCATGAAGCATTGTATTCCATTCACCCTGGAGCTACAAAGATGTATCAAGACATCAAGGAGATGTACTGGTGGCCTAGTATGAAGAGAGAAATTATAGAATATGTGGCCAAATGTGACACTTGTCAAAAGGTTAAGGCCGTGCACCAAAGACCTGGGGGTCTTTTGGTGCCCTTGCCCATACCCGAGTGGAAATGGAAAGAGGTAGGGATGGACTTTATAACTGGTCTACCCTGGACCCAGGCTGGTTTTGACTCTATATGGGTCATTGTAGATCGTCTAACCAAAATGGCTCACTTCATTCCTGTGAAGACCACCTATTCTGGAGACAAATTGGCAGAAATCTATATGGCAAAAGTTGTGTGTTTGCATGGAGTCCCAAAGAAAATAGTATCAGATAGAGGATCTCAATTCACCTCCAAATTTTGGCACAAACTACATGATGTCATGGGCACAGACCTCAATTTTAGTACAGCCTATCACCCACAAACTGATGGACAAACCGAAAGGGTCAACCAAGTACTTGAGGACATGCTGAGAGCTCGTGCTCTGGAAAAGCAAGGAAGTTGGGACAGAATGTTACCCTATGCTGAGTTCTCCTACAATAACAACTATCAAGCAAGCCTCCAGATGTCTCCTTTTGAAACTCTATGGAAGAAAGTGTAGAACACCCTTGTACTGGACAGAGACTGGTGAAGGACAAGTTCTTAGACCAGACCTATTGAAGGAAGCTGAAGACCAAGTGAAGTCAATAAGGGAGAAGTTGAAGACTGCACAAACCAGACAAAAGAGCTATGCCGGCAATAGGCGTCGAGATCTAGCCTTTACTCCAGGAGATCAAGTATACCTCAAAGTATCCCCTCTCAAAGGAATGCAACGATTCAGGATCAGTGGAAAGCTAGCTCCAAGATTCATTGGACCTTTTCCAGTTCTTGCCCAAAGAGGAGAAGTGGCCTATAAGATAGATCTTCCCCCTCAGCTTGCTGGAGTGCATAATGTGTTCCATGTCTCTCAGTTGAAGAAGTGCTTAAGAGTGCCAGAAGAGCAAATGCCCTTGGAAGCTGTGGATCTCCAAGAAGACCTCACCTACAAGGAGTAACCCATCAAGATCTTGGATGTGTCCGAGACAGTCACAAGAAATAAGACCATCAAGCTTTGCAAGGTGCAATGGAGCAATCACAATGAAGCAGAAGCAACTTGGGAGCACAAAGAGGACCTCAAGAAGGAGTTCTCGTACCTATTCTCTAGCTAACCTGAATTTCAGGGTCGAGATTCCCTTAGGGGGTGAAAGTTTGTAACGTCCCGTTTTTCCTAAGAGTTCTCGCCGTTTTCAAAGCTAAAAAGGAACCACTCGGTTTATTCGCCTGCTCAAGCTTAACTTGGGATTTTAGAAATTTGGGAGTATAACCTGACCTAACCAAACCTCAACTAAGTCTTTTGGTTCGTGTTCCTGGTCCTTTTGAGGTTCTCCGGTGCTCTCTGGTTTTAGCTCTCTTTCTTTTGCGTGCTCTGAGTGCCTTTTATTTTAGCCCTCTCTCTGGACCTCCTCTGTGTTCATAGGACCTCTTCTAAGTCCTTTGGACCTCCTCTGTGCTCATAGGATCTCATTGGAGATTCTTTAGACCTCCTCTGAGTTTGGATCTTTCCATCTCTTTTAATCTAGATTTCCTTTGTTGGTTTGAATCTCTTTAAGGTTTAGACATCCCTCCCTGTTTGAATTTATCTTTGCCTTCTTTGGTTCTGACCTCTTTTCGTTTGGGTTACAACCACCCCGTGGTTCTTTGCCCGGGTTTGTGTTTCAAACCCTTTTGTTTTCCGCAGAGTCAAGCTAGGCTTAGTTTGCCCTGCGCTGGATCTCCTCGTGTCCTTCAGGACCTCCCCGTGTTCTCTAGGACCTCCTCCCCCCTTGTTTGTTTGGACCTCCCTCGCGTCCGATCGAGTCTTCTGTTTGATCTAGACCTCTATCACTTGTGTACCGTTCAATTTGCGTTGGACGGTTTGATCTTGGTGAGATGTTCGGATGGATCGAATGTCCCACTCCTTTAGAGCCGTCCGATCCTTATTGGATGGTCCCGATCTGTTGGAGCGTTCGCTCGGTCCGAACGACCCAATTGCCTTGCCCTGTCCGATTGAAATTTAACGGTCTGCTCCCATCACACAGATCTCACGGTCAAGCAGACCTCCCTTTGTTAGATCTGACCGTTAGGACCTCCCCTTTGTTAGATCTGACCGTTAGGACCTCCCCTTTACAGATCTTAACCGTTTAAGACCTCCACTTTGTTAGATCTAACCGTTAGGACCTCCCCTTTGGAGATCTTAACCATTCAAGACCTCCCCTTTGGAGATCTTAACCGTTCAGGACCTCCCCTTTGTTAGATCTGACCGTTAGGACCTCCCCTTTAGAGATCTTAACCATTCAGACCTCCTCTTTGTTAGATCTGACCTTTAGGACCTCCTATTTGGAGATCTTAACCGTTCAGGACCTCGCCTTTGATAGATCTGACCGTTAGGACCTCCCCTTTGGAGATTTTAACCGTTCAAACCTCCCCTTTGTTAGATCTGACCGTTAGGACCTCCCCTTTGGAGATCTTACCCGTTCAGGACCTCCCCTTTGTTAGATCTGACCGTGAGGACCTCCCCTTTGGAGATCTTAACCGTTCAGACCTCCCCTTTGTTGGATCTGATCGTTAGGACCTCCCCTTTGGAGATCTTAACCATTCAAGACCTCCCTTTTGTTAGATCTGACCGTTAGGACCTCCTCTTTGGAGATCTTAACCGTTCAGACCTCTCCTTTCATTTGATCCGACCGTCAGGACCTCCCCTTGTAAATCTTGATTGTTAGGACCTCCCTCGAGAGATCTTGACCCTCGGACCTCTTGTGAACTGTGAGCAAGTCTTTTGGACCTCCTGTTCTCAGAACCTCCCTATTGTCTTAAGGACCTCCTGCCCTCAAGACCTCCTTGTGGTTAGGACCTCCATTAGAGGTCAGGACCCCTGGTCTTTTGCAAAGGCCTCCCTTGCGGCTGAGAGCCTGAGACCAACCCTTTGACTGATCTGTTTTCTTGAGTTTGACTGGCCCCACTTGTCAGCCTTGCTTTGTGCGTATTTAATTTCTGTTGTATCACATTAAATGCAGTCACATCTTGGGTACTTCTTTTTATTCTTTTGATGACCTACCCTGTCCTAACCTTGTCCTAGCTACCACTAATCATTGAGATGTTTTGCTCTAACCCTTGTTGTTTCTCCAGCAGCTCCGGCTATAAATAGCCTGGACATGTCTCCCTTTGTCACCTTTTTGCTCATTCCCAATCTCCTTGCGCTTGCCTAGTTCTCTCCACGCTCAGGACCTCCCCAAGGAGCTTCTCGAGGCTGTGCTGAGCCTTTGCTTTCTGGTTTTGGCTGAGTTGAATTGAGCTTTCTTTTTAAGTCTTCTTTTAAGGTCCTTGCTTGGAGTTGGCTTGCTTATTTGGTTCTTTGGCGAACGTGTAGATCCCACGTTTGAGAAGGAGTTCTTGGATCCAGCGGTTTCTACTGAAGGTTCACCACTGCTCAACGAAGGCAATTCGCAGACCTTTGATCATATTGAGCCTAGCTTTTCAAATGTATTTTATTTTACTTTATCATGCATGGCTATTTTTATAAGAAATGGTTTGGGGCAGTATTTATTCTCCTACTTGACAATATGTCTTCTTGGACAATTGTATTCAACATGTTGACATGATCCTCTTGGACGCCTTAAGTTGGGTATTTTAGTTGGTATTGTTTGGTATTGTCAACATGTGACCATATGTTTATGCTTAGTCTTGCTTGTAGAACCGGGGTCTTGGGAATCATGTTCCTTCTCTAATAACTTGACTAATGGAACTATGGAATCTGTGGTTGGTGCCACTGTTGAGCAACTATGGTGGAACACCATAGTTGTGTTGATTGTGGTGTGAGACCATGTTGTTAAAATCTTGTGTGCCAAGACCAGGGAGGTCTTTGGCTAGGTGAACCCAAAGTGCTTTCTTGCTCGGGCAAGTGATCGTGCAGTAAAAGGGGTGCTCTTCGCACACTGGGATGTGAAAGCCTTGCCTGAGCAGCAATTAAGGACTTAACTTTGTGTTCTGTTGATCTGGGCTTTTTAGTGCAACCACAAGATCATTTTATGGGGATGGTCTGGGACGAATAATTAGTGATGTCTTGACCTGGTTCTGTTGTAGTGGTGTGTGCTAATTCGCATGGCGCAAGAGAGGGTCAGGTTCCTTTTTCAGGATGGCGAAACCTTAGCAGGCAGGTCAGGTCAGGACAAAGCTTTGTAAAGGCCTTGTCATGCTCTCTAGACTGCTCACCTTCGGAAGTGAGCAAGGGTTTCGACAGGAACCTGCCCCGCTAGAGAGGTCGTGAATTATGGGTAAAGTTGTACACCTCTGTAGAGTATCAATCTATTCGAATAGCCAAGTCCTTGGTCATGGACATGCCCGGTGAAAATGGTGCAAGGGGTAGACTTCTAAAAAATTTGGTGTTCCATGGCTGGCTTGGGATGTCTGCGGGCGGTACTACCGCTCCTTGGTGCGGTAGTACCGGGGCGCGCACACTCTTACAAAAAAAATCCGGTATTTGCCCTGTCCAATGCATTTCCGAGAGGAGGTCCTCACACAAAGGGAAAGAGTAGACGTCAGCATAAAACAAGTGGTCGTAAGTTCTTCTATGACCTTAACCTTGTCGTAAGTCTTTCCCCGACAATATTCTGGTTGTAAGCTCTGTCACGACCAGTACCTAGTCGTAAAATCTTTTACGACAATCCCCGCAAGTGCTGTGTAAGTAGTTGAAACATAAAAGACTACAAAAAGCAGTTACTTACCACCTCTCTGGTTGCTCGCAGAGTATCGCCTTCTCCTGTCGGAGCTGGACAAGTTGTCTATTGTACTCAAGAACAGTGAAAATTTGCTCCAAGGCTTTCTGTATAAAAAGACAGTAAGAGGCAAGAAAAGACATCTATGTAAATACCAATCAACTGGTACTTACATTCAGAGTCGTTCGAGCAAACGAAGATACCACACGCGTGGGGTTCTTGAGCTCATCGATCTCCTGGACTCGGTCCCACCACACCTTTTCGAGACGTTCATCATCGAAGACATCTCCTCTGTTTGGAATATCCTTAGGGTGAGGGACCCGAGCGAGAGATCTGAATGCGCGAGATTCCGCAATGGTAGGGGGGTCGAAAAATCCGAAGGAATGTTCGAAAAACTAACATTCTTCTTCTTCTTCAACACCCGCTGCATCAGTAGCTCCTTCTTGGGAACTGGGAGAAACATCCTCAACAACTTCCTTCCCGGCGCGATGGGCCAATGATCCATCGCCTTGGCCCGATGTCTCTGCAGCATCAGGCATCATCCTCACTTTAGCCTCTATGACCACTCCCGTGGTCGTATACGCTTCAGCACCAACGACACCCTCCACCACTCGGACGGTGGACAAACCTTCGACCATTGCCACTGTTATTTCTCCGGTTGCTGGGGAAACAACGGTGGGTTCCCCGGCAGGAACATCCTTGATGGTGAGAGGAGCCGGGACACTTTTGTCTCTTTTTACGTAGCTTCGAGTGTTGGACCTGATCTTGAACTTGGAAAAAGCCTTCCCTAGGGAGGGTTTCTTTGACTTTTTCTCAACCACGTCTGGTCAAGACTCAAGTTGAGGAACGGCCACGACCACGTCTGGTCGTGGGTCTTGATCGAGCGCCATCGCTCCTTCAGCCTCTTGGCTCTCTGGATGGTCGAAATCAGTCTCGACCACCTCAAAGGCAGCATTGCCCTCGACCACGAGTGCATCGGTGCAGCAGCTTTTTTTAAAAGACATGAAACTCTTCCGCTCCTTTTTCGTCGCTGATAAAGTCGCGAGAGGCGTAAATCGCGAAGGTTTTATTGTCATAATAGAAGAATACCTTAGTCTTAGGGGCTTTAGATTTGAATACTTCGGCTACTCCTGCCACAATTACTTCCTCTGCAGTAGCTATTTCCACCGCAAGAGTAGCAAAAGTTGCAGAAGAAGTAGCAGAGCTCGAACTTGCGCCGTCCTTGTCGGCGACTTGCACGGGCTTCCTCCTCCTAGTCTGAGGAGCATCTGCTTGCTCAACAAAGAGGCTCGAGCTTGTTCTCCTTGTCCGCGACTCAAGACGAGCCGACGATCTTGGCCGGGAGAAACAAGTTGTTTCACTACCAAGACCGACAACCATCAGTTCGACTTCTTCGTCATCCCGACCGTTCTCCATGCCTACTTTCTGCATAAACCAGAAAGAGAGATATTATAAAACAACCGTAAGTTCTTCTACGACTGTCACCATGTCGTAAGCTTTTCTATGACAATCCCCTGATCGTAAGCTTTTCTAGACCAGAAACTGATCGTCAGCCTTCCTACGACCAGCACCTAGTCATAAGTTCTTCTATAACTACCAAGTCCTAAAGATGAAATCAATTCTCGATTACCTTTAGGTGTTCCACCTTGTCCTCTGGGGACAGGTCAGCTAGAATTGGAGGTGCCACCATATGGGTTGGCGCTTTCTCACAGACGAGCTTGACCCGAGTATCAATCTCCTCTTGTGAGAGGTCTGCAAGGATAAGAGAACTTTTAATAAGCCAATTTCGAAGTTAACAGAAAGAAGCCTAAGCTTGAAGTTTACTTACCCTCCTTATAGTCCCTGGTCAGGTCTTTCGGCCTAGAGTACCTCCACATCGGATGAGCCCACTTCTTCAGAGGACTTATGCGGCACGTGATGAAATCCTTCACCACATGCCATCCGATAAGCCCCTCTTCCTTCAAGTCTGCAATGGCTTGAATAAAGGGGGCAATTCGACCGATATTCTTAGAAGTCAAATCCCAGGAAAAGATCTTCTCGGCCGGCTTCCCGGCAAAGGAGAGGCTGTCCTCATTGGTAATCTCCCAAGAGAACCACCTCTTCTTCCATCCCGGCCATGACGACCGGATAAACATCTGAATATACTCCTTCGACTTCCCGTTGTGGAGCTTCAGACTGTAACTACCAGCGACTCCGCACAGCCTGGTCATTCCATAGAAGTACCGGAACAACTCCAAGTCGGCTGGAATCCCCAAGTAGGCCTCGCACAAGTACACGAACACCCCCAACATTGTGATAGAGTTGGAAACGAGGTTCACCAACTCCACCTGGAAGTATTCGAGCACCAATGTAAGAAAAGGATGAGTGGGCAATCGAAGACCACACTCACAGAACGCTTGGAAGACAGGGATTTGCCCAATCTCCCCCAATGGCTATGCCTATAATGGGCTATGCCTCACCGTGCAACCACATGTCCTCAGTATGGGGAGTAGGACCTGGCTTAATAATTAGTGATACCTCATTGTTATTTGTGCTATTTGTTTGTGTGGGTGTTGGTTAGACAGTTTTCCCACCTGGCGCAAGAGGGGGCTTCCGGAGGATGGGTAGTCCAATGGAAGTGAAACCTTAGCGGGCACGAATACTTTTGGGTAGAGCTTTGTAAAAGCCTTGGCATGTGCTCTAGACTGCTTACCTAAGGTAGTGAGCGGTGGCATAGATATATGCCGGATAAACTAGAGAATTCGTGTCTTGTGGGTAAAGTGTACAAACTCGCAGAGTGTAAAACTATTCAATAGCAGCGTCATGATCATGGACATGCTAGCAAAGCCACTCAAAGTTATACTTTGGTTTTTGGTTTCAAAATGATTTGACATAAATGATTTTGGATTTCTATCCAAATGGGAAGTGGGCGGGAAGCCATGTGATAGGAGGTTATCCTTCACCATTCATGAGTGAATGTTATCTGACTATAAAACTGAGAATTTGTAAAATGAATTTTAGTTATGGAATAACTGCTTTGGAAAAACTTAGTACAAATATTTAAAGAAAATACTGCTTTATGCAAATTCAACCATATTAAGCTTTCCTTTGAAATATCCATATATGCATGTCATTCTGTTATTTGACGGGTGTAACTTGCGAGCACGATAGTTGTGCTCATTCTTGCTTATTGCAAATAATTTCAGAGGAGGAGAACTTTGCTACCGGTGTGGATCTCGACGACTAGGCCGCTTCCCCAGTCGATTGCCTGTGGCAGATTAACTGGACTCTACTACATCTTCGTCTTCCGCTGTATTATTTACTGTTGGCTTGTAAGCCTCCTTTGTAATCAACTCCGTTGTTATTTATTAATAAAGTTGTGATATGATTTTGTTACCATATTTGTTTACTGTGTGAACTAGCTACTGATCATGGGACTAGTTCAGAAATGCACAGAGGATTCGGGAGTATTAATCCTGGGTCTTACAATAGTCGTAAGTCCTACGACTATCCCATGGTCGTAAGACCTTCTACGATTAGCCTGTGGTCGTAAGCTCTTCTACGACCACCTCCTGGTCGTAAGTTCTTCTACGACCAGTCTCTAATCGATAAGGCTCGCAGACATGTGGGCCTAGTTGATCAAGGAATCTTCTGTACCTTATCCAAGGATATGAGCAATCAATTACGCTGTTATTCTCTGGAATAATAACATGATTTAAACTCCCTGTTATGGTGATAACTGTCTGGTAATGTGGGAACTTTACTATTCCCGCAATAACCTCTAGTAACGGCTCCACGATCTGGGACATTAAGGCAGCCTTCAGACTGGAGGCAGAACGGTGCGCTTCGAGGACTGTATAAAAGGCAGAATCATCAAGACAATCGAAGGATCAGAGGCCAATTAGAAGCACAAGACTCTAGTTTTTGGCTCCATCTTGTAATCCAGCATACTCAATACATATACATAGGAGTAGGGTCGTTATTCTCCCAGGAGAAGGCCCGAACCTGTATAAAAATCCATGTGTCTCTATCTCTGTGCGATCTTGAGCCTAGAGGAACCCCCGAATCAAACAATCTTTACGTAAGTTCGGTTCTAAAACACCGACAAAGGCATATACTGATTATATGATAAAACCGATCGTAGTAATACTAGGAAATCAATTTGGTCGGAACCAGTGTATGACTTCGACTTGTTGTATATCTGTTTTGTAATAATCGAAACACCAAACAAAGCAATATATAGTCGGAAAAAGACTTGTGTTAATGAAAAGAGAAAATATACAAAGATGTATGCAATGAATGATAAGCAAGCTCATTTATATATAGTATCTAAAACTGGTCGGAAGAACTGCTAAGAACTGAAGACATGAAACACACTTTGCGAAACGTATTCAGACTCTAGTCCGACTGGTAGCGAGGATTGTAGAAAAGAACCGTCGCTAGGAAGCTCCTTCCAGTGAGCAGGACCACGTGCGAAAAAGGAGAGACTTCGACTATGAGGCTTTCCATGTCCCGATCAGTAGCCAAACAAGAGTAGAACAGAAATTTGAAATGACGAAAATATGTCTTCATAATCTTAAGCATATGAATTACTGCATGAAGTTAGTGTTTGTTATGCTCTTGTTACTCTTATGTTTCTTTGAGAAAAGAGTGTGGTCGCGCGTGGGAATCATTCAAGGAATGATCATGACTAGGACCCATACAGCGTATGACTTAGAAGTCGTTGCCAAAGAGTAACAGAGATCCTTGTAAATGATGTCGGAGAGAAGGTTGTCTTCTCCGACCAGCATAAATAACAACTGTAGAGGACCATAGTATAGGTACAGACATATAAACAATATTGCTCGGCAAAATAAATAAAGGAATGACTAATCTTTATTTGAATGAAAAGAATTGAAAGAATGTAAAAAATAATTAAACATAGAACTTACGCAATTGATTATTGTTCTAAAAATTAGACAAAACTTGCCCATCAGACATGACTAGTCGTACAAAACTTGGTCGAGTGACTTCGACCACAGTGTAAGGACCTTCCCACTTGGGAGAAAGCTTGTTACGATTTGCTTATTTTTGAATTTTTCTGAGAACCAGATCACCCACAGCGAGGCTACGAGGTTGCACCTTACGACTATGGTACCTTCGCATGGCTTGTTGATAGATAGCTGATCGTACTAGGGCTTAGTTTCGTCGTTCCTCAAGGAAATTGATGTCATCGAGTCGTCGTTCATTCTGATCGTTTTCATTGAAACAATCAGTTCGAACAGAGCCAAGTTTTAGCTTTGGAGGAAGCATGGCTTCAACACCATAAACTAAGAATAATGGCGTTTCACCGGTCAAACGACTGGTCGTGGTTCGAACGGCCCATAATACAGAAGGGAGTTCTTGAACCCAAGCTCCTGACCGTTTGATTAACTTGTCGAACACTCGGCGTTTGATCCATTCATAATGATACCATTGGCTCGCTCAACTGCTCCGTTGCTCTGCGGATGAGCAACCGAAGCAAAATGAACTTTGATACCAAGTTCATCATAGAATTCTTGGAATTGACCGCTTGAGAACTGGGCACCGTTGTCGGTGATTATACGACTGGGTACACCAAATCGTGTGATCGTATTTTTAGTGGGCAAACGGAATCTTTTCTGTTCAGAAGTTGCCAGGCCTTCCGAACGTGACCGGTAAGGAAATTTATCCTATCGGTTTAGCGGTGGAGCCAGGAACTATACCATGAAAGGCATATTTCATTGGTTTCACCTTTGACTTGGGAACCTGCATCTCTTCTAAAGCTCCTGCAAATAAAATATTTAAAGAACTACCTCCATCTATTAAGACTTGATTAACCCTACAGTTATTAATAGTAGGTTCAACAACAATAGGAAACTTACCTAGCCGGGTCGAAGGGATGGGGCAGTCTTCTTTGCTGAAGGAGATTACGGTGTTCGACCACCTTGATGGCTTGATGATGGTCGGAGGCTCGACAAGATTGACCTCCCGCTCCACGACCTTCAGATGACGCCTTGACTCGTATGAAGAAGACCTACCAAAGATCATGTTGACCGTATGTTGAGGTTCCTGGTACTCTATTTCTTCGTCGCCATCTTTGTCCTTCTTGGAACTCGTTTCACCGAGTTCCTATATTGCGGGGAGTGGTCCTTTACCTGTATAATAATCCTCCAGTTTTTTCTGTCAGACTCAACAGGTGCGCAAGTCATGCCCTGCCTGCTAGTGAAGTGGACACCACTTCTTGTTTTTCTCATATCCTTCGGTTGGAGCTTTTGCTTTGCCTCGACCGGTATAGTCCTTCTTACCCTTCGTAAACTTTTCGGGAATAGCCAGGACTTCTTTATCGTCGGGTCTGTGGTTTTTCTTCTTCTTGAGAGCTTTCTTATTCTTCTTCTCTGGTTTATCCAAGCCAGGTTAGGGGATTTTATCCTTCCAATCAATGGCCTCACACCACTTAATTGTTTCGCTAGCAGTGGCGTATTTGTCGGCCCTGTCAAAAAGTTCAACGGTCGTTCGTGGAGGGTTCATTGCAATATCCTCCGTAAACCGTCGATTCCTTAGACCTGTTTTGAAGGCTTGGATGACAGATGATTCTGCAACCTCTGATATAGAATTATGAACCTAACTGAATCTCTTGATGTATTGATGGAGAGTCTCATCAGAACCTTGCCGGATTCGGTGGAGGTCATCCTCCTTTACAGGGCGATCGTGCGTGCCTTGGAAGTTTGCAATCAGAAGGTCGCAAAGTTGCTTCCAAGTGTAGATTGATCCGACCGGTAGGTTAATCAACCACGACCAGGCAGACCCTTCGAGTACTGTGGGTAGATAGTTAGCCATTACATTTTCATCACCACCAGCTGCGCTGATAGCGGTGGTATATATTTGGAGAAAATCCAATGGGTTTTGGGTCCCATTGAACTTGTCCAGGTTGGCCGGTCGGAACCTGTTTGGCCAACGCACAGCTTGGAGCCCTGCAGAGAAGGCTTGACAACCTGTGATCGATTCATGGCGCCTTCTTTGGAAAGGTGCCAGATTGTAATCGGTCGGAGACTGGTTTCTGAGGTTAGATTGTCGAATCTCCGGTGTCCTGATCCAATCGTAGGCACTATTGTGACGTCTTCGACCGCATGCTTGATTTAGACGATGTCGGAGATCGTCTGGCCCAAGTGATTGTTCCTCTCGACGAGGTGAGGGTGTGGCTGCCTGAAACAGCCTTCTCCCCTCGTGACTCCTTTGTCGGAATCGTCGAGGGGGCCTTGGTATCGATTGTTCCCCAACACGACCATGCTGCCCTCTATTGAGGGAGGAACGTTGGGATGAAGTCATGGTTTGACTTCCTGAATTCCTCTACTCCCAGTACGCTTTTGTACGTTGCATGGTCTGCTAAAGAATCTCTGATACTTGGCCTACGAGTTGTACAAAACCTGGGGTCTCTGCTAGAGCAGGGTTATAATTATTCAACATATCTTGAACACGTTGCAGGTTTCGTATCGTTACTGAAGGTCTCAGAGGATTCATACTGGTAGTAGGTGTTTGAAGATCTGAACCTTCCCCCGACCTCCTGGGTTGTTCCGTCCGATCAGCTACTCTTGGTGGGGCAGAGCCAGGCGAGTTAACCGATGGACATCGATCAATTCTGTTGCCTCCGGAAGTTGGTGCTTGATGGTCCGTACCATTTCTACCAACACGTGGTAGCGTGGCAGAGTGTGTAGGACTGTGCAAAGCATCTTGATTTGCATCTTCGATCGCATTGACCTCGTGCCTCCAGCAGCGATCTTCCAACGAGCTTCCATCGTAACTAATAGAGAGCCTTCCAATGCTTCTACTAGGAGTTTCCATGACGGAGAGCAGTCGGAGATGAGCACCTCCTGAGGTCTTCCTGGTGGGCTCAGCCTGATCCTGCGGACTGCCGATCGTATACTTAATCTTATCATTCCCACTTGGCCTACGACCAGTGGAAGTTTCATCGACACTATTACCAGATGTCAGTTGGCTCCTGGAATCGCCAAAAGCCATAGGTGAGTACCTTTCAGCCATGATTTCATCGAGAGTATAGAGATTCTCGAGTTGCGGTGCTGAATTTTCATCACCTTTTTCGCCGGTCAGAAGGACTGGGCTTGGGGCGGTCTCTGGACATTTCGAGCTGGTCGGAATGGCTGAAAGCGCCACTTGTCGTAGTGGTGGATCCCCATCCATCCGGTCGATTTTGCTAATGTCGGCGACGTGCGAACCGGTGGAGGAGGAGGACGATGACATGTCGTTTTCTTGCATGGCATGGATGCATCCCTCCATGTCGAGGTTGGAGTAGTCCGCCAGGTCGAACCAATTCTCCTCGTCCCAAACTCCTGCCATAGTCGTATGAACGATTATGAGGAATGAGCGAGAATTTGACGAGCGAAAAGTTTCTTCAGGAGACTTGCGTCTTCTTCCCCCACGGACGACGCCAGCTGTCGACTTTTGAGTCACCGATCTTACGAAATAAAAGAGGAAAATGACGCGATATTTTCTGGGAGATAATGGGACTACTCTTTCTTGATATGAATTGGATTTAAAGGGGGTGCTTTACGACCCGGATGGGGACTAATCTCAATTACACTGAATCTCACACCTGCTATGCTAATCAATCAGACTTAAAGCATGAATCTAAAATTTGATTATGTTGCTCTAACTCGATGTTGCTATCTTGCTTATCTTCCAGATCGCCCTTTTGTCTTCTGCGCTTCACCCTTAAATAACTTCCAAAGAGGTGGTAGTTACTCCTAGAGAAGGCATCACTGGTGAAGCGTTGTGACTGGTCGGAGCGAGACGTCAGTTGATAATGTGTCAACTGCTCTGCGGTTAAGTGTCTGTGAGACACCCAACCGTATGATGGTTGTTGTCAGTGTCTTAGGATTATATAACATCGCGTGGTTTGGAATATACAGCACGTGTTCCATTCATCATACGGTTAAGATGCTAGTTCGTAGCTCTTCCAAGCAACTACCTAGTCGGAGACTAGGCACAGGACCTTGTCCGACCAGGGTACCCATTATGTAACCTCTGGAATCCTTACAACCAGTGAGGTCGTTAGCCTTAGGGGTTACGACCATGAAGACGTATGGTCTTTTTATTATGTATTAAAATAATACATAGATGTTTTAATCCTTGTCAGTTTTCTCCTTTGAAATTTTTAACTTCATGTATAATTATTATTTTATCTTGATATCGTAAATGGTAATGTTTATAACCAGAAACTCACCATTTTATTCATCATAACAGAGTTACCTACAGATTTTGTTAGTTCTTCTTCAAATGTTTTCAAGATGGCGATACTTTATCGTTATATTGTTATTTATTTTTCAAACATCTAGAAGTTGTTATATGTTTGATTGAGTAAATAACCTATTTTACATATATTTTCTGCAGGAGACATTACTTGTTCATAAAGATATTATGAAGACTCCAGAACTTGATGGCATACTGGTAGCGCTCAAAACAGAAGGTTTGGATTTCACTCCTTTGAAGAACCTTTGCACTTTTTAGGTCAAAAGAGCAAAGAAAACAACTTCAAATCAGTCACAAAACAACCTGGTATGTTACATTCTTCTAATTTTATCAAATAAACTTGGCTTCTTACACTTTTCTAAGCAGGATATTTATTTATTTTTCAACCGGCTTTGCAAGATAATTGAGGACTACAAAGAGAATGCAATGGAGATGGAGGAGCTAATGTATTAGTTTCTCCCTAGACAAAGTTTATAGATATATTCCAACTATTTAGAAAAAAAATTGTGTCAATCCATAGGATCTTTTCCTGATGTATCTGCACCCATTTTATATGGATGTTTGATTCAGTTGTGAACTCCATTTGCTATAAATTCAAATATTTGTTGCTGCTATGAAGTGCATGCATGCTCTAAAGTTTTCTTAGTTTGCTGATTGTGAGAATATGATGCTTCCATGTGACGATATGTGTTTTACTGTTTCTAGTTTTTTTTGGATGAGGTGGAATAATGTCTTCCTATGACGATATATGTTTCCGTTTGTAGCAAAATGCACGAATCAAATTCAAAATAAAAAATTACAGTAAGATGTCCAAAAATACGCTTTTGCGCACCTAGAGACGTATATAACGTTTCTACAGAATGTGTATAAATTGTGCGCACATGAATTGAATATATTTGTAAAAGCGTCCCTATGTTTGTTGGCACGCAAATCGGACGTGTCTATATCAGTAAAGACGTTATGTAAGTATATCTACTAAAACGTCTCTACAAACATAGACATGAATTTTAACGTCTCTATAAAGCGTCTTATGTCATGTACACATATTTTACAAGCGTCTCTACGGTTCTTGACACGGTCCGTGGGGAGACGCTCCAAGGACGTTTTATAAAAACAGCTCTATGGTCCTCTAGAGATGACATAACATGTCTCTAGCCTATAGATTGGACGTCTCTACATGGGTGTTGTGTTGTAGTGATTCGAGCTAACTGGTCAGCGAGAAAATTACCCTTTCGAGAGATATATTGTAACTCGAAACCGAAAAAATATTTTTCAAGCCTTCTAACTTCCAATAAGTACTGAGACATGGTCAGATTAGAACACTGTTATTTTTTACAACTTGATTTATGACTAGTTGAGAGTCTCCTCTCACGAGTATTCGTCAAATCCTGAGCGCTTTCATTGCTCGTATGCCAATCAACAAACATTCGTATTCTGCCACGTTGTTAGTGACAGGAAAGTGTAATTGAATAACATACTTTAAGGTCTCTCCTGTAGAAGATTCTAGGACCACCCCAGCCCCCGAGCCACTTAGCGTAAGTGACCCATCAAAGTACATCGTCAATTGGTCATGGGTATCGTACTGGGGATTCTGAACAGGTTCAGGATTTGTCCATTCGGCGACAAAGTCTGCTAAGATTTGGGATTTAATGGCCGTTTGGGACACAAAATAAAGGTCGAACTCCTCAAATTCTACTAACCATTTTGCCATATGTCCCGCTGCTTCCCTGTTTTGGAGGACCACTCCTAAGGGAAACTCAGACGGCACAATTATCTTGTGCGCCTGAAAATAATGCCGTGGTTTCCTCGAAGATATGAGGAGGGCATATAGAAGTTTTTGGACCTAGGGTATCTCTCCTTAGACCCGTGTAAAACTTCACTTACGTAGTAAATTGATCATTGAACATTTTCACGTTCAGCAACCAGTACTACGCTCACTGCCTGTGGCGTGGCAGCTAGATATATTAAGAGCGTCTCTTCTGGTTTCGGAGAAAGCAGAACAGGAGTACTTGTAAGATACCTCTTGACATCCTCAAAGACATTGTTTGCCTCTTGTGACCACTCGAAACATTTGTGCTTCCTGAGAAGCTTGAACAAAGAAAGTCATTTTTCTCACAGTCGTGTGATGAAACGACTTAAAGCCACCATGCTCCCTGTGAGTTTCTGGACTTCTTTCTTCGTGGTCGGAGGACGCATTTGTTCAATGGCCTTTATCTTTTCAAGAGTTGCTTCGATTCCTCGTGCAGAGACAAGGAATCCAAGCAATTTTCCTGATGAGACTCCGAACACACACTTCTCAGGATTGAGTTTCAAGCGGTGTTTTATGAGGTTGTCGAATGTTTCTTGCAAGTCAAAAATATGATTAAGTTGCTTGATGCTTTTTACGACTAGATCGTCAACATAGGCCTCTAAATTTCAGCCTAGTTGTTGTGAAAAGTCGTTTACATCAAGCGTTGAAAAAAAGCGCTAGCATTTTTTAGACCAAAGTATGCATCTAGAAAACTTAATACTTCACAACCAGCAATAGAATCGACCAACTGATCGATACGATGGAGAGGAAAATCATCTTTTAGACAAGCTTTATTAAGATTAGTAAAATCTACACACATACATCACTTACCACTAGACTTTCTAACCATTACAGGATTATCCAACCACTCTGGGTGGTTGACTTCTCTTATAAAGCCTGCACTAAGTAGCTTGTCCAATTCTGATTTGATGGCATCTCGTCGATCAAGTGCAAATCTCCATAATTTCTGTTTTGTGGGTTTCTTGTCAGGCCGTAGAGCTAGCCTGTGCTCGATCACTTCCCTGGGGACTCTATACATGTCGGATGCTTGCCACGCGAAGACATCTGCGTTAGCTCGAAGGAAGGTGATGAGGGCGTCTTCTTTGTAATACTCCAAAATATTTTAAGGGAGGAAATCACTTAAAAGAGAATTTTAGAAGGATTTAAAAAGGGGGTTTTCATAGTGGGTTGAGAACCTGGGCCTCAGGCCTTTGGTCCACGAAGCCTAGGAGGTGGGAGGGGGGCCAGCCACCAATGAAAGGAGGGGGAAAGCCTAGCCCGCTACTATAGCATGTCGCTGCTACAGTAGCGCCGTTGCCGCTACAGTAGTCACCCTCCTCCTTGCACTCCATTGCTATTCCCCTCCCTCTTAGTGGTGCTCTCCCATTACTGTTGGCCAAGAAGAAAGGTGGAGGAGAGGGAGACGAAGGAGAGAGGAGAACCTCGTGGGAATTGTTCAGCGAGCTCATTCATATCTCCTAGGGTAAATCTCAACTCCTCGCTATTTGTTTACTTGTTTTCTATGGTTTGATGTCGTTTAGCGAATTGTTGTTCCTGTTGCAAATAAATCAATAATCTTTAGTCTTTTTGTTCTTTAGTTTTCGTCTAGTTCAAGGCAAATTTAGAGGTTAGGGTCTCCTAGAGATTTGTGGGATATGTTATTAGGTTTCCGTAGGATCTAAGTAAAGTCGTATTAACTATTAGATAATATTTTATTAAAGGTTGAATCAGGGTTGTCTCCCATTATGATATTTGTAGGCCATGTTCTTAGCTTTCCAGATTAATAAAAAACACTCAATGTTTGGATCAGCCAATTAGAAGTTATAAATTGTTCTTGTCTTTCTTTGTCCATTCTTGTCTGTCGATTCGACGAAGAGGTTTTCATCTGTTTGTTATGTTTAGTTACAGGCAGAATTAGGAGTTTCCACCAACTAGGTTTTTGTAGATAATTTTGTTATATTTCTAGAGAATCTGAGTATGCCTTTTTATGATTAACATAGAGAAAGTGATGTATTTTATAATGCCACTGTCCATTTGTAGTTTTCTGCTAGTTTGTCGTCTGATTTGAGTAGATCAAATAATTAAACCTTGGGTTTTGGAAAGGCGTTTGAGAGCGTTGCGAATCGTGTCATATTACCTTGTCGAACTTGTTTTGAGTAACTTAATTATTGTAGGAGGAGTGACTTCGGGGTTAGTGGCACCTTCTTTACCTCCTAACGCGTCGCAATACGAAAGGCAAGTACAGATTGAATTGTCTTGACAATTTATTCATTCAAAATGATTGTATGCATATGACATGGCTAAATTCTATGAATTGTGAGTAATTTTAGTATTTACATGATTCCTTTCATGGTTGATATCCAATGCTTCTTTGAGGGTATGCTTTTCATTACAATGTCTTCATTTCAAGCATTCATGATTCGCCCACGGGAGTGGGTAATGAAAGTCTCATCATTCCAATATGGGCAAATAAGTCACATCATTCCAATATCGGCAAATACATCCCCGTATGAAAGATTCTTCATACGGGCCTTGGATCCCCACATTTTGGATAATACGGGTATGAGTGAACACCGACGGGTGTATCACTGGCTATACCGGTATAAGCAGAAGAGAAGTGGATATATTTTCATACTTGCATAAAATACATATCAGTATCTTATGTATTCGAATTATTGTGAATGACATGTTTATGATTCGATGCTTTCAATGATAATCAATTGTATTTGCTGAGCCGTGGACTCACTCTTGCTAGTTTTGTTTTTAGGTAACCTTTGTGGACGACACGCTTTGGGGAGGGAGTAGTGTTGGGGTACGGGTAGACTACGATAGCAACAAATAAAAATTTTTACCACGCAAACCAGGAAGCCAAGCAAGTAGATGATCACAGATCGTTACTACTAGATGCACAGAGCAGCGGAAGAAGAGTTAGAGCAGCCTGGTCCAACGTAGAGCGCGTCGATGTAGTGGTCGTAGTCGATCGTCCAGCGTCCTCGCGAGTCGATCGTCTCCTCCTGCAACCTCTGCTGTTCCTTGTGAAGATCGCGGACCGTCTTCAAGTGCAACAGTCGTAGTAGCGCCTCTACGGTATCCACACGTCCAGGGAAGGAACAACCATACGCCTGTGTACTAGCACCAAATCGCACGATGGAGCTCTCAGGAAGATGGCGGCTAGGGTTTCGGTGGTGTAAAAACTTGCATCCCAAACAGCCTCATGCATCTCCTTATATAGTGCTCGTGACGGATCCTATCCGAACACGTTTGACGAATCGTATCCGTACTGGTTTGTTCCAACCCGTTAAGTGTGTGACCCATTAGGTTTATGCATAATCGGTTGTGACTCGGAAACCCTTTCTGACCACAAGTCGTTAGCGGCTTCTAGCAGAACATAACGATTCCCGAATAAACACAAATTATCGGATGAACCTTAATGCAATATGATCTACGACCAGGTCCTCATCACTTACGACCAGGTCCTATCTCTATACGACCAGTTTGTATTTGGTCACGATTAGTTCGTAACTCCTTACGACCAGGTTACGACCACTCTGTGATTACGTTCGACCAGTCTACGACAAGCTCGTATCTCCATACGACCAGTCCGTAACTGTTCAAACTAAGCGACCTATTCGTGTATTCTCTCTTTGCCTCACGATATCTAGTTGAACTCCATGTGAGATGTTGTGTCATCCATGGACTGTTCACTACTTTCTTGATCACGTGTCGGATAACTTTACGTGGTCAAACATTTCGACTACTAGTGGCATGGCCATGCACTTTCTTTATCCTACCACAACGAGGGGTCCAGAGATATCTTTCTTGTTATGTTAGGAGGGGCAAATCCCATATCCAACCAGTCACATTCCTCTGCATGTTTCATAGCATACTCGAAAGCTATCTTTATAACTACCCGATTCTGCAAATTTGGCAACCCCTAAGAGTGCTATTACATATGTGGGAAACCATGCTGGTCTCAGGTCTAAGGATTATACATCATCATTGCTTGAGACCAACTAAGGACACATAGAATCATAACAATCTCAATAGTGTCTTAAGGTGGGTCTTATCCAACATCATGTTCTCTAACATGTGTCCATATTATTGGTTTGATATCTCCATATCCATGACCCATGAAACATAGTCATCAACCAATACATATGCTAGTTTATTCATATGTATCATCATATGTTTCCGACTAGGGATCGTATAAGAATAATTATCGCAGAAATATAGAGTTTCACAATCAAGTCACATACTTGATAATAAATATCAACAATATTATTCTAGGAACAAGATAACATATTATCTAATATTATGAACATAATGAAATATAATCATCTATATGATTGCTTCTAGGGCATATTTCCAACAAGTAGTCACATGGAGAAACTCATTCTATCACTTATTTCACAAATTAGATAATCAATATGTGACTTCATTTCATTTGAGAGTTTTGGATTGTAATAAATGGTATCTTGGTGATTATTATTGTTCGTCCTTAAGTTTTATTCACACTAGTTGATGTTTTACCGTTATCGGATTTATTCTTGATATGATTCCTCTTGAATGAACATTGTAAGGTGAAATTTAGAGTCTTTATGCTTGCTGAAATTTTAGTTAGATAATTTTACTGTATCTTTGTGTGTTGAAGTTTAGCTGTCAGTAGTTGTTAAATTGTTGGAAATTTTTTGTTGTTGATGCATGATTAGAAGTTTAGGTAGCATCTTGGCTTTCGTATAGCCAGGGTGTTATATTCCTATTTGGGGTCGGAAGTATCCCCGATGTGAACAGTCTTTGAAGGCTCCTCTGAATCTAGGGGAACTTCTTTGACCTGGTCATTCGGCTTTAGTGTAGCTTTAGGCTTCGACTGCTTGGTCAAAGGCTGCGCCTTGCTTGCTTGTCGAGTTGGCATCTGGCCGACCATCTCGAGGGATCAACGGTCGCATGTAAGCGCCATCTTTTTATTACAGCGAACTATGATCACTCCTTTGGGACTTGGCATCTTAAGACATTGATAACCATATTGAGCAGCCGTTAGGAACCGAGCCAAAGTTGGTCGTCCGAGTATGGCATTGTATGTCGTGTCAAAATCGACTGCATCAAAGGAGATTTTATCTGTCCTGAAGTTGCTCGGAGAACTAAACGTTACAAGCAGATAAACTTGACTAATTGGTTTGGCCGAAGAACTTGGTACGATCCCATGAAATGAGTATTGTACATGTTTTATTCTGGTCCGAGGTACTTGCATCTCGTCCAGGGCACTTGTAAATAAAATATTTAACGAACTACCACCATTAACTAATACTCAATTTACTCGATAGTTATTAATGGTGGGCTTGACCACTATCGGAAACCGACCTAATTGAGTAGAAGGCATCGGGCAGTCACTCCTCTCGAAGGAGATGATGACTTCCGACCACTTCGGTAATTTATTGACAAGAGGAGGGTCAATGGAGTTTATCTCACGTTCGATAGCCTTAAGCTGTCGCTTTGACTTGTATGCCAAAGATCCCCCATAAATATGGTCGATGGTGTGCTTTGGATACTGGAACTACATCTCCTCGTCGTCGTCCGAGTGCTTTCGACCACTTGTTTGCCCTACCTCTTCGAGTGGAGGAAGTGGTTCTTTGCCGGTGTAATAGTCCTCGAGCTTTCGTTGGAAAACCTGGTAGTTGCGAAGGTCATGCCCTTCCTTTTTATGGAAGGGACACCACCTAGGCTTGCCATTCTTCCGCTTGGGGCGTTTGCCCTTGCCCCGGTTGAAGTATGGTTTGGAACCCCGAGGCATCTTATTGCTTACGACCAAGACTTTCTTGGAACTGTTGACTTGAGCCTTTTGGCCTTTAATCTTGTTCTTGAATTTCTTGACCTTCTTATCTTTCTTCTTGTTACTTTCGCATGTTTCTTGACGAATGTTGTCTTCCCAATCGATTATTTTGTTCCAGTCGATTGCTTTAGCAGCAGCCAGCAGTCGCATATCGATAAGCCATCTCGAAGAACTCGACGACAGTAGCTGGAGGATTTAAATCGATGTCCTCCGTGATCCTTCTACTTCGAACTCTCTGCTTAAACACTCTGATAACAGAAGAATCAGAAACCTCAGGTATGGAATTGCGAACCTGACTGAAACGTTTGATGAACTGGCATAGGGTTTTGTGGTCGTTCTGTCTCATCCTGTGCAAGTCGTCCTCCTTCCCGGGTCGATGGTAGATGCATTGGAAGTTGGCCAGTAGAAGGTCGTAGAGGCGTTGCCACGAATAGATCGACTCTAGTGGTTGGTTTAACAACCACGATCGAGCAGATCCTTCGAGCACAATTGGAAGATGATTTGTCGTCACATGCTCTCCTCCTCCTGCTGCTCGAACAACGGTTGTGTAGATTTAAAGAAATTCTATGGGATTCTTGGACCCATCAAATTTCTCCACGTTGACTGGTCGAAACCGCGGCGGCCAGTGAACTGATCGGAGATCAGGTAAAATCGTCCGACATCCGGTAATGACATCGTGACGCCTTCTTTGCGGAAAAGAAGGGTTGATGTCCCTAGGTGATCGTACACGATGATACACGGTTGTAGACGGACCCGACCTATGATAGGTCTCAATCCTACGAGGGTAATAGTCCTCGTATTCCATCTGTTGTTGCATATTTCTTGGTTGTAGCGGCGAACGATCACCTCCGCTGAGAGCTTATCAATCATCAGATGTTCGAAGCACTCTCCTCTGACTGGAGTTATAATTAGGAGAGCGACGTGACCTGTTGTCCCAGTATGATTTCTGGAATGGCGTCGATGAGGTTGCTCGAGTCTGCCCATCGTGCTCTAAAGCCTTCACGCGATCTCTTCAGCGAAGAAGTCACACCCTAGCGCTCGTGCAAGTTCTTGTGTAGGGCTCTTGAGTAGGCCGTTGATATGCTAAAGTTCCCGAGCCTTCTCGGATTGATAATGAATGCGCCCAAGCAAAGCTCTCTGGGTTGCAATTCGTCTTCTCCGAGCAGTCTCAGGATCTTCCGCATCTGAAGTTACTTGAGTTCACCTTAATGGAGAGTGATCATTTCGAGGATTTCTCCCACGCTCATCAGAGTGTTGATCCTGTTCATCGCCGGAGGTCTCCTCGCCATTACCAGGAGAGGTCGGAGTGTGTGATCGTTGGGGAGCGTCCTCAGTCCTGTCTCTACGAGAGTGATCATGATGTCAGGGGAGGACGAAGACATCCTGGTTATGATCTCCACTTGAGCTAGAGGCCTCCTGAATCCGCATTCAATATATGCGAGAAAAATAGGAATTTCCCCATCTTCGTTGCTCGGAGAATGCTCTCCAGCCGCTGATCTCCAAGAAATCAAATCCTTATCGGGAAGCAACCCAACCTTCTCCAACCACTCAAGTTTCTTCACGCTCAAATCAGAAACCGACCAGTTGATGATAAGATTCAACATAGTTGAGTTTTGGATGAAGAAAGAAAGGATGTCGTAGGAAGTTGTAGACAAGAGAAGGTCGGAGGCAATTTTTCTTTCAAGAGATGAAAAGGGAAAGCAAGAGGCGTAAAAACCCTAAAGCCCTGCGCTGAAGGGGTTTATAGCCACAATTCTTTAACTGCATCGAGGAGTTACTCAAAGTCTAACGAACAGAAAAACTCTTCGAGTCCCAAGGCAGTTTCTCAACTTTAAAGTGAATACAGACCATCCCGTATATCACGGGATTAAGTAAGGGTCTGTCCGATACGACTTTATCGGGAGAAAGTGTTCACACGACCAATTCACTTAAAATTCGGGGGCTAGCTGACGAGGATTAAAATCTCTATGTAATACTTTAATACATAATAAAAGACTATATGTCTTCATGGCCGTAACCCTTAAGGCTAACGATCCCTGTGGTCGTAAGGATTCTAGAGGTTACATAATAAATATTCAGTCGATGAGGTCCTCACTGCAGGTCCCCACCGATGATCGCTCATAAGAAGCAATGAAGTGGCATCCAGATATAACTCCGAGTATATTCCTTACCATGTGATAAATGGAACATATTTTATATTTGTTCCATATCACTCGACGTTTCATGGTTCTAAAACGCTGACAACAACCACCGTGCGGTTAAAGTGTCTCACAGACATTCAACCGTCGTCTCGCTCCGACCAGTCGCGTCACTTCCAACAGGCACCTTCTCCAGGAACAACTGCCACCACTTCGACGGTTATTTAAAGATGGAGCACGGAGGAACGAGGGGATCGAACTGCATCAGATTGAAGCACACCAATCGTCATTAGATTCATGTTTCAAGTCTGATTCTACAGTATAGCAAGCATTACGCTCAGTGTAATTAGGATTAGTCCACTGCCTCGTCGAGGGCATCCTCTGTAATAGCTAGTTCATAGCAATAAAGAGCAGTCACATTCTCTCTTAAGAACTCTTTGTCATTTTTTTCTATTTATTTCGTAATATTAGCGTTCGACAGATGGTGAGACGATGTTGTGATGTGGATCCAAACGCCAGCGGCGAGAATACGGTGTGATGCAGATGCAAACATCTTCTTCGGGTCTCGCCACCGGCCTGCGCGCCTCGTCTTTTGGTGAGTTCTCCGATCTGATCCTCCATTGTTGTGTCTATAGTCTACCCTCCTAGCTCCCTCCACTCCTCCCACCGTGCGAGACTACACACAGCTGCTTGATGCATTACCAACCACGTCTTTCACAAATAAGTGATCTTAAGAACTTCGTGCAACTTCCTGCAGTAGCAAATTTTACTAACTCGTGCTATACTTATTAGTTTCTTTCCTATTAGTTCATTCTGATTGGAATTTATTTTGTGTGATGTTCATTGTTGCAGAAAGCAATTCCAAGAGGACAAGATTAATATGCAGTGTTAATGTCACCGACCATGATGGGAATGATATTCTTGATGAGCCAACCATCTATTTCATTCAAATGTAATTGACTAATTCATGTGATGAATTGTTTGGTTGCATGGTAATGGAGAATTGGATTGCTCGTTTCAGACGCTGCAAGCGGACGACTGCTACTAACTGGAGATGACCATGGTTGACATTGTGCCTTCAGAGGAGTACACGTCAGATCGAGCTTACGGGAGTGACCGCTAGGGCTGCTGTTTGAGATGTGTGCGGTGCTCACCGGCATGCGATGCGCCGCCCGGAGCACCAAGCTGTGGACACACAACACACATGCGGCCATCGTGCATGTCACGAACATGGGTGACAGCACTGTGGAGAACAAGGCTGGCATCGCGAACATTAGCCGAAGCCTCCACAACCTGTTGTGTGTTGCTACTGAGCCTAACATACAAGGAGTGATGGCTACACTAGATGATGTTCAACAACCGGCACTACGAAAAAAAACAAACTCACTGGGGATTACCGGTTACCGCAGAGGTGTCCACAATTTCTCCATTACGATGGAGGTGAGGACAAGGATATGCTTCAATTTTTTATGTTATGTTTCTTCTCTCATGTGTTTCTGACTCATCATTGTTCCATCCTACCGCAACCTGTAGGTTTGTTTGTTCTCCATGTGGTTTTGATTTGTATGTTTTGTTCGCTGAAATTTCATTCCAGGGGAAAATTGATCGTCTTTTGCTATCTTGTCACAAGAAAGTCCAGGTATAGCCAAGATATGCAACTAATCCTAACTGTCCGCTTTTGCCTTTTGCTATCTTGTGACAAGAAAGTCCAGGTATAGTCAAGATATGCAGCTAATCCTAACTGTCCGCTTTTGCAATTTGATATCTAATACTATAGCTAATTCACATGAGGTGGGAAAATGGAACGCACCATCTGTAATTTGATATCGTCGAACTATTCAGATCAAACTGTGTTACTGTATTGTCATGTGGTGATATCTGCAAGCTGGATGTCAGGCTCATTTATCGAACTGTGTTACATTATTGTGGGGTAATATGTGCAAGGTAGATACAAGGCTTAATGTGGGATTACCTGCCAAGAAGTTTTGTATTTAATATCTGTAGGAGTTAAGGAGAAGCAAGGTTGACAAGATCGGTAGCTCAATTCCATTGTTGATGTATGTCATTTCGCTTATTAATGATCGGTTATGGTCCTTTATGCCTGCTATTCAACATTGTCTTATTTTAGCTGTAAAAGACCTGGACGCATCCTCTTTTTCCGCCTCTCTTAGGTCCAGACGAGGCTCAATTTAGTTGTGAGCGGCGGGACACGAGCACAGTGCACACTAAGTGATGCAGTGGGGCCAAGGGTGTACCACAGATCGAGCACGCGAGGTGACGGAAGGCATGACGCGCACGACATTGAGGCCAAGAGCACGGTGTAGGCTGAACAAGAATTTTTTTTTCAAATAATCTATTTTTTATTATTAATTACAATATTATCTGCATATATCTTTTTACGAAATATACCCCGCCGCCAACCGTTAGCGATTGGTTCGTCGCTTCAACCGTTGAAGCGACAGGGACACTTGTCGCCCAATGGGCACAACTGGCTAGATGAGTGAACCGCACACTAGGACCAACCGTTGAGCGACAAGTGTCCCGATCGCCAACGGTTGAGTTATTGAACCACCGCCAACCGCTGAGCCATTGATAGATATTTCGTAAAAATATTATCGCAGGTATAATATTGAAATTAATAATAAAAAATGGATTATTGTGAAAAAAAATTCGGCTGAACAAGGTAGCTCGGTGTGCTAGGACAATATGATTTTTTTTTTTAATTCTGTAGTAACGCATGGAAACTCTACTAGTAAACAACAAGATCTTTACTAGTAGAGACAGTGGCCTCACATTCAACTGGCACAAACATAAACACTGAAAATATTAAATTCCATTCATGAAAGGAATTAACTGCCATGAATCACGACCGCGTCAGCGCTGTACTGACTTCACTGCTGAATTAAACCTGTACATATTTATGCATTTATGCAACTGCCATATGCGCTCCTGCTGCGCCAGCATGGATCCAGAATCAGCAACATTGCCACCTAGATTTGTCGTCGCCAACTCTAGGATCGGATCAAATCAAATCAAATCACATAAATCATACACCGGACGAGACCATAAAAGCTGGCTTTATTGTTCACTACATGCATGTACCAAACCAGGCAGACATGATCGCCGCAGCAACAGCGATTAGAGTACTACGACACCACGGCATGCACCAGAGGAGGACACTAGAACAGTAGTAAACCCGCAACAACAACGACCGACGCTAGTAGACTCGGACTAAGACGCACACCCCTGCAACATTTCTACCGTTCGCAAGATCGATCGCACCGTGCGATGCGTGGATGGATCAGACAGGATGCGTGGTCCGTGCGCGTACGCGCGGGCGTCTGCGCGCGCTAGTTCTTGAGGTTGAGGAGGTAGTCGTCGAGGTCGTGGAAGGTCTTGGCGGCGGTCTCCTTGATGACGTCCGGGTCGGGAACCTGGTCGCTGGCCTTGTCGAACGTCACGGCCCAGTTCACGGTCGCGCCGTCGTCGGCGCCCTTGGGGGTCACCTGCAGCGTCACCCTGAAGTTCTTGTAGAAGTTCACCAGCTCGCCGTCCACCACGATGTACGTCACCACCTTCTTCTCGTCGTCCGCCACCTCCACCTTCTCCTTCGCGAACGTCACCATCGGGACCCCTGCATGCAGCAGCAGAAGCATCGATCACGATCGACGTTGTGTACGTACACGCGCGTTCCCATCAGCTAAAGCCTAAAGCGATGAATTAATGATCCATTGGCATGAACGCGCGTACCCTCGGTGTACTTGAGGAGGCGGACGGTGCCGGCGGACTTGCCGTCGCCCTCGACGGTCTCGATGCTCTTGTACTGCTCGGGGAAGATCTTGGGGAACAGATCCGTCGACTCCCGCAGCGCCGTCCACAGCTTGTCCGCCGGAGACTTCACCTCCACAGCCAGCTCGACCTTGGACGCCATCGACCGATTGAGCTGTAAGCAAGCTGTAGCTATCTACTTCGCGATATGATCAAGGTGATGTGTTTGTTTGTGCGTGGTCTGGTCATGGCGAGAGCTTGCGGGCCTTATATAGCGCGAGCCAGTGCGCTTTTATTGGTGTTCTTCAGAGGGTCGGAGTAGCTGCTACTTGTGCCGACCATTGAAGGATTCCCGGCGAGATCCACCTACTTATCTCAGCCTCGAATTTATGGCGTCGGTGCATGCAGATCGATACATGAAGGTGATCCATCATTGAGAACATATATATATCGCCTGCAAAGACTAATTGACACTGTCACTGCTACTGACTCGCATCATGTTAGTGGCACTGCGAGGCTGACTGTACAGGTTGGAATTCTTGGTCTGCAAAAGAGGATAAGAGTCTGTTTGGATAGGATGTATTTTTAAAGTTTTTAGAGAATACCATGGTTTCTCAAAAGTACTATGGTATCAAAAACTTTGAGGTGCTTTGGATAAAACAAACATTGTAGTTTTATAAACTGTAGTAATCACAAGTACTATGGTATTCTTGGGGTTTTAGAAATCCACTCAAGACCATTTTTTTTCTTTTCAAAATTGTGTTTTTCTGTTACATGTAACATGAGACAGCCTCATAATGTATATACAGCAAAACCATGCATATCTAGCCGTCCTAGCATAATCTCGTATGTGATATTTTCCGTATTATGCTATATACTCACACTGCACTACATTCTTTTAATTTTTTTCTACTGAGCTAAAGAAATTTTGATACAATGAAGAAGCAGTAAAATAAGTGCCTTTTATTTTGGAAACTTGGTTCCAATTTCCAATTTTAAAATTCAAAATTATTAATTTTAGATTAGAATCTAGCTATCACTACCAGAAGTCCGGATTTTCCCGAGTGCCAAAAACACTCGGGAAAATAGAAAAAACACTCGGGAAAATAGTTCCCGAGTGTCACACTCGGGAAATAACACTCGGGATAGATTGGTCGGGATAAAAACAGTTTCCCGAGTGTAACACTCGGGAAACTCTATTTTTCCGAGTGTATGAATATACACTCGGAAAACTTGAACACTCGGGAGAAAACCCTCCTCAACGGCTTCTCCACCGTAACGGGAATCTTTACCGAGTGTCGACACTTGGGAATACACTGAAGAAACACTCGGGAATGTTTCCATGTTTGACGGACGAAACCAGGGAAAAATGACACGTGTCGATCTTTCCCGAGTGCATCGCAAAAAAGACACTCGAAATATTTGGTCGCTTTCCGAGTGTCAAGACTGAAAAAATTTGGTCGGTTTCCCGAGTAAACCTTGACATAATTCAAATTTGGGGGAAAATTGCCGACAACAAGAAAATTTGGTCGGTTTCCCGCACTGATTTTGCAATCAAATAAACCAAAATTCCACAGCAAGAAAAAAAAAGCACAGATCATTACATATATAGATTGAACATTGACATAATTCCCAAACTCACAATATATATATATATATATATAGATCGAACATCCACAACATTCGAGTTCAAATTCGATACATATAACAGTTCAAGTAATAATTTCATTACATATATAACCATTTTCTTCGGAAAACAGGATGTTACATTCATTGAAGACGTGGGTATAGTAGTTGATATCTTGTTCATCAAAAGCAAACCCTAGCTTCACATTTATTTCTTCCAAAGCTTCCCTCCCCCTTTCAATGACTGGAACAACACTGACTGAAATGATGATAAACACACTCTGTCATTCTATCATGAACCAAAGCAGCAAAGTCACCAAGCACGAAAGTTGAACAAACCCAAACCTTGAAATAATGGTTACATGTGAAAGTCTCAGTAAAATTTCGTGCTTTTTTCCTTATATATGTAATGAATTTTCCATATACGAGAATTACTAGTATACTGTAGCCAGCCTGCACACACTATGGTCAATGGGTTTATTTGAGCATCTATAGAAGAACCCTAAGGTCCCATATAAAGTCGTGTATATATGACCACTAGTATTGAACAACTTTGACAGTTGAACAAACCCAAACCTTGATATAATGGTTACATGTGAAAGTCTCAGTAAACTTTCGTGCTTTTTTCCTTATATATGTAATGGATTTTCCATATACGAGAATTATTGTATTGTTGCTGAAGATACTGTAATCATAATCATCTATGATTCAGAAATAGAGAGTACCTCAAGATAAGTCAGATCATGAAGAGAAAAGACGAGCAGAGGGTCATTCTTGACATCAATCGCACGCTTTAGCAAGCTCTCTGTAGATTCCATTCTACCCGATCCAGATTCTTTAGCTTTCCCATCTTGTGAGTTTGAAGCGACAATTTGCGCCTCCGAAGGCATAAAGAGCTTCTACTTTGTCAAGATGGTGCATGTCTGAGTTTCCTTATAGAACAAGGGGAAAATGTTAAGCTACTTCTCTCAAGAGTTCTTTTGGAAGCACCGAACACTACCGAACTAATGCAAATCCATTTTGATGTATTCTATGTATTCAAGACTGGCATTTTAAATGGAAATTATCATAGGGAGCGGTGGTGGCGCATCGAAGCCAAATGCATGCAACATATGCTCCATTGCTAGTATCGATATGACGAAGGAAGGAGAAAGTATGCAAACCTACAATACACTTGAAAGGTTTTATCCTCTGCTCAAACGATACAAAGATTTATTTATATGGATCAAGATGAATGATGATTTACCTCCCATATATGGACTCCTCGGAGGAAACCTTTGGGTACGTCTTTGCAGGCTGATACAGGACAGAGGCTACACAATGGTGTTAGTAAATACGGTACTAAACTAATCTTGTAAGAATGAAAAGTTCTATAGCAAAAAACAAGGGCATAGAATACAAATATCAGAAAATTACCATTGCACTTGATGGCATGTGTGGTTGGCAGGCAGGGAACTTACTTTAAAAACTAGACGGCCAAGTGAGATGGGAATAACAATCATTTAAGCATTGAATATTAGAAGTGTAATCCATGCCAGCGATGCAATTCCACAAAGACCAACAAGTCAAGCCAACACCCACCTGTGCATATAAGTTCCACAAATGATGTATGGTTATTTTTTTCAAAACTTTTGATCAAATTCCAAATTCAGTGGACTATATTTTTACATGATGTAGTAAAAGCGATCTTTTTGTCCACGTACAGTAATCTATAAATAAAAATGTGATCAACTATTAACCATGACAACATCGTGAGCATTCGAACAGTATGTTTCATAATATCCCTGATATACTCTTAACACACTTCTCTAGAAACATAAAACGAATACCTTCTAACTAACTTGCAGAACCTGTCCTTTATTCATCGCAGCAATGTGAAACTATCACATACACAGGCACCAAGAATTATGTGCACATACAACAAGAAAGGAATTGGATGTACCAGGAAGCTAGCAAATTTTGCAAAATGACTCGGTAGCCGTTTAGTATTTGATGAAAATTATGAATCAGTTGCTATGTGAACCACAATGTTGAGGAGGATTGAATCAGGTACTACCCAAAAAAAATTAGAAAAACAGAGACCGGAAAATCAAGAAGGATTCAATCTGCAAAACGTATGGATTATGTATAATATTAAGATCAAGCAGGATATCAAAATCGAAAATTTCTACATTGTTTGATCAATTTATTGACAAATTTAAAGAGCTTTAGCTGACTACCTAACCAAATAAAATTGATTCAAAACTAACCTCTACTAATGCTGTCCACCTCTCAACATACAAGCCATGGTCAAACCCACCAAGCAGCAATATTTAATGTTAGAGTACCTGTCGGTTGATTATCGGGTATCCTTGCCCATCAATCATGTGTTGGAGTACCTATACTTACAGTAAACTGGAGCATTTATCGAAAAATTGTATTTATGCAGCCAATACGCATGGATAAAGTTATGAGACATGCAGGGTACAGTCTGATAGCATATACAAAATGAAAATGACAGTAACTTCTCATCACTTGCAGACTATTTGCAGGGAGAGAAAATTTCTAGTAACTTAGAATCAACATTAGTATTCAGACTATATCTTCGTGCATGTGCTTCCTTTGGATCCTAGAAGCACGATAATGTCAATAACTTGAGAAAGCAACGCAAATTCAGATAGATGGGTTGCACGGCAGAGAACAAACCTCCATGAGAGCAATGGAAAAAACAACAATGCAATGATATAATGGGCAAAAAAGCTTAACACATTTCTGTAATTAACATAGCAAAGTGAATGCACTGAAACAGATTAGCACTACCTCTTTGGAGACGATGCTGAAATAAATAGCCATACTTTATGAGGACTTAAGAGAAAGATAATGTGACAGTAGCGTAAGCTCACCTATTGGATCTGATGAATCAACAATAATAGCACCGTATGTCACATGATAATGTGATAGTAGCATATCAACAAATTTTAGTCACATGATTACACTTCTACAAAAAAAGGTCAAAGGAGAATTTTTACATCAATAACTAGCTGATCAATTTCACATATATCAATAGACTCCACTGAACCATGTCTCGATATCTCTCGAGTACACCACCATCACCACCTCCAATAACCAAAACACGCAATGAAATAATTCCTAAGAACATAAGTAACTAGTGTGTTTGAATTTCCATGGAAGTAATTTAATACATATAGGAACAAAGAGTCCAGGACTATAGTGTACCAAAGAACCCACAAAATTTTGTGCTCCTTTTACATTATTTTTGCCCACCAAACCACACCAGAAGCCTAGCCATGCAAGGAGCCCACCAAGAGCATCCATTCCATCACGAGTAATGGGGAAAGTAGAGAGAGGAGGATAGTTACCAAGAGACCACGGCAACCATGGTAGCAACCACCTCCATCCATCCCACCATGTATATGCATCAAGCAAATCACCCCATCACCATTCCTCATGAATAATCAAGCATCAACCCACATAAAAATGTAAATCAAAATCGAGCACAAAAATTAAATCAACAGCAATGGGGAGTAAAATCCACCGGGGGGGCGAGCCGACCAAGCACACCCCAAGTCCCAGCAGAGCCAGCACTGGGGGAGCCAGAGGCGCTTGGGGAGCCGAGCCGAGGCCGTGGGCGGCGCAGGAGGCGAGCGAGTAGAGGCGGCTGTGGTAGGGCCGAGCTAGTGGCCGAGGCGAGCCAAGCGCGACCGAGGCGCACTGCCAGCGACAAGTGCAATGGCACAGGGGAGCCGAGCATGCATGCAAGGGCAGCAGCAGCAGCAGAGAGACAACAAACAAGCAAGACCAGAGGGAGGCGGCAGATCGGCGGCATGGCGGAGAGCCCACCAGACATTTAAGGCATCAGATCTGGTCGAGTCGAGGAGGGCGGTGTCGCGTCTGAGTGGAGGCGCCAACCGGGGGAGGGAGGAGGACAGCAGGCTTTGGAGGAGGGAGGAGGCGGGCGGCCGGGAGGAGGGAGCCGGACAGCGTGGAAGCAAGGCACGGTGGCGGTGGGCGCTAGGAGACCGAGCTCCAGATCTGGCCAAGGCCGAGGGAGGAGGAGGTCACCGGGGAGGAGGGAGGCGGGCAGAGGAGGAAGCCGAAGAGGGAGGAGGACAGCGGTGCCGGAGGAGGGATGAGGCGGGCGACGCTCGGGAGGAGGGGGGAGGGGGAGGAGGCACCGCTGTGGCGGCAATGAGGAAGAGGGGGAGGTGGCTACGGGAATGAGGAGGAGGGGAGGCGGCTACGGATTGGGTGGGGATTAGGGTTAGATGAAAAAAAAAGGCGGGACGGAAAAAAATGGGCGCGGCCGGGGGAAAAAAGCAGCGCGACGGAAAAAATGGGCGCGGCCCCAAAAAAAACGGGCGGGACGGAAAAAAAAAGGTCCCGAGTGTTTCTATTTCGATGCACTCGGGATTATATATTTTTTCCCGAGTGTTATGGGAAACACTCGGGAAAGTCAATTTTACCGAGTGTCTACTTCTCTTCCCGAGTGTCCTATGAAACACTCGGGACCTGCCCCAAGTGTTTTCGTTCAAACACCCGGGACATATATAGGAACTCGGGAAAAACATGTTTTCTGGTAGTGTATATCAATTTTTAGGTAATATGTTGAAATTTATATAAAAAACAAAGTTTCATTTGAACCAATCAAGTTGTTAAATTCCCCTTGCTTTTTTGAAAGTTTGATTCAAATTCAACATTAAATTTAATCATTATCATTATTTCTCCAGGGAAATACTGCATTAAATACTACGGCATCCAAACACACCTTGGTTTTTATCAAAACTGAAAAAAAAAACAATGGCATTCATAAAACTGTAGTATCTTATGAATGTGGCTTTGAAAACTATGGTTTTCAAATGCCGTAACATCCAAACATGGCCTAATAGTGTTGGTCTAGTTTGCAGTTGGCACAGGGATCCAGTCTAATTTTTTAGATAATGAAAGAGAAAAACTCTTCCAATTTCTGTATAAAGGATGCACACAATCCACTTTATTACAGAGTTGATGGTACCAAAATTACCAAGAGAGGTTAAAATTAGCGTAAAACCTTACAACCATAAGACGACTGAAAATTAAACTTAATCATTACAAATCATGTGACTAAACTGCCTCCCAAGATTGTGTAAGATTTGCTTCGCCACTAACTCCAACCTTGCGCTTTCGGCAAACATAGTCTCCTTCTGGGCCAGTTTCTGCAGAGTTGCCCAAACACTCAGCCAATACCCACTCAATAAGATAACCTGTAAGGGATTATTGACAATCTTTTTGTCAAAAACCACATCATTCCGATATAACGAAATAGACCAACATAAGGCACTAACTTCCAATAGGAGTTGTGACTTTAAATTTTTTTCAAATATCAGCTAGCCAATTCCCAAACATGAGTTCTATACTTTCAAGAAGAGATAAATTAAACGCACATTGAACAGCCCACCATGCAAGACGTGCAAAGGGACAATCAATAAAAAGATATTGAATTATTTCCTCTTTAATACAAAAAACAACATTTCTTGCTTCCCCTCTAATTTCTTTTGACTAGGTTATCTTTAGTTAACACTACCCCTCTTTTGAGATACTATAAGAATATTTTCATTTTTAATGGAATTTTAATGAATAAAAAAATAATCCCTAATTGGGTCTCCATTAGTTCCGGTTAGTACCGCAAAAAAAGGCTGTACCGTGAAAAGACCAGACTTATTCAAATTCCACTTAAAAACATATTTTTAAAGGTCCAATTGTAAAGTAGCAATTCTCAGAATTAAGTCATCCAAGTACCTGCACTCCGGTCTAATTGATTGGTTTAATCAGCATGCGATGTATACTAATCTTCCATCGAGGTGGTCGGAGCAGCGCTGAAAGTTGGTGATCAGTTTAGCCAGCCCACCTGAATATCCGGTATGGCAGCGCCATTAGAGTTGGAGAACTGAAATGATACAGGTATAAGCTACTCTGCCATATATGGTGCCACGCGCCAACCAACTGTAAAGGCTGAGCAGCAAAATGTTGGTGGCGGCAGATTAGTATGCCGTTGGCGTTGGATGCTCTGTCTGGCCTTGCTGTATGGACTCTGGTCTCTGGAGTCTGGACAAACAATAATTCAGGCCCATGATGACATTTCTCCTAATCTCCTGCATCTGATTAGCATAGGCTAATGCCCTAGTGGGCTAAGTAGACAACTACTACGAAACGCACTGTATATGCCATTGCAGCACCAGCCAACATCGCACATGCAATCAGCAAAATGAGTATTTCTTTACCTACTCTTTTTTGAGATTACAAGGGAGGACACACTCACACAACACCACACCTACACACACGTGTGCGTCCTACTGAAACATGCACTAGGTTTCTTGCGGGGGTCGCTGAATAAATCTCAAATTTATCCAGTATCTTACGGAGTGCAGGTACACGTTTTCCCATTAAACACGTGTGTGTGAGGTGGGATGCATGGGGTCGATCTAAGATAAAACCTAGGAGGGTGGCTTGCACGCCGGCATCACTCACCATAGAGCCAACGCTCAGTTCTCAATTCTTTGCGTACTCTATCTGTAATTCCTCATGTACCAGGGATGCGCAAGCAAAAACTGTAAGTTTAATGACATGACTTCTACTGATTAAGTCTGGCATACGATTGATTTCAAACTAGGTATCTATGCGCACATTGACGTGCTCGTTGTATGTAGGAGTGAAGAAAAATAGCGATGAAGAGTGGAATCGGGATTTGAACGTAGAGCGGAATTAGGGTACCGATAGATCAATTTAGTACGTTCTAATGATTTAGTATGTGTGTATTAGATAGGCGGGAGACCTACGAAAGTAATCATCTTAATAGAACAATGAGTATGATGAAATGCATAATACGAAACAAGTAGCAACAAAATGATACCACTTATAAAGATGCTAGTCCTCTCAGCAACATAACTGCCAAAGCAATAACCAGTTACACCATCTATTGTCAAATAGTATACAGTATAACAAATTATTGCTAAATATCAGGCCCCACGTTAAAACACAGTTCTTACCCAGGCCTAGCAGACCTGTCATCAAGCACCCATTTGATCATTGCACGATGAAACTCTGGACGATGTGGGTCTATTATTAAAGGATGTGATAGGCGCACATGCACTATGTAGAAAAAACAAACTATCAATGAAGAAAAGCATCCTCAATAATATATTAAAAGAACAGAACTAACAACATAAGCAGCATGAGAGTTACTACCTCGGTAAGTGAGGATTGTACCAACCAGAGAATAGACGTATTGTAGGAACAACAAATAGATTGAAGCAAATCATACAGATCACTGGGTTTCCAGGCAAACCAAATGCGAGAACGGTTTTAGATGGCTTTGATGTGTCTTTTGTGATGATCTCAGCAAATGTCAATGGCTTGCCAGGTCTCATTAGGATCTGTATGTGTACAAGTAGGAAACTATTAAAATTATTGAAAAAAAATGGAGAAGGATAGTAGTGCCAAGTTCAAAAGCTTCTTTTTGCCCAACAGGAAAAGAATCAATCTTTGGTTCAATCTAGTGCAAACACATAGTGCTTAGTTACAGATGAAAAGACCCGTCGGGTTTATTGATAATGCAATTGATTAGGAACTAATTCCGCAATAGGATACCTTGTTAATAGTGTGCTACGATTTCTTTATCCCCCAATTGTTGGTTCATCTTGCCTAACTATCTCCTGGTAAAGAATAGTTCTAGAAGAATTTCTAATATACATTTTCAAAGTGAATTTTACCCCATATTTGCCAAACAAGGTGTCACTACTACAATGACCAGCCTTAATGATCACGAGGAGAATGACTTGATGATCAGTCTGCTCTTGCATTAAGATTTGAAATGCACTTTCTGGAATATAAACAAACAAGACATAATAGTGCACCCTGTGAGCCTCATATGCTAGAGTATCAAACATGGCATGGATATCATTTTAAGATATACAATGTGGTACGGAAAGATATTTCACTGCTACTTAAAAAATCAGTTGATTTAGCAAGGCATTAACAACATTTGCTATTTTGCTTATCTAATAATGTTGTCCGTTGATTTGAAAATTGTGCATATAGCCCATAGGTAAATTCTGATGACCTCTGGTGAATACAATGAAAAGGGTAAATGTAAAAACTGCACAGGGACCCAAATAACTCACAATTGCCCTCATGATACACTTCAGAGTAACAAACATCACCAGCCGTTCGCATATGGTCCTGATACAACATTCATATAATTACGACTTCATAGAGAAAAGGGTATATCGTAATAAGACAAAAGAAAGCAGAAAAGTCAATAAAATATATGTTCTTGCAGCAGACCTTTAGATCTTGCCATGATGCAGAAGAGGGTAGTGCACTAACCAGAACTATCAAAGGGTAAACAAACGGTTTTAGTTTATAAAAAGAAAATATAGCATTCGGTATTTGGTTTTAAATTTTAAATGTTATGCCATACCACGATAGTCTGAATGCCTAGATACACCACCACGATGTCCTCCATGACCAGAATTGTTAGAAAGGAAGAAGAGTTACCTCTCCCGCCATGTGTGAGTTCTACCTACGCAGTGAGCATCAGGTACATGAACTCAAAAGAACAAGCTACAACACCGCACTTCACCTATACTCAGCTGGTTCCTATCAAAGTTGTTGCCATCCCGTCCATGAACTGCATCTTCAGCATTACGAGGATCTTCAAACTACATGGTAGGGTAACAAATATTAATAGTTAGGACACTCTAAACTGTCTTGACCATAAATCAGTGCCTGCTAAAAGCATGTTTTTTTCGCAGGAGTTTGGATTACTTGTTGGTAACCTCCAACCAATCTAGTAGTAATCAATGAAGAGGACAGGGAAAAAAAGAACCTAATCATATTCAAAGAAGTTACCTCAACAAAAGCATAACCAGGTGGTCTTGGGGGAATCTTCAAGTCCATATAAAAAAAATGGTGAGCATTCAAGAAAATATTTGTTGAGGAAAAATAGACATGTGCTACAGTATCTAAGATAAGAACAACATAGATTGCAGTACTCAAAAACCACATATCTAAAAAAAATTGTACACGTGTAATGAAAACTAGCTTTCCATGGAATGAAACTGGCAAAGCACCAGAAGGCTAAAGCGGCACCCAAAAAGGAGCAACAGAAGAGAACATCAGACTTACAACATACTTCATATCGTAATGGTTTGTATAGTTTGCAATTCCTATTGTACTTGTAGGAAACAGTGATGTAGGTCAACAATAGGTAGCAGCAATATAGCATACAAGACTTCAGAAAAAGAACCACTATTACAGAAAAAAAAAATCCTCATGAGCCTCATATAAACAAACAAGGCATAACAGTGCACACCATGAGCCTCATATGCTAGAGTATCAAACGTGACATGGATATCATTTTAAGATCTGCAAGATGATACGGAAAGAGATTTCATTGCTATTAAAAAATCAGTTGATTTAGCAAGGCATTAACAACATTTGTTTATCTAATAATGTTTCATGTTAATCTGAAAATTGTGCATATAGCCCATAGGTAAATTACGATGACTTCTGGTGAATACAATGAAAAGGGTAAAGCAAAGAACTGCACAGGGACCCAAATAACTTACTACTGCCCTCACGATACACTTGAGAGTAACAAACATCATCAGCCTTTCGCATATGATCCTGACACAACATATGCGAGGAGAATTATTCATTTCTGTAGCATATGGTCCTGATACAACATCAACAACCTTTCTGTTTGCTTCTCTTGATCAACATATGATAATTCATCCAGAATCAAATGAACCTGCTCTGAAACCAAATTAGGTGAAGCTGACCCCTCAATTGACATAAGCAATGTGTAGCATTTTCTTTTATCTCCAGCAGATTTCCTTTCCCTTGTATGGCACATAATGGAAGCCACCTAGGCGAAGCAGGTAACCAACACATTCCAACTCCCATTATGAGACATAATGGAGTACTGGCGGCATACATGTAGCGCCAACTAGAGACCACTTCAACATAGAAACTGCCTGCTATATAACCAAGTTGTAAAAAAGAAATGTAGATGAGTAGTCTGAAAGATGAGTGAAGAGAAGATAGAGAGAGAGAGAGAGAGCCAAAAAAAAACTACTATGCACTTACAAGCATCCCAAAAACAATAAAGAACTCCTTGAGAGAAATGAACATGCCTCTTTTCTGACTTAGATCAGTCTCTGCAATATACATTGGAGCAGCGTGCATAGCCTAATGAAAGCAAATCAGATGAGCATCATAAACGAAATGTGTGTGTGTTCATGCATGTAGTTTGCAACATGGATGAAGACATGAAGGAGAGTATTGGGTTTCATTACCAATCTGTCCAATCCAATTCCTATGCCATATAAAAATCGGCCAACCACCATGATAGGGAAGTTGGGTGCCACTACTGTGAGAAGAGCTCCAATCAAATATGAGATAAAGCAAGAATAAGCTCTTTGTGTCGTCCTGTGGTAAGTAATGAGGAAAAATCATATCAGAAGACCAGGCTACATTGCACCATAAGAATAAGTCGCCTTACTAGCATGGAGGAGAAGATGAGGGCTAGAGCTACCTAAAAAATCTGCAATGGTAAACGCCAACACAGAATCGATCAAAGCACCATAGAGTGAGCCACCGACCTGCATCATGAATAAAGGAATAAAAACATCTATAGCAACAACATTCAAATTAAGTCAGGCCAACCTTAATGGGACAATTATGAATTTTGATATGATGTAGAGTACTACCACAAGGCCAGTTTGCACCGATGACAGGTTGTACCATGTTATACCACTGAATCTGGATGATTGCAAAAATGGCGAACATGATTTAATGGGGAAAAAATCACTTGCAAGGTTTGGATTGGCATACAGGATAACTGTAATGTGATTTCGTTTTATGATAATAAGAGTATTGATGCTATGTTGTGATACCTTGAGCGATATGGTTGCACCAGATGTTGCGCCGATGTCGTAGCCATAAAGAAGGCCACCAAAAGTTGGAAAAAAGAACCTAGAACAACAATTCACCGATCGAATTGGAGACTTTTGTTAGGTATACCGTATACATGTGCATGTGTTGGAAAGGCATTGAAAGAAGAAGAAGAAAAACTGGATGAGTGGACTAGCGGGAGGATTGCGACGGAGACGGAGTAGGCCTCATCGGCGGCAGAAGGCCCGTGCTCTTGCAGTCAAGGTCGGGCGGTGGAGAAGAAGCATGGATCTCACCCCGCACCTAAAATTTCTGTAACATATAGGAGAAGCATGGGGGCGAAGGGGCCAAAGCCCAAAGGGGAGGAGGCCAGTCGTGGGGGCAAAGGGGATGAAAAATCTAGACCCGCTATTATAAGTTAATGGAGTATTTTCGTGATTAATAACAAATCTATTTGTGAGACTAACACTTCTATTGATATACCTATTGTGTAGTCTTATTTGGATGAAAAGGTGAAAATCAAAGAGGTATGCATTCGACATCATATTCCTATATCTTGTTGCATTCCTCGGATCCAAAATATAGGTTGAACTCCACCAAAAGTTTAACTTGAATATGTGCGTATGTTTTTATTACACATTCATGTATGCACACATTTAGGGGGAGTTCACTCTATGTTTTGTGGTTTCAGTAGTATTGATCCATATTTCTTTATCCACATATACTAGAGATCTCTACTTTGAAACATATCCTTTGAGTATATAAAACTTGTGTAGTTCATATATACTCATATTACTTTATATTCAATTATTTGCAATTGTGTTGTGGGACTAATGTGTGTGCTAAGATGTGTTCAAGGCTTAGTCCCGGAGTTTGAATGATGACATGAAAAGAAAATGCAAAGATGATAAAAGATCGACATGGCTCAAGAGAAAGGAGTCATGCATTGCATTTCGTAAAGCTTCTGGAAGAATTTCAGTGGAAATCGGTATGACCACATTTGGTAAGCGGTACTACCAATGTACGGTAGTACCAGAGTATTCAGGGTGGAACTACCGCTATACGGTATGACCGCATTTGCTTTGGTGGTAATACTGTGGGACGTTCGGACCGTCTGAAAGTTCAAGATAGTGTGGTTTAAATGTGCGGTCCGAACGGCCCAATGAATATGAGCCATCCACGTATTCAGTCCGATCGGACCTTGTTAGTCTGGACGCTCAGCGGTACGACCGGCTCGTGGTGCGGTACTACCGCAATCCGGTCATTCTGGCTTTTATTTGGCGGTATCTAATTTCCAGAGAGACTCCATTTCGGTTTTATTTGCAAACCCTGGGAACGGTAGTACCGCTGTTGTTCAAACGATACTACCACACTGTGGTAAATTCCGGAAATGTGAGCGGTACGTATTTTCCAGAGAGCACCCCTTTTGGGTCATTTATAAACAGTAGTCTATACGGTGAGCGGTATGATTAGCCTCGTGCATAGTACCGCATGATAGTTGGCAGTAGTACCGCTCTGCATTTCAAATGGCTTGTTAAGAAGTATTTATTGTAGTTATATCTTGGTAATTAATGGCAATCATTATGAAGCTAACATTTTCCATGAGTTGGATGAATAGGTTATGTTCCAGGGTAATGGAGACTTCGGATGGCATCATGAGTTGATCTTCATCAAGTTAAGGTTCAAGAAGAGGATGCATCATGTGTTGATGCATATCAAGATCTCAAAGAGGAGATGATCATGAGTTGATCATCAAGTCAAAAGAAGACTCTTCATGTGTTGATGGAGGTCAAGTAAAGGATTTATCATGGGTTGATGCATGTCAAGACGATGACCCGGACTTGAAGTAAAGATGTGCGTCATTAAGCTTCAAGAAGATGCTCAAGGCAAAGGTATGACTAGCTAGGGCTAAAGATATGTTCATAGTCTTTTACCGGTCTTGGTGTTTGGTTAGAAGACCAGATTGCTAGTATAGGTTTACCGTACTATTAAGAGGAGTCTTGTCTAGTAGCTTGAGTCTTATCATGTGTTGATAGCTCAATCTTGCTTGCTCTAGCTCTCCGTGGCATGATGCTATTATTCGCGAATGTGTTTTTGCAAATAGTCGAGGCTCATGCATTTAATCTTTGTAGCATGTGACTATACTTTGCAAATGGTTGAAGTCCATGTACCTACTCCTTGTGGCATGATCCAAGTTTGTAAATGTGTTTTACAAATTATTGGGATTCATGCATTTTTCCTTAGCATGGTCTAAGGTTACTTATTGCTATTTCTTTGGACTTAGACTATGGTAGTGGCTCTTGGAGTTGTGCTCTTTTATTTGATCAATTGTGTTTGATATCAATCAAATAGGTGGGTTGTGTAGCCCTCTGAATAAGCTTTCCATAGAGTCCAAGATCACTCAATTCCGACATCAGAGTCAAAAGTTATGACATTTTTACCGAGTGTGCTGATTTCTACTTCCAACGGCTAGTTTTTGTGCGTGGGCTATAAATACCCACCTTAGCCGGTTGAGAGATAACTCTTGGCATCCCATTTCACTCACTTGAGCTAGTGTAAGGTTCTCCTCTTAATTGTGCATGTGTTGCACCTTGTGAGCAAGGAGAAAGGTCTCTAGTTGCATGTGTTGCATCTAGAGGTGGATTTCGTATCTACTTGAGCTTGTGCATTCGTTGCACATGGTGAGAGTCAAGGAAGGGGCTTAGCTTGTTACTCTTGGTGTTTGCCGACATCTAGACGGCGTGGAGGCGTCGTGGACTGGTGATCTTCTGAGAAGCTTGTGAGAAGGCTCGCCGTGTTGTGAAGGTTGGATCTCACTTACCCGGAGCGGGAAATAGCTACCACTAGTGGAATCAAGGTGTTTGGCTTAATTCGTGGAGCCGGTCCAATTAGTTTGGGCTTACCTCAACGTGGATTAGGGGAGATCGGCAAGTCTCCAAACACCACGGTAAAACGTCATTGTGTCATTGTGGTTTGCTCTCTAGTGATTTACTTTGTGCAATTTACATTTCTAGAATTAAATTACTTATAGTCTTTGTATGTTTGCTATCATTATCAATAGTCTTATGTTGTTGGTGCACTTAGTCAAGATTAGTTGATTTAGGCTTTAATTGAGCAAAACTGAATTGATTTACAATTGCGCATAAAACTCGATTTTAGTCAAAAGATTTTAAAAACCGCCTATTCACCCCCCTATAGTCGGCCTCCTCGATCTTCTGAGGAGGGTCAAGACTGTCATGACTACGTCGATGTGGGTGGAGGCGGGCGTGGGGCAAAGAATGAGGCGAGGTGAAGGAGGCGGGAGCAGGGAGGAGGAAGTGGGCAAGCAATGACGAGGAGGGCGGCGACGAGCGTGGTAGTGGGGCGGGGCCACTGGACGCTGCTCACGAGCCGGTCGAGGCGGTCACGACGGCATCAGCACGTACGTAGCGGGGCGCCAAGAAACCGAGAGGCATGGGATGTAGCGGAGTGGCTGAGGAAGAGAAGCGCAGCGCATAGAGCACGTGGCCTAGAGGAGACCATGGAGGCAGCGGCGACTACGTGAAGGAGCCGGGGGCACGCAAAAAAAATCGCACGTCGAGGATGAAAGGACGCACAGGATCGAAAGGAGGAGAAGAAACAGGGCGATGTGGCTGCCTCTTCGGCCGAGAAAACTGTGGCCCCTTTACCTTTTAGGTTGTTGTGTGTAGCAAAAAAAACACTTCTGGCCTGTGGTTGGACGGTTGTGAGGCAATTTAGCCTGCGTCCCCATCCACCAGGTTAGGCAGGATCTTTCCGAATACTCACCTCCTCCTTTAACGAATTGGCATAGTGACGTAGACGGTGGCGGTGACACGGGACACGAAACCCAGCCAACGCAGGACTGTACGAGCGGTTTGGATTTTGGAAACAAGAGATCGCGAGAAGCACACGAGACACAAGTCAGGCACACACAGTTGACGTTTATCCACGTAAACCCGTTCAAAAAATATCGAAAAAAGCCTCTCACTCCCTCACATCACATTTCCATTTCCCCCTTCCGCTCCGCCTCCGATCCACAGTCGCCTCTCGCGTCTGGCATGGCCGCGTCCCCCGCCCTCCTCTCCCTCTCCCCCGCCGTCTCCAGGCACCCCCACCTTCTCTTCGCCCCGTGCCATTCGCCTCGCCGCCTCCGCCTCGCGCCTCCCGCCGTCTCCCCCTCCCCCTCCCCGGGCGGCGGCGGCGTCTTCCTCTCGCCGCGCGCGCTCTCGCAGCTCGATGCGCTCGCCGCCTTCCGATACGCGCACTCCTTCCCCCACGGATGCCTGACCGTGCGCGCCCTCACCCCCGCCGACGACCCCGTGGCCGACGCGCTCGTCCGCCTCCTCGCCTCCTCCTTCTCCGAGAACGTCAGGTGGGCCCCTGCCCAGCGCTACGCCCAGCTCCTCGCGTTCGTCATCCGCCGGTACCTCTACGAGCGCCGGGGCCTCGCGCCGCACGCCGCCGTGCTCGTGGGATTCTACCGACCGGCCGCCACGGGAGACGGGGAGGAGGGCGAGGACGACGAGGATGAGGGGGAGATGGCGTGCACGGCCGAGGTGTCGCTGAACGCGGTGGGCGCGCCCGGGGCACCGCCCACGCCCACGCCGCCGCTTGAGTTCCCTTACATCTGCAACATGACTGTGAAGACCTCGTTGAGGAGGTAATGGATAATGATGCTCTAGTACGAACGACCATTTTGCCCACTTATTTATTTTGGAAAGTAAGATAGAGTATGTAAATAGATGTTGGGTGTGGTATGGAGTTGACTGCGAAAGATGCTTTCTTACATATGTATCATGTCTGTTGCAATTGGAAGAAGGTTTTTGTTTTGGCCAATTGTAACATATATGTGTTCTTCCGGTTGATTGATTGGAAATAATTTCAACCTCTAAGATGCAATGGAATAAATTCTGTGGATATGGTACATTAGGAGTCAGGGTGCAATGGTTTCTTACTGTAGAAATTGCAATGCTCTTTTGATATTGCACTGCACACGATCAATACATGATATAATTTTACTCGAAAGGAACCAATTCTTTTCTAAATTTATCATCAAGGAAGTTTTGCTTGTAAATACTGGGCCAATGTAAATCAGATTCATAAAAAAAGTATAAATAGAACAATTACACGAGAAACCTAGTTAAAAGAAGTAGTTTTGTTTAGATGACAAGTCAATTGTAAAACCTGTTGGTTTAATTCCATATCGAGTAGTTTGTTCATATATATTATGTTTGAAATGTGTGGATTATAGTATTTTGCTAAGGTACTGTCTATTCATAAGGTGACTGAAATTTTCTTAAGCATAAGTCACGTTTTTATTCATTGGATAAATATCCAATCATATGACACATCAATCTCTACACAAATCCAATGGTTACAACAATTAACTTAAACTTAAGAAAAATAGCAAATCTGTTTTGCTAAAGCCTCCCTTTTTTTCACATTAGGAGAGGAATTGGAAAACAACTTCTTAAGGCATGCGAGGATCTCATTACCAAGATGGATGCAAAAGGGCGTGTATATCTTCATTGTAGAATAATCGACCAAGTCCCATTCAACATGTACAGAACAGCAGGATATGACGTTGTCCAAACTGACAGTATTTTGGTTTGGCTGAGCCTCCAAAAGCGCAAGCACTTGATGTGCAAGGAATTACCCCAAGCTTCTGTTGGCAGTGAGTTTACAACCAAAGACTTTGATGATAACATTTTGACAAGCTGAACATGCTATTGGCCTATAGCACCATCAGGTACATATAAGGTTAAATTTTGTGTGTAAATTTGTGTTTTTATTTCACCACTAATTGTCATGTCATGTGCATATTTTACTGTTGTATAGCTTGTGAGGAAACCGACTACTGTTCATCGGTTGGCCACCTTAAAATGGTTTTCATGAAGCTGAGTTGACTTTATGAATTAAAGTGCTTGTAACATATCTTCACTGAACATACTGCTGTAGCTCATAAGCTCACTAATTAGAAGTGGTTTCAACATACAGGTCATCACATTACTCATATGTCCTATTCTCTTAATCTAACAAAAACCTTTGCAAAAGAGAGAGGGAGAGAAAAGAGGCTTGATGCTGACATGGTAAAAAAGAATAAAAAAAGAACTCTCTGTGATCGTATGGATTAGCAAAAGGCCTTGCATCATTGATCTTCCAAGTTTTTCCTATATTTGTTAAGCATGGCAAGTAATAGCTCGTTCCACATATCAATTGGCCCTGGAAGGCACCAATGCGAACAGTCACTGTAACCCCTCATCCACTGGTTATTCCAGTGGATCCCTGGGTGTGCATCAGGTCTCATAGACATAGCATTGGTTATATCTAAAATCTCTATATTCATCCCTCCCTTGTGGTTTTTCTCCTTTTGTGCTCTGTTAGCTTCCTCAACCTGAACATTTCTTATTGCCCATTCAATTTTACTGGTAATTGCTTGTCGTCCCACTGGTTTAGTTCTATTGCAAGATCCTCCAGTATTCCATAAGCCATTTTCGAAGTGTGCCGGTGTTGCTGTCCTTACCACTGTTAATTGCAATCTGCCTTCGCGGTAGTCGTTCAAGTTATTGAGAGCCGTCCTGAACACCTTTTGAAGAGCTGAAAGGACACTGAAGCTTGTGATATTATCCTCTGAGCAGTATACGCATCCAATGAGTTTCCCACCTTCGTAGAGATAATTCGTTCTGAAGAACCAACGTGAACTAGATACAACTAAAATATTGATCTCATGTAAGTTTGAAGCTAATCTCGCATCAAGTTTATCCAAGTGTATGTCATGCACTTCAACTACTGTGCCGTTAATCTCTCTTTCAGACCCTTCTACTAGAAATTTGGTCCACAGTGCCATGAGAGTAAAGTTATGAGATCTGAAGTGCCAAGCGATAAACTTATCTTTAGTGTCGCTGTGAACTTTGGTTGGAGCTTCTACCTGCAATAGTTTGTACAGTTTGTGTCAGTTGTTCTAATCACAATAATAGGAGATAAGTTTCTTTAGATGTAAAGTAAATAAAGTAGAGTTGCTACAATAATAATTAGATTGGAAGTTGTCATGTGGGGCCGCCACTGTTCATTAGCGCCATAACGCCCAAATTAATGAGTCGGTGAGGCGAGGCAGGATGCCGCGCTTAGAGATGTTTCTTTCTTGCTTAGTTTCCTTTCTTGCTTTCCAAGATTGTTTAGATTGCTTTCCAAGTTGCTAAAGATTAATTACCTTGTTTAGGACTTATCTCTTCCTATAAGAGGAAAGGTTTATTATCAGTTTTGGAATAAGAAATAAGAAAACCCAAACCTACCTCTCTCTCGGTGCGCCCTTGCACTTGCCGCGCAACTGCCGACCATAGCTCCTCCGTCGCACTGCAAGTGGCCAAGGCCACACCCCGAGACTTCACATGATCATCCTCTACGTTCTAATCTACCCTCCAATCTTCCTACTCGTGACAACTTGGTATCAGAGCCGCCTGCTGTTATGTCCACCATGTCCGAAGGGGAGGCATCCGCGGCCTGGGCAAACAAATTGAAGCCCTAATGAAGCAGATGGCGGCTGATCGGCAACACTTCTACGAGAAGATTGACGTCCTCGCCAACACGATGCGTGACCTTGACAATCAGCAGCGTGGCCATCACGTCGCCATCACACGCCTGGAGCACAGCACCGACAAGCAGCCCGACGCCGTTGATCCCGCGGAGCAACCCTTGGTTGGCCTTCTTCCCAACCCGATGGGGCCACCGCCGGCACCGGCTACCTCGGCATTCTCATCTCCAACCGATGACTTGGCGGGCACCATGCTGGCGCGTGGCGAGGTAGAAGCTCGCGCACCTGGGCGTAGCGGTGTTCCACGATTCCACAAGATTTAACTTTCCGACGTACGACGGCAAAGATGTCCCCCTGCCGTGGCTTAACCCGTGCGAACAGTTCTTCCGAGTCCAACGTACCATGGAGGAAGATAAAGTTTGGTTGGCTTCCTTCCACATGACCGGGGCAGCTCAGATGTGGTACTATCGCCTAGAGCGTGACCTTGGTACCCCGTCATGGCGTCACTTCACTAAGCTCGTCAACACCCGGTTCGCGCCCCCCCCTGTGCGCAACAATCCACTCAGCGAACTCATCTCTCTATGGAAGACCGGGTCCGTTTCCGAGTTCCAAGAGTAGTTCTTGGCGCTGCTCTGCTGCACCAACCCCCTCTCCGAACAGCAGAAGATGCAACTCTTCACGGTCAGGTTGGGTGAGCCGCTGAAGGCCGACGTCGAACTCTAGGCCCCTCAATCCTTGGAAACGACCATGAGTCTAACTCACGCTTATGAGCGTCGTGCGTAGTTCTTCCAACCGGCGTCGTTTACACCAACCGAGCGACCCTGGCGCATGGGAATGGCAAGCTCCAGCTTCGCCTCCAGAGTGGCCCCAGGTACCGCCGACGCCATGCCAACCGAGAAGGCCTCGCTCCCTCGTTGTACGCTATCGCTCGCCGAGATGGAACGTCAACGCACGGCTTGCCTATGCTGCTATTGTGAAGAGAAGTTCGTCATAGGTCAACGGTGCAAGAAGCTCTTTGTATTGGAAATTGATCCCGTACTGAATTATGAAGACAACCCAGACGCTCCCATTGGTTCAGACCCAGAGACTTCCTTGGCCGCCGTGACGGGCATTTAGCCACGTTCGGGACAAACCATGCGCATCATGGTTATCATCAACCGCCACTCCCTCGTGGCACTCCTCGACTCCAGGTCCACACACAATTTCAACGCTGAGAGCGTGGTGCACTAGGCCATTGTCTCCCTCCAGCCACGGACCGACCTTCGGGTGATAGTGGCCAACGGTGATCGCGTGGTTAGCCCTGGCGTTTGTCGCGACCTAACTATTCGCGTTGGTGCGGAGGCATTCTCTTTAGACTGTTATGCCATTTTGCTTGAGGGCTTTGACGTTATTCTCGGAGTTCAACCTTGGGCCGATCATCTGGGACTTCTCCATCATGGCAATGACGTTCGGCCGTGTAGGATGCCAAATCACTTAGCATGGTATACCTATGGTCTCCTGGCCGACCCGTGCCCTCGCATGTACGGGTCACGACTTGATGCACGAGCTACTCGACGAATTCGATGACTTATTTGCTGACCCACACAGTCTGCCACCGACTCGTGATCGCAGCGACGACATCTTCCTCAAGTCTGGCACTGAATCGGTAGCCGTACGTCCATACCATTATGCACAACTTCAAAAGGATGAGCTAGAGAAGCAATGTGATGAGATGCTCCAGCAAGGCATCATACGTCGTAGCTCCTCGGCCTTTTCATCTCCTGTTCTCCTCGTTAAGAAGCAGAACGGTACATGGTGTTTCTACATCGATTATCGTGTGCTTAATGACAAGACTATCAAAGACAAATTTCAAATTCCAGTCGTCGACTAACTCCTTGATGAACTAAGGGGTGCACGGTTCTTCACCAAACTGGACTTGCGCTCTGGTTATCATCAAGTTCAGATGCACCTGGCAGATATCGAGAAGATGGCGTTCCGTACTCATCAGGACCTTTTTGAGTTTCTGGTCATGCCTTTTGGGTTGACCAACGCGTCGGCCACCTTTCAAGCATTGATGAATGATGTTCTCCGACCCTTCTTACGGCGGTCGGTCCTCGTGTTCTTCGATGGCATTCTCATATACAACCCGTCTTGGTCAACGCATCTTCGGCATGTACGTACGGTGTTCTACGCTCTACAACAACACTGGTTGTTCCTCAAGCGCTCCAAGTGCTTCGGGGACACCTCGATGGCATACTTGGGCCACGTCATCTCCGAGGAGGGCGTCACCATGGATCCGCAAAAGGTTAGTGCCGTGATGGAAGGGCCACAACCCTCCTTGGTTTGGGTCGTCCGAGCCTTCATCGGCCTCGCCGGCTACTACCGCAAGTTCATCTGGGGTTTCGGTATTCTGGCGGCTCCTCTCACCAAGCTACTGAAGGAGGCTTTTGCGTGGGCGGACGAGGCTGACCTCGCCTTTCGTTGTTTCAAGGATGCCTTGACGTCAACCTCGACTCTCCAATTGCCCGATTTCACTCACGAATTCGTGGTCGAGTGCAATGCATCGGGCCATGGTTTTGGGGCGGTTCTTCATCAAGGAACGGGCGCCATTGCTTCTTCCAGCAAGACCATCTCACCCTACCACACCAAATTTCTGGCGTACGAACGGGAGTTAATTGGTTTAGTTCTTGCAGTGCGGCATTGGCGGCTATATTTGTGGGGGTGCAAGTTCCTGGTACGCACTGATCATTACAATCTGAAGTTTTTGCTTGACCAACGTTTATCCATGATACCGCAGCACCATTAGGTTAGCAAACTTTTAGGCTATGATTTCAGCGTGGAGTACAAACCCGGAAACACCAACATCGTCGCGGCCGCTCTCTCCCGCCGCGACACCGAGATGCAGCCCACGTCCCTCGCCATCTCCACTCTGCAGTTTACCATCTTTAACAGCCTCCAACATGAGGTGGCAACCGACACTTCCTTATTAGCATTGCATGACAAGATCGCAGCAGGGCAGCAGCAGGGCCGTTGGACCATCGTTGATGGTCTCTTACTGTTCGCCGGTCGGGTCTATGTACAAGCCTCCTCACCGGCACTACCACTGATTCTCGCGGTCGCCCATGATATTGTCCATGAGGGCATCCATAAGACTCTTCATCGACTGAGAGCGAATTTTCATGTACCTAACGCACTTTCAGTGGTCCAGGACTACGTTCGTGCATGCATCACGTGCCAACGGAACAAAGGTGAACACTTGCATCTGGCGGCGGGTCTTCTACAGCCTCTTGAGGTTCCTTCCATGGTTTGGGCTGACATAGCCATGGATTTTGTGGAAGAACTCCCGCGTGTTAATGGCAAGACGGTCATCCTTGCAGTCGTCGATCACTTCTCCAAGATGGCGCACTTTCTTCCATTGGCTCACCCTTACACGACTCCATTAGTGGCGCGGGTATTCTTCGACAAGATCGTTCACTTACATGGAGTACCTAGCTCCATTGTTAGCGATCGCGACGCGATATTCACTAGTGTTTTCTGGACATAATTATTCCGTCTGTCTGGTGCCCAGTTGAACCTTAGTTCAGCTTTTCACCCTCAATCCAACGGACAATCAAAGATGGTCAACAAAATTATCGCCATGTATCTTCGCTGTCTCACGGGGGATAGACCACGACAATGGATGCGCTGGTTGCCATGGGCATAATACTGCTACAACACTTCCTTTTAGACCTTACAATCTTCTCCATTCAAGGTGGTCTACGGCTGAGATCCACCTTCTTTGCGATGCTATGAGCAAGGTGATGGCTGGCTTCTAGTAGTTGCACAGCTACTTGGGGACCGCGATGAGTTTTTGGCCGAAATTCAGGAGTGTCTTCTCCAGGCTCAGCAACACTACAAGCGGCATCACAACGCCAAACATCGCGACGTCACATATCAGGAGGGCCAATGGGTATGGTTGCACCTTCTTCATCGTCAAGCTGCCTCTCTTGGGGCCAAAGGGCGTGGCAAACTAGCACCTCGTTTCTTCGGTCCTTACAAGGTCCTCCAGCGTGTCGGTACCATCGCATATCGCCTCCAACTGCCTGACGGCGCCAAGATTCATGACGTTTTCCATGTCAGCCTGCTCAAGACATTCATTGGAGAACCTCCCAGAGCCCCACCGGCGCTCCCACACCTGCTCCACGGCCGAGTGTGTCTAGACCTATTCATGGGCGGCCTGACCCGATTTTTTCGGGCCCGGGCCTTGATTTTCGGCCCAAAGGCCTCCCTCACTCGAAGCTTGGACAAGCCCGACAATGACAATAAAATAATATTTTTATTCCCAAAATGAATTAAATATTAATATTTATTCCAAAGAATAATTAAAACAATAATATTTTATGGGAAAACACAGGTTTCGGGCCGGGCTCGGGTCTGCACATTCAAGGTCAGGTTTTTCCAGGCCTAGCCCAGGGTTTGAATAGATCTTAGTGTACCCAACTCATGCCACAGTCTTGAAGTCTCGGCTGGCCCGCGGTGTTCGTGAAGTTCTGGTTCAATGGGACGACGTTGATAAAGGCCAATGTGTCTTGGGAACCATTGGAACAATTTCAGTTTTTATACCCAACGTTTCAGCTCAAGGACGAGATGCTTGCCGGGGAGGGGAGAGATGCCATGTGGGGCCGCCACTATTCATGGTGCCGCAACACCCAGCTGAATGAGTCGGCTACAGCAGGAATGCCATCGGCTTAGAGATAAGCCTTTCCTTTTGTTTAGTTTACTTTCTTGCTTTCCAAGATTATTTAGATTGCTTTTCCAAGTTGCTAAAGATTAGTTACCTTGTTTAGGACTCATCTCTTCCTATAAGAGGAGAGGTTTGTGATCAGTTTTGGAATAAGAAAAAGAAAACCCAAACTTACCCCTCTCTCTCGGTGCGCCCTTGCACTTGCTGCGCGACTGCCAACCACGGCTCCGTCGTGCCGCAAGTGGCCAAGGCCGTGCCCAGAGACTGCACGATTATCCTCTACGTTCTAATCCCTCCTCCAATCTTCCTACCCGTGACAGAAGTAATCTACGGTAAATTTTCTGTAGTACTAAGGTAGACTAAGTGGTTAATGACTTCATGACTACTGTTCTAGCATAAAACCCATGAAAGTATGGAAGTCTGCTGTCCTGAATGTTATGCCATTTCAGGTTAGCATATAAATAAAATCAGACCTTGAGCCACTTTGGCCCATTTGTAGCTTCTAAACTTTTGGAGCAAACAAATCAAGTTACGTAAAGATCTGTAGATGTTTAGGTTATCTCATTGACATGGTGGAGCCTCCTGCAGAGCTGTGATGCCTGGTTAAGGTATTTATTATCTTCAACAATAGTTTTTTTTCCTTCCCATTTCCCAAAAAGGGGGAGATAAGAAAATTTGAAGAAAAATGGCAACTGAACTGGGGAACTTCTATTCTACTTCCTGTCCCACCTTTTATCTTGTCAAAGAATACCTGGTGTATATGTGCACAAAATTCAAAAGAATTAAACTACAGCTCTACAAGCAAGTTAGTGTCAGTGTCACTGGTGGTAGGGTTATTGCTATTGTTTATCACATGTATCAAAACTAAAACACGGGTTGCTCACCTGAGACAGTAAACAGAGGAGTGACTCCATCTGGTTCCGTCCAATTGAATCCCCAGCAAACGCCAATGTCTTCCCTCGCACAATATTTAAGAATAGCTGGGGTTCGAACCTTGCCATATCACAACCATGCGGCGTCCACCTCCAGTTTACATAATCCATTTGCTTTCCATACTTTTCACAATTCTTTGACTCTGGCATCGTCGGGCATGTCATGTTAGTGTAATTTGGGCCTCCAAAATCCCTGACCCATGTGCCATTGAACAGATTGCAGGCTATGTCATTGTCATCATGACCTAAAAAGTAGCAAAATTATCATGACATGAATTTCTTGGACACAGAAGCTTGCTGTGCTTGGTACTATTAGGACCGCTAGTACTTATCTTTGATGACATTGTAAATGTACTGTGACTCCTTGAGGGTTGAATTTTCGGAGGCAAAAGGTCTCCTCTCTTTTGTTTTGATACTTGTGTCTTTGTATGTTTTAAAGGATTGTTTATTTTTCATTTTTCCTGTTGCATAAACTAATCTGATTGCAAGAATGAAATCAAAATGTCTCCGAAAAACAATGTAAAGGTTATCTGAAAGTTAATAGAAAGCATTTGAATCCTAGAGATAGCCAGGCTTGGTAAGCATTTCAAATCACAAGCTTTCCAAACCGTACTATTTGTGCTTTCTGTAAAACCCAGACATATATTGATATAGAACATTGAACTGGTATGTTATGCTGCAGTTTATTCATATTCCAAACTAAAAAGGGCAAATATATTTCCAAAGGAAAAGGTACTTTCTTCTCAACAAATGCTAGAGAAATCTGGCACCTAAATGTAACTGCACTGGCAGTATTGCATGAAAATGAAGAGCAAATAAATATAAATATATGCTAGTGTGTAAGAGGCATACTGGTTATGGTCATCTGATGAGAAGTGTGAGTTGGCATTGGAGAGTCATAGAAAACCTGCGCAGGATAATATGTTGAAAAAACAAGAACGAGTAACACTGTGCTTAGCATCAGTGCAAGTGTTTTTCTTCCACCAGGAAATACTTGACTAGCTTTTCTGGTGTGGTTTATGCCATGGAGATTTGCAGGAGGAATGCTTTCCTTAGCCATGGGTAGCTTTGGTTGTATCATTGTAAGAAGTCATCACCTTCTTATAGGAGAAGCTACATGAGGGGGGCAAGCAGTGCCCGTATAGACAAATGTGCATATTTTCCTTGTTCTCTGTGGTAAGTTGACTGTAAACTTTTCTTTTTCTCCCTGGAATCAAGGGAACCCCAGCTCTTACTGAAACTATGGAAGAAGCTTACACCAAGGGTATGAGTAAGCAGTGGTCAATGGATCACTAGGAAGCAATCTAGATGACTTTTTATAGTCATATACCTAGATGTTATGTGAAAATTTTCTCGGCACAATGAGAACACAGTGCTGGCTCCAGAAATTTTTTAGTCTTACTTGAAAGTCAGGCTAAATGCATATTAGGAGTTGTAGTACTTGCTTGCTACACTGATTGCTTGCAAGGTGCAAGGGGTCTAAGAGCTCTGGCTTGCTCTATGTTCTGCTATGATCTTTTTCTTTTATGAAAACTTTTGCATCTTTTTTTTTTAATGTGAGATACCCGTAGTTTTAGACTTCCTACTGTGCCTCTATTGTTCTTGAGAAATCTTTCCCTGCCGATTTCTGAGAGGAGGGGTTGTTTCCTAGAGGTACTCTCCCATCATAATTTGCAATAAATTCAATGTATAGGAGGATTTTATAATGAAGTAGGCACATTGTTGTTTCTTTTCCCCCCTTTTTGGGTTTAAGGTCATGCGCAGCGTTGGGAAATCACCGTGCTAGAAACGAATTTAGGCACATTGTTGTTTCTTTCCCCCCCTTTTTGGGTTTAAGGTCATACACAGCATTGGGAAATCACCGGTGCTAGAAACGAATTTCGCATACTTTTTTTTTTAATGTTTTGAGGATCTCAAGTAGCATCGATTTCCTGACGGAGCATTTAGTTTTAGCTATATTAGTCAACCAAGTCTCCAAATTTCCGTGCAGATGGAACCTAGGACTTTGGATTGCCTTGCTCATATTTAAGGGGTACTATACGAGACCTCCATGCCATCACTCCGATGGCGATGGATGTAGAGTATATTTAGTCTCGTGATGATTTAGTATCGATCTTACGAATGAATATTTGAAGGTCTTTTAGAATTTAAATTATGCAGAGAATGACACAGAGATTTATATAGGTTCAAGTCTTCTCTGAAGAGAATAACAACCCTACTTCTATGTTTTTGTATTGACTTATGCTGAATACAATCAAGAAGAAGACTAATACCTAATGTCTCCTCCCGCTCTGCCTCTATGTCCACTGACTCTTGCTTTTATATAGTATATGAAGGGGTGACAGTTTCTTCAGGCCAAGAGGCTCCTCAATGTTTTGTGTAACATGCACGTTGATGGAAGTTATTGTTAGATATAGCATACCTCCACGTCGACTGACAGTTATCGTCAGAGACAGAGTGCGTAATACATGCAGTTATTCCAGAGAATAACAGCACATACTAATAGTACTGTGTGTTGAACATAACACATAAGATTCCCTAATTGATTGGGTCCATATGTCTGCAGGCTTTATCAATTACAAGGAGGTCATAGCTGACCTAGTTGTAGGAAGTCTTATGACCACAAGGTGGTCATAGAAAGGCTCACGACCAGGGCATGGTCGTAGAAAGGTTTACGACCATAAGGTGATCGTAGAAAGACTTAGGACCACCTAATTTCTCCCTTGTAAACATTAAGAGGTATACTTAAGAACAATATAATGATATTGTTATCTATAATAAGAATTACAGATAAATAAATAATTAAGGATTATTAGATCCTCATCATCTAGCCCCTCAACTTCAAGTGAAAATAACTTACCCGAGAAAGAGGTCGTAGAATGATGGTCGGAAGTAAAACCTTTCCGACCGGTATTACATTTGACCAGAGTGGACTTGGTCAAGAAGGTAATTTTACTTGAGTTGTAAAGACATAATCACTTTTCCCGAACAAATAGATTGAAGAATCCCAATCGACTCTCATAGAGTTGTCCGTTGGAGCGGTCTCCGAAAAGGTGATAACTGTTGAGTTCCCACTATTTTTAATTCAAGCGTGCAGCTATAAAAATCTATCGCGGGATGGCTTAGGATTTTTACTTTCCTCATTCGCTTCAACTGTTCTTCGAATTCTTGTTCTCTTCGCCGCCAACCAAATTATAATCTTTCCCAAAGTCTTTCTAAATCCAAATCAATCTCACTTAGATAAGATGGCCGAAACCACTTCTAAATGGGAAAAATCGGAGATGGATGTGGTGAAGATGAAAGCTTTGGTCGCAGTCGAGAAGATCCCGAAGCGCGTATATGTGAAGTGGACCGAAGCTGTGGGACAGCATTGGCCCTCGGGTGAAGAGGGCACCATTTCAGCATTCCAATCGTACTGTGAATGTTGCTTTTGATTGTCCGTTCATCCTTTCTTTACTCTCGTACTCCAACACTTTGGGGTGGAATTGGTGAACTTTGTTCCCAATTCCATTACAATGTTGAGTGTGTTCGTGTACCTGTGCGAAGCCTATTTGGGAATTCTCTTAGATTTGGAGTTCTTCTAGTATTACTACGGGATGAGCAAGCATGGCGGAATCGCAGGTAGCTACGGTCTGAAGCTCCATGACGGAAAGTCAAGGGAGTATATTCAGATGTTCACCCGGTCGTCATGGTTGGGATGGAAGAAGAGGTGGCTTTACTGGGAAATATCCAAAGAAGACAATCTCTTCTTCCCGGGAAACCTTCAGAGAAGAGTACCTCCTGGGATTTGACTCCAAGCAACCTCGACCAGATTATCCCCTACATTCAAGCCATTAAAGACTTGAAGGAAGAGGGGTTTACTGGATGATACGTGGTGAGAGATTTCATCACGCGCTGTATCAGTCCTCTGAAGAACCAAGCCCACCCCATGTCGAGGTACTCAGGGGCCATCGACCCAATCAGAGATTTCGAGGAAGGTAAATAAAAATTCAACTTAGCTCTTTTTGATTAATTTTGAGCTTGATTGTTGATTATTTCCTTTACCATTGTAGACCTCCCACAAAAAGAGATTGACGCCCGAGTCAAACTCGTTTGTGAAAATTTTCTAATGCCCACTACAGGGGTTCCTCGAATCCTGGTGGTTGTGTCCGTAGAGGAAAGGGAAGAACGCCTAAAGGTAATCAAAATGGATTTCATCTTTAGGGCTCTGTAGTCGTAGAATTCGACCATTAAGTAATGTTCTTTTTCTGATCTTTGCAGAAAGTAGGCATGGCAGACCATCGAGATGACCAAGCGGCCGAATCGATGGCTGGCGAAGTTGGGCCAGAGGAAGACAGAGTTCCTCCGGCCAAAAAGCGTCGCCTTGTGAAGGTTGCCGACAAGAAGGGCGAAGGCACAAGCTTCGCACCTCCTCCGACTAGCCCCTTCAGTCAATTCTTTGCAGATGTGGTCACTGCAGAGAAAAGAGGAGTGATCGAAGTGTTTAAGTACAAAGCCCCTAAGGCCAAGGTACCAGTGATCGAAGTGTTTAAGGCCCCTAAGGCCAAGGTACCATTCTACTATGACCATAAGATCTTTTCAGTTTCCGCTTCTCGTGGTTTTGTCAAGCAATTAGAAAAGAAGAACTAGAAAAACTTTCTGTCTTTTGTGAAGGATACTTCTGTGACAGCAGAGCCCATGATCGAGGCAAGTGCTGTTCCTTAGGTGGTCGAAACAAATGTCGATCACCAAGAGGAGCAGGAAGCTTTGGGAGTTGTATCTCTCAATCAGGATATTCGACCAGACGTGGTTGTGGAGACCCCAATTGATGAGACAATTGGTGTCCCGATCTTCCGATAGGATGATATGTCGATTTGTGGAGGTTCGACTTTGATGATGTAGGCTTCTAACCGATCACGACCAGAACACCAAGCAATCGCTAAACCACACCTCGAGTCGTTATCAACCATGCCGAGAGCGCGGTTGACCTGAACACGAGGTTCAATTTCTGCGAGCAATCGAAGAACACACAAGAAAAAGATAATAAGCAATCTGAAATTGCAAATAGGATTAAAATACTCAATAAGGTGGGATTCTGAAACTATTATGGTTGGTCTAATTGACACAAGCCAATACACAAAGTTGCAATGTAGATAACTTTTAACTAAACAAAATCCGAGGAGACTAGAGGGATGCGGCCACCTTAAATAGGGAGGGGCGGTGGTACTGTTCACACGTGAACAGTGTGGGCCTAGGGTTTCTATCCGAATTACAAAGCCCAAGGCCCAAGTCATTAGAGGCGTAGCTCCTTTAATAATTAAATAAATTTGACCCATTAGATGATCTCTTCCTCTTGTATTTTGGTCAGCAAGGAAATCTTCAAGCATGGTTCTCCCTCTCTTTCTCCCTCTCTTGATCATCTTACTGCTCCTATCTTCATTGGTCACTATCTTGTGACTCCGAGATCCATCTTGTGACCCTTCTCTTGATTCTCGTAAATCAGCCACTCTCTGTCTTTTATTCCTGAAAAGAACAACACATTTATTAGGCAACATCATATAGTTCATATAATATAAAGGCACTCCTAAAAACGAGCTCACCTGATAATTTAAGTGAAGTGCACGAGCTCTTGTAATTGGAACAACATAGCAAATATGGTTGTACCCATAGGGGTCATGTCCTCATCATCCTCCTATTTTTGAAAACAAAGCCGTCCTTGGCTTTTGATAAGCTGAAATAGGGTAACAAAGAAGCCAAGTGTATGCATGGTATATGTATATGTCATCGGTTTTAACGGTTCTTCGTTGTTGCACAATTAATGTTATAAAACAATAGCGATCATAAAAGCTCATTGTATTATCACCCCAAGAATAATCATATATGTTAACGAGCAAAACAAAATTTCTCACACAACAATTATTGCAACTAGTTTTGCAAATGTAAGTGAAGTATTTATGCAATTCAAATATCTGAAGTTGTAAACTTACAGTGGTAGCATATATGAGCAAATCTACAACTTTTGGAATCAAACAAAGTTCATCCATATAATCATATTTCAATCGAGCAATAGCAAATTCATTTAGCTAATGTGAAAAGATTTGTAAATTCTTTCATACTTCAACTTTATTATTTAGATTGTCAATACTAGATGGTGCAATAAGAGATGAACACATAGGTATTGGATGATCACTAAATTTTATTTTTCTCTCATAATGAACAAGATTCAGCATACAAGAATTGTTGTTCAAAACAACAAGCATCAATTCATCTATGTGATCACAAGTTATGCATATTTGATATACAAGAAATTGATTGTCTACATCATAATCTCCAATGAATTTAACACAGTAGGTGTAGGTGCTAGATAGAGAATTTAGAGATGAAATTTCAGAAACTTTCTCCATAGCACATTCCAAACTAATGGGCTTATTAAGCATGATATAACACAATGCATCAGCAGGGGATACTCTATCAAGTACTTCCTTATGTGTAATTAATTTGACGTGCAAAATTATGTGAATTTAGATCAGCACATGGTTCGTTCAAGTCAACACAAGGAGTATCAAAAGATGAGACTACAAAAAGTATATATTCACAAGGTTGCTCGATGTCTTGCTGTAGCATCAAATCAATATCTTTGTTATTATCGCCCTCATTAGATATTGTAGGTACCTTGAACTTCTCCTCTAATGACATAAGATGCACTAGATCATCCTTCATCTCTTCAAGCGTCTCGGTGGTATCTGTAGATGGAATAGGAGCCAAAACAATGTCAGCATTTTCAGTTACCTTAAGTTGCACCTCGCTTGTGGCTGTGGGTGCTGGAGGTACAAAACGACGTCGTAATTTCTTGTTCATCTCCTTCTATGTGTACATGTAGTGGTACTTGAGATTCGACCACCAATATTGAACATCACGGATCAGCGTCGTTCTTGCCATGTCCATCTTCTCAAGAGGATCAAGTTCTTGTCTTTCAAAGTAGCTATCCGACATAGTAACTCATAGTAAGTAGTTTAGCGACGTACTCTCAGAGGTGAGTGATAAGATGTATGACGGTAGTTGTTTCCCTTTGAGTTCATATCTGCTCGCGATGTCATTATAATCTACCAACTTCCTCAAACCTGCCATTGTTAGTAGCCAGCCAGAAAATATACACAAGTGTACAAATCCTATCGACTACTAGGTGGTGGAGGTTCAAAAGTCACCCACACTCAAACTTATACCAAGTTCTTACCAAGCAAAATAGGTGATGCAACTAGGGGTGCAAACGGAGTGGATACGGACGGATATTGCTAATCCCGTATCATTTTTCATATTTTTTCTCGGATTCGGAATCGGACACGGATAGTGCTGGATACGAATACGAATGTGGATAGTCTCGGTCACGAATACGGACCGAATACATGCCGAACCGAATACGAATTGTCTCGGTTACGAATACTTATTTGGATATTGCGCGAAAACAGAAACCATATATGTCGCACAAATAAAGATCAATCAATCTTACTACATATCCAAAATACAACTAGATCAATAGTTTAACAAGCGAATTTAAATACATCACACGATAACAGAGGGTAGTTAACTAGTTAAGCAAGTGGTAGTAACTAATAACTAGCAAGTAGCGAGTACATGATAGGGGCTAGTTAATCAAGTAGTAACTACTAACTAGCAAGTAGCAAGTCACAACTCTCACACGGTCCAAGTACATCACTAGTTGCAAAACAAGTAACTAAGTAGTAATAGTAAGTGCTAAGTAAGTAAGTAGCAGTTCCTTGGCCGTACAAAAGACTTGTACCAGATTATTAATGACAGATAAATGATGATATGTTTAGCTGCTAGGAGAAAGCATTGAGAAGCCTTTGAAACATGATTAATAACTCATACCAAGCATACAAAACATGGCTAGAAAAAGTATTACCTTTCGGACAATAACAATGTCGCCAGCTGACAAGTTAAGCTCAAACTCACTTTCAGCTTTGAAGGAATCAAGGGCCTGCATTACAAAGAATACATAAACATATTTAAGAGGAATCCTAGATATTGACAACTTCATGTACATTTGGCGGCAGGCACAATATTTTTTCTATTAAAAACATGTCACACCTCTCCTAGGAAGAAATCGACAGATGCTACTGACTCATCAGCAGAAGAGGATGCGAACATGCTATTAACTTCTTCGTAAGATGGTGGTGGTGGTGGCGACATATAATTTTCTTTTGATGGGGTTGGAGGTGCTTCAATTTTTGACGCCAGCACCATCTATTAATCGTAATATAATCATTAAATTAAATGCACACAAGATTTATTTATGCTTCACATTGCACAAGTTGGGATGTGCCAACAAAGCCAAGACATAAATTTGGTCAAATGTAACAAATGCTAGAGTATGCATACTTCCAAATGGTCAAGGATTTCCGAACTTTCGATGGTAAGCGCTCGACCTCAACCTTCGGGCATAACGAGAATGATTAGTGACTACATAATTTTCTCGATAAAAAGCAAACACCGATGCATAAGCAAATGTTGCATTAATTGGTATAGTTGATTGTTACCATTGCAATGAGACATTGTAACATCAATTTTTTCTTTGAGCCTCAACTACAGACATTGCAACAATAGCTTCCTTCCCTAACCCCACCATGCTTGACTTCGTTCTTCAAGTTTGTACTCACCGCTTCCAACTTTGATATCAATTCACCATTCTCGGTGATTCTCTTACCTGCTTTTGTCGTCTTGACACTTCAACAACCTAGAAATGTAGCTCAAATTTCGAATGACTAAACTAAACCACATGACCAGAGATGGTAATAGGATTTTGTATAAAGAGCTTGAGTGCAATGAAGCTTATCGTAATCAGATTGACACTTGAGTATTTAATTTGGGCAATCGGATGGTAGAAACCGGTACATTGCATCGTATCATTGCTTCGCAAATGATTATATTTTACAATTTCAAGAGACGGAAACCCCTTTAGATGAGTAAGGTCAAGAGATCTGTTCATACACACAATAATAGTGTGATGATTCCCCAAAAAAAATAGTGTCGTGTTTTTTTATTATAAAAATAACAGTGTGATGTTCAGAACCTCAATGGGATTGTGCCAGTTCATAGAGACTAGAGAAATATATCCATCATTTTTCCTCTGTGTCTTTAAGAATATATTTTTTGATGATATCTAACCTTCAAGAATACAAATTCATCTGTGTCTTTTCCTTAAACCTATGATACTTCGTGTTTTCTTTCGTCTAAATGAAATCATGTGCAAAGCTTTTGCACTTCCTTGAAAAAAAAAGAATACAAATTCATCGTTGCAAGAGACTTAGCTTATAAGTTAGCCAAGATTTTCACCTGAGCTTCAGCTTCTTGCCTCATCCTGTCATATCTCTGGGCTAGATGTCTAGCATCCTCTAAAGGTGCACCCATTACCAAATGCTCTCAACATGTTTGCACGTTCCTTTTCCATCAGAGAACAAGCCTTTCCATAGTATGTAGCAGTTTTGAATAAAGTATTACCACTTGTACATGTGTTTTCAATGTCATATTTCTGGCTATCGTTAGACAATTTATTTCCTAAAAATGTCGGTTGTAGAGCTTACCAGCATACATTAATGTAAATATTGAATTGACATTATAGCCGACTAATGACTAGTAATGTTAAGCTCAAAATTACTCTATTGAGCTGATAAGTAGTTGAACAAACATACCTGACAAGAAACACTACCTGACGAGTGACGACGGCACGCAAGCAGGGGAGCCGCGACAGCCTCAGGCTGGGAGCAGGTTGGGAGCCAGCACCCAGCAGAGAGCGACGGCGACGGAGGTGTGGTCATGCGGTGGGGGGTCTCCCAAGCCCACCGGGCAACGACGGCGAGGAGTGGAAGGAGGCGGTGGCAACAATGATGGAGGTGGTCATGAGGAGGGTCTCTGGCTTCCACTGGCAAAGCAAGGCGATGGCGACGGAGGTGGTCATGAGGAGGGAGGAGGAGGCGGCAGAGAGAGGAGGAGGAGGCGGTGGTGGGAAAGAGAGGGCAAGGGGGGAAGGGAGGAGGCGGCGACGGTGAAGGGAAGGGAGGCGGCGGCGAGGGAGGGGAAGGGAGGAGGTAGCGGCGAGGGAGGGGAAGGGAGTTATGGGTGGGGGAGAGGAAGGGAGGCGGCGACGAGGGAGGGGAAGGGAGGAGGCGGCGGTGGCGAGGGTTAGGGTTAGGTGGGCGCAGGAGGGAGGATCGGAGGAGTGGAGGACTACGCTAGTGCGGGAGCGCTGAGCGGGATGAAATAAATGGATGGATGTGGTATTGTCGTGTTAGACATTCAGATAGTCACCCGGATAGTTATCCCGATAGATCCGAATTAATTCTAGGATAGCTTCGAATTCACCGGATATCTGCTTACCGAATCTATATCCGTATCCGACAGAAAAAATCTGAATCCGTATCCAGAAAAAAAAACCTGATATCCGGGAAAAAGCTCCGAATTTTGTCCACATTTATTCGGTCGGTCGGTCGGGAATTATCTGCTTCGTTTGCACCCCTAGATGCAACCGGTGGCTAGTTCGTGATAACTTGACTCAAATGATGAGTAAAGTGATTGCAAGGGCCGGTTTGACGTGATCTGCTCGGTTAATAGAAAGTGGAGCTTGGATAGGCTTTAAAATATGTAGTAAAGGATTACAATAAGTTAATTTCAGAAATTGCACAGTTTTGAATTATAGTTCGTATCTAGCTCTTAGTCTATGTTGCTGATTAACTAAGGATGGAAGGAGGCAAAAAACAAGTGTATAGGAGTGGTAAACACAAGATAATTCAATAGAATGCAATCTGGAATTGAAAAGCACAAGGATTGACCCAAATATGAAAACTGAAGATTTATGTCCACTGGACAGTACGTCGGTGCCGTAACTTTTTGTCAGATGCCTCTTTTTCGATGATTCTTTTTTCTGTGTTTCTTGACAGCTTTTTCTACAATTTTTCTTTTAGGGCCACGTTCTGAAAACCGAGTGAAAAATTCGCACAAAAATCACAACTGTTGATTGTTGCAGATTCAAATCAGAAATTTAGGTCAATTTTCACCGCAAACATGTTTTAACTTATTGATTGAAATGAAGCGAAATTTTACAGGCAGATAGATAATGAAGTTATGAATTTAATGGCGGTGGTTTCACTCAAAAAGGATAGCGAAAACAAAAGTTCTAGCATTTTTTGTGGCGGCGGCAGAAAAGAGTCTTCTGGCCGAAAATTGGAAATTAGGGTGTGGCGTATTCTAGATGGTTTTGGACGTGGGATTTTTTTTTTTTGGAGTTTATGGAAACAAGGATATGGCCAGCAACTAGATAAAGCTAAAACAGACGCAAATTCAATTTAGCAAACCACTATGGGAAATGAAAATCAATCTACTAACTAGAGATACAAGAAATCCTACCGGTCAACGTAAGCTCTGATACCACCTGACGAGACCAAGGGGGTCCTGATCTTCTGATAAGATGATACGTCGATTTGTAGTGGTACAACTTTGATGATGTAGGCTTCCAACCGATCACGACCAGAACACCAAGCAATCGCTAAACCACACTCTGAGTCATTATCAACCGTGCCAAGAACGCGGTTGACCTGAACACGAGGTTCAATTCCTGCGAGCAATCAAAGAACACGCAAGAACAAGATAATAAGCAATCTTAAATTGCAAATAGGATTGAAATATTCAATAAGGTGGGATTCTGAAGCGGTATTATGGTTGGTCTAATCGACACAAGCCAATACACGAAGTTGCAATGTAGCAAACTTTTGACTAAACAAAATCCGAGGAGACTAGAGGGTTGCAGCCACCTTAAATAGGGAGGGGAGGCGGTACTGTCACATGTGAACAGTAACCATGTGAACACTACGGACCTAGGGTTTCTATCCGAATTACAAGGCCCAAGGCCCAAGTCATTAGAGGCGTAGCTCCTTTAATAATTAAATAAATTTGACCCATTAGTTGATCTCTTCCTTTTGTGTCTTGGTCAGCAAGGAAATCTTTAAGCATGGTTCTCCCTCTCTTGATCATCTTGTTGCTCCTATCTTCATTGGTCACTATCTTCATTGGTCAAGCATTCGGTCAAGATGGAGGAGGAACCTCTGACCGCCGTGTCGAGAAAGAGGCTGTGGAGGAAGATATTCCGCCAGGTCCTCGAGGAGGAGTCGCATCTACCGTTGACAACCAAGAAGACATAGAAGACTCTTTCGGCCTCTTCCCAGCTTTCTTTGGACCACCTGTTGTGGGATCTTCTTCATTCAGGTCTCATGACCGAGTCCCACACTCTAAGGATATTCCGAACAAGGGTCATATTTTTGATGACGAGGGTCTTCAAAAAGTATGGTGGGACCAAGTTGAGGAGCTTGATGAACTTAAAGATTCCCAGAGGGTGTATGTCAATTTTGCTCGGTGAACCATTTTTTGTAAGTACTTGGTACCAAAAATCTTCATATTTGGATTTTTCCATTTTCTCACTGTCTATTTTTGTTCAAAAAGCTTTTGAACAAGCTGTCACTGTTGGTGAATACCATAGACAACTTATGCTGTTAAGATAGTAAAAAACTTCGGTAGGAGCGAATCGTTTTATCGAATCGTAGAATTGACAATTCTGCAGAATTGTAAAAATACACATATTTAACATCTATACTATAAGTTTGTATGATTCTTATATGTTTTACCACTTATAATCGAAAAAGGGACAAAGCACTTTTTATCGCACAACAGAAAAGCATAATGGTACTGACATGATGGGTGATAAAGTTTTGAACTACTAGAGAATAGCCAATGACCATGATTAGTTTAGTACAATAACATGAGAAATGTTCACAACTGTTGTAAATCAATATATAATTGCAACACTTGCATGTTCCTTAAAAGCAGCTAGACATACTCTAGGAATAAAAATAGCTTATCATTATCAAGCTCAAGATTGCCCATGCTATAATATAGATATTTGTACTAGCATTATCACACTGATACAATATTTTGCATGCTCCTTGTTTATTTATAGTTTCATTCTCAGAAATTAATATAAACAAATTTCGCTCTAAAACAAAATATCAGCAAAGCCTGGCCTCTAAAAAAGTTGCAAAAAAAATGCCCTAAGTCTCTACGAGTATGATCGATAGTGCGATTTGAATCGACGGGCTGTTGTGGGTTCGTAGAATCGTAAGACTCTACGAGTAGGATCGCGATTCTAACTACCTTGGTTGCTGGCGAGTCTAATCCGAGCGATTACCTCGAAGATAAACTCAGAATCGTAAGAACAATGCAAGAACACAAGAACATAATAGTAGATTGAATACAGAGATATGAGGGGGCTTCTGGCTTCTCTTTATCGCTTTTCTGTAAATGGTAGTACAATGGTTGGGGTCCCCTCCTTTATATAGGCTACTGGATGGATGAGGGGCCCATCGTAGGCCAGCTCTGCGAGGCCTGGGCCCGATTTCTTAACACTCCCCCTTGGGCACTTATCCAACATGTTCATGTCTTATCAAAACTCCATGAAAACCTAGTGGGAAAATTTTAGAGAAAGAGTACATGAAACACGTTCTGCTGTGCTACAGGAATTGCCTCATTAAAAATCTTAGCTTAGAAATTTCAGGAAAAACTTGTCAAGTGAAAAAGAGTACAATTCACTCAATTTCATTTAATCTTTAGGATTTATTCTTTGGGTACTCGATCTTTGTGATCAAGCTTTAATAAAGAGTTCGTGAAGGTTCCCCCCTGAATTCTGCAATTCTATGAGTCTCATCATTCCAATTCCACGGATGCATGTTTCAAAGCTAAACGTTGGAAATGACTTAGTGAATAAATCTGCAAGATTTTCACATGACTTAGTATGCAGTACTTTAATTTCGTCAATCTTTTGCAATTCATGAGCATAGAGGAACTGTGGTTGATATGCTTTGTGAGTGGACTCTTCACATAACCCATCTACACTTGTGCAATATAAGCTGCATTATCTTCATAGATAATAGTAGGGGTTTGCGCGGTATTCAATCCACACGACTGCTGGATGTGGTGAATCATCCGCCGAAGCCAAGAACATTCTCGCGAGGCCTCGTACAGTGTTATGATTTCCGAGTGGTTCGTCGAAATTGATACAAGACTTTGCTTAGATGATTTCGATGAAATTGCAGTTCCACCACATAGGAATATATAGCTTGTTTGTGACTTAGCTGTATGCGGGTCTGGCAGGTACCTGGCATCTGCATAGCCAGTCATAGTTAGGTCCCTACCAATGCCTTTTGGTAGGTTTTGCACTATACCTTGATAGTAGGTTCACGACAAATGCAATGTTCGGTCTAGTACAGTTTGCTAAATACATAAGTGCTCCTACTGCACTCAAGTACGGGAATTCCCGTCCCAGGACTTCCCCCCTCTTCTCTAGGTCTACACGGGTCCTTGTCTTGCTGCAAGGATCTCCTAACCATCGGTACTTTCGAAGGATATGCCTTTTCAAAGCCGAACATTTCTAACACTTTCTGAGTGCAGGTTGACCGATGTACTAAAATCCCTTCAAGGGCATGCTCAAGCTGCAAGCCTAGACAATATTTGGTTTTACCCAAATCTTTCATTTCGAACTCCGACTCCAGGTAAGAGCTTGCTTTCTTAATATCTTCTAGGGTCCCGATGATATTCAGATTATCTACATATACTGAGATTATACAAAATCCATCATGGGCTCGTCGTATAAAAACACAGGGACAATCCTCATTGTTCTCCTTTCTTGCAGAGAAAGTTGCTTAAAAGATTATACCACATTCTGCCTGATTGCTTCAGTCCGTACAATGACTTTCTAAGTTGCACACTGTGTAGGTTTCTATTTGCTCTGTCTTGGTTCGGGACAGGGATACCTTCAGGTACCTTCATATAAATGTCTGAATCCAAGTTTCCATAAAGGTATGCAGTTACCATATCCATCAATTTCATTTCCAAATTCAAGTTTAGTGCCATTGAGATTAAATATCTAAAGATGATTCCGCCCATGACCGGGGAATATGTTCCTTCATAATCAACTTATGGTCGTTAAGTGAAATCTTGTGCAACAAGCCTTGCTTTATGTCTCACAACTTCATTGTTTTCATTTCTTTTTTGATCAAATACCTACTTATGCACTATGGAGTGCACGTGGGGAGGCGTGCGGCTTACAAGCCCAAACACCTCTCTTTTATTTGGAGATAATTTTGCTTCTATTGCCTTCTTCCAATCTTTCGTATCTGATCTTTTCTTACATTCAGTGAGCGATGCAGGCTCTGGATCAAGATCGATGATTGTCGACATTGGCTGTTATTCTATTCATAGATTTTCCCGTGATCACATAATTTATAGCTATTTCTTCATGGGGCGATTCTTTTAATGCTTCTACTCGCTCACTCCTGCTTCCAATTGCGGGGGCAAGTCCCTTTAGTTTTTCAGCTCTGTTGTGTGCGCACACATCCATGCTGATTTCTCCATCCGTAAGAATATTCAAATCCGGTATGCCTTTTACTAAAGATTCTATACTGGTGCCAGGTCTCAACTGGCTCCCCTTTTGATTCTGGGGAACTTCAGTGATCGGCTGTGGCAAGTCCTTATTATTTTTCGCTAGGCGTCCCTGGTTACTTGGGATTCGAGGGGTCGGAGTTCTCGTCCTTTTATTCTGAGGCCTCTGGACGGAATTAGGGATACCTTCAATTTTCTTTAGTATTTCAACCCTCTCCGGTGCATTGCATGCAGGCACATACGACTTGGTCACGCTCTTTAAATCACTAAAGTGGCCAGGCAGTTGATTCGTTAATGCTTGCAAATCAATTATCTTCTGGACTTCTCTATTTGCTTAACTAGTGCGCGGGTCATGTACATGGATTCCCGTGACTTGTCATGTTATTTCCTGACATTTTTCATTAAGTGGTTGATTTTCTCCCCTAATGACGGGAAACTATCCTCATCAAATATGATATCAACGAAGTGGGCTGTATGCAAATCTCCAGTCATAGGGTCTAGATACCTGATTATGGATGCTATCTCATAACCAACGTATATCCCAGACTTTCGGAGATGGTCCATTGCAGTTCGTTGCGGTGGTGGTATAGGTATAAAAACCTTGCACCCAAACCTGTGGAGACGAGAAATTTTCGGTGCTGGCCCTTGCGCTAGTTGCATAGGTGAATGGATGTTATATGCTGACGGCCTAAAATTGATGAGAGTTGCTGCGTGCAGGACTGCGTGTCCCTAACATGTAGTTGGTAAATTACAATTATGCAAAAGCGGTTGAGCAATAAATTTAATTCTTTTAATTAATGCCTCTGCTAGTCCATTCTGGGTGTGGACATGCGGTACAGAATACTCAACGGCAATTCCTATTGCTATGCAATAATCATCAAATGACTTTGAAGTAAATTCTCTGGCGTTGTCCATTCGGATGGACTTCAAATTATTCTTAATTTTAATTATCTGTGAGATCAGCTTTACAAAAGTGTGGTTTCTCGTAGACAATAAATATACATGCGACCATTTCGAGGAAGCATCGATGAGCACCATAAAGTACCTAAATGGCCCTGACAGTGGCTGTATAGGACCACAAATGTCTCCCTGGATACGGTCCAAGAATGCAGGGATTTCATCCTTCACTTTCAGAGTAGGTCTAGTAATTAATTTCCCGGTGGCACATACGGGGCACACAAAATCTTCTTAATTCAAAAAATTCTTTACATTGACATTATATCCCTGTGAATTGTTGATTATATTTATCATCATCTTAAGACCGTGGTGGCTTAATCTATCATGCCAGAGACAGAAAAGTTCAGAGCTTCTAAATGTGGTTTTCAGGACTATATAGGCTGCAAGTGCCTTAATATTAGTGTAGTAGCCCAAATTCATATGAAGGAAGTCGTTCTAATAACCTTTTTTCATTTTCTTCACGCTTTGTAATGAGTATGTATTCTTTATCATACTCTTCTTCAGTCTCTACATGGAGATTGTTAGTGCGGATATCTTTAAAGCTTAAAAGAGTTCTAGTCGATTCTGGGTACAACATGGCTTCTTCAATGATCAATGTTGTGCCCATTGGGAGTATAATTGTGGCTCTTCCTGAGTCTATTATACAAGTATCTCTACCGATTGATTGTCGAAGATCGCCAAATTCTTCCGATCGACCAATTTTTATCTCTCTTATTATGGTATTCGTTGTGCCGCTATCTGCTAAGCACACTTCCTCCATAGGGCGCCCCACACGTTCTGATATATAATAATTAATATGGGGGCAGGAAGCAATCCACACATAAATAAAATACTCCAAAATAGAACATAACTTGCTATTATTAATATGGGAAAAATCTTGCAGGACTCATCATAAGAATGTAATTCTTTGCTCTCCTAGAGCTTACAACCATTATTCGATAATTTAATGTTCTATCACAACCATAAACTGCAAATGACTAAAAAATCTAAGCGCAATACGTGCACTAGATCGAATTAGCGAAGTATGAAGAAACTTCTGCCTGAATCTGCTCCATATACATCTTCTCTTCTTCGGCAACTACAGCTGCGGCCGCTGCGATGTCCAAAGAAGGTGTGATGGGAGCTGCTGCTGGGCTGTCCACATCCATAGGTGCAACAAATGACTGTGGATCCTCTGTACCTGCAATGGCGAGGTGTGCCTCATGCTGTCCGTTGCCCTTCTTCTTAGCCTTGAAAGCATCAATCACATGCTATGGCTCACGGCAAACACGTGACCAATGTCCTCATGTGCCACATTTGTAGCAGCATTGGTCCTGCTGATCATAGGGTTTCTCATCGCGCTTCTTTTGTTCGCCCTTCTTGACTTGAGCATTCTGCTTGGTCTTGCGACCTATGACTTTACCCTTCTAGCATATTTCCTTTCAGTGAGGCTTCCTCACCTTGTAGCTGCTAGTATTGACTTCATGGCCAACTTTTCTACTAGGTGGCTGTGAGATGTAGTTCTTCCTTAGAACCTCTTCTTGAGCTTCCGCAACTTGCATGATGTCAATCAGTTCGGCACACTCCTTGTAGCCTTCTTGACGATAGTTGCTTGCGGATTGCACCACATTCGGGTGAAAGGTAGAGAGTTTTCTCAATCTTCTCATCTGTAATTGCCTTACCACAGAGTTGAAGACTGGTACAAATTCTGTGCAAAGCAGAGCTGTACTCCCCCACGGTCTTGTAGTCAGCAAATCATAGTCGGTTCCATTCCTGCTTTGCACGAGGAAGAATGGTGTACTTCAGCTTCTCGAACCGTTTCTTCAGTGCGGTCCATAAAGCTAGTGTGTTCTTCTTCGTCATATACTCATTCTTGAGCGTTAGGCAGAGATGGTGTCTGAGGAAATGAAGTTACTGATCATTTTCCTCAGCAGTTGGGGTAACATCCTTTGAGGTGCCAAGTCTGATAGCAGCACGGAGCTTCTTGGCTCCAAGTACGATCTCGACATCTAATGCCCAAGTCAAGTAATTATGGCCATGCTGGACCAGCTCTTCGAACTCCCGGTTCGTAATGCCAGTCATCTGCATATTCATGCCACGAGTAAATAAGATTACTGTTGGTAATTTGTATAAAATGGTTGCAAAGATTCTCGTAATATTCCCGTATTTTTCTATGCATTTTTCATGATTTACTGCTATTTTCAGTGATTAAAAGCAATATAGACAATCACAGATAATCAAACAGTAAATACTATATATAAATTGTATAGAAATAATAATAACAAAGTTAAACATGCTTCAAATACTAAAACCGATTCAAAATTTGAATTTTCGAGGCCCTTTTCTACTGGAATATGAATTTCGGTGAATTCTGCAAATGCCAGGGGTTAAAGCGCTAATTTTCAGTTCTGAGAAAAATTTCCACGTATTTTTTAGAACATCCAAGGGGTTTTCCACAAAAATTCCTTGACTGCAAAAAAATTCTCGTAATTTTCAGAACTTTAAGGGCCCCTTTGCAAAATTTCCCCTTTTCCCTTTTTTCGTCTTCATTTCATTTCCCAAAAAAAATCTTCGAGCGGACTTCTTGGCCCATCACGGCCCATAATCAAACAGGGCAAAGGCGGGGGTGCAGGTTTCCGCCTATGCATCAAAAGCGGCGGCAGTGCATCCGTGTGTCGGCGGCGGCGGCGGCAGACTCAAGCAGCAGCGGTGGTGGCTCGGCGTGGTAAGCGGCGGCGCTCAGCGGCCCAGCTTGGCGGGCGAGGCGACGCTTCTGGCGGTCGTGGGCATCGGCTCGTGGCATGAGCCGGAAGGGCCTGTCTTGATCTTGGCGCCACTCATCCTCTACCCTTTGCTTGGGCGGTCTTGGCGGTGGTCGCATCTTTGGTAGATCTTGCGTCTTGGACGCCGTCTTGCGGGCATTTGGGGTGGCGCGCGCCGGCCGTGACAAAGCGTCAATGGAACCACTGAACCGGTGGCCTTGGCGTGTGACACGGTCGGTGGCGGGCGCGATGGCCATCGCGGGCGGGGCGTGGCAGCGGTTCAAAGCGGCGTCGTGTCGTGGTGTGTGTGGCTCCAGTCGACGAGCACGCAGTCTTGACTTTAGGTGACCGCCATGCATGTTTTTTTGTTTGTTACTGTTCATGCAATGTGTGTATTGTTCATCTGGGTACTACTGTTCGTGCAATTACCGATCGCCTTGGCCAGTGACTTCAAGTCGGCTCACAGTAGATTAGAACGTATTTGTTATTTCCAATCTACAGTACAATTGACATCCACTTTTCCATGCAATCTACCGATCGATATTGTGCCGACGACTTCAAGTCAGCTTGCGGTAGATTAGAGCGGATTTGTACCGTAGGTTACAATCTAGAAAGCCAAAATTGTATAATTGAAAGCAATATAGAAAAAAAGGATTCGATCTACGAGTATCGTGCTACGACGATTACATTTCGATCCGAGGAGAGTCGATCGTGCTGATAACGTGTTGAGGAACCATCGCTAGCGAGTCCAGTCCGAACGATTAGCTCGTAGACAAACTCAGAATCGTAAGAACAATGCAAGAACACAAGAACATAATAGTAGATTGAACACGGAGATATGAGGGGACTTCTGGCTTCTTTTTATTATTTTTTTGTAAACGGTAGTACAATGTTTAGGGTCTTCCCTTATTTATATAGGCTACTGGATGGATGAGGAGCCCATCGTGGGTTAGGTTTGCGAGGTCTAGACCCGGTTTCTTAACAGTAGAAAGGCTTACACGATCGTGGGGTGGTCGTAGAAAGGCTTAGGACCATCTAATTAAGTTTCCCATTATGAACATTAATGGGTATTTTTAAAAACAGTATAATGATATTGTTATCTATAATAAGAATTACAGATAAATAAATAAATAAATAAGGATTATTAGGATAATCCTCGTCAGCTGGTTTTGTGATGCGTCCTCGCACCGGTGCAGCGGGCTGGGCATGCAACGCCAAGGCACTGGGCTTAAAGGGCGTTAGTCACGCGCCCAGATGCGTCGTGGATATCTCGTGGGGAAAGGCATGGGAGGAAACGAGCAGTCCGGGGCTCCGGGCCATCAGTTTTGGTTAAGCTGCACCTCCTATTCTCATCCAACCCACGGCTTTGGGTTTTGGACTTTGGACGCGCTCTCCTCTTGTGAGCCGTGGCCCGAATGATGGATGCATCACGCTCGCCGGCTGCACAGGCACAGCCGCACAGGCAAGCAAAATCGGGGGTCTGAGAAGATGACGCTGGCAGCCTGGCACGCCTTCGTTTCGGTGAGGCTTCGGCCGTGTCACTTGTCTCGATTGCGCTGATAGAAGAAACATAGTACGAATTGGCCTGGCCCCGCAAGCCCTTTGACAACTCCTGTAGGCCGTACTGTAAATACCGGCTGAGCCAACAGCTGGGCAAGCAAAACCGACGCAGCAAGCTCTGTGTCTAGTGTCGACGCGCGCTTCTCTTCCGTGGAAAACCGGTCCTGTACTCCTGTTATCTTCTGGTTTGGTCACGACTCACGAGTGGGAGCGGAGCGGTGAAGAGGGCTTAGCTGTTCATTCGAGGCTTCAAGCAAGCACGTACAGCAGAAACGACAGGAGTGCCTCCGACACTGGCCCATGCCCGACCATGAAGTTGCCCTCTCCCGCGGGCCCACGGGTCATTGACACAAGCTGTCCTGTGGGGATACCAGCAGAGAGAGAGGTGGAGACCGTGGAGTAGAAAGGCAGGCCGCTCTCCTCTTTTCTCACTCCTGACCTGAGACTCAGAGACGCTGCTTTTCAAGCTGATCCGACAAGGCCTGGGGCAGCGTGACGTCTCCCCCCAGCACGCGTTGCAGCTTTGCGTCCTCCGTGGTAGATAGCCCTCGCCCGCAGGCCGCAGCACAGCAGTGCGTTGCACGCCTGCACATGCTCCCCTCACGCGGCCGCTCCTCTCCCGCCCCTCGTTGGAATGCAGCTCAGCACTCGTACGCCCTTAATTCCCCCCGGTTTCTCTCTTTCGCTCACCATTCGCCAAACGTTGTGCCACGCCTTGCTGTCCCACCCGTGCCTGTGCCTCAACCCGTGCGCATTGATCATGTTTGGTTTGGTACCAAATTTAACCTATCAATCCTTACCAAAAATTTTGGTAAAACCAAATTAGCTATCAATAAAGATTGGCAAAAAAAAAATAAACTAGAGAGCTAATGAAAAAGGGAATCTCACCAAAGTTTGGTAGCAAATCAAATGCTTGTCAAATTTGGTCAACACTATTAAAATTTGACAAGACAAGCGTTGGCAGCAAACCAAATAGCCCATGAACCAACGTGCAGTAGTAGCATCGGTACTAAGTACTAACTCAAGGCTGTTTGTGTTCTTGGTGAAATTCTTAACGGTAGTAGCTTTAGGGGATCGGACAGTAAACAGGTAGAAACAGCAGTGACACGAGAACGCGGCGAAAATTTGGTGGGCAGTTCATCAACTGGAACCGTTCAAGTGCCTGCTCGACTCTGCAGCCATCACAGCATGCATGGCCTTGCGTGCATGACCACATCCTTCACGAGTTTAGGCAGCGAAACCAAGAGCTTCTTGGGAGTAAGACAGCTTCACGGAATTTTTTTACAAAGAACGATACAATTTCCACGAAAGTTTTGCAAAGTTTCCGTGGTTTAAAAAAACTCTAAATGTGGGAATTTCACATTAAATAATTTAATTCTCGTATAAATCTATAGAAACCCTCGCGCTCCAAAATGAGGATTAGAGGTAGAACAGTGCTAGCTTTATCTGATCATTACTTTCAAAATGAATCGATTTACTTATCTGTGTAAAAAGACTTACTGGCCTTGCACGAAATAGAAAACAACTCAGGATGGAAATCGCCTGTGTTCCTGTAATCAGGGGGCAAGTGTGGCACCCTGTCAGAGGTACAAATTAATCTCATTTACTCCACTCAATTAACGGATGCCGATACGTGTCGAGGCGATTGGGCGAGGCAGGCGGACCCAAAGAATACTGGGTGGAGTAGCTTAATATCTGATCACTTATGCACCTGAGCCAATCACTTGTACAGGGCCACGCTACACATGCCTACAACACACTTCACTTCGCTCCCCTGCTCTATTTAACCATCTCACTGGCCAGCATTGCCACTCAAGACCATTAGCTCAAGAAAGCTCTTGCTGTAGTCAGTCCAGAGGACCATGGCTGTCTGCAAGCTTGCAGTGATCTCCTTGGTGGCGTCTCTCCTCCTGCTCAGCACCATCAAGGTATGGGGTGGCTCATAGCTGGTTAAGCTCGTGCATCAAGATGATTTTATGATTATCAGTTGCATACTTGCTCCCATGACTGATTTTGCTTTGAACTCTCTGGTTGATTCTCGACTGATAGGCTGCTGACTACCCTCCAGCTCCTCCCATGGGGCCTCCTCCCCACAAGATCGCAGACCCCCGCAAAGGTATGATGCACATTCTGCATGCAAGCTACTGCTGCGTAATTTATATACAAGTGCGACATATGGAGAGGGTTTGTGTATGAATATGATCATGTTTGTTCCTGTGTTGCTTGTGTGTATGACGTTTGCGCGCGCGAATGAATGCAGACTGCGTGGGCGCGTGCGACGTGCGGTGCAGCTTGCACTCGCGCAAGAACGTGTGCAGCCGGGCGTGCCTCACGTGCTGCAGCGTATGCCACTGCGTGCCGGCGGGCACGGCCGGCAACAAGGAGACCTGCGGCAAGTGCTACACGGACTGGACCACGCACGGCAACAAGACCAAGTGCCCGTGAGCATGCGTGCATATGCGTGTTCCCCGGCCGGCCAGAAAGTAGCCCGAGTTATGGACATACTAGTAGTAGTACCATGTTTTGTATGATCGATCGGCGTAGATCTGGCCTAAGGACGTTGACGAGCTGGTAACTCTCGTGTGTTCTTGTGTAAAAATGAGTGTTCTTCTTGGGGTGATGAGCGCTTTCTTCTCTAGTGAAAAAAAGAATCCATCTGGGGTTCATGAATGCATGATTTGGCGTCGTTTGCTTACATGTTCCTTCCATTTTCTCAACTCCATATGCCGTCTCACATGTGTTTCTTGAGACATGCAAAACATTTGTTTCGCAATAGTTGTGCGTCTTTTTGGTGAGAAATCTTACCCAAAAAAAAATACTGGAGTACCATCTGATTGAAACAATTACTTTTAGAGCGCATGGCAGGAGCGATACGAACTTTGTGGGGGAAAAAAATACTTGGGACTTGGGAGTGGAATTGTCCTAGCCGGCACATGCTCGTGCGTTGTGATCAGTCCATGCACAGCTCAGCGAAAGGTTGTTCGCCAACTAACAGAGTTGCTACTAAGACAGGACAGGGACTAACTCCAAGCTCTAGTGGTCTAACGCAGCCATGTCAAGTTGTCAACTGAGATTATGAGAAATCGAGAAGCATAGTGGAATCTTCGCATAGACAAAAAGAAATACAGGAGGTAAAGAAAGCTTTTGAGTTCTTATCCATCGCACTGCATGTACCATCTGCTCTGTCACCTCTGTACACTCTGTCGCATGAGTTGTCGTGTTGCAACGGCCGCGCATATGCTTGTTCATGCAGTAGTACTATCTTAAGCTAAAAGTCACGGAATACTGTGGACGAGATAAGGCGTGGTCACGCACCGGTAGCAGTAACACCACCAACCTCCACCAAGCTTTGTCACTGCTGTCTCGCTTGGAGGCCACGCGAACCTTTTTTTTTTTTGCCTTTTGGGCGAGAAGGATGCAACGAGAACGTTCAGTCGTTCCCCGTCGATGTAAACATGGAAGCCATGACAAAAGATCGAAGACAATATTGACTGTTAATAACGTGTTGGCTGGTAGTAAAAATCAAGTTTCTCCCGAAGTTGTTCGATTGGCATGCGAAGCTAGTCTTGGCACCAAGCATTTGGAGTCCTGGTTTTTTGCATCGTTTGATCCGTGATTGTACAATACTATCGTACCCCGAATTCCCAGATGTGATGCACCGTCGCATCACCGGCAGAAACGGCAAATCTCGCATGCTTCGTGCCTTGAAGAGGCTCCAGCCGCCGGCGAAAAGGAGCACCAACGTAGCTGGACCCAGAAATTCAATGCCCATACGACTTCTCGGCCTGCCCAACTTCAAAGCCACAGCAGGCGGAAGGCCGAAACTGAAATCCTCCCGAATCTGCCGCGCCCCATCCCGCTTAGCCGGCTCGGCACGTAGGCTCCACTCGCCCGTCGAGATACCCTCGATTCGCGACGCGCCGACTGCCACTAGGCATGGACCAGCAGGCCGCCGACACCACCCGAACAGCCTAACGGGCAAGCGACTGCCCGCGTCGGCCGCGCGACGCGCGTACGTGCCGAGCACCACACTGCCGCGACGCGCCATGACTCCGTCTGATCATCTGATGTGTGCATCCCACATTCCCACCCACAGGTTGCCGGTTGGGTCCGCTTGTTGTTGGTTAGTGGGCGCGCGGCCACAGAATTTGCCCGTACCACCCTCGTTCTGGCCCCGTAAAGCTGTAGCAGCCCAACCCCGCAGCCTCGCGTCGGTCGTTGCAATTTGCATACTTCGATTCAGCTCGTGGCTTCTCGACGGGTGGAGAGCGCACATATCGAGAAGACAATGCGAACAGAGAAACATTTATGACGCTCGATTTTCATCCAAGAGTTATGAACAATATGGATAATGTGGCTGCACAAGAGAAAAAAAGAAATAACATTGATTATAGTTAGTGATGATTATTTGTTTAATATATATAGATTGGCTTGTCACGAGAAATAGCGCTGTATGGGAGCATTTCTTATCTTCAATCTGCAGATAGGGTCGTTTGTAACGAATCGCTGGGCGTAACCGCGTAAGGCATTGGAGATCTTGTAGGCTTGTAGCTGTGTGAAAAATAGGCAAACCTGTTAGTCTATTAGATGAGACATTAAGACATTTGTTTGCACATGTATGATGTATGTATGCACGGGGTGGGTAAGTTGGTCCCCTGAACGATTTAATTCCTGTGCTCGGAAAATAATTAGGGTCGCTCGGGACTTTGTCATCAACTGCAGCGCTATCCTGGCTCCGGCTGTACGTGGTTTGCACTACAGCACTAGCTATATTGTCCGACGCGCATTATCGGCCGCCCCACAGATCGCGACAATTTTTGCACCTGCCACGTCAAAGTTACGCAGATAGTCTTACGAAGGTTATTGAACGAATATAATTTATAGACACGACCAACGCTCGGATATACGATCTGAGTGCTAGTGTCATACGTTACGTGTTACTGTTCGATTTGGCGTTATGGGGTTTAGTCGTTCGATCTCAACGTGTTTTTTTCTTCCGTCCAAAACAAGCGAAAAGGAATCCAATGTAATATCACGCACCCCACCACAACAAAATCCGTCCAAAATTCCTTTTGCTCCGCCTGATCTCGTTCGTCGGATGACTTCTTCAAACTCACCCATGGGATTTGAAATTTTTTCTCTAAATTCGTCCCAATGTACCAAACAAACAATATCGATGTCACAACATTGCAACATTTGAAAATAACAGTGGAAACATTTGAAAATAATTGTTGCAACATTTTGGGAATAATGATGCAACAATTAAATGGTGGAGGGGTCGCAACAAAAAGCGATTGCACAACATTGCAACATTTGAAAATAACAGTGAAAATATCTGAAAATAATTGTTGCAATATTTTTGGAATAATAATGCAACAATCAAATGGTGAAGGGGTTACAACAAAAAACGATGTCACAACATTGCAACATTTAAAAATAACAGTGGAAACATTTGAAAATAATTGTTGCAATATTTTTGGAATAATGATGCAACAATCAAATGGTGGAGGGGCTACAACAAAGTCATGCAATAAATCAAAAACACCATTGCAACATTTGAAAATAACAGTGGAAACATCCGAAATCCCTAACAATCCTTAAGTCTTAAACCCAACATTTCAAAATTTTGTTACAACAATCAAATTAAATAGATGAAACATTCCATCATGCTTGACACTTAATCATTGGTATTGCAGGGTTTTTCTTATACACATTGTGTTGACCCAACTATCAAGCCATTTGAAGGGATGGTTCTTGATGACTTGGACACTGCTGAGGAATTCTACAAGACGTATGCACATTCAGCCGGGTTTGTAGTCCGTGTTGGTCAACATATGGTTGTCAATGGTGTTACGAGATAGAAGCGATGGATGTGCTCAAGAGAAGGCTTCCGGCCTGAGAAAGATAAGAACAACGTGAAATCAAAGAAAAGGAAATATGTCAGGAAGTTAACTAGGTGTGGCTGCGGGGCAATTTTAGCTGTAAAACGCACTTGCGACAAGGAGTTTAGGGTGCAGACATTTGTTGAGTCACATACACATTAATTGGTATCACCTAGCAAACAACAATTAATAAGGTCTAATAGGAAAGTAAATGAGAAGGCCAAGCGTGCATTAATCACATGTCATAAAGGAGGCATTAGCACAAGCGGGGCATATAGATATCTCTGTATTAGTGAGGGTGGATTTGAGAATGCAGGATGCACGAGGAGAGACTTACAGAATTATCATAAAGAGCTGAGAAGATGTATCAAGTCGTCGGATGCTCAGATGTTTGTTGAAAACATTTGTAGGAAGAATGACATAAATCCTTCATTTTACTTTGATTATGTTATTGATGACAAGGGTAGGTTGGTACATGCATTTTGGGCAGATAGTACATGTCGGAAGAATTATGTCTATTTTGGAGATCTTGTCTCATTTGATTCTACATATAACACAAACCATTATAACTTGATTTTCACACTATTCACTAGAGTAAATCATCATAAGGCATGTGTCTTACTTAGGGCTGCATTATTAAGCAATGAGAAGGCTGAGATGTATGTATGGTTGTTTTGTACATTCTTGAAAGCAATAGGAGGAGTTGCGCCTAGGCTTATCATAATCTATGAAGATACTGGCATGAAGACAACAATTTTCACTGTTTTCCCTACTAGCACGCATAGGTTATGCATGTGGCACATTTTGCAAAAGTTTCCAGTGAAGGTACCGCCACATTTGAGGGAAACCCCTTTATTGTACCAACGTGTTAACTCATGTATGTGGGCCTCATAAACTCTGGAGGAATTTGAGGAACAATTTTCTTCCATTATTTCTGATTTTGGTTTGGAATACAATGAGTGGTTGGCTACTCGGTACCGAATCCGTGCATCATGGGTACCTGCTTACTTCAAAGATGTATTTTTTGCAGGAATCCTTAGAACCACTTCTAGGTCAGAGAGTTCTAACTCTTTCTTCAATCAGTTTATTGGATTCAAAAACACTTTCGTGGAGTTTTGGATCAGATTTGTTAATGCAATAGAAGAACAACGTCAGAATGAGTTGAAAGCTGACAATGCCACGTTACACATAATGCCTGTGTTGCAAACTACGTGAGCAGTAGAGAAGCATGGAAGTGAGGTCTTCACGTTTGTTGTCTTCACTGAGTTTCAGAAAGAAGTGTTTGCTGCTCGGGAGCATTGCAATGTGGAGAACATGGAAAGCGCAGGAGAATACAAAATCTCAATAGTTAGCGATAACTCAAACAAGGTAAGAGAGGTAAGCTGCAACCTTACAACAAAAGATGCCAAATGCTCCTGCATGTTCTTTGAGTCATTTAGAATTCCTTGCTACCATATCGTCCGTGTGTTGCAGAGTCCATCACTTAAGGAGCTACCAATCCCATTTGTGTTAAAGAGGTGGACCAAAATGGTAACTAAGGACGATGTCTTTGATGGAGAGGGCAATTTGTTGCAAGAAAAACCAAGGAGTGCAATAGAAACATCTAAAGACAAGTGGGCATTAGAAATACGCAGCAAGATGGAGGAATTAATTCACCGTGCAGGAGGAACATGCGAAGGCTTGAAATTTCTTAGGGATCGGTTTGTCACATTTGGGGAAGAAGTGACTCCTCTGATTCCTGATAATGTGGTAAGTAGAGTTAAAGAGATTGAAGCATTTGCATGTTGTCCCATCCCTAAGAAAATCAGCATAAAGGCACCAAACGATGTTAACTCCAAAAGTAGGTGCAAGAGAATAAAGCCAGGACAGAAGGTAAAGACAGATGCGAAGAAAGACGAGAATGTGGAGAACAAAACAAAGGTTCCACGCATGTGTAGGTCATGCAAGGAGATGGCATACCATGATAGCCGCAATTGCCCTTTGAGGACGACAGCAAATTGAGCAAGGTATGTCAATAAAATTGTTCTCGGAATTTGTCAATTTATTTTGTTACTAACTATCTTGATTGTTTCATTGTCGCTTCATTGTCAGGGTGTAGCATGCCACCAAGGAGGATAGCATTCCAGCAAGGAGGCTATACCATTTTCTATGTTCTGTGAAGCCTAGCAGTTGGTTGCAAGGATGCGGTAGGGATGCCACACCATCTCCAAAGAAAAAGAGAACCAAGAAATTGACACCCAAGATGTTACTTCAAATGTCAAATGAAATCGGTTTATGAGTATATCTATAATTTCGGAAACCTAATGTGTGTGTAACAAAAACAATGGATGTTACTAGTAATGGTGTTTCTGGTATTAGCTATTATGTTGGGAACCTAATGTCATCACAACTATGGCAATGAGATATATTTTGCTTGTGCAATGCACGAATATTATCAAGCTTGAGTCATGATGTGAAAGTATGTGGCTACATTCTGTACTTGGTTTCTCATTCTAATTTGATCATATGCGAGTACTTTGTTGCTGTGTGTTCCAGATTTTCTCATGCTTCAGTTTATGAATAGTATCAGTTTTCTCAATGAGTGAGTGCATCATTGAAGCTAATCTCAGTTTTCTCAATGAGTGAGTATTAAAACCTATAGTTTCTTGTGTTCCAATTTCCAAGTCATTGTTTCTATTATGAGTACTTTGTGTGGGAATTCATGAAACCTAAAATCCAAATTTTTGAGTCCTAAATCCTTCATTTTGGAGACAATTTCAGAACACATAAAATTATCCTAAAAGGTACCAATACGGCAAAAATTTCCAAAAATGCCACATGAAGAATTAGGTGGTGGGGCCATGGTAAGTTGGCAACAAATCTTTCATGCTCTATTATTGATTAAGGATGGTAGTTTTAAAATTTAATGTTCGAACTGGTTTGAACCGGCACAATCTTTTGTATATGCAATAAGTATATATTTATATGTATGTATTTAAATGGATAAGACATGTTTGCAGGAAGGGTTTCTAATATGTTCGGTTTAACACCGGTGTGGCGCTATGAAGCGTCACACAACACCCTTGCTGGTGGAGACACGCGAGCAAATCAATCGGGAGTCGTGTCTCGAAATTGACCTGACGCTGTAAAAGCGAAACATCAAGGCACAGGGGGGACACAAGGACGGCAAGGCGACAGATGTACAGAGGAGGGAGTGTATCTTACCTAGAGTAGTCATGTGGTACTAAACTTCCCACATTCCAAGTCACATGAAATCATCAAACCTTAATTTCTGAAACCTTTCGTCCTAATTTTCGAGATCTAAACCCTTAATTTGTCAAGACAATTTTGAAACATATAAAATTATGAAAAAATTACACAATCAAGTACAATGTATAAGGAGCCTTGAAAAAACTTATAATTTTTTGACTTCATTTTCTATATTAAAAAATTTCTACAAACAACATACTTAAATAAATTTTAGAGAAAAAAATAATACCTGAAAAAATTCTGAAAAAATTACACAAACAAGTACACTGTGCTGGGAGGCTTCACAAAAAATTTTATAATTTTTTGAGCTCATTTTCTATATTTAGAAATTCCTCAAAAAAATATTCTTAAATAGATTTTCTCTCTCTGCTTGGATTTGCGTGCGCCGGGGGTGGGAGGAGCTGCTGCCGTGGGGGACGGCAACAGGTGCCTGCTGCCGTGCCCAAGGGTAGCAGGTGCCCTGCTGCGGTTTCCGGCCGCAGCATGAGGAGAGAGGTGGTCAAAATTGGAATTCTACGTCTAGGAAGGCTACTTTAGAAATTTGAGTAGTCTCGTAGGGCCAATAGTATCCAAAATTCTGATTTCACGGTGCAACGCACGTACGCGGCCCGGTTTTCCGCATTTTCCACCTGCTTTGGGCCATTCGAGCCTTTTCTTGTGCTCTGCCGTGCAAACCGGTAATATGCTTCTCTTGATTCTTGGAGAACCTCCAACGTTTCCGTGTTATTAATAAAACCAGCAGTACCAACCTAGTACTAGTAGTGCGCCTGCCTAAGAACAACATGAATGCAGCTGCCGTATCGATCGGCGAAGTTTATATTCGCTGACCTGTTCATTTTGTGATGGTTTGTGATCTTCGGTTTTTAGCTCTCTGTGCAGTCTCAAGTCCCAGCCTAGTGCTCATGTAGCATTCTGTTTTGGCGTAAACGGGAAAAAAATTCTATGGGGCACCGTTCCAGTGAGACATCTTCTCGTGAGCCATCCGATCTACTTTACGTCTATGCGCTACAGTAATATCATACGAAATCCAACGATAACGGGAAGAGACCTCATGTGGGACGGGGCCCGAAAAAATTTGCTTCCGGCGTAAACGAAGGCATCCGAACAGAAAAACTACACATACGAAGGCGAGGTCCACACTCCACACAGAAATGGCTGCTTTGGAGCCTTGGAGGGGAGCGTTAAAAGTAGGTAAAACCTAACCTCAACTGGGTGGTAGCTTTTAGTTGGCGTTCTCTCGTGCATGTGCAGGGCCTCCCATGCAAGATACAACCGAGAATGAAATGCTCAGGTTTATCTGCTCACGCCCTCACGACTAACCAAAAGTGATTGCTTTGTTGTAGAACAACGGCAACGTGATGTGTCATTTCAACTTCGATTCTCTTTTGCACGTCCATGAAATAACCCAAATTTTTGGGTTTTCAAAAAATTTGGAGGCTTTTGGTTTAAATTCTATATTCTTTCCCTTTTTGGAAAATCCACCCAAAACCCACTTTCCCTTTTAGGAAATTCCGCTTTCTCTTAGCCGAAAACGGCTTCCTCCACTCGGTCGCCTTTCTTCTTCCTCCTCCTCCTGCGTCATCTCCGCAACGTCACCGCCGCCAGCACCGCCTTCGTCATCTGCCACCTCCCACGCCACCGCATCACCTCCACAAGCTTCTACCGCCCATGCCGCCTCCACCTCACCCCGCCACCCATGACGCTGCCCACGCCGCGCCTTGCTCCCACCGCCTCCCTGTTGCCGCCGCCCTATTGGCGCCACCACCTTCCCCTTGGCTATAAAAGTCGCCCCTGGGCTAGCCTTCATCACCACCTCTCACCCCCCCCCCACCTCCCTTTCCCTCCCATCGCTGGAGCCCGCCGAATTTTGAAGAAATCCCGCCGCCTCCTCCATCCGTCCTCAACGAGCCAACGCCAAATTCCCCACCCCCATCCACCCAAGCTCCAAATCGATGCCACGGTAAGCACTGCCTCGCTGCTTCGCTCCTTTCCCCCACCTCCCCCATCACCCATTTCCACCGGAGCCTCGCCGGCACCGCTCCTCACCACCGCCGCTTCCATGGCCACCGCCGCCAAGCCGCCGCACTCCACCCCAAGCACCCACACCACCACCATCGTGATCCTCTCCACCCCCTGATGCTTCTCCGCCCTTTGCCTTGGCCGGTGCGCAGCCGGAGCGCCGCCGCACCGCCGTCTTACCTCGGTCGTGCGCCATGGCCGCCGCCACCCCCTCTCCGCACCTCCTCTGCTCCCCTAAGTCCACAAAACGGGATCCCCTAGCCTCTGTGGTGCTCCCCACACCACCCACTCCCACCACCGTTATCGTCATCGCCATGGCTCGGTTGGTGAAGGCGTTCGCCTTCGTGGGTGGAGTCTCCCTAGGGCTGTATGGAGTTAAAACCTACCGGGTAGATGCTAGAAAGGTTGAGCAGTGAAAAGGCTTTGTTATCCCAAACTCAGTCGCACGCTAACGTGTTGCGTGTCTATAGCTTGACAGTATGAGTTTGAGATATCTTGTGGGTAAAGTTGGGCAGCTCTGTAGAGTGATTATTTAAAGGTATTCGAATACGCTGTGCTTCCGGTTAATGAAGCTATGTTAATGGGTGATTCCAGTGCATGAGGCATAAGTAGAGTTTTTGAGATGGTAAGTTGGTAATTGAGTTTGTTGAGAAACCCCTAATGTTATTATTTATTATTGTTTTACTGTTTTAAAGATAAATTGATTTAACTGTAAATTACATCCACATATGCCTGTTAAGGTAAACCCTAACCATCCATTGAACTCATTGCATGTAATTATTTAACTTTTTCATGTGGCTTGTTGAGTACATGTAACACCCTGATTTTCAGAGCCTTTTTGAAAATTTTCAAAATAAAAAGAACCATTTGGTTTTGATGAGAATTCAAAGCTTAAACCTGAGAATTTCAGAATTTGAAGAGTTTAAAATGACTAAGCTAAACTTCAACTAATCCAAAGCTTAGTTCTTTTGGTGTTGCTCTAGCTCTCTAGAGCTATCTCTCCTCTTTTCCTTTCCTCTATCCTATATTTGGACATTCTTATATGTCCGCATCGTCCCTCTTGTTGGACCTCGATTGTTGTTATTTCTCCCTTGTCTTTGCGGGTCCTTCCTCTCCCCTGAAAATCTCTCTCTATTGAGACCTTTTGTCTAGTCTACCTCTTTGGTCCAGACCACCTTTGGGTCGGGACCTCTCTCTTAAGCTTTCTTTTGTTAGTTTGGACCTCTTGAGGTTTAGGCTTCCTTTGGAGCTAGACCTCCTCTGAGGTCTAGATCATCCTTGTGGCTTTAAACCACTTTCCCTTTTATTTGGGAACTCTCTTCAGATCAGATCCTCTCTGTGTCCAGACCTCCCCTTTGGTTTGGGCCGCTTTGGATCTCTTTGTTGGTTTGAATCCCTTTTGTTCAGACCTCCTTCCTGTGTTCAGACTTTTTCTAAGTCTAGACTTCCCGGATGATTAGACCCTTTTGTATGCCCAAACCTCCTTACCACTTGGACCTCACCTATGGTGCGGATCTCTCATTTGTCTTGATCTACTTGATGTCTGTATCTCTTTTTTATCATAAACCTCATTCTTTGTTTGGGTATACTCTTATGCTAGACCTCCCTGTCCTTTGACCTTATCCTAACCGCCCAGACCTCCTCCGGGCAGGTCTAGACCGTTAAGATGTTCCTTGATCGTATCTGAGCCATCCAGACCTCTTTCAGAGGTGATCTAAACCGCTGCGACCTCCTTTGATCATCATCTCTGAGCCGCTCAGATCTCCCTTGCTTATTTTCTTGATCGTCAGGATCTCTCCTGACTTTTGATCTTGACCGTCAGACCTCCTCCTTATGAGATCGGCCCGTCAGACCACCCTTCAGGGGTCTGTCCTCGGGACCATCTCGTGGGTGTCTTTCGGACCTTCATCCATGAGACCTCCCCTTGTGTGTCCTTTGGACCTCCCTTTGTCTGGATCCCAACCGTCCGGACCTCCCTTGCAGAGATCTCAGCATCAGGACCTCCCATGTCCGGACCTCCTGATGAGCTTTGGACCTCCTTTAGGTTCCAACTTCCCTATGATGTTCGAGACCCTTATAGTGCGGACCTCCCTTTGTGGTTAGACCTTGTGGTTTAGACCTCTCTTGATTTTTGCACCTCATATCCTTAGACCTCCTTGTGGCCTTTAGGACCTTTTGTCCTCAAATACCTCCTCTGTGGATCTCCTCGCGGGACCTCCTCCTTGGACTGTTCCCTTTGACCAAGCTGTTCACCCTTTTGATGGTTTCCTTGGCTCTTAAGTGCATTTGATGTGGGATGAGTCACATTAAATGCTGCCATCTACCCTTGTCCTCTTTTCTACTTTTTGTCACATCCCTTGCTTTCTTTATCCTTTCTAGTACCTTGGGGTAGTTTGCCTTTGTACCAGTACACTGAATTCGGTCACCTTCTTTTTATAATGCTTCCATTCTTTTCCTCCTTTAAATAGAGCATCGGGGCACCTTTGCCTCATTGTTCTTCATTTAGGCCTCTGCTCTCTGTTTGAGGAGCTCTCCAAGCCCAGTTCGGACCCCTCTGGGCAAGCCCTTCAACCGTCAAACCTCCTCCCAAGGATCTTCTCTGGTTTTTCTTTTAGTATCATCCTCTGCTATTTACCTCTTGCTCAGTTCATCCGGATTTCATTTGGATCTTTATTTGCTTTGCTTTGTATCGTGTAGATCTTGGCGTTCCAGAGAGCCAGAGCTGTGTGAGAGAATAGAATCTTAAGCTACCAAGCAAGAGGCAAGTTACACTCTTGATCATATTGCACCCAGTTTCTCAAATTATTTATGTTCAATTTCAAAGTATAATGCATGCTTATTTCTACCAAGTTATTTCAATACCTGTCTTTAAACACATAGTTATGCCTATCTCTTTCATATGGCCGACTTTGATGTTGTACCCAACTTATTGTCCCCATTAGGCAAAATCTGGTTGATACAATAATGTGAACCAGGAGCATTGTAAAACCAAATACTTAGACTTGCTTAGACCAAAAATGCTTGATTTGGGAAATCTTTACCTTCATGACCAACTATTGTTTAAAATGTGTTAACCATGACATTGGGGTGTCATGGGCGTATGGAAATATTGCTGGGGAAGGAAAGAAAAGGAAAATGGAAAATGGATTTGGACTTGGGCGAAATGGTTGGCTTGGCTGGTGCAAGGTTTGTGCACAGACTCTATCCTGAAAAAGGTGGAGGTCCAGGGGTATGTGTTTGTCGCCCAAGTCAGTTGAGGACCGGTCTTTGAGCCGCCAATGCTAAGTCTATAATGGGCTATGCCAAACAGTGCAACCACATGTCTCCAGTGTGGGGTGTGGGACCTAGCTAAGTAATTTGAGAACTTCCACCGCATGATTAATCCAATTGGAGGAGTGGGAGGTCTTCTACGGCCAAAATGGTCTTTTATGACCTATGTTCCCCTTGGTACAAGAGGGGCCCAGATCTGCATGAGTGAATCCAAAGGAGGCGAAACCTTAGCAAGGAGAGGCGTGGTGGGACAATGCATTTTAAAGGCTTTGTCATGAACTCTAGACCTCTTACCTTTGGTAGTGAGAGGTGGCACTCATGTGAGCCAAACAAACTAGAGGAATCATGTCATGTGGGTAAAGTGTGCAACCTCTGCAGAGTTAAATCTATTGAATAGCCGTGTCATGTTATGGGCGTCTTGGCGGCTGACCACTCGAGTTAGATATTGGTTTTGGGATTCCAAAAGTGTTTAATAAACTGTTTTGGGATTGCTATCCCATGGGTTGTGGGCGGGGAGCCTTGTGACGGAGGATATCCTTCACCATCTTATGATGAATGTTATCCAAGCTGAAAAACTGATTTGATAAAATGAATTTTAACTATTGTATTCTTGCCTTAGAACCTAATACATGTATTTGAAAGAAACTTGGCTTTATGCAAATCAACCATATTAAGCCTTTCTTTGTGATATCCATTATGCATGTCATTTTTTATCTAACGGGTGTAACTTGCGAAACACGGTTGTTGTGCTCACTCTTGCTTCTTCTTTGTCTTTAGCGGGTATGGAAGCTTTGGGATAACCTTCTTTGTGGACCTAGTGGTCTGGAGCGACTAGGATCGCCCTCCAAATAGATTGCTTGTGGTGTATCGGGTGGCTTAAGTGTTTTACCTTCATTGTATTTTGCTTGTTAGATTGTAAGCTCTCTTGTAAACAACTTCCTTGATATTAATAAAAGTGGGTCGTGTTGCAATGCTATCACCCTTGTTCTTTGTGAAGAGCTAGCCATGATCCTTGGGACTAGCTCGGTATGCACAGGAACCACGAGTAAGCTCAGTCCTCCCCGACCACCCTCAGGGTTGGACGTGTGTGTGGTTCTGTGGTGGTCTCAGCCCTCCACGACCTCCTCTGGTAGGTCGTGGGTGGTCTTAGGATGACCACAGAGCTCCACGACCTCCCCTAGTCTGGCCGTGGCAGGTCTGCGGGGTGCTCCATAGCTCCACGACCTCCTCGGGTTTGTCCTCTGGACTTCCGGTGGTCTCTTGGACCTCTGGGAGGTCTTAGTGGGCTGTCCGAGAGGTCCTTTGAACCTCTGGGAGGTCCTGATGGACTTTCCAGGAGCTCTTGGAGGACCTCTCGGGTGCCCTAGGGTTTGGTCGCTACAGTACAGAAGTTGTACTTATTCTTGCATAATCTGTAAAATCATCTACAGAGGAAATCTGGGAAAATCTCGAGGATCTTGATGAAGAAGGCTTTGGCAAGATCACCAGACAACGGTGATTACAGTTTTTAGGTCTCGACTGCATTCAAGCGTGCCTGTGGTTTGCTGTTCTTTTGTCTTGTATTATATTAAATTTGGGCTTGGATGCCCGTGTCAGTGCAAAAACTGGTTGTTAAGCCTGAATCTTGTATAATAAAATGTTGGTTTTTGTTGTAAACGAAAGCTTGCTTGTGACACTGTTTACTTTGCAACTGCACATCCTAGACGGTTGTGAAGAGTTTAACGATCCTGAAAATCAGGGCTGTTACAGTCCAATCTAGAACTAGGTAATCACGTAAGTAGCGAGAAATAAGGCCAGTTTGGAACGTAAAAATTTCATATGAACCAATTAAATTCTTACATGAATACATAAATATTTCCGCATTCCAAACCAGACCCAGGATGATCGAAATTTTTGCTATAACTCCGTTTGCACCATTTGGGAAGACATGCGCATGTTTCTTGTCTACAACAGATAACCGATATATTGGTAGGGCATGCATGTTTCCCCATCAGGCGACAGAGCCTTGTCACCAAATAAATTGGTAAAAGAGTATTGTTTGGCCGACAATCTTGTCGCTGATTTATTTGGCCGATAGGCTTCTGTCGTCAAATCATTTTACGACAGAATATCTATCGTCGAATGAATTCGCGACAGAATCTCATTTATGTGATTTTATTAAATGGATGTTTATTTCTGTAATTCTATTAGAAATATATTATTTAAAAATAAATGCATAAGAAATGGCGCCTGGGACACGAAACCCACTGCATGCAAGCGTAGAACATTGCCCATCCTCCTGCCTCGAGCTCCTCCCCCACCGCGTTCCGCTTCCGCAAATCCGCTTAAACCCTACAATTAATTCACTCACCACTACATCCCCACTAATCCCCCACCTCACCTCCCCCACCACCTTTCCCCCTCCTCTCTTCCCAAATCGAGCCAAGAACACCTCCTCCTCCTCCTCCTCTCTGTCTCTCTCTCTCAAGCTTCCTCCCATGGGCGCACTTCTCCGCTGCCTCCTCCTCTCCCTCGCCATCCTCGTCACAGCCCGCGGCGCAGTGGCGGGCAGGCTGTCCACGTCGTACTACCACCACAGTTGCCCGCGCGTCCAGTAGATCGTCGCCGCCAAGCAGCGCGTCAACCTGTCCACGGCGGCGGGCACGCTGCACCTCTTCTTCCATGACCGCTTCGTCTCCGGCTGCGACGCCTCCATCCTCGTCTCCCCGCTCTCCTCTGACCGGTCCTCGGAGTGCGCCGCGGAGATCAACCTCTCACTCCCGGGGGATGCCTTCGATGCCCTCGCCGCGCTAAAGCGGCGCTTCGAGATCGCATGCCCTCGCCGCGGTCTCTGGCGACATCCTCATGGCGGTCGCGCGTGACCTCGTGGGGATCCTCGGCGGGCCATGCTTCCCTGTCGCGCTCGCCCGCCGCGGCACGCGCAACGTCGAGGAAAACCTCCCCCGCACCAACATGTCCATGCACGCCATGACGGTCCTCTTCGCGCACAAGGGGTTGACGTCGTAGGAGATGGTCGTGCTTGCCGGCGCCCAAACTGTCGACTTCTCCCACTGCTCCGAGATCGCACACCGGTTGTACAATTTCAGGAGCGCCGACAGCTACGACCCATCCCTGAACCCGGCGTTCGCACGGACGTTGCAAAGCTCCTGCGCCAACTACAAGAAGGACCCCACCATCTCCATCTTCAATGACATCATGACGCCCTGGGATTTTGATAAGCTCTACTTCAAGAACCTGCCTCGGGGCCTCGGGCTGCTCACCTCCGATGCCGCACTGTGGGAGTACAAGCCCACCAGGGTGTTCATCCAGTGGTACGCCGACAACCGGACAGCCTTCTTCGAGGACTTCGCCAAGGCGATGTAGAAGCTCGGGACCGTCAGTGTCAAGACGGGACGGCAGGGCGTCGTGAGGAGGCATTGCGACGTCCTGAACTGATTGGAAATCGCATTCGACGGCGCTTTCTGATGTGTATTGTGGCTAGTGAAATTCGACAATTTAGGCTTTTAGATACATAGAATGGAAGGTGAGTGTGATGAAGGCCAGCCAATTCACTAATTCAGCGGCATTTCTTTCTTTTCCTGCCTCACCGTTGGCGTTTTCAGATACACGTCATTATCGCTGATCATGTGCATTGTAACATCCAGTCGTTCTCTCGGTCCGAGCTCTGGGATGGAACATTTCTCCATCAGAAACTAGAGTCTCTGCCACATACAGTAGGAGAGCCGGACGGATATAATCGATGTGCTATACCGTCACCCATTGCTCAAAGCCTCAAACCGCCAAGTGCTGCTGTATGCTCAGTAGCTCACTGCTGTTACACACTGGCTTACACAGCTACTGGTGTACACAAACTAGGCATAATCTCGCGTAAAAAGGCACACGCCCACACCAAAGGTCCAAGCACAAACAGACGGCAGAGTAGATTGTCTGGGCGGTAGAATTGGACCAGCACGACATGAGCCTCCCGTTGGCACATGGAAGGGAAAGGCGGCATTTGCTGCTGCTTTGTTTTGTACTGGAGAGCGCTTCTTGAGGACAGCATGGGGACGCACCCTTAAATCGGCCAACCTGGGCGGGCTGCTCTGCTCTGCTCAACCGCCGTAAACAGTGTAAGGCCGGTTCTCGTCGGGTGAAGCTTTTGGTTGCATTTTAATAGTGGATCTCAAGGCACAGGCTACTGCCGTTTAAAGCTTAGGCATCCCCCCATCTGATGGAACGATCCTGGTAATAAGTTCTGCCGGGAAAGGAAGCATCTGGGGGCTGCATCAACAGTATAATCTTCCACACACAAACCTAGAGATCATAAATCCGTAATCCCCCAGAGACTGGTAAACTCGATGGCCAATGCTATTATCAGGCATAAATAATGGATTGAGATTAGTTGTCATTCTCATATGTTCCCAAAAGACCAAAATCCAGATTGGCAACGGCGCTAAACCATATATCCACCTGTTTCAAAGCCCGCTAGTCGAACAATTACAGCAGGGGAGCAGACCGTGAATGATAGAACTGAAGTGTCAGCTGATATAGGACTTTACACGAATCAAGAAAGGCGCCTCATGAATCTATCAGCAACAAAAAGACTTTAAGACAAACGACGACTGAGGATATACAAGATCTGCAATAATTCATGCTTACACCAAATAACTTGCATTTGCCGGCAAATGTTGCAAGAGCATGCTGCTCATCTTTGCCGTTGTTTTGAATAAGGTGCCACTGCAAGGAGAATCTTCTTCCTAGGGCCCTGATCCATCAAAATAATATCACATTAGTTTAAACTACAACAAACAACTAGTCCAGAAAACAAAGTCTAAATTAGCCTAGTACAACAATTCATATTTGAGATGCTCTCGCTATATTTTCAAGGTAATAATTGTTGGAAAACCATGAGCTTGGCCCAGCAGCCGGCCCATGTATGGATGCCCCATCCAAAACACTAGCAAGGTCTTTAAACTATAAATAGAGGTACTAGTCATTGTAAAAGACGGATCGTTTGAAGAAGGAATAAATAAAAATAATACCCCTTGCACATTTGTCTCTCCGTATGTTCAATCTGCTATTTGTTCTTGTATTGCTTGATATGATTCTACATTTGTCTACGAGGTGATCGTTCGGATTAGACTCGCCAGCGACGGTTCCTCAATAATAATTAAGGTCTTCTTCCATTATGTGGGTTCAATTACTAGAAGCATGGTAAACAATTTTCTGGGGAAAAAAACATAGCATATAATGCAGCCACTCTTCCCAACAGCAGTTAAATGGAATGGTGGGTCTATCAACCTGGGTTGTGCTGCAACTCATGTCTAAACACACAAACAGTAGCATAGGCCCTGTTTGTTTAGGCTTTCTTTTCTTCTTAAAAGCGAAAAAGACAAAGCCTAAACAAAGGGGTGGCCTTTTCAACTGGCTTATGAAAAGCTTAAACCACTTTAAGCCTATAAGCCATAAGCCAGTTGAGGGGTGTTTTTTTTCAGCTTTTGTAGGATGGAAATAGGCCTTTGCCACTCAACTTCATCGAAATTACCCACCAATGCCATCGTATATAAGCCAAAGCCTTTCACCTCCTTCCTCCTGCCCACCCGATATTTTCCCCTTCGATTCCTGCTCCCCAGGCCGCTGCCTTCCTCCCTCGACCCCGCGCCCACCGCTGCCGGCCTCCCTCGGTCCCCAGCCCGACACCGCCGCGTCCCCTCGCCCGACGCTACCACCTCCCCTCACCTGACGCCCGCTTCCCTCTGCCCAACGCCTCCCCTCGTCTGCCACCTCCCCTCACCCTCCATCGGCCGCCGTCCTCCCTCGACCTCTGCCGGCCTCCATAATCCACAGATCCAAACTGCTAGATCAAGCTTTTCTTTGGTTGGTTTTGAAGAAAAGCATTCTGACAAAGGACAATCTGAAGAAGAGGGACTGGAATGGATCACATAAATGCCAATTTTGTGGCATGAATGAGAGTACTGATCACCTCTTCTTGCAGTGTCCATTTGCCAGATTTGTATGGAATATTGTGAGATGTTCTTTTGGTTTCAGGGATGTTCCACTAAGCATGGATCATTTGAGACAATTCAGAGCTCCTATGAAACAGCTAGTTACTGTTGGAGTAGCAGTTGTATTTTGGACCATATGGAAAAGTCGGAATGATGCTTGCTTCAAAAATAAAATGCCTTCTGATCCTCTCTTTTATTTATATAACTTGTCAACGGATGAATTACTGGGCTCAGCTGCAGAAAAAGGAGTGAGGCACAGAAGCATTGCCCAGGGGAGCAAGGTTGCTTAAGCAGGTGGCGGTGGAAGTTTTCAATGCAAGCAGAGGATGGAGACCTGGCACAGCAATAGAAATTGGGAGGATTGTGAAAGGATCGTGTGGTTGTTAATCAGAGATTCTGTAGCTTTTCAGAAAACTGTTTGGCATCTAATTTGGGTTTTTCTTTCGTCTCTTGTTGTATAACCTCTACAGAGGAATGCTGGCAGTCTGTAGGAGGTAGTTTTTTTTCTTCTGTTGAGTTTCCTCTAGGGGTAAAGTCAGTAGGTCTTTCTCTGTTTTGTTAGTACTTTCAGAACTTATGTAGAACTGTACAATTTCTAATAATATAAATTTGAGGTTGTCCACTCTGTTTAAAAAAAGGCATTTGTCTTTCTATATTAATTTCTGTCATTACGCAATGCCCAAAATTTATACATGCATGTACGTTCAAATTTGCAATTTATTTGGTTAGGCCTTAATGCACACATGCATGCACGTACGAGCGATATCTATTTTGTTTCATATGTACACTTGAACGTATCGTCGTATTTTTTCAATTCACATGCAAAAATATGTTTAAATACATGCATAAACAGGTTCTCCACCTCAAGGGCAATTCAGACTTTTTATCCTTCACACACCACTCAATAAGCCAACAGCCCATAAAAAGCCGGATTACCAAATACCTTAGCTCGGCTTAAAAGCTAAGGGGCTTATAAGCTGATTAAGCAAAAAAACTAGCTTTAAGCTATAAGCCAAAAAGACTAAGCCTAAACAAACATCGCCATAGCATTATTGAATCGGCTTAATATTGGCATGTTCGGTTGCTTACCATATTTTGCCACAATTCTATACCAAAAATGTGGCATGCCACAACTGTGTGGCTAGCAAATAGTTGGCAAAAAAACTCAGTCTATGACATGTGGGGTACAATGCTAAGAAAGTGCGGCATGCCACAAGTTTGGCAAATATGAAATAACCAAACACTAGCCTAACAAAGTCAAACATGCCTAACTCATGCGTGGCAACTTGTGGCAACAAACCAAACACCCCCTCTTGATCAGCCAGCAAGTTGCTAGCAGGTGTTAGGCAGCACAACAACACAACCCTCTTGATCAGCAAGTGATGTGGTAGTTGTCTCGAGCCCACTCTGTGTACCCAGTATGTTCAATGGATGGCCGAATATGATCATCAGCTCTGTCGCACCATTTCTATAAAAAAATGCTAAACACATTTGATGATCGATTTAGTTTGCTAACAGAAAGAGTAGAATTTAACTTCTTGACAGAAAAATGAACCAAGAAGCCTTTTGACTACATATTTCAAATGAACTTCAGCTACAGTCCCTTCATTCAATTTTAATGGCTAACCGCAACAGTACTGAATTAACAACAAACATACTCAGAAGCAGAACATCACAATGTATTATGTAAAGATGCTAAAATGATTTAAAAGACATAAGTTACCATTGGTACTCCTATTTCTTTGAGGTCGCTATCTCCCATCTGCCTCAACGCAGCCATATCCACCTGCAAACAAGTGAATAATAGGGGGGGGGGGGATGAACTACTGTCAGTAATCACTCCACAAAGATATTTTGCTTCAAAAACATATGTACGAATGTACTCTCGTCAACTCAAGCCAATGCTCGAATGGACTGAAACATATTCTGGATCTCGCATAAACGGGAAAAAACGTATAATGGTGACAGGTACTTGGAACATCCAATAGGATGTAGCCAACAGAGGAACAGGCTGAGACATGAAATTGTATTAATGGAATATTTTAAATGTAGTGCATAGTATTTACCCATAAAAAGATTATAAAAATTGGAAATGAATCAAGAAGTAATGGAAAAATCACCTCCTCAGCCTGAAAGAGAACAACATACTTCTCAAGTCCCAGTGAATTCAGCAATCCAGTAACTGTTAGTGGTACTTCTATCTGCAAAATTGCACAGAACAATGTCAGAAAATTCCAAGAGCAAATGATAGTTAAATATTGCATAACCAGAAACTGACTAATAAAATTGGTGTGACATTCGGTTAGTGGTTAACATAACTAACTCTTACATGCAGTGTTCCCCTAGGCGCTAGGCGCAGCCCTCCCGCCTAGGCCACGATTAGGCGCTAGGCGCTGGTCTGCCGCCCGACTAGTGCCTAGCACCTAGGGAAACACTGCTTACATGGATAACTAACTATGGCACACTGACTAGAAGTTCAACTATAAGCCTGTAATGATTGTTTAAGTTGAAATAGGTTTCTTTCTTTGATAATAATAGTAAAGTTCAATGTATTGTATAGGTATATCCGTATATGTGAACAATCATGTTTCAACGATGTTCACTTCAGAAGGTCTTTATGTTCTACTGAGCAAACAAATAACTGCAATGATAGGCAAATACATGACTAGAACCTAGACAAAGTGCAAGATCAACCTTATTGGCAGAGATATATTTTGATAGGTTCACCTTCAAGTTTCAAAAACAAATGTCAAGTTTCATAGCGCCAACAGCATTATAGAGCAGACAATAGATGTTGGTTTCAAAAGCAACTTGAAAATGTCAAGCACAAATAAAGTGAGGAATTTTGCTCTAAAGATTTCTTTTTTCTCAGAAGCCTGACTAAATTCAGATATATGAGAGTGAGAGGAACTGTAAATACAAACCATCACAGGGGCAGCAGGCAGAACTGTGCCAGACGGCGTGACTCCATTAGCTGGCTGTACAGTATCAATAGAAATGGTAGATTTGCCAGCGTAAGGTTGTGTTCTTAATGTTCCAGGAGCATCTCTTGTGATAAGACTTGAAGCTCTTTCGGTACCGACAGATCTAAGGGATGGCATGGACCTCATCTGGTCATAAGTTCTTGGGGGAGACACATCTCTCCGAACACTTGTAAGCTTGTCTGGAGACCTGTGCCTCAAACCATCAGCTGTCCACGAGGAATAAGGTTTTCTTGAAGACTCCGACTTGAACAAATCATCTGCACTTCTTGCAGAAGGCATTCGGCTTACAAGAGTAGGTGCCCTTGACTCTGGGACTCTCCCCCTCAAACCATATCTAGACCTTGAGTCTGGGACCTTATCTCTCGCATCATACCTAGACCTTGACTCTGGAACATGCCCTCTTGCATCATATCTAGGTGGATTCTTAGAATTCCGGGAAAGCTTTTCACGGAGATCCACTCCATTCTGTTCTGCACCACCATTGCTCCTCTGGGACAAGCCTTTCCTCATAAGCTTCAGTCTTAAATCATTCCTACCAACCTGGCGATCTTCAAATATTATGCAGCCCAACATGTGCAAGAAAAAAGAAGTGTCAGACAGGGCCTATTTACATCCTAGAAAATTGGATACTGGAAATGAAATGTTTATCATCATCTAAACCATCGTCTCCATGCTGTGAGCTATTGCTTTCTGTTTGTTGTCTGCAAAGAAGTTGAAAATTTTGGCATAAGAACGTAAACTTTCTAAACAATCACTTACAATAGATGCTCAAATTGAGGTCTACAATAGAAACAGTCATACAGTAAGCTAAAGCTTGGAGCATAAGTGAGGTAATGAAAATAAATACAGTAAATGGACTTGCACATCCCATGATCTTTCAATAGAAAGTACTTTCCAAATAAAACAAAGTAAAGCAATAAACCAAAGCTATCAAATATGTTTTAGGGTAATTAATAAAATGAATGTAAAGTGCAAGGAGAAACATGCAGTGCAGCACACTTCATTGAATAAAACAAAAAAAAAAGTGGTATGCATGCCCATATACATATAGATCGAGTAATTTGCTGGGAAAATGGACAAGATATTAGATATCACATAATTTAAGATTATATACTGAAATTGATGCTGCAGTAAAACAGAAAACTGCACAGCACTAAATTGAAAGTCACATGCTTAATTTTATATAAAAAATATTAGCGCACTACTAATAAATTTGATGACAAAAATATTGACGAACATTCTAAATGATGGTCTGATGGAGTTCTACTTGACCGATGAACATATAAACAGTGACAACAACATGTATAAAAAGCATTTAGACTAGTTTAAGTGGCTGAAAAATTAGCACTGTACAACTGAAGCCATTACACATAATAGGGGGCGAACTCACTGTTCCCCTAGGCGCCCGCCTAGACCGCCTAGCCGATGTATCCCACCTAGGCGGCGTTTAGGCGCTAGGCGCTGGTCTACCGCCCGACTAGCGCCTAGTGCCTAGGGGAACACTGGGGCGAAGTACCATAAAGGAATTCATTCTATCACCATATGATATGCAAAGAGTATATTACACATAATAGGGGGTGAAGTACCATAAGGGAATTCATTCTATGACCATACAATATGCAAAGAGTATATTACCATCTAGTTAATAAATTTGCAACACTTATTTCAACGAAAAATGGATACGGTAGATCCAAGAAAATATACCTTTTGTTTCTCCGCTGGCTGTCATACAGATCAGAATCAACCACATTACTTCCTAACCTATCTCTCACAGATCGCTTTCTTCCCGATAATGGCACTTCATCATCATTACCGATATCGGATATAGCTCGCCTTTTGACAACCTGCAACCAACAATATAAACATGGTGAAACTGAAATTAATAATTCATGCAGATTTCCGAAGACTTAACGAGCAAAAGGTGTGCAAGCAATGGAAGGCATTAGCATCCACACAGCTAGCATTCACATCATGGAATAGTTTTAAAATAAGTATTGATTAATCTAGCAAGATAGTTACAAGCACTCCATCATTCCAGAGGATCCTAATAAAAATAAAAAGCCATGACATCAAGAGGTAGCCTGAGCAGCTGAGCGAAAGGGAAAAAAAGATTAAAATGCAAACAGGAATAAGATGGCATTTACATACATCATAGAACTTAACCACTAACATCATACATCCTTTGGATTAAGGATGTGCCAGTAACAGGTGATAATCATCAAAACAGCCAACAGATAGTAATAATTTATTATGGAACAGTACATGCCCTAAACAAAAATTGCAGGACAACATTTGTCCCACAAACCTCAGTTGTTTCACCTGGTGTTATTTATCTCACATATATGCATATTTGGCAACTAAAGCATATACTTAGTCCATAGCATCAATGCTCCACTCCCCCCCCCCCAAAAAAAACACACAATGTTTCATCCAGCCATACACCCATCACAACACTTTTCCCCCCAACATCAGCATTTCATCCCGCCAAACACCCATCACAACCGGGCAAAATAATTAATCCCACAGCAAGCAATGCAAGGATTCCACTCCTAAATCCCATAACATTGGAACATCCATGCATCTCATGGTTGCTCACAAAATCACACCATCATCCCTTGAATGTTAAACACTAACTTTTGAACCTTCGGCAGAGATGAAAACTGAAGCCAAGAGCATGCATCCACCAGATGACGCACGAAACCCCAGCTCCTCCCGCTAGCTTATACCACCCTAAACCAGTGTTCCCCTAGGCGCCCGCCTAGGCCACCTAGACGCAGCCCCGCCGCCACGATTCCGGGCTAATTGGCGCCCTGGGCGCTGACCCGGCCTAGGCGGTCAACGCGAGTCCAAGGCGGACCCAGGCGGCGACATCGAGGTACAAGGCAGAGCTGGGCGGCACCTGGGTTAGAAAGGTTAGGGATTTCATCCCCTCCACCGCATCCACCTCCCCTCCGCCTCGTCACCAGCCAAATCCTCCTCTCCGCCGGCCACCACCACCAAGATTCGTCGCCTCCGGCCTCCTCCAACCCTCGGCGCTGCCTCCTCTCCAATCCCTCCCCCTCCCGTCAGCGCCGCCTCCTCCATGCTTCAACGCCACCCCGTCGCGTCGGCGCCGCCTCCAGCCTTCTCCAACCCCTCCCCATCCCGTCGCCGTCTCCTCCGGGTTTTCTCTGCTTTTGTCTCTCGGTTCACCGCCTCCTCTGATTCTCTCTCGCTCTCGCTGTCGGCAGGTTGTCTTGCTCTGCTCTTGCTCTTTGCTCTTGCTCTGCTTTTGCCCATGTGCTGCTGCTCCCGCTCGCGTGCCCTGCTGTGCCGGTCCGCCTAGGCTGCACCTAGGCGGTCTAGGCGCTAGGCGGCCAGTGCCCGCCCCCCTTCCGCCTAGCTGAGGTGAACACTGCCCTAAACTATGCATTTCTCGACACCCCCACCACACTACGATTACGGTAAACTGAAGCTACACAGTGGCACCATGTTTCCGTCGATCCGATCGTACGTTTCGTATCTAATCAACCAAACCGGCACGGCGGCAACGGCACTACAACCGAATCTAAAAAGAAGAGTCAAAATTCAAAACACGGGGCAACCCCACGGGTATTAGAGCGCGGAGATCCGAGGCGACAGCTCACCTGACCGCTGCGGCCGAAGGTGATGGTGATCTGGTGCCTGGAAGACGACGCCGAGGAGGCCATCGCTGCCGCCGCCCAGAGGAGAGCTTCCGCCGTGACCCTGGAGGACCGAGGAGGGCGGCGAGGGAGGAGCAGGCGACGACGCGACGAGGGAGGGGAAAAAGGGCGGTTAGGGTTTGTGGGGAATGGAAATTGGGGCGCGGGGAAGTTTACCTGCGCTTGAGTTGGGAGGGGGAGGGGGAGGGGTTCGCTTTGGTGGCGCACAAGTGCAGGCCTTTTGCGCTTTTTGGATTGACTAGTGATGTGCCGTACGTTGTACTAGAAAATCAATTTTTACATTACAGCTCATCAATCTTCTTATTAGTATTCATAAGTTAAAATTTCTATGTCTTACAACAGAACCAAGAATTACCATCGTATCATATCACGAAGTTGTATTCAGCGCATGTCATTATTGATCACCTCAACAGGCTATCTTCATAACTGAATCACAGTTTTGATGTATATAATCTTAGCAATTTCATGGTATATCTACCAATCCAACAAATGTATGAAGTATGGCCCAGATCATTTTATTGATAGCATAAAGTGCTAGCAATAGAGAACCCATTGCATGCATGACATAGCTTATACAAAAACTATGAAGCAATCATGAAAACAATAGTAGAAAGGGAGCTACCATAGTCTATATTTAACCAACTTCTGTACATTGCAGAAGGTTCACAGCAATCAGGGACAATACAAAAGTTGAACAAAGGTAGCCAATGGCAATGACTTATGATACATCAAATGATCAAATTAGGTCCACATCAATATGGAACCAAAGACACACCAGTTTCAACAAACTTCTAAATAACCAGCACATACAGTATCTCCTCTAAAGTCATCTGCTCCATCTTCATAATCTCAGCAATCTGCCTATTAATTCAGAAAAAAAAATTAGCAAGATTTCTCTAACTCGCACTAAATCATTATAATTAACAAAAAGACTTTCAGTGGAGTACAAAAGGAATATGGATTTCCCTCCCAACTCGAACCGTGAAAACTCTATTCCACTTTGTCGGAAATTATGACTCAGAAAACATTGTAAACTACAATTCTCATATATGGACTATGGTAGCTCCATTCAAATCAAATAGTCCAGAAGTTTGTTAAAATGGTCTAGGATGCTCTTCTGTCACTTTCATGGCCTCCTACAACAATTATCCTGGTGCCATGCTATAAAGGTTCTACACGATAAATTCTTAACAATGTGCTTAACATGCGCACCTTGCAGTAACTATTAAGTATTTCTTAACCAAGTGGTGGTCTGGCACGCACATAGATGCATCCAATAGCTTAAAAACTTGACAGAATAATGAATTTGCATAAATATGGTACAATCGCTTTTTGCAAGGAGGTGAAGATGGTAGACTACCCAGCTACGCTAGCATATTTCATTGACCATGGAGCAATGAAATTGTTCATTTTTTCAGTTCAAACTCATGCTAGCCAAACCAAAGCTGAGTACATGAAGTTGTAGTACAATAATGATAAACCGAAAAATGAGAACAGCAGTGCTGAAATTGGAACACACACAAAATCCACAAAATCTAAAAACTAAGTACAATTATCTAATAGAAAGAAGAGATCATTGCTGGCCTAGAACTAAAATGATAATTCGATAAACCAGCTAAGGCAAAATATGCCATTCTTGTTCTACACAAATACAAGGTAGATGGCATTCAATTAGTAAAAATGTATTGTACTTGCACCACCAAAAGGAACAACTCTAACAATATGTCAAAACAAAAACACCAGCAATAAATTCAATTCTTATTCCATTCAGAGTTTTTTCTTACCACACGCACCATAAACTACAGGGAGACAACAATATACATACAAACTAAAATTTATAGTCATGCGTACATTCACATCATGAAAAGGAGAGGAAAACACTACCTGTTCAGTGCGCGACCTCGAGTGCAAAGGCAGGCACTGCATATTGTTGGTAAAGCAAAGAGTCTGAAGAAGCAGACCTTTTGGGTTGTCAGATGCACAAATCAAAATAATAACATTCAGCCCTCAAACAAATAAGAAAGAATTCTATAGGGAAATAAGACCAAAGATTTGGTGTTCAAAGCTTCGGTACCTATCAGGCACTACAGATCAAAGGAGTTAGACATATCTTCATGACTAAACACAACCAAAGCACCCGAAAATATGTACTCATCAGCTGCCCTCCAATCTTATTCCAATGGGGAAATCAATGAATTCACCTGCACATCTAGAATAAAACTGCAGGTAAACCACTCACCATTTCTCTCAAACTCCATACAGAGCACTTGCATTCTAATCGCATGATCAGGTAGCTCTCCAGCATGTTCATCTGAGAGCACTCCAATTCCAATTGCAACCTCACTGCCAAAGCACTTCAATTAGGACATATTAGATGGATGTGTGTAATCTATGTTACAATAGAAACTCCCTTGTAATTTTTAGGATAATTAGCATGCTTATGTGGACAAAAATAACCACAGATTCAAGTGAAAACATCATCCAGCTATTGAAGATCATACAAGCCACTCTAAAGCCTAAAAAACCTAAATTGCACTTAATTGCCATGCATTAGAACTCCTCAACAGAAATTGTATGGAGGGAACAGCAGAAAGTTACCTCACAAAATCTATATGAAATTGCATAGAACACACGGCTTGTTATTTAGTGATCATTAGATTTTTGGGTTCTATTCAACAGTTTTGCTTCTTTGCTAAAATTGCCAGCCAACACAGATATAAAGTTATTCAGTGTTTTTGCTGAAGAGAAATATCAAAGAAACATGATTCAGTAAAATAACAAACTATATAATCATCATTGTCCATAGGGCAACGAAAAATAAGAGACCACAGAAACTTGTCAGACCAATTAACCATATCCTAAGAAAATACCAGTGATCTTGATTTTGCACTACCAGCACACCTTAAGTTCAAGGATGCTCAATTAGGAACATATTAGATAGATGTGTGTAATCTATGTTAAATTGAAAATGTTGACATATGCTCAATTAGGAACATATTACCTCCGGCAATCTGGGCATCCTAAAGACACCAGAGGGTGTAGCACAAATATGCAAAATTGAACATCAGTTAAAGCAATTTATGTTAAGATAGTATTTGCAAAGTGATACAACCCATGAAAAGGGACAATTGTTAGCATCGTAGCTGCAGTCCAGAACTAAAGGACACAATCGAACTTGGTGCTAAACAATACACAAAAATAAGGCAGTGCACCAGGGCAAACGGTTGATTCAATGAACTATGCTTAATAGTTTCTATTTCAAGGGAAAATATGATAAACTCTCAAAATTTAAAGTTTTACTGAAGCACATCTTTGGCCTATCCTTCAACTAAAGACCAATTAATGCAGATATCAGAAATTATAGGTAAGAACCACAGTATCCCCAGTTCAATCAATAGCTAAAAGACCAACTATGACAAAAGAAAAAGGTTAAGTGACAACTGCAGAAATTTGATCTAATAAAGACGACAGCTACAAAAGAATAGTTGTTCTGTCCAACATAGAGTTTTGCATAATATTGCATATAATATATTATTTACCAGTTTCCCATGCAGAGCCCAAGAAATAACATACAAAGTAGCCTACATTATTTTTAAAATTTACTGGGCATTCTGAACTACCAAGAAGATAAATTGCAGTTGATCTAACCTACTGCTTGATATCTGTATGGGTAAACACGTAATGGATCCAATTGGGTCACTATTTGCAAATCTGTCATAGTTTGTTCTCGTTCGCGATAAATTTCAGTTGATCTAACCTGCTGCTTGATATCTGTATGGGTAAACACGTAATGGATCCAATTGGGTCACTATTTGCAAATCTGTCATAGTTTGTTCTCGTTCGCAATATTCTAAACGCTTCTCATAAGCTGAAGCATTGTTTTTAGCCTTTTCTATCAACTTTGTCATTTCATCATCTGCAGCATCCCTGTTGTTCCTGAGGAAATGAACACGAGCAAGACCTTGATGGGCCCTAGTATGTCGGATCTTCAATGCGCTTGTATAGCAATCAGCTGCCGAGTCTAACATCCCACAATCAACATAGACGCCACCTAGGTTGTTCAAAGCTTGCAGGCACAATTATCTACAAAAAGTGTTAATGGCCCCGCTTACAACAACTTTTTGGATCTGACACCAAGCACACATAGGACTAAAATTTTGGATGTTTGTAGTACTGCAAATCATTATACGGAATTTTGGATGCTATTTTTATCAACTTGCTAGATCAATGTCAGCCAAAGATGACATCAGGAATGTAGTCCTCACTTCTCAGACACACATGTTCATAATTAGGTTTAGCAACACTTTTGATGTTACTCAAATTCTCGAAGTATTCTTCTAAAAAAAATCCCAAAGCTCCTTCAATTTTTTCAAGCATGTGCGCATCATGCACATGCATAAAACAACATCTACATATACTAACATTGCAATGATAAAGCTTCACTATCAAGGATTAAAGTTATGTGCTATGCGTATAGTTGCCAGGATGAACAATGTGATTTTAGTTCTAGAATATCTAGATCACCACAATTATCATCTAATCAATACAATTGATGTAATGAAAGCGAATATGTGTACTTCCAAACACAAATGGACCACGCTAAGAACCATCAGATTCTACATGATGGTATGTGAATATGTGTACTTCCAGACACAAATGGACCACGCTAAGAACCATCAGATTCTACATGATGGTATGTGGAAACATTCAAGTCTTAGTAGTTGCCAAAATCATAAATCAATCTCATACCAGATGATTCAGCGCACCTTGACTGAACTATCCTTTCGCGTCTGTTGTCATCCTGCAAGATAGCATTACATGATCATGCTTACTAAGCACCCTATTCATAACACATATTGTATATATACACAACTATAGCATTTAACGCACTCTAGTTACCTTTCTACATAGCTCTTCCTGGCTAAATATGCTCCTCCTAATCAGAAACAACAAGCAATTCGAGTATTCACTCCAGCAAGAGGATTTTTTAAGGGAAAAAAAGCAAGATAGCTACTATTATTATGCCATTGAAGAAGAAGTAACATGTTTACAGTGTCCATACTAAGAAGAACAAAGCAAAAAGAGATAAAAGGGCTGGTAAGAGGTTTTGACTTGGATTTCAGATTGTGAATAGCCCAGATGAAAAACACTTTTCAGTTTCAGTAACCATCATTGTACACACGCAACATGAAAACTTTTGAGTTCTCTCACTACTGAATTAATACAATTGCATGTGACCTGCAGGTATTTTGTCGAATGGAAGCTTCTGTTCGAAATCCGCAAAGCTTCCCCGCCTCCTCCAATCTACCCCCTAGGCAGACCAAGCCCAAAAGGGAGCAAACCAGGCAAAGATTGAATCTTTATCCCACGCCGCCGCACACCAAGATAATGAGTACGAAGCAGGAAGAATGTCTCACCGGCTCTCAGTGACGGTCGTGTGGGAGCAAGGGCGGGGATGGCCGAGTCAAAGGCGAAGAGCACTTTCTATCGCTCCAACGACGAGGGGAACCTGAGCTGGAAGGCGAGGTAGATCTTGGACTGCTGCACGACGACGATATGGTCGTGGTCGTTGGAGATGAGGAGCCACTGGTCGGCGACGACCTACGAGGGGGTCTTGCCCTTGAGGGAGAACTGCTTGACATGGGCGAGCCCCATCTTGGCAACCCACCCTGCCATCTGGAGGGCAAGCGGAGCAGCGGCGACGCCATCTAGGCGTCTTGGCCGGTGGCATTTGTAATGCCCTGCTTTGCTGAGTCTTTTGAGTTTTCAAAATAAAAGGAACCATTTGGTTTTGTTTAAATCCTAAAGCTTAGTTTGAGACTTTCGGAATTGAGTGCTTTAAAATGACTAAAGCCAACTTCAACTAATCTAAGAGCTGGTTTGCTTTGGGCTTGTTGGAGTCGCTCGAGTTCTGGAGTGGACCTTTCTCTTCTCTGTTCATTCGGACCTCCCCTGCGTTTGGACCTCTCCTTGTGTCCAGACCTCCCCTGCGCTTGGACCTCCCCTTGTGTCACGACCACCCCCGAGGTGCTCCAAGCTCGGATTTATGTTTCAAATCTCCTTGTTCTTTGAAATTCAAGGTTCAGGTTGGATTCCTCCCGTCAAGACCTCCCTTAATTTCATCTTGATCGTCAGGACCTCCTTTGAAACCTCCTTGTCCGCAGGACCTACCTGTCCTTTGGACCTCCTCGCCCCTCGGACCTCCTTTGACTTCAGGACCTCTTTGTCCTCAGGACCTCCTCATGGTCTTTTGCAAAGACCACCCATCTTGGTCTTTTTGTAAAGACCATCCTTGCGGTCAAGACCACTCTTGTTGGTCACGACCTCCTTCCTTGGTCACGACCTCCCCTATGGTCGCGATCACCTCCTTTGACTGGACTATTCTTCTGAGTTTGACTGGCCCCACCAGTCAGTCCTGCTCACCTCTATCTTTCTCCGCCACATAAGACTTCTGGTGCATTTAATGCTAGATGTGTCACATTAAATGCGGACACTTGCGTGGCACCTTGTTCTCCCTCCTTGTCTCCCTCCTTCTCAGCAGATCTTGTCTTGTTTGTCCTTCACCAGATCGGTCGTGACACTTGCCCTGTCTCCTACCTACCTTTGACTCTTGCATCTCTGAGATTTCAGTGACTCTCTTTCTCCTCCTTCTCAGGCTATAAACAGCTTGAGTAGCCTTCTATCATCACCTTTTTCCACACTTATCTCTTTTTGCTCTTGCCCAGTTGCTCTATGTTGAAGCTTCGTCGCCGAGAACTCCGCCAGAGCCTCCTTCGCCGCCTTCTCGCCGTCGGAGGACCTACCGGAGCGTCTGTGCCGGCCACAACCGCCACCGCTGTCCATCGACCTCCCCTCCTTCCTCCGTCTCGTTCTCGGCCTTGGTGAGTTTCTTTGTGCCCTGTTCTCTCTCTTGTTCTTACGACCATGTTGAAGTAGTCGTAACTTCCTTAGGACCTTCTTGGTCTTTTTGCAAAGACCACCTCCCCGGTCTTTTTACAAAAACCACCTTCCTGGTCTTATGCAAAGACCACCTCCGTGGTCTTTTGCACATACCACCCTCTTGGGTCTTTTTGCAAAGACCACTCTCTCCGTTGGACCTCCTCCCAGCGAGCCAAGCTTCCTCCCAAAGAGCCTGTTTCTAGTGTAGTGCTTTTCTGTTGGTTTGAGATTTGACCTTCTTCCGGAGTTCTTTGGTTTTTATTTGGACTTTGTTTGAGTTTGTCTCTTTCGCTCGTATAGATTGTGATGACACCGAGGAGCCCGAGTCCTTTGAAGAGGAAGATCCTCGGACTTTTGAGCAAGGCAAGTCATACCCTTGAACATGTTGAGCCCAGTAATTCAAGTTATTTAAGTTCCATTTCAAATGATTATTGCATTCTTATTTCAATTTAAGTAATTTAATCCATGTTTTTAAACTTTATAGTTATCCCTGTTTTCTTTGTACAACCGGATTTGACATTGAATCATTCACCCTTGATGCCATAGATGAAAATCTAGTTGATACAATAGTATGAGCTAGAAGTGTTGCAAAATTCGATGCTTAGCCATGCTTAGACCAAAATTCTTGTCTTGGGAGATTTTACTGCCAAAAGACCGAATTTATCAAATAATTTAAGCCAATGCATTGGGTTGTCATGGAAATTTTGGAAAAGGTTTTTTTATAATAAAAAAAAGCAAAGGAAAGGAAAATTTAGTTTAGACTTGGGCGAACTGGTTGTTTGGTTGGTGCATGTTTATGCATGGGCTCAATCTGGTTAGGGTTGAGGCCCAGGGTTTTGTGGTAGTTGCTCAGGTCAATTAAGGACCGGTCTGCGAGCCGCATCTTGCCATGCCTCACCATACAACCACATGTCCTGTGTGGGCGGGACCTGGCCGACTAATTTGCAAAGTTCCATCGCGGTTGATCCTGTTGATGTAGTGGGTAGTCATTTGTATGACCTATTAGTCCCGCCTAGCGCAAGAGGGGGCCCTTGATTTCTACGGGTTTCTATCCGCAGGATAGGGCGAAACCTTAGCAAGGGTGGACTACAGTAGAATGGAGCATTGTAAAGGCCTTGGCATGAGCTCTAGACCACTTACCTTCGACAATGAGTGGTGGTATCGATGGATGCCAAGCAAACTAGAGAAATCATGTCGTGTAGGTAAAGCTGTACACCTCTGCAGAGTGTAAAACTATTCGAATAGCCATGTCCACGGTTATGGACATGCTGGCAAAGCCACTCAAGGCTAGACTATGGTTTTGTTTTCAAAAGACTTTGTTAAGTGGTTTTGGATGTCTATCCAAACGGGTTTGGGTGGGGAGCCTTGTGACAGGAGGGCATCCTTCACCATTTGTTGATGAATGTTATCCAACTATAAAACTGAATTTTGGAAAATGAATTTTAGTATATTGTAACTGCCTTGGAACTTAGTATGAGTATTTGAAAGAAACCTGGCTTTGCGCAAAACAACCCTACAAGACCTCCCTTGAGTCATCCATGCGTGCATTACAATTTGTTATTCCACGGGTGTGACTTGCGAGCACGGTTGTTGTGCTCACTCTTGCTTGACGTAATCTTTGAGCAGGGGAAGATGTCTGCAGCGAGGAGGAGGACCAGGACAACTAGGTTGTGCCCTCTAGCCATTTTCCTGTGGCGTGATGGATGGACTACTTGCTCTTTTGTTGTATTTTTGTTCGGCCCCTGAGCCGCTTTTGTAAGCAACTCTGTTGATATTTTATTAATAAAGTACTCGTCGTTGGATGTCACCACTGTTGTTACTGTGTGAGCTAGCAGGTGGTCTTGGGATTAGCTCAGTTGCACAGAGGACTTGGGGTGATCCCTGGTCTCGCGACCTCCTTCGGGATTGGTCGTGGACTTGGGGGTGATCCTGAGCCCCATGACCTCTCTCAGACCTCCGGGTGGTCTTGTGGGACCTCTGGGTGGTCCTGATCTCTCGGGTGGTCCTGGAGGACGTCCGAGTGGTCTTGACCTCTCGAGTGGTCCTGGAGGACGTCCAAGTGGACCTGGGAGTTCTGGTCATGACAACGTTGGTGGAGACAAAGCACCAGCACGGTCAGATCTGGGCTGTGCTGGGCAGAGGAGAGGAATGGAGCATGATAGGGAGGGGATACGTCGCAAGGGGCGGGCGTTGAGGCGAGGGGGTGGCGACGGCTGGTGAGGGAGGCGCCACGAGGGGTGGGCGCAGAGGCGAGAGAGGTGGGCGAGGGGTAAGGGCCGCGAGTGGCAGGCGCGGAGGAGGGAGGTGGACGAGGGGCAAGGGAGTGGAGCGAGTCGGCAGTTGGGAGTAGGTGGGTGACGCGAGCGAGGAGATTCAGGGGTGAAGTGGGGGTGAAGCGCGAGTGGGAGGGGGGAATCTACGTGAAATCTGGGCTGTCCATCTTCTAGTTGCCGGTTGGATGGATGTGGTTGATGGTGAGAGGACGGACGACCACCACCAATTGCAATATTTAAGTAGTAGAGATTTTGGCTGTATTTTTTAAATCATTTTTTATGTGTTGTTTATTGTTTGTTTTATGTGTGCCGGGGTGTAGGGACTAGTGACGGTTGTGATGGGACGATCGCGGATGGTGGGCGATGGCCGCGTGATTGGGTGGTTCGACTCCGAATCAAACGGTTGAGGTGGAAATAGATGTAAAAGATATAAGGCAAAATTGGCTGCAAGATATCACAATTTCGTGTCATTGTCTGTAGAAGATCTAAATTTTGTATCTTTGTCGAAAGACACTATAATGCTATGACTCTTTGTTGTGGAATACTAAAACGATTATAATAATATTTTTCGTTGTTTGGGAGAGAGAAACACTTCAAAATGACCTCCGTACCCTTCCTCAACGCAACACTTGCACTCGTCAGGCTCACCGGTGTTCCTTGATGCATGTGCGCCACTGCCACCACGACAGAGGCGTTCTTGGTGGCAAGGCAGACGGGGCAGGCGTCCACCTTAGGTTCGCACGCCTTGCACAGGCACAGGTGTCGGCACAACAGCAGCAACACCGATGGAGCACTTGCACACTCATATGTCGGTCGCCTTCGCCAAAGCCGCCGCTGTCGAGATGTTTGAGTTCGCCGGAATCGAAGAAGTCCCTATCGCCATCGATGCTATCTCCAAACTTTTCGTTGAACTCGATCTTCTTCGCTGGTGAGCCTCTATCCACGTCGTGACCGCTATTGACATCCCCATCTCCTTCTCCACCTCACCCTCCGGTCTGTTTCGTGGGGAGGCCATTGATACACCATCCTTCGGTGCCTTGAAGCAGCAGGACTGGGTGTCCACGACAGCCGAGTCAGACTGGGGTGAGCACAACGCGGAGGAGGAGGTGGTTGAGCATGGCGCGGAGGCCGGCAACGATAGCCCCATTGCTGTGGGCAAGGCCACACCACGCCTGGTTCTTGGTGGACCGCCCCCCGCTCGGCCTCCTTCTCCCTAAGCCGTCGTGTCGCCACCACCGTCGAGCCTCAAGGTCGCACCGTCTGATGTCGTCGTTGGCCGTCGCTACCATGACAATACATCGTCGTGGGCAAGGCAGAGAAGGGAGGAAAATGGAAGGAGGAGGATGGAGGGGGCAAATAGGACATTTCGTAGCCCTTCTCTCTCCTTTCCAAGCTTGATATATTATTTTAATGATCTCAATGTCCCACAACAAAGAACCACACAATTGTAGTACCTTTCGGTAAAGAAACAAATTTTGGCTGTCTAATAGTCAATGACACAAAATTGTGATGTCATTTAGCTAATTTTGCCAAGATATAATATGTCAATGATGTCATTGACCACCTGATTTTCTGTTTGTTCTTTGGAACTTGAGGGTACTTCCGAAACCAATTGATGAAAGCTAGCAACATAACATCTACCAAGATCAAGTTCAACAAGCTAAGCATGGCATTAATGATCAACACTTACAATGTCTATGCAAGATACGAAGTCTACGACGAGGAAGATAAAAATGTTCAACACATTCATCGACTCATGGACTTAATGCTAACATGTTCTTCATATAGAATCTTCAACTTAAAAGTTGGGTACTCATGTACTTTACTTAAGTTATTATTAATAAAAATCAAAGTGTTTTTTCTATAAAAAAAAATACTTGCAACATGTCTAGCAAATTATACATCCCCATCTGTGGAACAATACTACTCTCTCCATTTCGCTATATTTGTCCACAACCTACCATGCGCACAGACAAAGAAAACACTAAATCTAAAAAATAGTTAATGAGACATGACCATATATACCCCAATTAAATGACATAACAAAATCACTTAAACTCTTCCAAAGCATTTAAGTAAGAGTATAGAGTGCCAAAGAATGCAATAACTACTTTCTAAATTTCCTCAATGGACAAATATATTAAAACGGATACTCCTAAGACCATAAACAAATATAGCGAAATGGAGGAAGTAGTCCATTGGTCACCCCAGCAAGAACCCTTCTACTTGCTATACCTACACCAAATCTCTAAACCTCGGCTTAATCAACTTTGTAATCTTGTTCCCACGAGAGAAGTGGATTTAGTCGTATGTTGCCATGCAGATTTTTTAGGGGATGTTCCAGTATCTTGCAACTTGCAACATCATGGCTGGGGTGAATTTTTTTATTTAATCCTTTTTTATTAATATTTTAAACATAACCCCTCACTAACTTTATTTCCAATTCTGACCCCTTTGGTTACACCACCGCCCGTGACGTGGCAAAACCATTCTGTCACGCCACCATTCTCAGTGTGACAAAACATGCCACACAAGCCCTCGTCCACGTGCCACGCCAGCGTGGAGGGTTGGCATGGCATCTGTCACGCCATATCTCATGGTGTGAGGAGTTCTCTTGTCATGCCAACCTTTGTGGCGTGACAGTGGAGACTTAAGATTTTCGGTGCAGCCAGTTATACATTTTCCCCAGCTTCCCTATAACTCCTGTGCGCCTCTCTACCTCCGTCGCTTTGCCTCCTCTCTCGCCACGGACGTCCTTTCCGCTTGACCGCCCTCCCGTCGGCGCCCTCCACCTGGCGGCATCACCCCGGAGGGCGTCCTCCCCTCGCTGGTTCTCATCCACCCCACCGTGTTCTCCCTGCGGCCGTCCCTTCCCCACCGCCCTCCCATTGGGTCCCCTACCTAGCGGCCTCCTCCACCATTGCCCTCCCTGCCGATCTTCATCCACGCCGGCGGCTATCCTCCCCCGCGTCGGCCGTCCTCCCTGTCTTGGCCGTCCGCCCCATGGCTACCCTCCCCCTCCGCCGGTCTTCATCCCCCCGCTGGCTGAAGGTAATAAACCGTGCATGTTGGTGTAGTTTGTTGTTCTATTTAGAAATGCGATTGTTTTGTAGATTATGGCCGCATATTCATGAATTGCAATGTGAGAATGTTGTGTGCCTACCTTGAAAGATTGCATGCTATGTGAACATATATAAAACCATCACAAGTAAATGAATGTAGCTATGTGAGCTGCTAGATTGTTCGGAAATATTGCTATACATTCTTTACAAAAGAACAAACTTGATCATTTGCAAGTAGCTAGCTTGAGGTGTTATGTTGATAACAAAAATGAGGCTAAGAAAAATGAAGGAGTTTGGAAACACCATATGTTCTCCAATCTTGGGATGTTATGGTTGTCATTTCGGTCTTGAACTAGGCCCTCCTGATATGGTTGTCATCTTATGACAGCTGCTGTTACTATTTTTTTTTTGTAGATGTCGTTCTTGTTCTTATTTGGGTAGAAGTATGGATCCTTTTTGTGTGTTGGAAATACGGCCGATACTGGTGGCAGGATCACTATGTCTGAAATTAAGTTTGAAAGTTATCTAGGTGGTATTTATTTAGTTATTTGTTTGGGCAAACTATCAGTGTGTTGTAATGATCAAGCATTAGTTTGTATCATACATTTATTCTACTTATCTAGTCCTTGTACTAGCATCCAATTCATCTTTTATGGTCCGCTTCTTGTGAGTACTAGTTTGGACCAACTACAAAGTTTTTTCCCAGTTGCTTCTCGCCTCAGAGTCCTTATGACACTTTCTCCTAACTGTTGACACTTGACAGCTTTAGGGGTTACATAAGAAACTAATTATCTGGTATGTTTGTATTTACAGAGTAGTATTTGACTTGCATAAAACATTCAGTTAACCTTAAGTAAACAATACATCTGATGGAGGATGGAGAAACTTCTTGTTGTACTTACAAATTTATAACCGATAGTAGTAATGCTATAAAGTCGTTAATGTCCCAAGGGACAAAATAAGCTCTAGTATGGAACATGTGGCATGCATGCCTCATGACCACTAGACAATGGCACTGAAAAGAAGTACTCCGCATTTTGCCGAATCACCTCATGTCCTACATAATTAGTTTACCGAAAATAAATTATGAAATGATCTATATAGAAATGAGAAAGGTTGAAGGCATAAAAAGGTGACTTACCTAATTTTTGAATACCAATTTTCCCGAACGAGTGGTTTGTAGCGCTCTCGAGCGTACCCAGGAGCGAAGTCCTGGGAATTTAACAAGGCGTAACGTTCCATGATTACTGTGAACCATCATGCTCGTTACTGTAACTGCAATAAAGTACCGTCACAGTACAAAATATAGAGGAGACAAGCTATAATTAACCATACGTTTGTACCTTCAAACTGCTATCATGTGTTAACTGAAACGCAGCTTGTGTTATGTACAATGTTGATTGTGATATTTCGTACATATAGCATGCAGTACTGACTTTGCAATATTTTGTCTGATGTAGATGGACAGAGTTGTATGTGTATTTACTGGTGGTGCCGCATATGTCATGTTGGACGATACTGATATGCCACATATGTCGATGTGATTTTTATACCATTTCACATGTATTGTTTTGTTTCTGTGAGTCTCTTGCTTGCTTGCCTGCATTGGTGTATCGACATGGCTTGCTGTGAAGGTTGAATAGCCAACACCATGCATAGCTGTGTAATGGTTCCAAATCCAGGATATTCTCCCTTGGTACGACAAATTCATTTTTTTTGAATGACTTGGCTTGCTGCTTCCTTTTTTTTGATGCAAATTGACAGCTCACATTTTATAATTAGGGTCACACTTCAACAACTTAGATCTGATAAGACAACACTCTACCTCGCAACCTGCTCACATGAATTTAACCACACCACACCACCAGCTTTTCAAATCGACATGACGCAACTCTGCCTCGCTAGCAAGTTTTCAGAAAGACAAGACAATACTCTGCCTTGTAGGCTACTCACATGCATTTAACCACACCATCCTACCAGCTTTCCAGATCGACATGACAATACTCTGCCTCCCCAGCAACTTTTCAAAACTGAACAAACTACACACATCGAATTATTATGTGTCCTCACTCCGCCGGGTGCATTATACCATGTGGCTTATAAAAAGGGGTGGAAGAGATCTAGGAGAAAACACTACACAACTAAACCCAACACTACACCAGATGGAGAAGCAATGGGAGGAGATATGCGAACTCGCAAGGGCTGCTGGGGCCCTGGACGAACAAAGGGAGCGTGCCAGGAGGGCACCTCCCCGTAATGACGCCCCTCGTAGCAGCAACCCCTATCGGAACATTCCAACCGAACATTCACCGCAACACCCGCCCGAGGGGGAGACGCCGCCGCTCTATTGGTGCAAGTATACATGCAAGTTCTTCAAGTCCAAGCAAGGACTCATCTTAGGCATGCGTTACTAGGGTTACGTCAATTACTCCTCGGACTATCCCAACCGCCGTGGGGACACAACCCGCTATCGGCAGCCGGTAAGGACCTGTTACAGTATGTTCCCCCACCATTTCTCTTTCAAAATACGCACTAACAACCTCTCATATCTACCCGTAGTCTCCAGATCCACTATGTGGCTACCGTAAGTGGATCGACCAAGAGATCCACCCACACAACCAGTGGGGTCTCGACTGTGAGGAGTGGGATACCAAGAGGGACTGCGAGAGGGGGAAGGAGGAGCGTCGCAACAAAGAGCACAACGTGCATATCCGGCAGGAGACGCAAGCTCATCTCAAGGTGTGCAGGCGCAGGGAGCGCGAGGCTCGCGAAAGGGTGCACGAGAAAAAGAGGAAAATGACGGCCAAGGCCAACGCGGACAGGGAGGAGTACAACGACGAGCTTGCAAGGAAGGACAAATAGCCTCGGTCCACACAGTAGGTCGGGATATTCCGTAGTAGTTTGGTTTATTTCCATTCCAAAAGGCGCATATGTATCGTAGGAGTACTTCGGTTTGTTGAATCATGCATGGTGTTGTTTCTTATGCACGTAACCAAACCATGTGCGCCGTGTAATGCCCACCTTTATTATTAAGTCTATTTCAATTCGCAACTACAGATCTCGTCGTCCTTTCGCATTCAATTCTTCGCGTAGCAAGGCAGCCAACAACATAAAAAAATGTGTGTTCTGGAAGTAGGCACAAAATGGTCTACGACCCCAGAGTGACGACGAGCACCACCTACCATATGTTCATCCTTGTGTCTAATGTTGTACCGCACAGTCCAATAAGCTATCTATCGAATCGTTGCAAGTGATGCTTGATCTCCAAGAGAAGGAATAGATCTCTACAAGTAGGTACAAAATGCGTCCTAAAAGTAGGTTTTGATGATTCGATAAATTTCAATTTCAAAGTTTGTCTCTTTACAAGCAAAACACGAGTTACAATCAAAGCAAATTAATTTGGATCAGAAGGATGAATCGAGAATTGAAATTCTATAATTTAAGTCCAAATTAAATTCAACCATGAGCTCAATTCATATTTTAGATATCCAAATTCTGAACCAATCAAAAGCGAACAATGTTGGGCCCTGTCACGCCAAGTATCAAGGCGTGACAAGACAGACATGTCACGCCGTGAGTTCTAACATGACAATTGACACACAAGCCATCTACGCTGGCACGAGGGCTTGCGTGGCAGGTCGGACCACGCTGGGGATAATAGCATAACAGTATGGTTTAGCCATGCGACGGGGAGTAGCGTGACCAAAAGGGTCAGAATTGGAAATAAAGTTCGCGATGAGTTAATTTTAAAATAATATTTTAAAAATGATTGAATAAAAAAAATCTGGTTAGGTGCAACCTGCAAGAGAAAATTTTACTATTTAATCCTTATTTAATTTATTTTTATTAATAACTTCTCGTTTAACTTACCTCTAGCTCCGAGCCATGCGGTAAATTTAGCTCCGAGCCAAAAAAAATCATTTTGGCCACGTCGACGAGAGCTCATCAATAAAAATAAATGAAAAATGTTGAATAAAAAAATCAACCTGCAAGGCCATTGAGATATGCTCCGAAGCAAAGAGAAGAAATCACTGACAGACAGGACAACCACAAACCCCAGCCCGAGCAAGGCTCGGGCCAACGCGTGATATGGAAAGCTGCAAACCGCAAGCCATCCAGGTCGGTGCGATCGGTTCGACCCAAGGCTTGCGCCGGCGCCGCGAACTCTTTTGAGTCCGGCGCCACCACGCCGGCAGGTCCCGATCCAACGATGCAAGAGACACTGTGACGGAATCCATCCGGATTCGCTTGGTTAGCAGTTAGCACCATGGTGAAGGGCTAGCCAATGTTGTAGCGCTGCACTTACAACATTAAGACAAGATACGAATATACGATCCCCACGACACCATGGAGACGGAGACGGCGGCCTCCTCCCGCAAGCGCGCCCGCGCCGTCGCGGATCGGGATCGGCTGGGCGACCTGCCGGACTGCCTCCTGCACGACATCCTCTCGCTCGTCGGGTCCCGGCAGGCCGTGCAGACGAGCGCGCTGTCGCGGCGGTGGAGGCACCTCTGGCGCTCCGTGCCCTGCGTCGACATCGACCAGCGGGAGTTCCGCGCCGCCCCCGCGCCGGCCGCAGGCGCGCCAGTCGACTGGGTGGCGAAGCAAGCCGAGCGCCAGCGGCAGTGGGAGAGCTTCGAGGACTTCACCGACAACATGTTGGCGTCGTTCCCCGGGGCGGCGCCGCTGGATGCGTTCCTCCTGCACTTGGCCGACGAGTGCAAGCACACGACCATCGACAGGTGGATCCGCCGCGGCCTCAGGCGCCGCCCCGTGGCGGTCCACATCCACCTCGCCCGCGTCGCTATTGGCAACCGGTCGTCCCCTTACCTGAGCTTGGGCTCCGGCACCGGCACCGGCCGCCTCACGAGGCTGCGCCTCTTCGGGGTGTCCCTAAGGTTCGACTTCGGGGAGCAGCTCGGCGCCCAGTTCCCGGTCCTCGAGGACCTGCACATCGAGAGGTGCATGCACGGGTTCCGCACCATCGCCTCGCCCACGCTCAAGAGCCTCGCCGTCGTCGGCCGCCTCGCCTCTGTCGTTGTGGTCCTCGCGGCTCCTCGCCTCGCCTCCCTGCGCCTAGTCCTCCCGTTCGGCAGCACGCAGGGCAATACAGTCGTCACTACTCCAGAAAACGAGGGGATGGTATCGCTCGTCGAAGCGTCGATCCGTATAACGGACACGGTCCACGCCCAGTTCCAGCTGAACCTACGGGAGAAGAAAAGCAAGCTTGATTTCTTGAAATCCATGTGCAACTTACTCGCCCGCCTCCCCAATGTCAGAAATCTAGACCTGTCGGGGTTCACGACAGTGGTACAGAAATTCTCAGATTCATTATTAACTAAAATGCGTAACTAAAACGGCATGAATGAACTGCTTCATACTCATAGCTAGAGCCAGTAGGCAATCCAGTAGTGTGCATGCACTATACGCACAACTGAAAATTTTCCTGGTTCCTATATTTCAGGCATTGCTAGACGAGGAATCCCTATAATTCCCAGTGCTCCATAACTTGAGAACCTTGCTTCTCAACGACTGTGATGTTGGAGACAGCTGCCAGGCGTTGAGGAGCATCCTTCTGAACACCCCTAATTTGGAGAAGCTTAGATTGCACCATTGCAAGGTGTGTACGTCGTACTAATTGTATCTTTTTGTCGATGTTAAACAGGATTGTTTAGGATAGCTCCTTTGTTTTGGTTTACCATCTAATATGAAGCCTGTGTACTGCCAATCAACAGTTTTTAGGTAGCTTGAGGAGGAAGAGAGGAAAGGCCAAGTCGAAGAGGACATCTTCCAAATGTCGTATCTCAACACCTTTCCTGTGCGGGAACCTGAAGTCAATAGAAATCAAGCACCAGCAAAATGATGATGTCAGTCACCTGGACAAGGTTTTATCAGAAATTTCAGGGGCACTACCACAGGCTCAGGTCTCCCGGAAGATAGAGTGATATGGTTAATTATCATATAAGCTCCTAATGATATTAAATAAAATTGGAGGTGCTACTTTGCCCAGGCTAGCTACTACCACGCTTACCGAATCTGGAAGAACTTTGCTCAATTTTTGTGTGTTGTGCTGATTTTCTAGTTTTAGCTGAATGGTACCATCTTATCGAGGATATAGAGCCTGCTTCTTCGCTCCATGGTGACGATGTGTCTGGCCGGGACACCTTCTGATTGCTGCCGATTTGTTGCGTGGTTTGCTGCCTGGGAGCCAGGCGTAGAAAATGAGCGCTTGGCTCCCAAGCCTCCCAGACCTCACAGATTTACGTTGATTGTTTAATCTAACGTTCTATATTTTATTCACCAACTTCAGGTATATGCTTCCAACCAAAAAACTCATCTTCAGGTCTGCCTGATCAGGTAAAAATCATCTACCTTTCAGACTATCTCCACACACCACTTTTTCACAGACATGAAATTTAGGGTAACAACCAAACAAGCCCATAAACATTGTGATTAGCCTGATTTACTTTCCATCCGGTTATAACTGCGGGTGGATCAAGAGCTATTAAGTGCTATTGCAAGGAGCACAAGGGGATCAGTATCCGCCAGCTCGCATTTCGCATGGAGAATCGAAAAGAGGCCAGCGTTGTGTGTAAAGTAAACAATCACCAAAAAATTGTAAGCGGCATTTATGTCTCGTTTGGAATTGGAATGCGAGAATTTTGTAAGAATTTTTACGGTAGAGTGCTCCGTGTCGATTCTTGATCCACGGGCACAACACTGAGGGATGTACAACGATATAGACAGATATTGTCTATAAAAACTCTTCATATCATCTGTAGATAGCACTAAAAATAACTTATACAATGGGTTGTGGTGGTACAGTCGTCTACAAGATTGTAGACAACACATAATTTTTTTTAATGTTTTTCTTTGTTCTGGTGCTAAATCGGCTACAGGATTGTAGATAACACATTTCTCTCGCTTTATTCTCTTTCATCCACATCAGCTTAAATCATACGTAGTAGAACCTATAAACAGCTGATGTAAACTCATTGTACATGACCTGGTCACGCTGCCTTTCTCATGTATTGATATTTGGCAGAGGATCGGTCCGTTACCATGGAAAAGCTCATGGCATGTACCAGAGCTTCTACCTCGGCTTTTCGAGCGAAAGAGTCGGATGCTGTTCTAAATGGGGGGCTTTTTTTCCACGGTTTTTTCTGAAGCCGGAAGCCACCCATAACGTAGGAAAGCTGAAAGCCAGGAGCTGTCGAGGGTAGCTTCCCGTAGCTTCCCACGTCCCCCATTCCGACTTTACCCCCAAAGTTGGGGGTAATTATGTGCGTTTTTCCATTCAACAAAACCCACTCCTCCTCCTCGCCGCTTGCCCACTCGAAACCCTAGCTCCCTAGTGCCCGCTCCTTCCTCCCTTCTCCTCCCGCTCCCTCCCTCCCACGATCCGGCGCCCACCTCCTCCCTCCTCCTCCGTCGGTGCTCACCTTCTCCTCCTTCCCCATTGCCCTCCTCCCTCCTTCGACCGGATCTGCTGCCGCCCTCCTCCTGTCTCCCCCGCCAAATCTGCTACCACGCGTTGCCGGCTCCCTCTCTCCTCCTCATTCGGTGCCTCTGCCCACCCGCGTGGCCGCCGCCCTCCTCCTCTCTCGGCTCTGACCAGATCTGTCGCCGCCCTCCTCCCTCCTCTCTCCCCGCCGAATCTATTACCCCGCGTCGCCACCTCCCTCTCTCCTCCCGCCGTTGTCACCGCCGACAGTAGTCCTCCATTTTTTTATTTGTTTCATTTTCATTTTCTGTTGTAAATGAATTGCTTATGTAATTATTATTTATTGTAATTATTTCTGTAATATTTTTTGTTTTAATAATTATTTATTGTTAATTGCCGTTAATTGCAGTATATTGCGTTAATTCTGGTCAATTGCGATATTGCGTTAATCGTCGTTAATTGCGACAGTCATCGTTAATTGCAGGCAATTACGTTAATCGTCCTTAATTGCAGTCAATTGCGTTAATCGTCGTTAATTGTGGTGGTTGTCGCTAATTGTGGTAATTCTCGTTAATTACGGTAGTTGTTGTCAATTGCGTTAGTTGTCGTTAATTGTCTTTAATTATCGTTAGTTGTCGACTTGTCGTTAAATATCGTTAATTGCTGTCAATTGTATTAATTGTCGTTAAATGGCATCAAACAAGCCATTATTTGCCTCAGTAGCATTTTTAACATTTTGCATCTCAAAAGCTATAACCAGTTTACCTAAAAGGCAGACAATCAAACATTAAACCTTTTAGTCCAGCTGTTCGGTCCTGCTAACTAGCCGAAAGCTGTTTTTTAGAAAAGCTACGGATATGCCAAGATGCCCCAAGCCTCGATCAGCATTGAACGTCCCAAAGCACCACTCATCCCCTATGTCTACAACCTTCTCTCCGTCCCCATCACCAACTCCGAGCTTCACCAACTCCGTCCCCGCCTCCCTCCCCTCCACCGCTCCGCGCCTCCGCCCCCTTATGCTGGAGCTCCTCGCCAAGTCCGCGCTCTGCTGTATCTCCAAAAATCAACTAGAGGATGGATTTAAGTAATGTTTTTACTCTCTTTTTTTTTATGTTGTTTATTGTTTGTTTTATGTGTGCAGCCGTGTAGGGGCTAGGGACGATTGTGTTGGGATGATCGCGGATTTTTGCGAGGAAATAGACGTAAAAGGTTAAAGAGCGACACAAACAGTTACTTTTCGAGTGGCTCGATTCAATCCTATTCCTTTCTTTTGTGTGTGTATATATATATATATATATATATATATATATAGGCCTCCCTAGTGTTCACTATAAAAAAATGTTAAAAGCATATCATTGTACGGAAACCAAAATGTAAAAAAATAATGATTTTAAAAACTTAAATTGAAACGATTTTACAAAAAAAAATGTTACAGTTATGGTTGTTCTAGATTCTATTTGTCGTGTTAAAACATATATCTATACAGGGATGGAGACGATTACCTTATACTTCCTTCGTTAAGAAATATATGGCGTTTTATAAAACGTAGAATCAAACTTCTTTAACTTTGATCACTAATATATATATATATATATATATATACACACACGTGTGTCTGTAAAAAGCTATGTACCATTGCAAGCAATGTACGCCGTATTAAATTGTATCTTTTGCCGAAGTTAAACAGGACAGTTTAGCTCGTTTGTCTTGGTTTACCATCTAATATGAAGCGTGTGTACTGCCAATCAAAGTTTTTAGTTAGCTTGAAGAGGAAGAGAGGAAAGGCTAAGTCGACGAGGACATCTTCCGAATGCCGTAGCTCAACACCTTTGCAGTACAACAAGCTAAAAATATAATTCAGGCGCCAACAAAATGACGAAGTTTGTCACCTAAAGGTAGTGTCGGATCCAGAACGAAAATGATCGAGGATCCCTGAGACAAAATAGGTCACGTTTGGCTGGACTGTGTTTTGGGATGTCCCCTCATGTTAGATTAGGGGTGTCCACATTATATATACATGATTATATCCGAAAAAAAATGATTTTTGGACCCGGTGTCCTATAAATCCTGGTGTGCTACAGTAAACCCGCCCCTGCCTGAAGGTGGTTTTATCATAAATTTAAGGGAACTGCCGCATGCTCGATTGCCGACAACTTAGAAATAGGTAACTCACCCCCCCTCTCTCACCCGTCTCCTGAGCTTCTCTCAGGCGACTCAGAGGCGCACACTAGCCACACACTCTAGCCACCGCGCAAGAGCTCCCGACCGCCACCTTCCCCCTCGCCGCCACCGCCACCTCGCCGGTATGGCGGCGGCGGCAGAGCATCCCCTTCTTCTTGCAGCCCCCCTCCAGTCTCCTCTCCCCCCACGCCCCCTGTTAACCGGATCTGGAGGTGCCTCGTCACTCCCGGCGATTCTTCTTTGTCGCCGGACTGGGATCCCGACGGATCTAGAGCTCCCCTGGCGTTCCCTTTTCAGATATGCAGCCGGCGGTGGCGGCGGCTGGGATGATCGTCGGGCAGCCGAGCCCCTCGTACCCAGGCGGTTTCTTTCGTTCGGCGCCGGCCAATGGATCCCGACGGATCCAGGGACCCCTCGTTGTTCCCTCTCTGAAGTTGCAGCTAGTGGAGGCGGCAGTCGCAGATCCAGTTTTGGATATGGATCTCCGACGTCCCCCCGTTTCCCTCTCCGCTAGTGGTCGGCAAGCACAGGCACGCATGTGGCAAACGACCCCATCCGCGGTCGTGGAGGGCGCAAGGTTGGATTTGACGAACCTCGCGAGCACCCAGGTGTGGACCCCGCGGCGCGGCAACCGCGTCTGTCGCTCCCGCGGCCTAGAAGGTGCTGCAGCCGAGGGTATCTTGGCGGGTGGCGCGTGGAGTTACCGGGCAACCTCCCCTTGCTGTTGCTGGTGTTGGCTGGGAGGCGACCCCATTGAGGTATCTTTCGCGGGGCACCGTGGAGCTGCCAAACAATCTGCCTAGAGCGCGTTGGGAGGATCCCCCGCGAGGTGCGCGGTGCTCCACGCCGGGGAGGTTGCTAACGTCGTTGACAGCAGCCGTCGCCGGGAGCCACCACGGTCGGCGAACACGTCAAGTCGGCGACGCCGTGCACGAGGGGCATGTCGCTCAAGTTCTATCAAAACTATGCCAGACGCGTCCAGAAGCCACCAAGCGTGCCATCGGCATCGAGACCATCAAGCCGCAACAGTCCGCCATGTCAAAGAGATGCCCTACCCCCGGACCCGGAGTCCTCATCTTCCCTCCCCCACCCTCATCGCTACAAGTGTCGGTGTGGCTGTGGAGAGGAACCAGTCCTGCTGCATTACCGGGGTGCTCCAAGTGTAGACCGACGACCCGAGGAGTAGCAGGCCAGCTGGTGGAAGAGGCCCGAGAGTGAGGCTATCGCTGTTGAAGGGTCGTTAGGAGGCGCAAGACGACCGCCCCAAGGCCCCGTTTGTAGCAGCTGGTCCAGGACACCATGGACAAGCCGGTGGGAGGAGTTGGCGAGGAGTCAGAATTGGCGAGTGCTGTGTTCCGTCCTCACCGAGGGAAGGAGCCGCTTTCTCACCCAATTCATTTGAAGCGCCTTGCCGGTTGTCCTGTCAGCATGTGGATTCGCCTTGCCCCCGCTTCTATTCTTCTCTCTAAGCTGGTGCCTTGGTGATCCTCTACACTGCCCGAATTAGCTAGTTTTGGAGTTTCTGTGTGTTGCATGGGGAGGTTAGCCCTTCCCTTAGCCATAATGTGTGTGTTAAGGCAGAGCAGTCAGAGTGGTGCCATATGCGAGTTGGGTTTCGCCTCTAGCTCCGGTGATGTTGTTTAGGGCAATACGAGGTGTGTCTAGTTGTGGGTTCTCTCTCGTCTAGGGTGTCCCCCACCGGTGAACCATTGTATCACCTTTCATTTTATTTTCTCTTGCTTTATTAATATAAAGGGCAACCCTCCGGCTCTTTGTTTCCAAAAAAACTAACCCGAAGATAGAATTCTGGTATTTTGGAAGATAGATCGAGCCATATGGTTAATATGCTATGACATTTTTGATACTTTGGTCCTAAGGACATTGCCAACTCTGCACAGGCTACTACACGTACCACACTTACCAAATCTGGAAAAACTTAGCTCGGGTTTTACGAGTTTGTTGTTCTAGTTTTAGTTGAATTGTGCCATGTTATATATGGGAATATATACATTGCACCAACTCACTTTCGCAGGAGAGAATCCAAAAGAGGCCATGGGTGTGCATAGGACATTCACAGTGGAAGACATTGACGTGTTCTTGTCTATACCCTTCACATCACCTAGAAACGACTAACTATAGATACCCTCAATGCATATTGTCTACCAGTGGAGCCAATCAATAAATTGACACCTTCTACCACATTTATCTCTCTCCCCTCTCCTCCCTCCCCCGACCGCCCCCTCTCTTCCCTCACCCTTCTCACCCTCTTCTTCCCGCTCGTCGGCAACCCTCTCCGCCTCCGACGGCCGTGGGCAGCTTCCCACCGTCGTCCCCCCTCTCCTCCCAATTCTCTCCTCCCACGATTTCTCCGTCGACCAACCCGCCCATCCTCACCGGTGCAGGGTTGCCCCATCCAGGGACGGATCCAGAACAAAAATGACCGAGTGTCCCATACATATCGCACATGTCTAATGATAAAGCAATGTTGTATAGAAATTAGAATAGTAATGTGTTAAACAATTCAACATGACGGATGAAAAAATAGCCATCAAAGTGCTGACCAAAACAAAGGATCCTACACTCTCAGTAGTAGTTTTGGTTAACTGTGGCAAAGTGAATAAATGATGGATAAAGTTCCAAACCATGGGCAAAAGATGGTCGGCATCGGCAAAAAACAACATCCGACCTTGATAGCCTACAAAAAGTAGAAGAAATCACTTAGTAAAATTTTAAGTAAAAAAATCATGAATTTATCAAAACAAAGATAAGTACATTACATTTTATAACTTCATTCTATGCTCCCTTAAGTTCTGGAAGCGATGAATTACAGCTTCATTGGTAACTTTCCCCATTTCGCATTTCTCCACATAGCAAATAAGACTATCTCTCAAGAAGTCATCGCTAATGCGATTGCGCAAATATGTTTTCATAATTTTCATGGCTGAAAAACATCTCTCAACTGTAGCAGTGGCAACAGACAAAACTAGTGTTAGCTTCAAAAGTCGATAAACAGGTAAAACTTTAGTTTTCGTTTTTGGTTCATTGAACCCTGTGAATAAAATTTGTTTATTGAATCTATTCTTAATAGATAAGGAGCATTGTATCAAAAAAAAGTAGGACCTTGTGAGCAGGTACTAATCTAAATGAAGCTGCTTATTTTCCGTAACATACCAAATACTCTCTTTGCATCATGTAATTTTTACAATTTTAACCCAAAGGGAATGGTTCAAGGGTGCATCAATGGAATAAGCTCAACTGCAAATGTGATATCTCCTCTAGTTTTTACTCCTCTCACAGGTAAGCGCCTGCCATTATCTTTACTAGCACCTCTCAACTAAGAACAAATTAGGTTTTTCATGTCCACTTCTACTTCTTCCATCCTTTAATGCCATTGCCACAAGCTTAGCCAAAGATTTCACTACACATAACTTTTCTCGCATTGGCTTGACAGCCTGGTTCCTATCGGAAACTGCACCTTTCAAGGGTTTCAGCCTTGCCTGTGCTGGATTTGCAACGGTAGGCTCCCTAATTGAACATGTTATCAATGTAGTAAAACTATTTTGTTGTACAATCTAAAAACTCGTGTTACGCTTTTTGTTTGTATAGGTCTTTCTTGATATGAACTTCTATGCACTTGATATTAACTTTTATTTTCTACCGTACACTTTGCAGTTGGTAGCACTCACAACGAGCATTAATATGAGGCCAGCAGAAGCTCAGCCAGATAACAAATAGAAGACCCTAATGAGTATTCTAGGTTTGTGGTAAAAAAAAAACAAGTGAATACATGTCCATATATAGATGATAGATGTCTAGATCTCTCCTCTTTCTTCAACAATGCCAATAGCCCTGGTCAACTTAGGTAGTCGTTGGCCTTACGACATCATGCGCTGGCCCTTTGGCTTGACGCAACGCTCGCTCATTGGTTTGGGCTTCTGCCTTCCTTCGCTTCTTTGGGGCCTTCATTGGGCCGCTTTGTTGCGTGCTCCTCAGTGGGCAGGCGGGGCCGCCCACGCGCCAAGCCGCCAATGCATGGCAGCCTTGCGCGACTCAGCCTTTGGTCCGTGCCTCCGTGGTGTCCTTCGGTTTTTGTTACGGGTGTCCTTCGTTATAGTCTGTTTATACATGAGATACATAGGGGCGGATCCAGTAAGACCCACCAGGGTGCACAGGACATCGGGTCCAAAATCGTGTTCTATGTAAACACCCTGTGTCAGCTCCAAGATCGTGTTTTATGTAGACAGGCAAAATCGTGTTTTATGTAAACAGGCAAAATCGTGTTTACATAGAACACGATTTTGGACCCAGTGTCCTGTGCACCCTGGTGGGCCTTACTGGATCCGCCCCTGGCCCTATCCTCTTTCGTCGCCTCCTCCCCCTTCACCACCTCCTCCCAGATTCGGCCGGATCTGCGTTGGCGATGCCCAGTTTTGGACAAATCTGAGACGTCCTCGCCGAGGTAATCATGGCGCAGCGGTGGCCTCGTCAATGGGTGCGATGGGGTGCTAGCTGGTGAGTAGCACTGAGCGGCGAGCATGTAGGCGGCGGTGAGCACGTGGGCAGCCAGCACGACGATGAGCTCGAACGAGGTAGTGGGCGGCTCAGTCACGCCGTGCACGCGGGCCAACAACGAGCATAGTGGCCCATGGCGACGAGCGCAGTGAGGAGGTCGGGTGTGGCAACCCATGCCGGCAAGCGCAGCGGGCAGCAGGTAGTTCGGTCGCGTGGTGGCGAGCGACACTGCCACGGCGGAAGATGACAACCGACACGGCCAAATCAAGTGACGTGGGTGGCGACGATGAGGGCATGGCACCGTTTAACGTAGTGGCCCAACAAATAACGTACATAGACACTACTCTCTTCCCCAATACCAGATTTGTTATTTCTTAATGATAGAGTTATGTGTCCATACAATTTCTCGTGCAAGACACTGCTTTTCTCCCACTCTTCCTTAACCCTTTGTCACATCATCTTTCATCCTCTGTGGATATGTAATTAATTATATGTACATTATATATGCTGGATCACTGGGAGTGACCTTCAAGCTAATAATTGCCAAAAATTTGCTACCCAATATCATTTATGTCTCATCCGGAATGCGGAGATTTTGTAAGAATCTTGATGTTGTAGTGCTCAAGCGATCTCACTTCTCGATTCCTGATCTATGGGCAACCAGAGGAAAGCACATCACCGATCATCACACCTTTCTGGTGTGTGTGTGTGTGTGTATATATATATATATATATATATATATATATATATATATATATATATATATATATATATATATATATACTAACCTTAATTCCTGGAAGAAAGGGGCCTCCCGCCCTCTACATCATCAGAAAAAGGGCAGTCGTCGGATCGTGGATTTGGGCCATTCGATCGGCCCGGAGGAGAGCGCACCCGGACGCGCAGGCCATGTCGCCCGAGATGCGCTTGTCGTCCGATCACTCCACGCGCGCGCTCGATCGAGACAGTGCGCTTGGTGGGAACTGCAGCCTCTCGCGGAGGCCACGTCACGCACCGCCTGCCCGAGCTCTACCTCGCCTTGTCGCCTCACGCGCACGTTGTCCTCCCCAGATCCCCTTTTTGCGTCCGCTCGCCACAAATCCTCCTATCCAACGCCTTCTCCTCACTGCCGCCGTCGCCACCGCCCTCTCTGCTTGCTCTCTCCCGCGTGCGTACGATCGCTCCTCCTTGCGCCGCATCGCCTCCGGCCACCATCGCTCTTGTCCACTTTACTTCTCTGCTTTTGCTCTTTGTGTCTCCCTTCCAGTTCTTAGTCGCGGAATCCCAGAGGCACCTCGCACAGCCGCCACAGGTGCCTGCGGTGGCCTCCGCCGCCGCCGGGTGCGGGCTCGGCTTGGCCCTCTACACCATGAGCTCGGTTCTTGTGTTCGCCATGTGGGCACTGGTCACCGCGGTGCCGTGCCAGGACCAGTCGTCCACGGCTACCAATCCCCCGGTCGCACCGCCGAAGCAGGCGTAGTAGGCGATGGCCATGTCGGCTCTCCAGGAGCGGATCGCGGAGGAGTGGAGGCGGAGGGAGAAGAAGGGGTCATCGTCTGAGTCGGCGGCGACCACGGGGCTCCTCGTCGAGATGCAGGCCGTGCAGCGCGCAACGCGGGAGCTGAACAGTCTCCTCGAGGAGATCGCCGAGGAGGAAGAGGCGGCGGAGGCGGAGGTGGGCGTGAACGAGGAGCGCGTGGGGGAGGTCGTGGAGCGCGCTGAAGCGCCTGGGCACTGGAGGAGGGCCTCGCCCCGCTCGAGCGGTGGGTTCGCGTCGTGGCCAGCCGCGGCGAGGTCGTGCACTACATGGAGCACAGCGCGCACAACGCCAATGCCGCGGCGTCCGCCTCTGCCGTGCCGCCGCCACACCACCAATCCTTCTAAGCGGCTTTCCGTTCGGGGGAGGGAAACCCAGGGATGGCGGTCGTTGGTGGTTAATTAGGAGCGTGTTTTTAGGTTAAAAATTCTTTCTTTCTTTATTGTACTGTACCATTCTTTTATTTGTAAAATTACTACTACCGATGCTGCCTTTGTGCCAGTGATCTTGTGTAGATGTGGCTGTAAAAACTAACTTGCTGGATTAGTGTGTTGTATTGCTGAATGTTGATGCACGCCGAAGACCAGAGAAGATAATGTATGTGGTGAAAAGAGATTCTAGAATTTGCCAGCTCTGAGAGTGCTGAGTATTTGCTTCTTGCAATTTGTCTCCTGATCATCATGCGCAGGCCTTGGTGTTCCTATTGTTCTAATCATATACTATTGTCCTTGATCAAGAGACTTTGATCTCTGCAACTACAATGCAATCCAATTGTTTCAGATGAGCAGAGTTTGCTAGTGTTGCCCAGCTGCAACTTGCAGTTGACTAAGCCGTGTGCTGATGACTGATTCGAATTCGGCCGTTCAGGGCGCAACGACTTGCCATAATTTAGTCAAGCTTCTCTCTCTCTCTTCCCCAAAAAAGAAGAACAAGATCAAGTTGGTGGATACATGGCATGACACGGGGAGAGAGTGGATGAAGTCTTTGATACTTCCTTGATGCAATCAAATGGTTGACTCAAATCGGCCTGCACCTAAGGGCATGTACAATGATACAGACAGCTGCTATTTATAGTAACTCTCAATGTCATCTGTAGATAGCACTAAAAACAGCTCATACAATGAGTTGCAGTGATACAGTTGGCTACAGGATTATAAATAACACACAATCTTTTAATGCTTTTATTAGTTCTGGTGCTACAGCCGGTTACAAGATTGTAGACAACACATTTCTCTCTCTTTATTCTCTTTCATCCATATCAGTTTAAATCCTATGTGACAAAGATTATAGACAGCTAAGATAGACCTATTGTACATGACCTTAACACTGACAAGGGGATGAGGCTGACCAAGATTTCAATGCCCAGAGCAGAGAAGAGCTGTATAGGCCATCACGGAGACAGCCACAGCTGAGCTGGCGATTAGCTGTGAGACCTAGTCACTTTGTCAATTGTCACCACTCACAATCAAAAATAAATTCCATTGGGCCGCCGCATTCACCGTTCATGAATTTTTTTAAAATAATATTATTTTAAAACATAATTACAAAAATATATCGTCTCTCCAAAAAATTACAGAAATATGTTCCTGTCGCCAGTTGAAATAGCGACAGGAACCTATCGCCATTCAGCGGCGGCAGAACCCTCTCCCCTGCATGTCGCCGGTTGACCACCTATCGCCATTTGAAATGGCGATAGGTCCTATCGCCATTTCAATTGGCGGCAGTTCTCCGCCATTTCAAATGGCGGCGAAGCAAGCCAAATTCCCCTTCTCTAGTTAGGTTTGCCGCCCTTTGATTTTTATCGTTTTTAACGGTGCAAAATCTGTTAGACTCATAATAACATTTTTGATCGTTGTATGTTGTTCTAGTGTGATGAATTTTTGAAGAATTTTATGAGAAAGATTGAAATATGAGCGATTAAGTAAGTAGAAAGGTAAGTGATCTTTGCGATCGCGATGAATTAATACGCTTGCTCATGTACATGAACGCATATTATGTAAGGAAACAAATGTGAACTTGCCATTACTATGAAAACTACGATAATTACATAACATTGACAAAACATCATTCATAGCAAAACATCATAACACATAATAGCACTGATATTACATAACATTCAACAAAACATGATAACACTTAATTAAAATAATAATTCAGAACATTGGCAATAACATGTTACTACTGTCCGTGCAATAACATAATTGAGAACATTGGTAATAACATTGGTCGCGATCTCAACGTCCCCTGTGGATATGTCTCGAGTTGGGTGACGGATGAGGTCCCATTGCGGCGTCCGGAGTGGCGATGTCTCCTTCATCTTGAGGATTTCTTGTGGGACATTTCTTGAAGGTGTGCCCAGACTCCCTGCAAATAGAGTACTTCTTCGTACGACGTCCGGTTTCTGCTTCGTCCATGTCGTTCTGATCGCCGTACTGTGTCGCCGTCAACTTTTCCTTGAGCCTATCAATGTCCGACCAGTTAGTTGCTCCCGGTCGGATGGCGATAAAATGGCCAACCACGCAGTAACCATATATCTCCGCGGTCGAGTTTGCATCACCGCCTCCTTGGTGAAATAAGCAGAGTCTTGGCCGGGATCTTTGCGCCACCGTCGAACATGCGGCTATGACATGGGAGCGGGGCCTATCGTAAGAAGGGCTTGTTGCAAGTGCATGTGCAACTAAGCGGCGGTAACGTGCACTCATGGGTAATCCTCTCACGGTTAGTCATGGCGTCCTTTATCCTGCACATCACCTCGGCGAAGCTCCTTGTGCCCATCTTGAATGCTCGGTCGTCTCACCCTTCTTGCTCTTCTCCTCCATGTACTTGGTGATCATGGCGAATCTGATGTCTGTCATTTGCCATGGCGGCGATGCGTTGTTATACATCAACAAAGTACTTCGTCGTCTGCAGCTGAGTATTGCCTCCACAATACCCACCAAAGGAGGCACCTTGCACCGCGCATGACCCAGTTGTACACCTCGGCTAGATTAGTTGTCATGACACCATATCGAGCGCCACCCCTGTCATGGAGCAGCGACCACTTCTCCTTAGACTCGTGCTCAATCCGGTCAGAAGCATCTCACTGCGCCCGTCCTCCTCGTCAATCCGGGAGCATCTGTGGGTATCTCTGGCAATGCTTGAGGCACAGTCGGCGCTTAGGCGACCCTTCTCGCTGCCTCCCTTCTATGTGTCTTGGTCCGCTCATCTAGAATCTTCCAGAGTGTTTCGAAATGTGCCATCTACGCACAAGATTGAATGGCGATCTTGGAATGCGTTGATACATGGACCAAGCGCGAAGAATACTCATTGCAATACCCTCTTATTGCTCCACTTGGTCGTGGCGTCTTCAATATCGATATGGGTGCGGATTTCTATCTTGTATGACTCGAAGTTGCGAGGAGGTTGTGGTAGGAATCCTCGAGCGTGCCCACCTTAATTCCAATGCCTTCTGCTTTTGCCCTCCAAGCCTTCGCATAGTGATTGTGTATTGGAACCTTGCCTCAATCGCCCGAATGATGTATCGTGGCTCAAAATCTAGATTATCCATGATCTCACTTTGTACATAAGGTTGGCGATGAAGCGATGGCGAGTTCGGTGGGGCTATCTTGACTTCGAAGCAGCGCATGTGTGAGGACCACTATAGAGCACTTCGATGGGTGTCCCACTTTGGCTGAAATCGTGCACTCGCTAAGGGCATCCTCTATGCCGCACTTCACGTCGTAGAATCTAGGGGTCGACTTGACGACTCAATGTGCGCCGCAAACACAAGGCCCGAATTTGACGCGTCTGCACGGCCTCCTTGCATTTGTACATAGCTCCTAGTCGACCTCACTCTGTCGTACTCCCACGGCACACGGGAGCCTTCGTTGGCAGCGAGATTGTCGGCGGTATGTGTTCGGTCGGATGGAACCGCTTTTCGTCAACTTTATCCTCGTCGTCGGAACCTTCATCTTGAGACAATGCCATGTAGTCTCGGTCTTGAGATCCATCCTTTGCACTCGGCTTCAACCTCCTCACCCTCGTCGGCAAGACCGGTAGCTTGCATGGTCAGAGGAGCTACTTCCGCAAGGTCTTCATCGACAACATCAGTAACTCCGAGAGCTTGAAAATTGTGTGCGCCAGCTGTGGCTGCGATCCTGACTTCCTCTTGGCCTCGACACTTCCTTCTTGTTCACCATGCGGGTGGAGGAGTGGGTTTGGCATATGCTTGGGCGAGAAGGACCAATTTCCACCTGCCTCCCTCACGATGCGTACATATAGATCGCCATGATTTTGGTCCCCAGTGCACTAACTCCCAATATGTCGGTTGTGCTCTCCGTGGGGAAAGACAACTCAATCTCGGATCGTACACATCACGGTCCACTTGGAATGTATGGAACAACCACGCATCCACAATACCCCATGTCTGTTGCTCGGTCTTGCTAGAAGTGCGGTTATTGATTGGAAATAACGCAAATCAATCCCCTCGGGACTCTCTAGAATAGTCCCTTGACCATAGTAAATTTTGAAATTGACGATGTTGGAGTCGGACATATTTGACACACTGCACCATAAAGAACATTTCCACGATTAACCGCATATCTAAAACTATACTACCCAATCGAAAAGTATTATGTAAAACTATCTTGCATTACGTAACAGTACATCTAAAACTATGCAATCCATTCGGTTAAAAAATTACGAGAGGTTGGCAATCCGACGGACAGTAACCGCTAGCTTCTCTCCTCACCTCTACTCTTCTCTCCTTCTCTTTTTACGAATAAGAATGAGTCTGCTTATTGAATTTTGGATTTTTTTTTATAGGGATAGGCTTCCTGTTGCCATTTGAAATGGCGACAGGAACCTGTCGCCAGTTGAAATGGCGACAGGGATCTATCGCCATTTCAACTGGCGATAGGTGGTTGGACCGGCGATGCAGGAGGAGAGGTTCATGTCGCCATTGAAATGGCGATATGTTCCTGTCGCCATTTCAACTGGCGACAGAACATATTTCTGTAATTTTTTAGAGAGACGATATATTTTTGTAATTATGTTTTGAAATAATATTATTAAAAAAAAATTCCACCGTTCATCGGGCTACCGCGCGAGGGGTGGGGGATCGGATGGTGGGGGCGAGAGGTGGGGAATCGGATGGTGGGGGAAGGGCCTCTCGGTGATATCCTCTCTGAGAACCTCTCGGTGATATCCTCTCTGAGAATTTGCTTCCCTCACAATCCGTTCAACTAAATTGTTATGTTCCTAATATTTTATGACTAAACTTACAGCAAACCAAAAGCTGTGTAGTACCTGAGTAGTGTTCTTTTTGGAAAAAAAAGGTTGTGTGCTAGCTAGCTGCTACTTACTGCCGCCTGTAGGAAATAGAATCTTCCTATGCTATCAATACGATCAATTTGACTCCATAGTTCATATAATTTGTAACAGTATTTGATACGTGGGTGTTGACTCTGAAGGCATGAGTTGTTCTCTGCACTTTTCTTGTGTTGCAACAACAGACCAATTACAGTTACAGACACCGGTTCAGTGAAAATGGTATGTACATTTTGATCAGCCTTTGGCCGTTAATAGGTAGCAGCTAACTATGCACATGCAATATCACATGTAGTATGAATTTTTTTAGCAAGATGATGATCTACATGGTCCTGACTTGTGAGAATGACCTAGCTACCTTCAACAGCAGAGAAGAACACTCTTTACTCTGAAGTATGAACATGTTGGATATTTCATCATGTTTATGAGCCCTGGAACCTTGCCACTCTCTTTTCATCGCATTTTCCATGCTACTACTGGTATATCAGTATTGAATAGGACTATACAAAAAATACTATCATACAGTCACGATTCTCTTGATTTTCTTCCGTATGTAGGTGGCAGACGTCTTGTTCCTGTTGGCCTTGGAGATGATGATCAGTACACTGAGGATTACTTCATTGCATAGTATGAAATTTTCTGTGATATAATATGTTGTGTATTCTCTTTGCAACGGTACAGATATTTTGTGGAGAGAAAAGTGAGTTGGATAATGTCTGTTTGACTTTTTCTATTTTTTTTGTACCCGCAAGATCCGAGCTTTGGTGCCAAATGATCGCTATGTTGAATTAATTTCCCGTCATATGACCTACATGAGTTGCATATTAGTTATCTATTTTTTGGTTAGCTCAAAAATATAAAGTGATCAAATAAAGTATTTATTAAGAGTCCGAGTATCTATTAAGAAAAATATAGATTTAGATTTTAAACCTGTGTAGAGACCTATTTGAAATCTATCTCTAATTATAAAACGGGATATGATTTCATACCGAAAACTATAAATAAGGGTCAGATCCTCCCCGTAGAGTAATATATGTCATACCATCTATCCCCATCTGTAGTTGAAGTTTGTAGTTTACCTCTTGTTGAGAAAGACCAAAACCTAGGTAGACAGAATAACAATTTATCTACTACTTCAGATCAATTCTTCATCAATTATGGCACCATCATCGTATATACTTCCGTGTTTATAATTTTATGAGTATTGCAATTACACATACGAGATCTTCGTGCCCACCCCGACACAGCTCCCCCGCCACCGCGTCGGCTCCACGCTAGACTCGAGCTGGGCCACTGGCGCCGGCGAGGCCGCCGTATCGCGGCGGCGGAGGCCCGGGAGGGATGCGTCAGCTTCTGCGCCGCCGTCCGCGGCGGAGCTGCCGCTGCCGCGGGACGAGCTGCGGCGGCTGCAGGGGATCGGAATCCGGCTGCGGAAGAGGCTCAAGGTTGGAAAGGCCGGAGTCACGGAGGGGAACGTGAGCGGGATACACGAGCGGTGGCGCAACGCGGAGCTCGTGAAGATCAGGTGCGACGACGTCTCCGCCATGAACATGAGGCGCACGCACGAGATCCTCGAGGTGAGTGCTGCGATGCCCTGTGCAGCTGTGCTACGCGTGTCCAACATAGGTTTGCCTTGGCGTTGGGTTTGTCCGCGTGTCTCCTTAGTAACACTTTCAGAGAATTTGGATACTGGAAGGAGGTATAAGGGTGCTAGTTTAGGTTGAAATGCCACCGTATGTTAGCATGTTACTTTGGAATTTGTTTCACACTGTGATAGCCTGATAGGATAAGATGTAGTAGTATACATGGTTGTACACTCTTGGTGTGAAACTGTTAGCATGGGGAAATGAGCAGCATGTTATGTCCACTTTGAGGTCATATGATCAAGATGGGGATATCTTACTTGAAATAAATTCATTTTACAGTGCACTTGCATTTGCATGCACATAACTATTGCTTCTTCAAAATAGATTTCATTTCGAATTCCATTTTACAAACAAAATGCTGTAACAAGAGAAATGGCGGTGTATAGTTGCACTTGGATCCAACTATTTTCATCTCAATGTTGTTCAACTTGCAATTAATTGACATGCTCTATGTGTTTTGCTTGATAGAGGAAAACCGGAGGCTTAGTCATTTGGAGATCTGGAAGCACCATTATACTGTATAGAGGAACCAACTATAAGTATCCTTACTTCCATGACAGAGAAAAGAGGGATGATTGTCTCAAGGATGAATCTTCAGAGCATAGCAGTTCTGGAGATAAGGGTGAAGGTATTGGTATAGCATCTGCGGAACAAAGCAGTAGTGAAGAAGATGCCGAGAATCATGCAGAACATGATAGTATTCACAAGGAGGAGGGTGAGAATCTTGGTATAGTATATGGAAAACAGATGAGTATAGTATATGGAAAACAGATGAGCATAGGAGAGGAGGACAAGAATCATGATACAGTGCCTCTGGAGCAGAGTGGCAGCAGAAAGAAAGATGCAAATCAGCTCGCACCATCCTCTAAATGGCTTCTTGTTAGTGGGCAGGAGGGGAATTTAAACATTAGATCTACAGAGCAACACAGTAATGGAGCTCCAAACGAAAAACATGCAAGATTGCATAGCAACACTAATGTACATCCTCCTAGTGAGGTCGGTGCTCAAGCTCGGTCAACCTTAGTTGCTGGTGTTGGTTCTCCGAATAAGTTTCGCCTACAGTTGCCTGGGGAGGTCAAACTTGCAGAGGAAGCTGACAAATTATTGGATGGGTTGGGTCCATGGTTTTCTGATTGGTGGGGGTATGACCCTTCCAGTAGATGCTGATTTGTTACTAGCTATTGTTCCTGGATTCCGTAGGCCTTTTCGTCTTCTTCCTTCAGGTGTGCCACCTAAGCTAACAGATAGGGAAATGACTATCCTTAGGAGACTAGCTCGCCCCTTGCCCTGCCACTATGCACTCGGTAATGTTCAGTAATTTACTCTTTTCTATTGTCTTTGATAGCTTTTGATAAGGACCATAGTTATTAATTTTTGTGGCGTCCACTGTCTAGGAAGAAGCAGTAGCCTTCAAGGATTGGCTGCATCCATGATCAAGCTATGGGAAAGATGTGAAGTAGCAAAGATTGCAATCAAGAGAGGCACACACAATATTGATAGTGAGCTCATCTGAGGAATTAAAGGTAGGTAGGTGTTATCGATTCATCAGCCACAGTTACACATTGCATTTTATGTTCTCTAGCACTGTTTTCGTAAAAGTGTAAAACAATACTTTGATGGCATTGTAGGTTTAACTTGTGATCGTGTTTGTTTCATAATTGAAGTTGATTCACTGCAACACAGACCTATTACACGACAAAACAAAATTGTTTCTCTAATCCGAAGAAACTTAACAAGTTCTTGCTTATTGCGCATCACATTTGGAAAATCTAATTTTAGTTTCTGGTGTGATCCAAATCTGCCCAGACCTTCCCAGCTTTTACTTTTGTTTCTACTGTACTCTTCACTTTACATCACAAGACACCATCATTAGAATCTTCATTCTAAAAAATAGAATGGTAATTACCACTATTATGTTCTTAATCTTGCAGGGCTTGACAGGTGGGACCCTTTTATCAAGGGATAACAAATCAATTGTATTCTACAGAGGGAAAGATTTCCTCCCCCCAGCTGTCTCTCTTGCTATAGAAATGCCGGGGCAGGCACCGCTACGGGCGGCGGCACGTGGGCGATGCTCCGAGCCGCTCCAAGCGGTGTACTTGAACTGTCAGTCAGACATGGACTTGCAGTCTCAGAAGAATCATCTTTAAGCTTGTTGAAACATAATTTGTTCTGTAAATACCGTTTGCAGTGTGCACATTAGTGCACCAAAAAATCATTGAAAAGGATCAAACTACAAAGTACAGTTTCTATAAGGAAGGGGTGACTAATGACCTGCATATCATCCAAAGGAACTCCAGTTTTGGTTAAATATAAGGTTCTATATGTTTCTCCCGTAGTACACTCAACCTCTGACTCGGACACACAGGAGCAACTTCAGGCACTTCCTTGACCATGTATATTCACATAAACAGATAATCAGGCACATGATGGAATATACTGAACTGCAATGGAACTATATTCAAGTTATAAAGTGTTTACTTTGATTTTCTCCTCTAATGTTCCAGAGTTAGCACTGAGATCATGAATGTCTTTGTTTTCGTGGCCTCAGTTCATCTGATTAGACGGACTCGCAGATCGGCCCTCCATTTGATAAAAACATTGCATTCTAGTTAGTAAAGAAGTAAACACCGTTCATAACGAAAATGATAAAAGCTGAGTATTGAACAAAAACTCACCATCTGATCCCTCAAGTAGTCAATATTCTTTGACAGATTAAGGACATGAAGCTTCAAAGACTAAAATGAACAAGAGAGATTAATTCAGGATCTCAAAAATAACTTCACAAAAGAACCATAGCAACCCAATGGATTTAAGCTTCACCTTATAACGTTGATACTCCACAGAACGCTTCAAAGCATCCCTTTTATTCAACAAATATTTTGGTCTCAGAGTTGATGGCCTCCCCCCAGCTGTCTCTCCACTGCCCAATTAAATCAGGAGGCATCTGGATCGGTTCTAGTGTCGCGGGAATCGAGCAAAGTGATTTTGTACAGGGGTTGGGGAGCAGAAGTGGCCCAGAAAAGTGCAAAAGAAAATAGTACAAATGAAGGAGCAAAGGAGGTGATATCACCTCAGCTCCTTGAAGCCATCAGATTAGAATGTGGATTGCACCCTGGTGAATCAGAGTAGCTGGTTCCTGGATAAGCCTCTCCACGGACATGTTCTAGAAGATTCATATTATCCTCACGGCTTCACCCGTGGACAAATGGAGCTAAGTCGTCTGGCAGACGTGCGGGCTAGTGAAGCTGTATATAAGCAAGGTGTGGAGCTATGCCGCGCTGACATAGCTGTGCTCGCACTTCGTGGTGCACCCATTGTGCATCTTTTGTTTTCTTTACTTCCCCTCTCCTTTTTATACAGGTATCCAGTTGAACCTCTTCTTGTGCGGATAGGAACGCAGATGAGCATGTTTTTATCAGCAGTGTCTTATCTTCTTCCTCTGTAAATCTTACACGTTTGAAAGGCATGACTGAGTGAATTTTTAAGCTGTAGTCCAAATTAGAGAGTTTTTTAAAATAATATTATTTTAAAAGATAATTACAAAAATAAATAGTCGTAAAAAAATTTGCAAAAATCTGTTCCTGTCGTCAGTTCAACTAGCAATAGACACCCTGTTGCTCCCTGTTGTCGGTCTAACTTCCTATAGCCAGTTCAATTGACGACATGAAGTGAACGATCGTCCTATCGCCAGTTTAACTGGCGATAGGAGCCTTAACACCCTATAAAAGACCGTTAAAACTCTAAAATTCGGTACAAGACTCACTTTTATTTAGAAAAAAGAGGAGGGAAAGCAGAGGAGTAGAGGGGAGGAGAGAGCTAGCGAAACGCTACCTGTCTGGTTCAGAAATTTGTTTAACCTAATGAATTACATAGTTTTAGATGTACGGTTACGAAGTGTAGTATATTGTACATAACACTTTTCGGTGGGTAGTCTAATTTTAGATACGTTGTAAATCATGAAAATGTTCTTTATGGTGCAGTGCGTTAAATATGTCGGACATCACCAATTTCAAAATTTACTACGGTCCGAGGACTATTCTTGAAGGTTCCGAGGGGATTTATTTGCGTTATTTCCCATCGTCGACCGTGCGGCTGCCAAGAGCAGAGGTGCGACATGGGGCGCTGTGATGCGGTGGTTATTTTACTCATTCCAAGTGGACCATGATGTGTATGATCTGAGATTGAGTTGTCTTGCCTCCTGAGCAGCACAACCCACATATTGGGAGTTAGTGGAGCTCAAGGGAACAAGGTCATGACAGTCATATGTACGCATGGCGAGGGAGGGAGGGTGAGATTTGGTCCTTCTAGTCCAGACATATGTCAAGCCCACTCCTGCATCCGCGGCTGAACAAGAAGGGGGTGCTGACACCGAAAAAGAAGTTGAGGACTCTAGCCACAGCGCGGCGTACACAATGGCCGATGCTCTTAGGGTTGCTGATGCTGTCGATGAAGACCATGCGGAAGTAGCACCTTCGGTCAAGCAAGCTACCGGACTTGCTGACGAGGGTGAGGATGTGGAAGCCATAGTGCAAAGGATGGATCTTGAAGACCGAGACTACATGACATTGTCAAAAGATGAAGGGTCCGATGACGAGGATGATGTGGACCAGCAAACGGTTCCATCCAAGTGGAACACATCCCAGTTCAACAACCTCGTCGTCAACGAAGGATCCCATATGCCGTGGGAGTACAACCAGAGCGAGGTTAGGCAAAGAGCTATGTACAAATGCAAGGAGGCCGTGTAGGAGCCGACCAAATTCTAGGCCTTGTCGGTGCGGCGCATATTCACAGTCGTCAAGTCTAACCCAAGATTCTACGACGTGAAGTGTGGCATAGAGGGATGCTCTTGGCGAGTGCACGCCTTTCAGCCTAAGTGGGACACCTACTGGAAGTGCTCTATAGTGGTCCCTCACACATGTGTCGTCGCTGAGTTAGTGCTGTCCCACCGAAACCTGTCACCAGGCTTCATCGCCAACCTTATGTATGGTGAGATCATGGATAATCTAGATTTTGAGCGACGATCCATCATTCGGGCAGTTCAGACAAGGTTCCAGTACACAATCAGCTATGCCAAGGCTTGAAGGGTAAAACAGAAGACATTGGAATCAAGGTTTGGCACGTTTGAGAATTCCCACCACAACCTCCCCGGGCTACTCCGTGTTATACAAGACAGGAATCCCGACACTCATGTCGACATTCAAAATTCCACGCATCCGAAGTGGGCCGATAAGAGGGTCCTACAACGAACATTCTTCGCCTTTGGTCCATGCATCAATGCATTGTAACATTGACGTCCAATCTTGTGCGTGGATGGCACATTCCTGACTGGGAAGTACAAGGGCCAGATACAGACTGCAATAGCGACGGACGGGAACAATCAAGTTCTTCCCATGGCATTCACTTTCGTTGAAAGTGAGAACACGTACAACTGGTTGTGGTTCCTGAAGAATGTGAGGACTAGAGTTGTACAGGGCCGTCCCGGTGTATGCGTCATGCATGGTCGGCATGCGGGCCTGCTGAGGGCAATAACTCAGCTACAGCAAGGAGAGAATGAAACACTACCGTGCCGGATCTGCAGAGCAGGTGGTGCATGAGGAACTTGGGTGCAAACTTCTACATGCAGTTCCGTAACAAATACTTGATGAACTTGTTCAAGTAGCTATGCAATCAGAATCAGCAACGGAAGTTTGAAGCACTCTGGAAGATTCCGGATGAGCGGACCCAGACGCATAGAAAAGAGGTAGCGAAAAGGGCTGCCCAAGCGCTGACCAGGCCCCTGAAGCGTTGCCACAGTGTCGACGATCAAGTCGCCGATCTTACGAAAATGAACGAGGAAAATGACGTGGAATATCCTGGAATGGAATGGGGGTCGCTCTTTATTGATATGAACTGGGTTTTACAAGATGTGGCTAAGTACTACCCTGAATTACATTGAATGGGGAATGTCTAATCGGGTGTCGGACTTAGAATATGAGTCTAAGTCGATTATCTAACTCTAATTCCACCGCTTAGGCTTCAGTATATTCTCGTTGAGCTGTCGTTGTTCTTGTCTTTGTTGTTCTTGGTCTTGTTGTCTCTCTGTGTCCGTCCCTTCGTCTTCTGCGCTTCACCTTTAAATAACTTCCGAAGAGGTGGCAGTTACTCCTGGAGAAGACGTCCCTGGTGAAACGTTACGACTAGTCGGAACGGTGGAGCAGTTAGCAACGTGCTAACTTCCTTGCGGTTGCCTCTGAAAAGCTTAACCGTAGGGTGGTTAATAGTCGATGTCTCGGGGTTGTACCATCGCATGGTTTGGAGCGATATATACGTGTTCCATTCATCATACGATAAAAATACCGATCCGATAATTTTACGGCGGTTATCGGTGGGATTAGGCGCAAAGCCTCATCCCACTGAGTACCCATAAGTAACCTACGGAATATTAACGACCGAGGAGGTCGTTAGTCTTAGGGTCATGACCATGTAGGCGTATGGTCTTTTATTATGTATTAAAATAATACATAGAGGTTTTAATCCTCGTCATTAGCCCCGAACTTTAAATGGGCTGTGCGTGTATATACCTTTTCCCGATGAAATCGTATCGCGCGAACCCATTTAATGTAAGTGGTATACGAAGTGGTCGTGTTCACTTTAAAGTTGAGAACTTGCCTTAGGAAGCGAAGAGTTCCTCTGTCGTTTGAACAAAAAAGCTTTTTGTCGGTTGGACTTTGTGGGAATCCTTGAAAGTATCGGAAGTTTATAAAATCTCCTCTCATTTGGGCTCTTAGAATTTTTATGCTTCCAAAAATCCTTCGATCCTTTAGCTTCTCACCAAGAAATCCTCGAGCCTTTTCTGTTCTTCCGACCACAAAGTCTTCAACTTCCACTACTCATCCTTGAGGATTTTCGCCATGTCGGAGCAAATTACAAGTGGTTGCCTTGAATTGGGCAAGAAAAAGCTTGAGGCTTTGGCGAAGATGGGAATGCTCCCGGATAGGAATCGATTAATTGGAGACCGCGATGGAGAGCATTTTCCGAGCCGTGAAGATGAGAAATCCTGTTTTCTCACCTACATCGAATGTGGGCTAAGATTACGGTACACAAATTCCTCCTCCGTGTTCTTGAACATTATGGGGTGGAATTGGTGAATTATTAAATTCGATCGCAAATATCGATATTTTAGCATATTTATGCGAGGCATACCGAATACAACCGAACTTGAAGCTCTTTAGTTATTTCTACCGCATGGTGATGGGAAAATCTGCGGCAAAATCAAGCGACTCTGGGGAATGCACATTGCGTCTTCATGGCGGGAAGGCCGATGAGTACATCCTCATGTCTGTGAAATCTTAAGTGGTCGTCATGGAAAAATCTTGGTTTTACATGACGATTCTGAAAGACGATGGCCTCTACTTGGGAACTAGAGCAAGTGAAAACCCCAAATGGAAGAAGACCGTAAAGAAGGCGAGGATAGTCAAAAGATGGGCGGATGCCATCTATGACTTCTTGGTCGAGGCCTAACTTTGTGGCATGTGGTGAAGGATTTCACCTTCGTCGATTAGCCCATTGAAGCTCGGACTCATTCCTGCTCTGGTGCCTTGATCGTGATGAAGCTACCTCGAGAAGGTGGTAAGTCTTTGAGATAAATTCGATCGGTATTTTGATTTGATTAATGTATTACCTTAAAATCTGTCTATTCTTCATACATTAAAGCTCTTTCCCTAGAGAAATTAGAGAACGAGTCGGGATGATCATGCGGGGAGCTGGAGAAAAGGTGAATGCCCCCAAGATCTTAGCCAGTAACTCCTATTAAAGGGAGGCAGCAAGGCTTAAGGTAATTTAATCAAAATTCCTTTTACCATGTGTATACATATATTCCACCAGATTTCCAATCGTGCTCTACATTTGCGATCGGTCGGATTGCGAATCATACAATCTGGTGAGGATCAACGTCCCACCTTAGTTCCGACCGAGTCGTGCCCTGAGGCACTTGAAGGAGATGAATCCCTCGAGGTAATAGAACATTTCGGAATCATATATGTACGAATTTTTTAGATAAAAGGATTTCTTCACCTAATCAAATTTGTTCTTTGATTTAGGTGGATAAGCTGAGGCATGAGAATGTAGCTGCGGAGGTCAGAGACTCAGTGGTGGTGCACGACCTTATGGTTATTCTTGAAACAAGCGATCACGGAGATTGATGAAACCACTCCCTCAGGCCGGATAGTCGAGGAATGCGGTCCTTGATGGGCTGGTCGAGGACATAACTTCCGACATCTTGTTGGAGGATGTGAGGGTTCTAACAAACCTTGCTGGTCCAGAACCAGCAAAATTGGAGGAGAAGAAAAGGAAGGCTAGCGGCACAGATTTCTCTCTTGCGCGTTTCAGAGTCAAATCCCGGAGATTAACAAGGTATGTACAAATGAAAGTGGTCGTATAAGTATGTACCTTTAATAATTCCTTGATGATTTGATACTTTGAACTTCCCATCTTCGGTTTGCATAGGTCTTCTGGTGTTCCGGTCGTTTCCGACCAGGTTCTTCTGAGGACTTGGCATCTGTGGAAGTTCCCGCCCAGAGCACTTCTCAGGACAAAGTTCTTGAGGAAGTAGTGGTCGAAGAAGCCCGAGCGGTGACAAGAACAGCGGTTGAGTTGGATCCTTTGGTGATTGAAACCCCTTACGTGGAGGTAGATGCCTCGAGAGGTCTCAACGAGTTCCGATCCTTTGTTGATAACCCTTCCCAACCTAACAAGTTCCTTTTCGTCCCGATTTATCGAGGATAAGGAGCTTGATGAGGCGTGACGAAAGTATCGGATACTCAACTCAAGATGCACCTGATATGATTTTCTTTGGTTATAATGACCAGAACAATTCGGATAAGTATTCTCGACCAGACTTCATAGCTCTTCTTTAAAAAGTTTATAAGAAACTTAAGAAAGAGAACGCTATTTGTGTAGCATTTGGTCGAGAACTTTCTTTGTGATCGGAGGATCCACCCAAATGAGTTAAGGACTTGGAGCAAAAGCACTCCGAGTTGGAAAGTAAGAACTTTTCCTTTTAAACTTTTGTTTCTTCTTCAATACTTTGCTAGTTTGCTCCTCTACAATTATTCTCCTTATCGTATTCGATAGATCTGGAGAAAATAAAAGAGGAGGTTGTGGTGAAAAAGCCAAGACAGCTCTTCTTGAAGAAGAAATAAAAGCTAAAGACGATCATTTCTTTGAAGCAAGTTGACTAAAGACCAGGTTGATCGTTGAAACAACGACCAAATATGAAACACTTAGCAAAACAAATGAAGGTAATATGTCGTAAATAAGCTTGATTTTTCCTTCACTTATGCTTGTGTTCATTAAGCGATTTGTTTTTGCGAGCAAGCGCAAATCTTGAGCAGTAAAAACTACGAAATTTGAGCGAGGATAAGGAGGCGGCTCTTGCTCAAAATATTGATGAAAAGATTCATGCTTTGAACAAGATGATCTTTGATATGGGATCGAGGATCAAGCACCTTTCCTTAGGAGATCCAATAGAAAATGAACTATTTGGGTCAACTTCTAGAGGACCTTAAAGTTACGCTCAAAACTACTCGGACGAATTATGCGGGCCACAAAAGGCGTTGCAAGTGGAGTTAGTTTTGCTTTGGCAAAACCGAAAGCTTCCGAACCCTCCATAGATCTCCAAGTTGTTAAAGATGACTTCAATCGCCCACTGAGGAGGCGACCAAGTTCATGGAAGAACTCGGGCCACTCGGAGATATAGTTGTAGAGGAGATGGAGGTCGAATCTCAGAACAAGCATGAGTTAAATTTGGGAATATTTCTTAGAGTAGGTTCTGCAAGTGTAAAAATATTTGAATATCTATGAAAACTTACCTTTTATGTCATTGACAAAGCTTTTGTTTATCTGTTTGACTTTTTTAAAATTCTCGTATATTTCCTAGCCCCATTGCTTTATAGTAGAAGAGCGTTCTTTGTACAAGCGGTGAGCCAAGAAAGAGAATAAAAAGAGGTCATAACCATGTATGTGAGTTTTGAAGGTATGTTTGGACATGTAAGACAAAAGCGATCGTTCTTTGTACTAGGAAATCAAATGTGGTCGAGGACCGGTGTCACGATTCGACTAGTTATAGATCTTTGTTTGTTATAATGGAAATACCAATCAAAAACACTATAGATGGTCGGAAAAAGACTTTGTCAAACTTGACATAAGAAGAAATGCAAATATGTATGCAACAGATTATAAGTGAACTTTGTTTATATCTATTGTCCCATAGTGCAGTGGAACTAATGCTAAGACACGAAGGCATCGACATATATTTTTTGAAACGTGTTCAAATTCTATATCCGATAGTAGCGAGGATCATAAGAAAAGAACCGTCGCTAGGAAGCTCCTTCGATTAGGCGGGACCACGTCTTGAAAAAGGAGAGACTTCGACTAGGAGGCTTTCCGTGTCGACCGATGGCAGACAAGAATAGATCGAATCTTGAAATAATGAAGCATAATCTTGAGAATCGTAAGCATATCATTCATGAGATAGTTAGTTGTGTGGCGCTCGATTACTCATTTTCTTTGAGAAAAGAGTGTAGTCATGCGTGGGAATCATTTGAAGAAAATGCTCACGACTAGGACCATAGAGTATCGAGAGATCCTTAAAAAGGATATCGGAGAGAAAAATGTCTTCTCAGACCGGACTAACAATAATAAGCGACGAGAATGTAGGTGTATATATATAAGCAAGGTTGCACTTCTTAATTAATTAATGAATTTAATGAAATTGAAATTGAAAGAAATGAAAGAATGAAAATTAAACATAGAACTTACGCAATTGATCGATGTTCCAAGAATTTGACAAAATTTGCCCATCGACATAGCTAGTCGTGCGGAACACGGTCGGGTGACTTCGACCCGCAGTAAGGACCTTCCCATTTAGGAGAAAGTTTATTGCGATTTGTTTGGCTCTGAATTTTTCTAAGAACGGATCACCTCTGACAAAGGCTGCGGTGCACCTTCGACTATGGTACCTTCGCATGGCTTGTTGGTAGGCTATTGATCGTACAAGGGCTTCGTTTAAATGTTCTTCAAGGAAATCGGCGTCGTCGAGTCGTCGTTCATTCTCGATCATTTTCGTCAAAGCGATCGATTCGGCGAGCCAATTTTGAGTTACGGAGGAAGCATGGCTTGACACCATAAACCAAAAAGAATGGAGTTTCACCGGTCGCACGACTGGTCGTGGTTCGAACGGCCCATAACACAGAGGGAAGTTCTTTAACCCAAGCTCCTGACCGTTTGATTAACTGGTCGAATACTCGGCGTTTGATCCCCTGCATAAGGATACCATTAGCCCGCTCAACTGCTCCGTTGCTCTGTGGATGAGCAACAGAAGCAAAATGAACTTTGACCCCAAGTTCATCGCAGAATTCCTGGAATTATTCTTTGGAGAATGGGAACCATTATGCTGTGATGATCTGTTGGGTACACCAAATCGCGTGATCACATTTTTCAGAGAAATCTCTTAGCGGCCTCGGTTGTTATTTTAACGGTAGCTCGGCTTCAATCCATTTTGTAAACGTGTCAATCATGGCGAAAAGGAATTGAAGCCCCGGTGCTCTTAGGAAAGGTCCCGAGAATGTCCATCCCAGGTTGCAAAAAGCCAAGAAAGAGGAATTGTTTGTAAGGCTTGTCTTTGGTGGTGTACTTGTCGGCTATAAACCGACATTGTACACACTTCATCACAAGCTCTTTTGCATCATGAAGGAAGTTGGCGATAATAGCCTTGGGAAGGCTTTACCGGTGGTTACAGTAGGAATGGTGTGCTCCTGAGCGCCTTCATGGATTTGGTTAGCAATCTAATGCCATCCGTTTGAGATATGCATCTCATCAACACTCCATGAGATCCTCGTTTATACAAGATACGTTCGATTAGAGTGTATGATTTGGCTTTTAAGTGCTATCTGATCGGCCTCTACATCATCTTCTGGAATTGTGTCATCTTTGAAGATAATTGTAGATCGATGTCATCCGATCTCTACCGTGATCGTGGCAGCGCCAACCGTCAACGACACATGGAGCATCCATGTTTCCTTGAGTAGTTTGTTCAACTTGCAAAGAATCATGTATGTTCTCGGAAGGCTCAACTACCGAGGGTGAATTGAGTTGCTCGAGAAAAACTCGGGCGGGACTGGTCGACCTCGTGGAGGCCATCCGTGCTAAGCGGAGTGCGCCAAAAAGTTTTCCTTTGTAGGAATATGTTGGATCTGAAAACCGAAGAAGTGCTTTTCAAGTTTTAGTACTTCCGCCGAGATAAGATGACATCTTGGTACTCGAGCATTGATACTCTTTCCCCACTTGATTCGGTACTAGTTGAGAATCGCCTTTCACTAATGTCTGCGAATCCGGCGAGCAGTGCTCGAGTCTGCCAATAAACCTTCATATACGCCACATTATTGGTGGCGAAAAATTTAATGGATGGCGTGCTTGATGTGTTCGCCAATGGGGATATCAAGACCACTTCACCCCGATCCTTGTAACATCAAGGCACCGTGAAATACAATGTCCACTCGTCGTGGTGTTCGTACTCGGGTCCTTGGGTGGGTTCGAGGTTTGTCCATTCGGCAATGAATTACGCTATTGCACAGGACTTTATTCTTGTTCGTGAAATAAAATGGAGATCGAACGCCCTAGCTCGACCGCCCATTTGGCTATTCATCTGATGATTCCTGTTTCCAATGACTTGACCAAGAGGATATCCGGTGAATACGACCACTTTGTGGGCACGAAAGTAGTGCCTTAGGTTTCTTGAAGACAAAAGGAGGCCATAGAGCAACTTTTGTACTGTGGGTATCTTTCCTTTGGTCCATGTAAGACTTAAACTACGTAATAGGTGAGTCGTTGGATATTATCCTTTCTACAACGATTACACGCTAAGCGTGCGTGGTGTTCTTTGCCACGTAAATTAGCAATGTTTCTCCCGATCTCGGAGAAACTAAAACGAGGTACTTGTAAGGTACTTTTAATTTCCTCAAAGGCATCGTTTGCCTCTTTAGTCCACTCGAAACTCCCATGTTTCCGAAGAAGTTTAAAGAAAGGTAATCCTTTTCCCTAACCTTGCTATGAAAGCGACTTATGCCGCCATACTGACGGTTAGTTTTGGACTTCCTTCTTCGTGGTGGGGCGCATCACAGTCGATGGCGCAATTTTTCTTGGATTTGCTTCAATACCTCTAGCGAAACTAGGAAACGGCGGTTTTCCAGCAGAAACTCGAACACACACTTTTTCGGATTTAACTTGAGGTTATGTCTTCTCAAGTTATTAAAAGTTTCTTGTAAGTCGGGAATGTAGTCGCCCGGCGTTGGTGGTCTTCTGACCGGATCGTCAACGTAAGCTTCTAGATTCCGATCGATTTGTGGACTAAAGGTTTTTGCATCAACCTTTGAAAAGTTGCACCGTTTTTGAGACCAAATGGCATCTTAATATAACAATAAGTGCCATATGGGGTGATGAAGGAAGTTTTCTCCTCATCTTCTTTACACATACTAATCTGGTGGTACCACGAATACGCATCTAAAAACTTAGTAACTTGCACCCGTAAGTAGAGTCTACCGGTTGATCAATGCGAGGAAGGAAAGTCATCCTCGGACGAGCCTTATTAAGATCTGTAAAGTCGATACACATTTGCCATTTCCCATTGTTTTTCTAACCATTACAGATTGGCAAGCCATTGTGGGTGGTCGACTTCACGAATAAATCCACTTTGAGAAGCTTGTCAATCTCCATTGGATTGCTTCCTTTCGATCAAAAAGTAAACGTCGTAGTTTCGCTTGATCGGTTTTTGTCGGTGGAGAAAGCATGCTCGATCACCTCCGGGGACTCGAGCATATCGGACGCTTGCGAACAAACCGCCCTGATTCGCTCGGAGGAAGGAGACGGCGACTCTTCCTATTTAGGGTCGAGTCTTGCCCGACCGAAATCTTCTTGGCGGTTGGGTTTGGATGTCTGACCCATGTGAAGACTTGATATTTGTCGGGAAGCGCTTTTGTCGAGTGGTACCTCCTTTGTGCAGTCGGATGGTTTGGGTGTCATCTTTGGCCTCGGGTGCTTGACTTTGCATGGGAGTCGGGTTAACCTCTCGGTGGGAAGTTCATCAACCAATTGCAAAGGATTTCGATCGCATACATAAGCCATTTTCGATCCTCGAATAGTGATGACTCCTTCGCCCCGACATTTTCAAACTTTGATAACCGTAATGCGTGGCTATCAAGAATTTTGCTAATCTTTGGTCGATCGAGAATTCCGTTGTATCGCGGTTCAAGTTTACTACATCAAACGGAATCCTCTCTGTTGGAAGTTGTCGGGCTTTCGAGCGTGGCGGTAAGGAAACTTGTCCTATCGGTTTAGCGGTAGAACCGGAACTATGCCATGAAAAGCATATTTCACGTGTTTCACCTTTGACATGGGGACTGCATTTCTTCTAAAGCTCCCACAAATAATATATTCAAAGAACTACCCCATCTACTAAGACCGATTAACCCGACAATTATTAATGGTTGGTTCAACAACGATAGGGAACCTACCGGTCGAGTCGATGGGATGGGGCGATCGTCTTTCTTTGAAGAAGTGCGGTGTCCGACCACTTGAGTGCTTGATGACAATCGGAGATTCGACTAGGTTGACCTCTCGCTCCATGGCCTTGAGATGGCGTCGGACTCGTATGAAGAAGATCCTCCAAAAATCATGTTGATGTGTGTTGGGGATCCCGGTACTCCATCTCTTCGCCGCCATCCTTGTCCTTTTTGGAGCTCGTTTCTCCATGTTCTGTATTGCGGAAATGGTCCTTTACATAATAATCCTCCGATTTCTTTTGCGGACACGACAGTGCGCAGATCATGCCACTGCGGGTGAAGTGGACACCACTTCTTGTTAAATGCAGAATCCTTGGTCGGAGCTTTTGCCTTGCTTCGACCAAGATAGTCCTTCTTGCCCTTCTGAACTTTTACGGAACAGCGAGGACTTCTTTGTCGTCGGTCTGCGGTTCTTTTTCTTCTTGAGAGACTTCTTGTTCTTTTCTCTCCTGCTTGTCTAGGCGGGCTGGGGAATCTTGTCTTTCGATCAATGGCTTCACACCACTCGATTGCTTCGCTAGCGGTGGCATACTTGTCGCCATATCAAAAAGCTCAGCGGTTGTTCTTGGAGGGTTCATTGCTATGTCCTCCGTAAACCGCCGATTCCTCGATCTGTTTTAAAAGCCTAAATAACAGAGGATTCTGCGACTTGGGTATAGAGTTCACGAACTGGTGAACCTCTTGATATATTGGCGTAAAGTCTCATCGATCCTGCGGGATTACTGTGGAGATCGTCCTCCTTCCTGAGGCGATCGTCGTACCACGAAAGTTGGCAATCGAAGATCCGAGTTGTTCCCAAGTATATATTGATTCGGCCGTAAGTTTAACAACCACGGCCGCGCGGACCCTTCGAGCACGGTGGGTAAATAGTTGGCCATTACATTCTCATCGCCACCAAGAGACCACGATGGCGGTGGTATATATTGGAGAAATTCCAATGGGTTTTGAGTTCCATTGAATTTGTCCAAGTTAGCGGTCGGGCAACGGTTAGGCCAACGCATGACTTGGAGCCTGCGCAGAGAGGCTCGACAACACGTGATTGATTCATGGCGTCTTCTCCGGGAAGGTGCGGATTATGTCGATGGGAGACCGATCCCTAAGATTGGGACGCTGGAACTCCGGTGTCCGATCCGGTCGTGAACACTGATATGATGCCTCCGACCGCCCACTTGGTTCAAACGATGTCGGAGATCGTTAGGTCCTAGTGGTGGTTCCTCTCGACACAGTGGGGGAGTAGCTTCTTGGAATAACCTTCTCCCCTCGTGACTCCTTGGTCGGAATCGTCGAGGAGGTCTCGGTATCGACTGCTCTCTGGTATGACCGTGTTGTCCCCTGCTGAGGGAGGAGCGTTGGGATGAAGTCATAGTCTGACTTCCTGAAACCCTCTGTTCCCGATACGCTTCCGTTCGCTGCATGGTCTGTTGGAGAATTTTGGATACCTGACCTACGAGTTGTACAAAACTAGGCGTTCCTGCTAGAGCAGGATCGGAATTATTAACATATTTTGAATCGCCGCAAGTTTTGTACGATTATAAAGGTCTCGGGGGTTCATCTTGGTCGTAGGTGTATGCTGTCTGAACCTTCCCCGACCTTGGTTTGTTCGGTCCCATCACCACTCTGGGTGGGGCGATGCGAGCGAGTTAAGCGATTGGCGTCGATTAGTTCCGTTGCCTCCGGAAGTTGGTGCTTGACGGCGGATCATCTCTAACAACACGTGATGGCGTGGTAGAGAGTGTAGGACCGTGCAAGGCATCTTGATCTTCATCTCCGTCGCGTTGACCGTGCTTCGGCATTGATCTTCCGATGAGCTTCCATCATAACTAATGGAGAGCTTGTCGGTAACCGCGAGAATCTTCCACGATGGAGATCGGTCGGAGATGAGCACTTCTGAGGTCTTCTCGGCTGATCAAACGAACCGCCGATCGTATGTTGAGTGTGATCATCCCCACATGGCCTCGACCGATGGAGGTTTCATCGACACCGCTACGGTGACGGTTGACTCTGGAATTGCGAAGCGAAGGAGAGTATCTTTCGACCATGATTTCATCAATGGTATAGAGTTTCCGGGTGATGGGGCTGAAATTTCTTCACTGTTTCACGGTCGAGAAGACCGGCTTGAAGAGATCCTCGGCATTCGAATCGGTCGAACGGCGGTTCTCTGGTTCGCCACCAAGAGTGGCGGCGCATCTTCATCCATCCGGTCGACCTCGCTAACGTCGGCGACGTGCGGCCGGCGAGGAGGAAGAGGAGGATGATCTGCCATTTTCTTCCATGGCGCGGATACATCCTTCCATGTCGAGTCGGCGTAGTCCGCCAAATCGAACTGTTTTCCTCATCCCAAACTCGGGCATAGTCGCATGGCGATTGCGAGATTTTGGCGAGGATTTTCTTGGCGAAGAATTTTCTTGAAACTTCGCCTTCTTCCCCACAGGACGGCGCCCGGTTGTCGGCGATCAAGTCGCCGATCTTCTTAAAATGAGCGAGGAAAATGGCGTGGAATATCACGGAATGGAATGGGGTCGCTCTTTATTGATATGAACTGGGTTTTACAAGATGTGGCTAAGTACTACCTGAATTACCTTGAATGGGGAATGTCTAATCGGACAATCGGACTTAGAATATGAGTCTAAGTCGATTATCTAGCCTCTAATTCCACCGCTTAGGCTTCGTATATTCTCGTTGAGCTGCCGTTTGTTCTTGTCTTTGTTGGTCTTGGTCTTGTTGTCTCTCTGTGTCCGTCCCTTCGCTCTTCTGCGCTTCACCTTTAAATAACTTCGAAGAGGTGGCGCATACTCTGGAGAAAGCGTCCTGGTGAAAGCGTTCTGATCGGGTCGAGCGGTGGAAGCGATTAACAACGTGCTAACTTCCTTGCGGTTACTGTGAAGAGCTTAACCGTAGGGTGGTTAATAGTCGATGTCTCGAGGTTGTACCATCGCATGGTTTGGAGCGATAGCAGTGTTCCATTCATCATACGATAAGAAATACCGATCGATAATTTTACGGCGGTTATCGGTGGGGATTAGGCATAAAGCCTCATCAGGCCGAGTACCGATAAGTAACCTCTGGAATATTAACGACCAGGGAGGTCGTTAGTCTTAGGGGTCACGACCATGTAGACATATGGTCTTTTATTATGTATTAAAATAATACATAGAGGTTTTAATCCTCGTCACACAGCTACCCATAGATGGTCCCAGTGTGACGAGGAAGACAGGTGCGTAAGTGAAATGCTTCTCGGACTGAATTGAGCACGAGTCTAAGGAGAAGTGGTCGCTGCTGTGTGACAGGGGTGGTGCTCGATATGGTTTCATGACAACCAACCTAGCTGAGGTGTACAACTGGGTCATGCACAGTGCAAGGTGCCTTTCTTTGGTTGGTATTATGGAGCATTTTTTCGCGGTACCACAAACTACTTTATTGACAGAAGCAACAACGCGTCGCTCGCCATGGCAAATGACAGAGTACTCTACTCCGCCATGATCACGAAGTACATGGAGGAGAATAACAAGAAGGGTGAGATGCACCAGGCATTCAAGATGGGTACAAGGAAGCTTCGCTTCAAGGTCATGTGCAGGGATAAAGGACGCCGTGGGATGAACTGCGAGAGGATCACCCACGAGTGCACGCTACGCCGCGCTAGATGCGTATGCACTTGCAACAAGCCCCTTCTTCTGCATAAGCCCTGCTATTATGTCATGGCAGCATGTTCGATGGTGGCGCAACATCCTGGCCAGTACTTGTCTGACTACTTCAACAAGGAGGAGGTGATGCAAACCTGGAGCGCAGAGATCTATGGTTACGCCGTGGTTGGCCATTTCACTGGCCATTCGACCTGGTAGCAACTTATCTGGGCCGCGGACATTGATAGGCTGAAGGGGAAGATTAGTTGACGACATGTATGACGCATCAGGAACAATATGAACGAAACAGAAGTCGATCGTCGTACAAAGAAGTGCTCTATTTGCAGGGAATCCGACCACACCTTCAAGAAATGTCCCATGAGAAATCCTCAGGACGAAGGAGACATCGGCACTCCGAACATCGCCGCGTGAACCTCATCCGCCCGCCCGACTCGAGGTAGTCCACGTGGGGGACGTTGAGGTCACGGCCATGGGAAAGCACAAACAGTTTTAATATGTGATTGCCATGTTGTGTGTGTAGTGGTACTAAAATTAGAAATGCTAGCATGTTGTGACTTGTACCTCAGTTAGTACTTTGCTTGTTGTATGCAGTGTGGAACTAATTGCATCGTAATTACAAACTTTAACTTCATTTGCAATGTCAATCTGTCGTTGTTACCTATCTCTGCAAAGCAGGACGTGTTGTTATCATTGCGCCATTTCTTCGAAGTTCTCCATCGTAGATGAATTCCCTGGTGCATCGTAATATCACTTACGTTCCTACTTACGAATCTTTGCTACCTCAATCGTCCTCACAAAATTCTTCATAAATTTACCACACTACAACATCAGACGACGATCACAAAATGTTATTGCAAGTCTAACAGATTTTGTACCATTGAGAATCTATGTAATTCACAAACGGACTAACTAACCTTGTCACCACCCTTCTATTTCCAAAAAAAAAAACCTACAAACAAAGTTTGCTAAGTATATTACCTATCAAAAAAAGTCATTTATTCCCTCACAATTATTTCCATTGGATTAATAAAAAATTATTATTATTATTTTAAATCGCTAGTTGAACTGGCGACAGGGAGCTGGGTAGTGTGGTAAATTTCTGAAATTTTTTTGAGGACGATTGAGGATGCAACAATTCGTAAGTACATAGGTAAGTAATATTGCGACGTGCCAGAGATTTCAAGAGGGGCGACGTGTCCCCCTCGGGCGGGTCTTGCGGCGAACGCTCGATTGAAATGTTCCGGTAGGGGTTGCTGCTACGGGGGGCTCATTACAGGGAGGTGCCCTCCTAGCACGCTCCCTTTGTTCGTCCAGGGCCCCAGCATGCCTTGCGAGTTCACGGATTTCATCCCATTGGTTCTCCATCTGAGCTAGATTGTGTTGGAGTCTTGATTCTGGAGAACCCGTCATGGGAGTGCTAGTACTTATATACCAAGTCGGCCTTGCGTACATGGCTGAATTGTAATTGGGTTGAACGAAATTTGCGTCCGCGAGGCAGCGACCCCGAGGAGGAATCGTGTGGCAGCGTTGTGTCACGTCTCTGCGAGAAGCAGACTCGTTGGGTCACGTCGTTGCGTAGAGCTGCCTCATCAGGTCACATCGATGCGCAGAGCTGCCTCGTGTGGGGGAGTCAAGGCGTACAAAGGTGGCATGGTCAAGGTGTGCACACAAGAAAGAGATATCGAAAAACGAGACTACAAAAAAAAAGAGATGTACAAAAATTAATATTTACATGGCATGACTGAAATATAAACGAACAAATATCTACTAGCAACCCCTCTTGGGGCGTACCCCCCGTGTCGTCCCTGGCCTTGCCGGGTGGTCAGCCGACACCGGATCTTGAGTCGTCGAGGCTCAGTCGCCAAAGTACCAAGCCGACCTTGATAGCCGAAGGTGGTGTCGCGATGGGGTCATGCGTCGGCTGGGTCGGTCCTAGCGCATCGTGTAGCTGTGAAGCCCCCACGGAGATCTAGGTGCCACGCTGGTCCAAGTAGTAGTCCCCGCCGCGTGCCTCGTCGTGCGACAAGAAATCCTCGTCCCAAAGCGGTGGATCATCTGTGAATCATTACGTTACGCATGTAATCATGGCGAAAACCATGAAAAAGGATGTTACACAAGCAAGCAACGTAGTCATACCTAGTGGCACGAAGGCGGGCGCCGATGACTCCGCGTACTCTTGCCCTGTGTACTGGTGGAGCTCAGGACCTGCAAGAGAAGATTGCTGTTAGTAGCTAGTGGGGTTTGAAATAAAGAAATGGAAGTAAATGTCTCATGCTCACCCACAAACTGTCACGCGGTGTTTCCACCATGGTGCCAGTCGGACTCGCCCAGGGGAGGAGGCTGTGGCCATGAACCACCATGGTCGACCCCTCGTCCATGCACTGGTAGGTCCACCATGTCCCTCGGTGTGCGACAAGTCGCGATCTTGATCCCTCGTCTCGCCCTCTCCACGATCCGCTCTAGGACTCCTCTTATGCCCTACGTCGCCAGGGGGAAGCGCTCCCCAAGCGTCATCCGATGCGTGGAGGCTGCCAACTCGAGGACCTTCCGGTGTAGATCCGTCTGTACACGTAATCAACAAGTTGGAAACCGAAATCTTGCAAACTAAATATGAAGTACGGATTGTCCAATACGTACCGATCAATGGAATGTCGAGTCCAGCTGCGTGGGGTACGTGTCGGACGTCAAAGCCTCGTGTCGTGATGGGTCGTCCACGACGTGGACACAGAGAAGCCTCGTATGACTGGCGTACCACTCTATGTACTCCGCGTACTCCTCGGGTCGTACTGAGCATCCTCCAAGACGACGTCGTTGTAGGCGCCGAGCCAGCCCTGAACCCTAGGGAATATCTTTTCCGCCCAGGAGGTCGTACTCTCCTCCTAGTGTACCTATGGGTGACAAGATAATTATTAGGTCGCAACGCAACGCAGATTGTACAAAAGAAGTAAAGCGTGAACTTATCCATGGACGTGGGCCGACACTCGCTGCCCCCAGGGGGCTGGGACCTCCTGTCGCATGACCCGCCCCACCTTGTACTCCTCCACGAAGACTTCGTGCATCAAGTCCCTCCGCGTGTACCAGTACACATAGTCTCGCGTGCACAGGCTCAACAGCACTCCGGGCGCGCGTGCGTACACCCTCACCTGAGTGTATGGTCTCTAGATGACATGGTCATCCGTCAGCTGATCGAACATCGCAGCATACTTCGGGTAGGGCTCGTGCGAAGTGATCACTGTGTAGGTGATCTGTGGAATAGAGCAACGGAAACTTAGCACATGAAATTGTGATTACATTACGAAAAATAATAAATATTCATGAAACTAACAAGTCGGCGGCACCACACTGTGCCCACGGTCGGCCCGTCCACGTCGTCGTCCTCTGCGTACAAGCTGATCGTGTACACTCCCAAGTCCACATGTGGTCGTCCGATCTGTAAACGCTCGAAGGACCACAGCTGCAGAAGTAGCGGGCATCCAGAGAGGATGAAGCTGTCCTGGGCCCGGTGGCACACATCGCACAGTGCATGGCGCGTCGCGCACAACACGACCGGACCCCAGGCGTAGGGCTAGATCTCGTCCATCGCCCAGTTCACCAGCTCACGTGCGTACCAAACGTAGTGCTTATCGACGTTGTCGCCGTGGGAGCCCAGGAACATCACCCACTCGAACAGCCACAATAGGTACGCCTCGAAGTGCACCCTCCAGATCTCCTCAGGTGGGTTCTCGGCCATACGCTCGGGCTGTAGGAAGACATATACACATCAGTGCGCCGCACAAATCAATTGATGCTACAACACAAGAGTTGCAAAGACTTATGCAGAGCTGGCAGATCCACTTCAGCGTTGGCCCGTGAGGGCTGCTGAACTCCATGTACCCGTTGCCTAGCGGCAACACATGCTGGAACCTCGCCAGGAGGTCCGTGCGCTACGTGGCTAGGATCTCGTATGCCGCCATGGGGAAGCCTGTGTAGGGCATCCCGGTCAGAAAGCTCTCGTCCTGCAGCGTCGGCGCTATCTCCCCGCACGGAAGGTGGAATGTGTGCGTCTCTGGCCTCCAACAGTCAGCTAGCGCCGTTAGTAGGGCCCGGTTGTATGGAAAATGTCTGGACGTACGACCAAGACCATGGTCCTAGTCATCCTCCCACGTCGCCTCCACCATCCTCTCTAGTGGAAGTAGGTCTGCCACTCTCAAACTACGTCGAAACTATTAAGAACAAATGTGAGTTCACCCAAAGTAGTCAGACTGCAGTTGAGTACATGAAGATCACAACTACATGTACCTCGGAACCCAGCGTGCGTCCGCCCCTCCATGCCCCGATGGGTGTGCACAGCCACAGCGCGCCAAGCTCAATTGCCGTCTCGCCCTCCTGGGGGAGGATGGTACTGAGGCGGCTATGATGATGCGCGTCAATCACCGGGTCAAGAAACTCGTAGTGGCCTGGGTCCACAATACCTGAAAATTCCATTCATACATTGTAAAGACTACGAAATATGTACATAAGGTAATAGAAAGCGACATTAATTACCAGCCACAAATAGAAACCTAATTTAAGTTGGGATTATTTTGGTTAAGCTACACAAAACCCACTAACCTACTCTGTAGTTTCTACAGATTTTTTATAGGAATGTTGCTCTTTCCCTACTTTAAAAAGAATTTCCGGCGTTAACAAAATAATTACCGCACACAATTGTAAACCAAATTTAAGCTACTCAGCAATTTAAACAGATTTGTAACAGGGTCTTCCAATTTCAACAGAATTTTTAAATATTATCTGAGTGCAAATAAAAACAATACACAAAGTTCATAATTTTATCATTCTGCTATACGTACCCTATGTAGTAACTCCGGATTTTATTTACAATTTTAAAATGTGTCATGTTATTTTCCTAGTTTCAAATTAATTTTAGACATTAACAATATAATTACAACGCACAAATAGGAAGCTAATTAATTTTTCTACTTAGCTACTCTACATTTCTTACATATTTGTAATAGGCGTCTTTCTATTTCTGCAGATTTATCCTAAATTGTTTGAGTGCTAGAACATTCATAATATGTGCACGATGAACTAGACTACACAGCTCAAATGATATACTACATAATTTGACTACAATTATCTAATCTACTTTATTCTATGTCGCTATTTTGGTTTGCTAACCGACATGGTTTTGACATAATGTACAAAGTTACACAGAATGTATCTGCAAGATGGCTGATCGGATCTGATGCCTTGTCACTCTCTCCTCCGCAATGAACTGGCAGAGCTTCGCTACATTTCTTCTCTCCCTCTCCTCCTCTCTTTTTTTTTCTAGAATTAAAATGACCTTTGAACTAATTTTTCGGGGATTTTTATAGATAAGATCATGTCGCCAGTTGAACTGACGACAGGAAGTTGGACCGGCGACAAGTAGTCAACAGGGCTCCTGCCGTCAGTTGAACTGGCGACATGTCCCTGTCGTCAGTTCAACTGGCGACAGAAGCCCGTTTTTATATTTTTTTGGGGGTGATTATTTATTTTTGTAATGATTTTTTAAAATAATATTATTTTTTAAAAAATATTCCCTAATTAGATGCCCCAGACACTCGGTTGCTAGAACCCGGCAAAAACTAGTGATGTATACGCTGGGACCCGGCAAAAGTCATGAAAGCGTGGTGTATGCTAGAATCCAGCAAAAAAAAAATGTGCGACTGGGCAAACCCTTTGCTAGCGTCGTTTGTCTCGGTTAAAAAAAGGCATGTGCTGCTGGCAGGTATGCATGCTGCGACAAAAAGTTATGGATTTGTATGTTGATTTGTTTCAGCACTACCGACACAAAACTCTATTGTTCCTATCGCCTAATCGCCAGATTACCCTCAGATGTCTAAGCTCTGTTGTCTTCCGCAGGTTATAAATTCGACTAGAAGCGACTTCTGATTGTAGATTCGACTAGAAGCGACCTCTGATTGTAGACTTTATCTGATTGCATTAGACGGATCGAACACAAATTAAATAGTGATATTTTCGTATTCGTATTCGTATTTTTAAAACGAATACGAATTTAAATATGCTCGAATATGAATTGAATACCTACTTAATTCGGTCGGCTCCGAATATCCTACAGTGTATTATAGTTTAATGAAAAGGGTTTGTTGACACTAGTTTTATAGCAATATTAATTCATGCCTATTTTGTTTTGGTTTATCACGTAATCATTTGTATCATTTGGGGATGTGCCAAAATAAACATAGTGAATCCTAACACATAAATAGAGCGAAAGTTCTCGCGCTGAGACAGGCGCCACGTAGCCCCAAAATCTTGGCCCCGTCCGATCCCTAGCGCGTCCTTGTCCTTGCTGTCGGATTTATATTTGGTTTTGCGCGCCTGGGCTTTCCTCCGCTGCCACGCGATTCTCCAGCCGTTTCGTTCATCCGCTCGATCCTACGGTCGCGTGTGCCTTCTCCGCGTCGGTTCTTTGCTGCCACCGTTGATCGCGTCGCTCTCCACCTCGGATCTTTGCGCCTTCTTTGTCGCTTAAGGGCGTGCCCGGGGCACTAGTTCGGTTAAAAAGAGCATGCAAAGAGCTTCATTGGGGCGTGCCAAAATGAATTACATCAAATGCCAAATTGGAATATACCGTGACAACAGCTTCGCCGAGACGATCGAAATGTACATAAAATATACCCAATTTAGAGGTTGGGTACAAAGGATACATATCCAAATCCGGATATTATTTGTATTCATATTCGATTTGACACCAATTTGTTATACTATATTCACATCCGAATTTGGCAAAAAATCAGATATTATGCGGATTCATGTTCGTTTTACAATATAAATGCAGTTTTGCTTACTGGATAAAAATGGATTATCCGGATTGTTTGACACGCTGCCGCTGGCCTTGTCCACCTGCACGACCGCAGCCCCCGCTCCTCCGCTTGCGCTGCCGCTGGCCGCGTCTGCCTGCATCGCTGTGACCCATCTGCTCGGGATCTGGGGCCGATGGAATCGGCGGTGGTGGTGAGAGAGAGAGAACGTGAGGTCGGGGACAGAGAACGAGATAGAAGAGTTTGTCAGTTGTGTGAGGTGAGATAAACAATTTTTATTCTGCTGTGGCACCCATGTTTTGGATTTGGAGTGGAGGCTAAACATCGGAGAGAAAAAGTAATCTTAGCCCCGTGTGATATGGCAGTGAGTGGTAAACTTAGCCCTCTTACATTGTTCATGCCCTTGGAGTATGCCCACGGGTCGAATGGCTAATTGATGCAAATGAGAAAGAAATAGCTACGTATGGCTGCACCTATGCAAACGGCTATGCTCTATACTCTAGTGTTAGCACCTTCCCTCGGTATTTAACGCCTCGTTTAGAACAAGTGAATTTCACTAAAAAATCGTAAAGAAGGAAACAACCACTCTTGGGACCTAGGTTTCGCTACGAAATTCTTTTGTTCCAAACTGATCCTCGATTGTTTGGGATTTATGCCTCCGTTAACTGCAACTGCTTGAGGCTGGACTTCGCTTCCTTGTAGGCTCGTAGCTACATGAAAGGGTGGTCTGTTCAGCATTCTTACAATTTTTATCCGCGAGAAAGAATCGAACGCATGAATATGCTAGTGCCAGGCAGCTCTTCTGGTCCGCAGCCGTGAGCGTGTACATCCTGAGCGTGTACATCCTGTACTTCGTCAATGATTAAGTCGTCGATCTTATAAAATAAATAGAGAAAATGATAAAAGAGTTCTTAAGAGAGAATGTGGCTGCTTTTTATTGCTTTGAACTGGATCCTTTACAGGTGAAGCCCTTGACAAGACAATGGACTAATCCTAATTACACTGAGCGTAGTGCTTGCTATGCTATTGAATCGGACTTGAAACATGAATCTAATGCTGATTGTGATGCTTCAATCTGATGGAATGCGACTGAATCTGATTATCTTTTCCACCATTCGTATTCTCCTTTAAGTAGTCGATGAAGTGATGACAGTTACTTCTTGAAGAGACGTCTGTTGGAAGTGTCGCGACTGGTCGGAACGAGGCGGCAGTTGATGAAGTATCAACTACTCGGCGATTGAGTGTCTGTGAGACATTCAACCGTATGGTGGTTGTTGTCAGCGTCTTAGGACCATGAAACGTCGCGTGGTATGGAACAAAAATGACATGTGCTCCATTCATCACATGGTAAGAAATATGTTTGGAGTTAAACCTAGATGCTAATTTATTGCTTCTACGAGTAGTCATCTGGTCGGGGACTAGGTATGGGACCTCATCCTACCAGGATACCCATTATGTAACATCTGGAATCCTTACAACCACGGAGGTCGTTAGCCTTAGAAGTTACGACCACAAAGACATATGATCTTTTATTATGTATTAAAGTAATACATAGAGATTTTAATCCTCGTCAGCTAGCCCCGAACTTTAAATGAATAGATCATGTGAATACTTTCTCCCGATGAAGTCGTATCGGGCAGATCCTCATTTAATACCATGATATACGAGATGGTCTGTATTCACTTTAAAGTTGAGAAACTGCCTTGGGAACAGAAGAGTTTTTTTGTCCGTTGGAGAAAAGGTTGTGTCCGTTGGACTTTTGGGTAACTCCCGATTACAGTTAAGGAACTGCGGCTATAAAATCCACATTGCGCTAGGCTTTAGGGTTTTTACGCTTCCAGATTTTCTTCAACTCCTTTCATCTTCTTGCTAAGAATATCTTCCTACCACCTTTGTTTTTCTCACCCAAAATCTTCTTCGACCATTATTCTTAAACCCAAACATGTCGGATTCAATCACCAAATAGTTGGTTTCAGATTTGAGTGGGAAGAAGCTCAAGGCTCTAGAGGAGATCGGGATGCTCCCAGATAAGAATTTGATTAAGTGGAGGTCGGTGGCCGGAGAACACTTTCCGAACTGTGAGGAATGAGAAATCCTTATTTTCCTCACCTACATTGAGTGCGGGCTCAGATTGCTGGCTCACAAATTCCTCTCCCGGGTCCTAGAGTACTACGGAGCTGAGTTGGTAAACTTGGCCCCGAACTCCATCCCCAATATCAGCATCTTCCTTTGCCTATCGAGGCGTGCACTGAGATCCGATCAATTTGAAGGTCTTGGTATTTTCTTGAATGGCGAAATTTGGGAAGTCAGCGGCCGGACTTAGGGAGTGTTCGCTACACCTTCAAGATGGGAATGTTGATGAGTATATCCATATGTACTCAAAATTTCCATGGTCATCATAGAAGAAGAACTGGTTCTACATGACGGTCACGAAGGACGACAGTCTCTACTTCATCGGTAAAAGGGTGAGCGAGAATATAAGTGGATGTCGACCGTGGTGAAGACAAGGACAGTCAGAAGATGGATTGAAGCCATCCAAGGCCTAAAGAGGAAGGGTTTGACTTCTTGGCATGTGGTGAGGGATTTTAACTATGCGCCGAATCAGTCCCCTAAAGCTCCGAAAGCATTCCTTGCTCTGGTATATTGGTCGTGACGAAGCGATCAAGGACTCAAAGGATGGTAAGTCTTGAAAAACTCTAACCAATATGACCTATTTAGTTGATTATCTTTTAGCCCTTAAATCTCTGTCTTTTTGAAGTCCTTTCCTCTGATGAAGTCAAAGAGCGAATCAAAATGATCTGCGCCAGGGAGACTGATATTAAGGCTGTATTCCCGGGTATTTTGGCCATCATCTCTAAAGAAGAGAGACTAAGAAGACTCAAGGTAAATAACAAATTTTTCTTCATCTTTTTTTATATACTCTGATCTGTATATGATTTTGCTCTAATATGTAGGCGGTCAAGATGAGGTGTACCAAATCCGGTGAGGATTCTTCCTATACTGTTGTTCCGACCGATTCCTGCTCAGAGACCGCACAAGACGATGGTCTCCTAGAGGTAAAAAAGGGCATTTGCAGACAAAAATATATAATTTAGATGGAAAATTACATCGCCTGATTAAACTTGAGTTGTAATTCAGACGGAAGAGAAAGAAGATCTGCAGACCGGAGCTACGGAGGTCGTTGGCCCCAAGGCAATCGTTCATGACCCTACAGTTGCTACCAAAGCAACTATCCCGAAAACCAACGAATACACCATTTTCGACCAGCCGATCAGGGATCTTGACTAACTAGTCAAGGATATCACTTCTGACAAGAGGTCGGGAGATGTCATGGGTGCAACCAACCCTACCGATTCAGAACCGGTGAAATCGGTTAACAAGAAAAGGTAGGCTAGCGCTACGGACTTTGCTCCAGCGCACTTCAAGGTTAAGATAAAGAAGAAGACTAGGTATACATACATAAAAGAGAATTATGTAAATATATACCTTTAATGTTTCTGATGTCCTTGAGACCTTGAATTTCCTTTCTTGAATTTTGAAAGGTCCTCTGGTGCTCTGGTCGCATTCAACCAGAGCACTCCTCAGGAGAAGGTTCCTGAGGAAAAAGAGGTTGAGCTAGCCCACGAGCAGGTGGCAGCGCCAGCGCTTGCTCAGAAACCTATGGTGGCTCCAACTCCGCCTAAGGATGCAAAAGTTCCAAAAGGGTCCCAGCAGGTTCCGACCACTACTGGAGTCCTTCGGAGAATTGCTCCGAAGGCCCCTCATCCTATCGGCTTCCCGCATGGTCATCGAATCTTCTACGATGAGGAACTCGACAAGACTTGGGGTAGAATATCGAACCGTCAAGTAGAGACGAGTACTGCTACTATTTTTGCCGAGTATAATGATATGGCAATCTAGGTGAATATCCACGACCACTTCTATAGCCTTTCCCCTAATGTTTAATAAAAACTAAAAGAGTTTGACATATCTGTAGCATATCGTGGAGAACTTCGTTGTGGTCAGAGGACTAACCCAGCGAATAAAACTCTTGAAGAAAAAAAAACTCCGAATTAAAAAGTAAGAATTTTCCTCTTGCCTTCTTCTTTCCTTCTTTCCTATCTTGTTTCTCTTCTGTTAATTAACTTCTCCCCTTATCATATTTGGTAGATTCGAAGAAATTAAAAGAAGAGGTCGTGGCCAGGGAAGCTGTAATAACAAAGCTTGAAGGTGAATGCTAAGCTAAAGACCGGTCGATCAAATTCTTGACGACCAGGAACAAGGAGATTATCGACACTTGTGAAAAGAAGAGTCAAGGTAACTGATCGTAAGCTCAACCAGGATACTATATGTTCTAATTATAATTATTTATCTTTGGTTCACTCGTGCAGAGCAAGCTCAAGAAATAACCAGAGCGAAGAAAGCTCTTGAGTTCGAGCGTGGCCAGGGGCAGAATTTGATCGAGGCCTTGACGAAAAAGTTAAGGCTCTGAACAAGATGTTTTTCGATATGGGACCGGGATCGCAACTGCCTCTCTTGAAGGATCCTGCAAATAAAATCAACTTTCTGGGCCAACAACTCAAAGATCTCCGAGGTCTGCTTAAAGCTATCAGGGATAACTATGCACGCATTTATAAGAGAAGTCACACTAATGGAGTCGACTTTCTTTGGGCAAAATCAAGGCCTCAACCTCTCGAAGCATCTCCAAGCTGTTGAAGAAGATTTCAACTGCTCGGAAGATGAAGCAACCAGGCTTATCAAGGAAATGGCGTCTCTCGGAAGCAAGGTTGTGGAGGAAATGGAAGTCGGATCTCCAGCGCGCAGCGACTAGTCTGATCATCCTATGGAGCAGGATTCTATAAGATAAGAAGTATGAATGTAAAAAACTTACCTTCCTTTCATCAATAAAGTCTTTTGTTTATCCCTTTGACCTATAAAGTACTCACATATTTCGTAGCCCCCGACTGCTTTATACTAGAAGATCTTTACTAAAAAACAGTAAGCGAAAAATAAGAGTAATAGTCACGACCACTATATATAAAGTATGTGATGATTATGTGATAAAAATCGATCATATTAATACTAGGAACTCAATTGTGGTCGGAACCAGTGTATAACTTCAACTAGTTGTAGATCTGTTTTCCATAATCGAAATACTAAACAATACATTGTATGGTCGTAAGATAAGACTTCCCTTGATGAGAAAGAAATTATGCAAGAATGTATGCAATAAATGATAAGTAGATTTATTTATATATAGTATCCAAACTGGTCATAATTATTGCTTAAAAACTGAAGACATAAAAAACACCATGCGAAACGTGCTCATGCTCAAGTCCGACTGGCAGCGAAGATCGTAATAAATGGACTAGGAAGTTCCTTCCACTGGACATGACCACATGCAGAGATGAGAGATTTCGAATAGGAGGCTTTCCGTGTCCCGGCCAGTAGCCAAACAAGAGTAGAACAGAATATTGAAGTGAAGAAGTGTTGTCTCCGAAATCTTAAGTATGTAAATCACTATATGTAGTCGTTTGCATTATGCTCCTTTTACTCGTATGTTTCCTTGAGAAAAGAGTGTGGTCGCTCGTGAGAACCAATGACTTAATGGTCACGACTATGACTCTTATGGCGTTTGACTTATATGTCTTAGCCAAAGAGTAACATAGATCCTTTAGAAGGATATCAGAGAGAATTTGGTCTTCTCTGACCAATTAGACAACAATAGTAGGCAACTAGAATATTGGAATAGTCATATAAACAATATCACTCATCTGAGAAAGTAAAGAAATGACAAATCTTTATTGAAATTTGAAAGAATGTAAAATACATTTATACAAAGAACTTAGGCAATCGATCAATATTCTAAGAATTTGACAAAACATGCCCATTTGACATAGCTAGTCGTACCGAACCAGGTCTGGTAACTTCGACCATAGTGTACGAACCTTCCCATTTGGGAGAAAGTTTATTGCGATTAGCCTGGCTCTGAATTTTTCTGTAAACCAGATCACCTACAGTTAGGCTGTGAGGTTGCATCTTACGATTGTGGTACCTTCGCATGGCTTGTTGATAAACCGTCGATCGTATAAGGGCATGGTTTCATTGTTCTTTAAGGAAATTGATGTCGTTGAGTCTTTGTTCTATTTGATCGTTCTCATTTAAACAATCAATTCGAGCGGAACCAATTTTCAGTTCTGGAGGAAGTATGGCTTTAGCACCGTAAACCAGAAAAAATAGAGTTTCACCGGTCGCACGACTGGTCGTGGTTTAAATGGCCCATAAAACAGAAGGAAGTTCTTGAACCCAATCTCCTGACCATTTTGTTAATAGGTCGAACACTCCGCGTTTCACCCCTTGTATTATGATACCATTGGCTCGCTCAACTGCTCTATTGCAATGCGGATGAGCGATAGAAGCGAAATGTATCTTGATACCTAGATCATCGCAGAATTTCTAAAAAATTTCGCTAGAGAACTGGGTAATGTTATATGTAATTATACGATTGGGTATACCAAATCTTGTGATCACGTTTTTTGTGAGGAACCTCTTAGCAGCTTCAGTCGTTGTTTTAACAACTGGCTCGGCTTCTATCCATTTTGTAAATGTGTCAATAATGACGAAAAGGAATTCGAAGCCCCCGGGTGCTCCTCAGAAAGGTACCAAAATGTCTAATCCCCAGGTTGCAAATGGCCAAGAAAGAAGCATAGTTTGCAAAGCTTGTACTGGCTGATGTACTTGTCGACTATAAAATTGACACTGTACACACTTCATCACGAGCTCTTTTGCACCATGAAAGGCAGTTGGCCAGTAATATCCTTGCCTGAAGGCTCTATCGACCAGTGTTCTGTAGGAATGATGTGCTTCCACAGACTCCTCCATGAATGTCGGATAGCAACTTAATGCCATCCGTTTGAGATATGTATCTCATCAACACTCCGTGAGATCCTCGTTTATAAAGGGTACTTTTGATCAGAGTGTATGATATGACTTTTTGAGATATACGATCAGCCTCTACATCATCTTCTGGAATAATGCTATACTGAAGATAATTGTAGATCGACGTCATCCAATCTTTATCGGGATCGTGCTTGATGACCTCCTGTAGAGTATCCATGTTCGTGGGATCGATTTGTACGATCTCTAGTGGAACATCTATGTCCTCGGAATGCTCGACCACCGAGGGTGAATCGAGATGCTCGAGAAAAACTCCGGACAGGATAGGTGACCTTGTGGAGGCCATCCGTGCCAACTGGTCTGCTAGAAAGTTTTTCTTTCTAGGAATGTGTTGGATCTGAAAACCAAAGAAGTGCTTTTCGAGTTTCCGTACCTCCGCCAAATAAGATAACATCTTGGTATTTGAGCATTGATACTCTTTCCTGACTTGATTCGCTACTAGTTGAGAATCACCTTTCACCAGAATCATAATCCCGAGCGCCTGCTACTTGGAGTCCTCGGTAAGAACCTTCAGATTCTCGCCACATTGTTTGTAGCGGGAAAGTTTAGCTGAATGGCGTATTTGATATGTTCTCTAGTACGGGATATCAAGACAAGTACAACCCCCGAGCATTTGAGCATCAAGGAACCGTCAAAGTACATTGTCCACTCGTTGTGGTGTTCGTACTCGGGCCCTTGGGTAGTTTCAGGGTTTGTCCATTCGGCAATGAATTCTGCTAAAGCCTGGGACTTGATTGTTGTTCGTGAGATGAAATGGAGGTCGAACGCCCCAAGCTCGACTGCCCATTTTATTATTCGTCCTGATGATTCTCTATTTCCAAGAACTTGACCTAGGGGGTATCCAGTTGACACGACCACTCCGTGGGCTTGAAAGTAATGCCTTAGTTTCTTTGAAGCCATAAGGAAACCATAGAGCAACTTTTGTACCTGTGGATATCGTTCTTTTGATCCATGCAAGACTTCGCTTACGTAATGTACCGGTCGTTAAATGCTATCACGTTCTACGACCAGTACACCACTGACTGTTTGTGGCGTTGCAACCACGTAAATTATCAATGTTTCTCCTAATCTTGGAGATACTAAGATCGGGGTACTCGTAAGGTACTTTTTAAGCTCGTCGAAGGCATCGTTTGGCTCTTTAGTCCACTCGAAACTTTCGTGTTTCCGAATAAGTTTGAAGAAAGGGAGTCATTTCTTGCTTAACCGTGCTATGAAATGACTTAGCGCTGCCATACAGCCGGTTAGTTTTTAGACTTCCTTTTTTGTGGTCGTAGGGCGCATCTGATCGATGGCTGTAATCTTTGCTGGGTTTGTTTCAATCTCTCTAGCAGAAACTAAGAATCCAAGAAGTTTTCCCAAAAAAACTCCAAACACACACTTTTCTGGATTTAACTTAAGGTTATGCTTTCTTAAGTTATTGAAAGTCTCGTGTAGGTCAGAAATATGGTCGTCAGCGTTGATGCTTTTTACAACCAAGTCATCAACATAGGCTTTTAGATTTCGACCTATATGAGGATTAAAGGTTTTTTTGCATCAACCTTTAAAAAGTTGTGCCAGCGTTTTTGAGACCAAATGGCATCTTAACATCGCAGTAAGTGCCATATGGAGTGATGAAGAAAGTTTTCTCTTCATCATCTTTACTCATATTAATCTGGTGGTACCCTGAGTATGCATCTAAAAAACTTAACAACTCACACCCGGAAGTAGAGTCTACAAGTTGATCAATGCGTAGAAAGAGAAAGTTATCCTTCAGATAAGCTTTATTAAAATATGTAAAGTCAATACACATTCGTCATTTTTCATTGCTTTTTCTAACCATTGAAGGGTTGGTGAGCCACTTTGGGTAGTCGACTTCACGAATAAATCCAGTCTTGAGGAGCTTGTTGATCTCCGACTGGATTGCCTCATTTTGATCAGGTGCAAAACGTCTTAACTTCTGCTTGACCAGTTTTTTTGTCAGGCTAGAGAGCTAGCCTTTTCTCAATCACCTCCCTGAGGACTCCGGGCATGTCGAACGCCAGTCAGGCGAATACATCCCGATTTGCTCGAAGGAAGTAAGCGAGTGACCCTTCCTATTTATGGTTGAGTTCTGCCCCGATCAGTACCTTTTGGGTAGACACATTAGCGTTTCCTGACCCAGACGATGTGTTGGCGCTTTTCAGAGGAGCGCCTTTGCCGAGTGGTACCTCCTTGGTCTGGTCGGAAGGTTTTGGTGTCATCTTTTGCCTCGAGTGCTTGACCTGCATGGTAGGCGGATTATTTTCCCTGGTCGAAAGCTCATCGACCAACTTTAAGGACTTCCAATCACATGCATAAGCTATTTTTTTATCTCCTCGAACTATAATGACTCCTTTCGGTCCTGGCATTTTTAAACTCTGATAACCGTAATACGTGGCTATTAGGAATTTTGCTAATGCCGGACGAGTGAGGATTCCATTATATGCGGTTTCGAAGTCCACCACATCAAATGGAACCTTTTCTGTCCGGAAGTTGTCGGGCCTTCCGAACATAACCGGTAGGGACAGCTGCCCTATCGGTTTAGCGATAGAACCAGGAACTATGCATGGAAGACATATTTCACAGGTTTCAGTTTAGACTTGGGAATCTGCATCTCTTCTAATGCTCCTGTAAATAAAATGTTTAAAGAGCTACCTCCATCTATTAAGACTCGATTAACTTTACAATTGTTAATAGTAGGTTCAACTATGATAGAAAACACACCTAGTCGAGTCGACGGGATGGGACAGTCTTCTTTGCTGAAGGATATTACAGTTTTCGACCAACTTGATAGCTTGACGGTGATCGGAGACTCGGCAAGGTTCACCTCCCGTTCCACAGCCTTCAGATGACGTCTTGACTTGTACAAGGAGGATCCACCAAAAATCATATTGACTGTGTGCTGCGGCTCTTGGTACTACATCTCTTCGTTGCCATCTTTGTCCTTCTTGGAGCTTGGTTCTCCTAGTTCTATTATGGAGGGGAAGAGACCATTACATGAGTAGTAATCCTCCAGTTTCTTTTGCCACGCTCGGCAAGTGCGCAGATCATGCTCTACTGCCTAGTGAAGTGGACACCACTTATTATTTTTCTTGTAATCATCGGTCGGAGCTTTTGCCTTGTTTCGACCGGAAAAGTCTTTCTTGCCCTTAGTAAATTTTTCTGGAATTGCAAGGACTTCTTTGTTGTCAGATTTGCGATTCTTCTTATTCTTGACACACTTCTTGCTTCTCTTCTCTTGCTTCTCTAGGCCTGGCTCGGGATCTTTATCTTTTCGATCAATAGCTTCACACTATTCGACCGCTTCAATAGTGGCTGCATACTTGTCTGCTATGTCAAAAAGTTTGATGGTTGTTCGTGGAGGATTTATTGTAATATCCTCCGTAAACCGGTGATTCCTCAACCCTGCTTTAAAAGCTTGGATGACAAAAGACTCTGTGATAACTGGAATAGAGTTTCGAACCTGACTGAATCTCTTGATATATTGTCGAAGAGTTTCATTGTTTTTCTACTTCATCCGATGAAGATCCTCCTTCTCGGGACGGTCGTACGTCCCTTTAAAGTTGGCGATCAGAGTATCGCAAAGCTGCTCTCAAGTGTAGATAGATCCGACCGGTAGGTTGAGTAACCACAACCGGGCAGATCCTTTAAGGACCGTGAGCAAGTAATTTGCCATCACATTGTCATTACCACCAGCGGCCTTGATGGCGGTAGTATAAATTTGAAGAAATTCTAATGGGTTCTGAGTCCCGTTAAACTTCTCTATGTTGGCTGGTCGGAACGTTTCTAACCAACGAACAGCTTGGAGACCTACCAAAAATGCTCGACAGCCTGTAATAGAGTCATGACACCTTCTCTAAAAAGGAGCCGGGTTATAGTATGTTGGGGATCGGTCCCTCATATTTGAGTACCTAAGATCCGGTGTCCCAATCCGGTCGTAAACGTTATGATAACGTCTTTGACCACTTGCTTGGTTCAGATGATGCCTGAGATCACCTGAATCAAGTGGTCGTTCCTCTTGATGAGGAGGAGTGGCTACTGTGAAGAGCCGTCTTCCCTCGTGATTTCTTGGTCGGAACTTACGAGGGGGTCTTGGTGTCGATCGGTCCTCCGCTCGACCATGTTGTCCCCTATTGAGAGAGGAGCGATGGGACGAAGTCACCGTATGAATTTGTGAGTTCATTTGCTCTCAGTGCATTTCTATACGCTGCATGGTTTGCTGGAGGATTTCCGACACCTAATCTACAAATTGAGCATAACCTGGAGTTCCTACTAAAGCAGGATCTGAATTATTCAGAATATTCTGGACTCGTGCAGGTTTGGTATTGTTACCGAAGATCGTGTAAGATTCCCGCCTGTAGTGGGCATTCGATGAGTTGAATTTTCCCTCGACCTTCCGGTTGGTCCTGTCTGATTCCTTACTCGTGGTGGGGTAGGAACATATGAATTAACTGATGTACGTCCATCAGACCGGTTGCCTTCGGTAGTTTGTGTTTGAGTGCACGTACCATTTACGCTAGCAAGTGGTGGCGAGTTAACCCATGGAAGATCGTGCATGGCATCTGGACTAGTATCTCCGATTGTGTTAACTTCGTGGCACCAACAATGATCTTCCGATGAGCTCCCGTCATAGCTAAGGGAGAGCCTTCCAGAACTTCGACAAGGAGCCTCCATGACGGGGAGCAGTTGGATATTAGCGTCTCTGGTGGGCTTTGTGGTGGACTCAGCCTGATCCGACGGATTGCCGTTCGTATGCTGAGTTTCACCATGCCCACTTGGCCTACGATCGATGATAACTTCATTAATACCCTTACCAAATGTCGGTTGACCCCCGGAATACGTAGGAGCCGTTGGCGAATATTGGTCGTCCATGACAATATCGAGAGTACATGGACTCTCTGATTGCAGTGCGCTGGGCTTCCGTTGCCACTTTTACTGGTCGAATCGATCGGGCTTGTAGAGGCGTTCGGACGTTCCGAACTGGTCGGAACGAGCGGTTCCTCTGAGAGCGCCATTGTTGGTGGCAGTGAATCCTCATCCATCCAGTCGATTTCGCTAATCTCTGCGAATGGCGAGTCGACGGAGGGGAGGATGATGACATCTCGTTTTCTTCCATGGTGCAGATGCATGCGTCCATGTCGAGGTTGGAGTAGTTCGTCATGTCGAACTAGTTTTTCTCATCCCAAGTCCCTGTCATGTTCGCATGAGCGATGATGGGGCAAAGGAAGTGGATGAGGAATGCTTGAGCGAAGTAATCTCCAAGAACTCAACGCCTTCTTCCCCACTGACGGCGCCAGCTGTCGACGATCGAGTCGCCAATCTTATGAAATAAACAGAGAAAATGGCAAAAGAGTTGTTGGGAGAGAATGAGACTGCTCTTTATTGCTATGAACTGGATCCTTTACAAGGGGGCCCTTGACAAGGCAGTGGACTAATTCTAATTACATTGAGCGTAGTGCTTGCTATGCTGTTGAATCAGACTTGAAACACGAATCTAATACTGATTGTGATGCTTCAATCTAATAGAATGCGACTGAATCTGATTATTATTTCTGCCGTTCATAGTCTCCTTTAAGTAGTCGATGAAGTGGTGACAATTACTTATTGAAGAGACGCTTGTTGGAAGTGTCGCGACTGGTCGGACCATGAAACGTCGCGTGGTATGGAGCAAATATGATATGTGTTTCATTCATCACACGGTAAGGAATATACTTAGAGTTAGATCCAGATGTTCGTTCATTGCTTCTACGAGTAGTCATCTGGTCGGGGACTAAGTACAGGATCTCATCCGACTAGGGTACTCATTATGTAATCTCTAGAATCCTTACGATCTCGAAGGTCATTAGCCTTACTAGCTACGACCACAAAGACATATACTCTTTTATTATATATTAAAATAATATATAGAAATTTTAATCCTCGTTACATCTGCAAAAAACCGTATCTTGTCCGAAAAATAACAAAGAATAGCACGGCCTACGCCTTTCCAACCTAAAAAAAATAACCCTTGCAATCCCAGCGTTACTTACCTTGCAAGCGGACAAAGGCGCGCCTTTTGGCTCAGCCTGTGCATAAGACTGAAGTTCAGGTATGGGGAATTCCTTTACCTCTGACATGCAGACTGGACGCAGGGAAAGAAAGCAAAAACTTCTAAAAAGACTGTACCTCAAGGTATGACTTTGGAAAAAAAATGTCATCGTAAATATTCCAAATCCCTCATATACAACTATACAGTAACATGTGAAATTGCATACAAGCCACTCCAATTACACCCTAGGATGGATGAGACGGTGACGTTCGTGAGTGATGCGAACGAGGCTACGTGGCAGTTGTCAGTGCCTTCTAGAGACAGTGTCGAGTGTCCATTTTGTAAAAATAACGGTGAAGACGTTGTTTTTGCAAATAACACTCTGTTTTTAAACAGTGCTATTACGGGAAAAATCTAAATATGCTAGTGGCAGGCAGCTCTTCTGGTCCGCAGCCGTGAGCGCGTACGTACCGCATCTGCAAAAGCCATATCTTCCTCGGAAAATAACAAAGAATAACACGGCCTTCGCTTTTCCAACCTAAAAAAAACTTACAATTCCAGCTCTACTTGCCTTGCAAGAGGACAAAGGCGCGCCTTCTGGCTTCAGCCTGTGCATAAAACTGAAGTACAGGTAAAGGGAGTTGCTTTACCTCCGATATGCAGACTGGACGCAGGAAAGAAAGCAAAAACTTCTAAAAAGACTGCACCTCAGCGTGTTACTTTGGAAAAAAAATATATATGTCACTGTAAATATTTTTAAGAGAAGGGAGTCGGCTGGACCATGGACCAGGGCTCAATGGGATGAGATTTGTGGGATAAGAGGGAGAGAAGGAGAGAGAGAGGGGATGGGGAGAGTGGAAGAAGATGAGGGTAATATAGGTATTTTGGGGGAAAAATAATGGGAAAAAATCTAATGAAGTTGAAGGCAGTGGCATAATAGGGTAAAGTTTCAAAATTATAGTGATATATAAGAAAGAGTGTGTTTTGCGATGGTGGATCGGAGAGCCAAAATCTTTGCAACGACGTATAATTTTTTTTTCCTATTCCTTTGTTTGGCACGCTTTATCTGTAAATTAAGCCGATCTGGTACAGGGAATCCACACTCATGTTTCGTGGTACAGTACATCTCCCCTGGCTTACATAACGCGCGCCTGACGTAAGTAAGACTCGTTAACAAACAGTGTGCATACAGAGGATTATGCAAGGCTTTGCCATACATGTAGGAGATGCTTTTGGTCGCCTGAAACATTGCATCTTCAAGATAAGATCGGATGAACCATTTTCTGGAAGGCTTTATATTAGGTTCTATTTGGAACAAGAGATTTCCGTATTCCTAATTTCGGTGAAATCCCTAGTATCGAATATATATATTGGATGCTGGTGTGCGGTGTGCCCATCAATTATTCGTTGCGATTTTTCTCTTGCATGGGATGGGAGGGAGAGGGACACACATTGCAGCTTCTCCATCCAATAATTCCTACCGTTTTTTCCGCCTGCAAGTGGCTTATCGGCGACCGCTTGGCATGGAACACCATCATAGCAAAAACAAAGCGATTTGTCATCGAAAGGCCACATGGAAAATGAATGAATGCTCTTGGGACATCCCGAGTTTACAGGTGACAGGACCATGGATTGTTTTCGTTTCAGGGAACATTGGTTCGATGAAGCTGCAGTGCAGCTAACAGGGACCAAATTAATACACACAGCATCTCCACTGAATCATACAGTACTAATGCCCTGGAGGCTTGGAACACGATACACTTCACCTAAATGCCTTCCGTTTGAAAATAATTGCAGGTGTATTTAGGGCATAATTACAATGGCCTGTGTGCAACTCCACCTGTTAGGAACCTCTGAAGCGCAGGAACTTCGCACGAATTAGTCTAAATCCAGGAAAATTCCTGCTAAATTGCTGCGTTTAGAATAGGGCAGTTAACCTATTACCCAACGAAAACGTAGATGAAAATGTAGGCTAGCTATGGCTCTCACAAATTCCCAGTTTTTTTAGGCACGATGCCGATATAGTGAAGGAAGGATCAAAGATCTTTTAACATCTATGTAGCTAATGCAAGGTGGTATCATTATGTACCAGTCGAGTTTGATAGGCTTTTTTGGGCATCACCAGGGAAGATCTTATCAATGCTCAAACCATGACATTCCAGTCAGTGCATGCTTTTTGTCTATGATTCCCCATCACCGAAAAGGCACTAGGTGCATCCATGCACCACAGACAGCACTGCGAGAAGGGGCAGATCCAAGTGAAGCTTCAGGACGCACAGCTATCAGAGAAGAAAGAGGGGCAGGACATGTCACCTGTGACGTGTAATCTGTGCCTGCTTGGTCTAAACCTAGCCCCTCATTTCAAAAGAGGTTAAAAGTGTCGAGGAACCGTCGCTGGCGAGTTCAGTCCGAGTGATTACCTCGTAGACAAGTATAGAATCGTAAGAACATTGCAAGAACACAAGAACAAAATAGTAGATTGAACACAGAAATATAGGGAGTTTCTTGCTTCTTTTTATTCCTTCATCAATCGATCAATCGTTTACAATGAATAACACCACTTATTTATAGACTAGAGACCCTACTAGAGTTTAGGATGAAGAGCCCATACATGGGCCGGCTTCTGGGCTAAACCCATAGTTTCCCAACACTCCTCCTTGGGCACCCATCCTCACATGTTCATGCCTCATCAAAACTTTATAAAAACTCAGTGGGAAAAATTTAGAGAAAGAGCACATGATACAACTTCTGCTGCGTTGCACGAATTGCCTCATTAAAAACCTTAGTCGAGAAACTTCAGAAAAAACTCGTCAAGGAAAAAAGAGTACAATCCACCCAATTTCATTTAATCTCCAGAATTTACTCTTTAGGTACTCGATCTTCGTGATCAAGTTTCAATAATGAGTTTGTGAAGACTCCCCCCCCCCAAATTATGCACTTCTCTAAGTCTCATCATTCCGATTCCACATATGCATCTTTCAAAGCTAGATGCTGGAAGTGACTTAGTGAATAAATCTGTAAGATTTTCACATGACTTAGTATGCAGTACTTTAATTTCGTCCATCTTTTGCAATTCATGAGCATAGAAGGACTTGGGGTTGATATGCTTTATGAGATGATTCTTCACATAACCCATCTTGACGAGGATATAATAATCCTTATTTAATTATTTATCTGTAATTCATATTATGGATAATAATGATGTCATATGATTCTTGAGTATACCCCATAATATCTATAAGAGAGAAGCTGGAGGTCGTAAGTTCTTCTACGACCATTCCATAGTCGTAAGTCCTTCTACGACTACACCATAGTCGTAAGTCCTTCTACGACTATGTCTTGATCGTAAGCTCTTCTACGATCCGTTTATGGTCGTAAGCTATTCTACGACCATCCCCTGGTCGTAAGCTCTTTTACGACCAGTATCTAGTCGATGTGGCTTACAGACGTGTGGGCCTAATCGACCAAGGAATCTTTCGCACCATATTTAAAAATATGGACAGTAAATTACACTGTTATTATCTGGAATAACGACACGAATCAACTCCCTGTTATGGTGATAACTGCCTCACGACGTGGGAATGTTACTACTCTCACAATAATCTCCAGTAACGGCTCTATAATCTGGAACATTAAGGCACCCTTTGAATCGGAAGAATAGCAGCACACTCCGAGTACTATAAAAGACAGAATCATCAGAAGGATCAGGGGAGGGAAAATCAAGGGCATAAGGAGCATCATTCTAGTCTTACTCTTGGTATTGTAATCCAGCATACTCAATACAAACACACAGGAGTAGGGTTGTTATTATCTCAGGAGAAGGCCCGAACCTGTATAAAAATCCCCGTGCCGCCTCTCACTGTGTGATTTGAGCCTAAGGGAACCCCCAAATCAAACAATCTTTATGTAAGTTCGGTTCTAAAATACCGACACATCTGCACTTGTGCAACACAAGCTGCATTATCTTCATAGATAATAGTGGGGGTTTGCGCGGTATTCAATCCATACGACTGCTGGATGTGGTGAATCATCCGCCGAAGCCAAACACATTCTCGTAAGGCCTCGTATAGTGTTATGATTTCCGAGTGGTTCATTGAAGTCGATACAAGACCCTGCTTAGACGATTTCCATAAAATTGCAGTTCCACCACATAGGAGTTCATAGCCTATTTGCGACTTGGTTGTATGCGGGTTCTACAGGTACCCTGCATCTGCATAGCCATTCATATTCAGGTCTTAGTTCTTTCTGTAGAACAGACCAAGTTCTTTGCTTCCTTGGAGGTAACGGAAGATGTCCTTCATTCCCTACCAATGTCTTTGGTAAGTTCTGCACTACACCTTGCTAGTAGGTTTACGACAAATACAATGCCCAATCTAGTACAGTTTGCTAAATACATGAGTGCTCCTACTGCGCTCAAGTATGGGAATTCCGGTCCCAGGACTTCCTCCCCCTCTTCTCTAGGTCTGTATGGGTCTTTGTCTTGCTGCAAAGATCTCCCGACTATTGGCACTTTCAAAGGGTATGCCTTTTCAAATTCGAACATTTCTAACACTTTCTGAGTGTAGGTTGACCGATGTACTGATATCCCTTCAAGGGCATGCTCAAGCTGCAAGCCTAAGCAATATTTGGTTCTACTCAAATCTTTCATTTCGAACTCTGACTCCAAGTAAGAGCTTGCTTTCTTAATATCTTCCAGGGTTCCAATGATATTCAGACCATCTTCATACACTAATATTATACAAAATCCATCCTGGGATAGTCGTATAAATACATAGGGATAATTCTTATTGTTTGTGTAGCATTTCTTGCATAGAAAGTTGCTTCAAACGATTATACCACATCCTGCCTAATTGCTTAACTTCGTACAGTGACTTTCTGAGTTTCACGCAGATTTCTATTTGCTCTATCTTGGTTTGGGACAGGGATACATTCAGGTATCTTCATATAAATGTCCGAATCCAAATTTACATAAAGGTATGCAGTTACCACATCCATCAATTTCACTTTTAACTTCAAGTTTACTGCCATTGAGATTAAATATCTAAATGGTTGTTCCGCCCATGACTGGTGAATAGGTTTCTTCATAAACAACTCCTAGATGTTGAGTGAAACCTTGTGCAACAAGCCTTTCTTTTCTTCATTATTTTTATTTCTCTTTCGAACAAATACCCACTTATGCCTTACGGGGTGCACATAGGGAGAAGAACGACTTAGAAGCCCAAACACCTTTCTTTTATTCAGAGATAATAATTCTGCTTCTACTGCCTTCTTTCAATCTTCCCAATCTGAGCTTTTCTTTCATTCAGCGTGCGATACAGGCTCTGGATCAAGATCGATGATTGTGGCAATTTTCTTTACAAAATCAATGTCGACATTGGCTGTTGTCTTATTCATAGATTCTCCCGAGGTCATAAAGTTTATAGCTATTTCTTCAAGGGGCGATTCTTCTAATGCTTCTAATGCTTGTACTTGCTCACCGCTGCTTTCAATTACGGGGGCAAGTCCATTTAGTTTTTAGCTCCGATGTGTGCACACACATCCATGCTGATGTCTCCCTTCATGGGGATGTTCAATTTTGGTATGCCTTTTCTGAAGGTGCCATATTGGTGCCAGGTCTCAACTGGCTCCCCTTTTGATTCTGGGGAACTTCGGTGATCGGCTGTGTCAAATCATTCTTATCCTTTTTCACCAGGCGTCCTCAGTTACTTCGGATTCGAGGGACCGGAGTTCTCATCCTTTCAGAGGCCTTATGACAGGATAAGGGATACCTTCATTGGTATTTTAACCCTCTCTGGTGTATTGCGTACAGGCATATGCGACTTGGTCACGCTCTTCAAATCACTAAAGTGGTTAGGCAGTTGATTCGCTAATGCTTGCAAATCAATTATCTTCTAGACTGCAATTGTCTTCTAGACTTCAGTTATCTTCTGGACTTCTCTATTTTCTTCACTAGTGCGCGGGTTATGTGCATGAATTTCAATTATCTTCTGGACTTCAATTATCTTATGGACTTCTCTATTTCCCGATGTTTTCATCAAGGGGTTGATTTCATCCCCCTAATGACGGGAAACTAGCTTCATCTAATATACTTTCAGTGGATCAGGTAGTATGCAAATCTCTCGTCATAGGGTCCAAATACCTGATTATGGATGCTGTCTCATAACCAGCGTATATCCCAGACTTTCAGAGAAGGCTCATTGTAGTTCGCTATAGTGGTATAGGTATATAAACCTTGCAACCAAATCTTCAAAGATGAGAAATTTTCTGTACTGACCCTTGAACTAGTTACATAGGTGAATGGATGTTATATGCCAGTGGTCTAAAATTGATGAGAGTTGCTGCGAGCAGGACTGCATGTCCCCAACATGCAGTTGGTAAATTACAATTCTTCAAAGGTGGTCGAGCAATAAATTTAATCCTTATAATTAATGCCTCTGCTAGTCCATTCTGGGTGTGGACATGCGGTACGGAATGCTCAATTTTAATTTCCATTGCCATACAATAATAATCAAATGCCTTTAAAATAAATTCTCCGACGTTGTCCATTCTTGTGGATTTCACATGATAATTAGAGAAATTATTTTTAATTTTAATTATCTGCGAGATTTAGCTCTGCAAAAGCGTAGTTTCTCATAGACAATAAACATACATGCGACCATTTCAAGGAAGCATCGATGAGCACCATAAAATACCTAAATGGCCCTTACAGGGGCTGTATAGGACCACAAAAAGTGTCCCTAGATACGGTCCAGGAATGTGGAGACTTCATCTTTCGCTTTCAGAGCAGAAGGTTTAGTAATTAAGTTCCCGGTGGCATATGCAGGGCACACAAAATCTTCCTGATTCGAGAAATTATTTACATTGACATTATATCCCTGTGAATTGCTAATTATATTTCTCATCATCCTAAAACCTAGGTGGCATTATCTATCATGCCAGAGATAGAAAAGGTTCGGAGCTTCTAAATACGGTTTGTAGGGCAGTATAGGCTGCAGATGCCTTAATATTAGTGTAGTATAGCCCAATTTCAAATGAAGGAAGTCGTTCCGATACCATTTTTCTACTTTCTTCATACTTTATAATGAGCAGGTATTTTTTACTATACTCTTCTTCAGTCTCTACGTGGAAACCGTTTGCACGAATATCCTTGAGAGTTCTAGTCGATTCTGGGTACAATAAGGCTTCTTCAATGACCAAAGTTGTGCCTATTGGGAGTATAATTGTGGCCCTTCCTGAGCCTATTATACAAGCATCGCTGCCCGCGATTGTCATAAGACTACCAGCATTCTTGCTGATCGACTGAAAGATTTTCGTCTCTCTCAAGGTGGTATTCTTTGTGCCGCTATCCTGCTAAGCACACTTCCTCCATAGTGCGCCACACGCGTTCTAATATAATGTACTTTATTAATATGTAGCAGAAAGCAAGCAACACATAAATAAAATACTTCAGATATTAGAAAATAACTTGCTATTATAAATACGGGAATATAAGCCTTCCAGGACTCATCATAAGAATTTAATACTTTGCTCTCCTAGAGCTTACAACCATTATTCAAAAATAATTCAATGTTGTTGAATGCATGTTAAATTATGCTTCACTATCATTTATTTTTACTAGAATAAATGATGATTATTTGCTAAAACCGCTTTTTATACAACAATTCAGAAAACCTATTATTCAAGAAATAGCTTCATCGTTAGATGTCGTTAAGCCAGAAATATTTGATGGTGCCAACTTCAAATATTGGCAGGCTAAAACTAAGCTATGGCTGATTAACCTCAGACTTTTTCTTGGTCATTACAAATCCTCCGATGTTCCCATTGGAAATCGCTGAAATGACGCGGTGGGAGGATGCGAACAATTCGATTTTAGCTCGTTAGTTAGCCATCTTATCCAACCGGCTATTTGACGTATATGTCAATTTCACCAATGCCAAACAACTCTGGGATGAATTAGATGAGAAGTATTCCGAAGGGGATAATGGTAACGAGTCATTTATTACTGTTGCATACTTGAACTACAAGATAGTAGAGGGACGGTCGGTGATGGAGCAGCTTCATGAGCTTCAACTCCATGTACATGATCTTAATCAGTACAACTATCTTCTACCTGAGAGTTTTCAAGTTAATGTCATCTTGGCTAAGTTACCGCCCTCGTGGCGCAACTTTGTGACCGCCCGACGACATATAAAGGAGTGCTTGACACTCAATGAGTTGTCTGCAGCTATCAATGTCGAGGAGCGAGCAAGAGCCAGTGACAGTAGAGGTAAGGCTCAAGTCCAAGCTCATCAAGTGGAGGTCAAGAGTGCTGGAGGCTCTAGGAATCAAAAATTCAAGAATAAGCCCAAAATCAAGCTTCAAGAAATAAAGCTTGTTTTTAAGTCTAATAAGGTCGTGTTGACCAAATTTAGTACTTTTGTGGGCAAAGGCTATGATAGCGGAGGCTTGTTCCGCTTATCTATTCTTGATTTTAATAATGTAAACATTTTAATGTTTCCCATGCAATAAATTGAATGACATTTGGTATTCTCGTTTGTGTCTTGTTAACTTTGAAGCTATTGTGCGGTTAAGCAAAATGGATTTAATTCCAAGCTATAATTATGAGAAGGGTTCAAAGTGTGAAGTGTGTGTGCAAGCAAAGCAACCCTGAAAACATTTTCATAGCGTTGAAGGGCGAAGTACCTCCCCACTTGAGCTAATCCATTATGATCTGTGTGAGATGAATGGAATATTAACTAAAGGTGGCAAAATATATTTTCTAACTCTCATAGATGATGCGACTAAGTTTTGTTACATCTACTTAAGTCGAAAGATGAAGCACTAGAACACCTTAAAATCTTTAAAGCCGAAGTTGAAAATCAACTAGAAAAGAAAATCAAACGGTTAAGGTCGGACCGAGGTGGTGAATATATCTCTTATGATTTCTCTCAATTTTGTGAAGAAAATGGAATAATTCATGAAGTTACTCCACCATACTCACTCCAATCGAATGGAATAGCCGAAAGGAAGAACCGAACTCTATGTGACCTAGTTAATGCCATGTTACAAAGTTCAGGTATATCGGACTATTAGTAGGGTGAAGCAGTTCTCACAGCTAATTATGTCCTCAATAAGGTGCCACCTCGCAATCAGGAGGAAACACCTTATGAAGGATGGAAGGGGAGAAAACCCAACTTGTCTTTTCTCCGGACATGGAGATGCCTTACAAAAGTGCATGTACCATTACCGACGAAAAGGAAGTTTGGACCTAAGACCGTTGATTGTGTCTTTCTAGGGTATGCTTCTAATGGCACAACTTATAGAATTCTAGTGGTCAAATCCGATATCAGTGTCATCGCTACAAATGTAATGATGGAATATCGTGATGCGACATTCTTTGAACATGCGTTTCCTATGAGACCAAATGAAGTCATTGATCATAATGGTTCAAATGAACACTCTATTCTTCCTAGTGTGGATAACACCACTCCAGAATTGGAGTTGAGAACGAGTAAGAGGCAGAGGACCGAAAAGTCTTTAGGCGATGTCACCTATGTCGTGGATGATGAACTACGAACCCTTTCAAATGCATACGCATCCCCGGATGTGAATTACTGGAAGGAAGCAGTCTGTAACAAGATGGATTCCATCATAGCTAACGGAACACGGAAGGTTACGGACCTCCCATTTGGGTTCAAGCCAATGGGCTGCAAATGGATCTTTAAAAGACGGCGTAGACCTGATGGTACTATTGAAAAGTACATGGCTCGTTTAGTGGCTAAGGGTTTCATGCAAAAAGAGAGTGAAGACTATTTTGATACATACTCTCTTGTGGCTCGTTTAGCACTAGCTGCTGCATATAAACTCCAAGTACATCAAATGGATGCAATGACCGCTTTCCTAAACAGAGAGTTCGATGAGGAGATTTATATGCAACAACTCGATGGTTTTGTGGTTGAAGGGCAAGAGAGGAAAGTATGTAGATTGATTAAATCCTTGTATGGCCTAAAGGGGCCAAGGTGTCATTCTATGTCTTTACGTAGATGACATATTGCTTTATGGGACCAACACGGATGCAATCAATAGAATGAAGTCTTTCCTCTCCTAGAATTTTGATATGAAAGATCTGGGTGAAGCTGATGTTATCTTGAACATCAAGCTTATAAAGGGTGAGAATGGGATTATTCTTCCACAATCCCATTATGTGGAGAAGGTCCTATCCAGATTTGGATTCATGGACTGTAAATCGGCAGCCACACCCTAAGATCCAAATGCTAAGTTTCATAAAAACACTGGACATGGAAAAGACCAGCTTAAATATTATCAAATTATAGGATCCTTAATGTATTTAACTAGTGCAGCGAGGCCTGACATCTCATATGTTGTAAGCAGACTGAGTCGTTATACGTCCAATTCAGGAGATGATCATTGGATAGCACTAGAGAGGGTACTTAGGTACCTAAAGGGGACCTCTAACTTGGGAATACATTATTCTGACCATCCGGCAGTCTCGGAAGGATTTAGTGATTCTAACTGGATCAGTGACTCACATGACATGAAGGCTACGAGTGGCTATGTATTCACTCTAGCAGGTGGGGCTGTTTCGTGGAACTCTTCCAAACAGACTATCCTTACATGATCCACCATGGAGGCTGAGCTGGCAACTCTAGACTCAGCGGCTGTAGAGGCAGAATGGATTAGAGAACTCCTTTCTGACCTACCTGTGGTGGGAAAACCAATTCCAACCGTTTTAACCTACTGCGATAAGCAAATCATTCTGGTTAAGGCTAAGAGTAGGAAGGACAATATGAAATCCTCAAAACATATTAAAAGACGACTTAAGTCGATAAGGCATGCCAGAAAGGCGGGTGTTATTACTGTAGAATACATCCAGTCTTAAAGGAACTTGGCAGATCCTTTCACCAAAGGATTGGCGTGGAAGGCCATCCTTGCAGCATCAAAGGGAATCGGGCTCATACCTATGTAAAGGCTCACATCAGTGGTAACCTATCCTAGTAGATCGGAGATCCCGTGAACTAGGCTTTAAGACAACAAACTGTGTGGGATTATAGAGCACATCTAAAGGGTCCTATTAGTTGCAGTGCTCTTTCTGTATGGGAGGTTGAGCAACAGCTCTTAATGAATTCAAGACCTATATGGTATCAGGAATCGTCCTACAGGATTCCCTGAAGAATTCACCTACTTGAGTATGATCGTGAGGTCGCGATCAAAGAAAGATAAGGATATACTTTCTTAAGTACTCATGAGCTAGATACGGGGACATGACCATAACGTCCCAACCCAAGAGGGAAAAGGGCAAGCCGCCTAGTACAGAATGTAAGTTGGGCGAAAATTCTCACACCAATGCATTAGATCAAGGCGTAGTCCTCATTTGTCTGTGCAGAGTCGTAGTCCTTGTTGCTAGGCTTTGGGTTCAAACCCGCAAGGTACCCATAGTCAAACAGCTGTATATTAAACAAGACTTTGAGTATCTTTTATCAAATTGATAAATTGGTGGGGACTGTTGTATTTTAGAGGTCTATTTGGTAATTTCTCATTTTGAGAAAAGGATAAATAGAAAAGAAAAGAAGTTGGATGGGCCCACCTGTCAATGAAATATAGAGGTGATAAGGTCATGTGACCTTGTCGATCTGGGGGCAGCGCACGCAGGGGGATGATTCTCCTTCTCTTGTGGAGGCATCTGCAACGTGGGGCGGAAGACTCGGGCAGCCCGGGCGGATCTCACGCCGGCCGTTAGCGGCGGCAGCCTGGTTTCTTCCTCCTCTTCTCCTCTTTTCTCTGGGTGTAGTCTTTTGGACCTTCCTGTCTGATCCAATGATTTGGAGGGAGAGACTTCCTAATTTTGGTGTTCTTCTCCTCCCAATTTTGCTTTGATTTTGGGGACCTAAGACTTCCCTCGCTGCCATGCTTGACTCAGTGGTGTCGGATGTGAGATCAGCACCTCCCGTATGTGCTCTTTCGACTGGATCCATTCTTGCTCCTCTCTTTGGCGAGCATTTGGTTTGGAACTAGGGAGTGGTACATTTAGGTTTGGTTTGATAGTCCTTGTATTAGCTTCGGTGAGAAAGAAGAACCTTGGTTTGGTTCTTTTGGTTCTGATGCTCGGTGGTGTGCTCTGGCCGGCTCACCTCTGTTGGTCTTGTGTGGCACTTCCCTGTACCTCGGCTTTGTATTTTCGGTGTGTCCTGGATTGCGAAGAGTGGCATTGTATCTCCGTCAACCTTGTTTGGTGATTCGCGGCACAGCGAGGCAATAGGTTTTCTGAGACAGCGCCTCTTGGTGTGCCTTGCCGGTTCTTCCCAGTGGCTTTATTTGTCACTAGTTTGTGAGTATCTGTGTTACCCATTTTGTATTCACTTTGCATATATGAGCTGCTCTTATCAAAGTCTTAATTCGGATTGATAGTTGTGCTGGGAGATATTGCAAGTGTATCTGTTGGTGGGTATTAATAGCTCTATGATGCTTGATGCCATATTTATGAAATTGAATTGTTAACTAGGATCAGACTTGAGCTTATTTAGAATTGCTTACTATTGTTATTTTGTTTCTATCAATATTGCGGTTTACTCTGCCATTCTGTCTATTGGTGTTTTCGGCTGTGACTAGACAGAATTTGATCATTTGTTGTGCACTGAGATGTTGCTGCTGCTCTGCTTTTATTTTACATTATCTGCAAGCTTTTGTTTTGCTTCCTGTGCTTTGTCATATGCTCATTTCTCTGTTAGCCGAGAAATCAATATGTTGGAATAGTGTCTTAGTGCACTGTTAATCTCAAGATCTTTTATTGAGTGAGAGTTTAATCCACGGTATTGAGATAAAATTTGATATATTAGTAAAGCATTATTTTTTAGCTCAAAATCTGATTTAGAGTTATCATATTCAATTGATGAAGAATATTGGCATAAGTGTTGTGATGGCCAAGATTATGTCTTGTACAACTAGAGCAATCTTTAATCTTTTAAGTCTTAGCTTTATGCTGACTTCTGATGTACACATGGTATACGTGTTGAGCTTATTATCCCTTTTAGATGACCTAGAAGAATTACATGCGTTTTTGTTAATTTGGTTATTTAAATGCATGTTGAATTATGCTTCACTGTCATTTATTTTTGCTAGAATAAATTATGATTATTTGCTAAAACCGCATTTTATACAACAGGTTTTTTTTTGTGCCCAGTGGTGAGCTGCAGGTTGCAGCATGCATGCATGGCTACAAATTTAACGGCTAAGCTGACACAGATCGAACCTTGGATGAGATTAAATCTTATAGGTTGTCCGATCTTTCACGGTGGAACATGTCTTTCGTACAGTAAAAGTAACGCTTCGGAGATGGTGTAGTAACACTATGTTTTTCGTATAGTAACACGACTTTCGTAGCATAACAAACTTGATATCATGATTGAATCACACTAGATCAGCTAAAACCAAGCATAAGTATCTACACCAACTCTCATAAACCTAGATGATAAAATATTGACTGGTAACCCGAGATTCCCCGTAACAGCACACGACGGAAACACACGTGTTTTCAACTCTGCTTTTACATTGGACGCAGCCCTGTAGCCTTTATAGGACGTACTCTCACGCATAGGCCTGAAGGGCCGATTTCTAAAACTTGCGATAAAAGAAAGATACAAACCGACCCTATTCGGTTCGGCCAAATCTAAGGCTTGCAGGCCTAACACGACTCAACACGATTCCTGGTCCCTTTGTGCAACAACTCATGTTATCTGATTGCCGTTGGTTTGCTAGGTGGGTCCCAGCCAGGTGCGCACAAAGAAAGGATACCATATTACCATGTACGTGAAGAAAAAACACGTGTATGCGCAGAGCTGCGCCACCCCTAGTCCTGCATGCAAGCACCGAGTAAAAATGATCTTTTTTTGCTAGCTCCAAGTCGTCAGATTTTTTTTTTACTCAGGCATATACGGTTATACAGTATTAAGTCTAAAATTATATTATCAAGTGATGTACAATTTTAGCATAGTTTTATTGTAACTTTTAGTTCTATTTGTTTTTGTATTTCTATTTGTAGGGTTCACCTAGATTTACTATTGTCTAGTTTAGAATTTTTTTGTTTTATTTTTGTATTTGTAGAATTCATCTAGATTTACTTTTGTCTAGTTTAGAATTTTTTTTTGTTTTTGTATTTGTAGGGTTTACCTAGATTTACTTTTGTCTAGTTTAGAATTTTTCAACATAAAAAATAGAAACCATTGGATGTTGGTCTAATGTACTAAATAAAGTGACTAGGTTTTAAGAAAATTTCAAACGACTGTAGCTTAGTCGGCCCCAAAAATTATATTCCCATGATTTGCTTGATCCCTTGCTTGCTTATCCCCTAAAATATCTCTAACAAAGGCAACAATGTAGGACTCCTGATCTTGTCTGGCTTGTAATTGAAGTAGCAAAAATCCTTCTTGAATTCTTGGAGACGAGTAACAAAAGAACTCTGAACATTGCTTGCTCATGTATGTTGAGGAACCGTCGCTGGCGACTCTAATATGAGCAATTGCTTCGTAGACAAACTCAGAATCATAAGAACAATGCAATAACACAAGAACAGAATAGTAGATTGAACATAGAGATATGAAGGGACTTCTGGCTTCTCTTTATTGCTCTTTTGTAAAACTATAGTACAATGATTGGGGTCCCCCTTATATAGGCTACTGAATGGAGAGAGGAGCCCATCATGGGCCAGGCCTGCCTAGCCTGGGGCCGGTTTCTTAACACTCCCCCTTAGGCACTCATCCATCATGTTCATGTCTTATCGAAACTCTATAAAAACCCAGTGGAAAACTTTTGGAGAAAGAGCACATGAAACACATTCTGGTGTGCTACACGAATTGTCTCATTAAAAACCTTAGCCGAGAAACTTCAGGAAAACTCGTCAAGGGAAAAAGAGTATCTGGCGCTGCTAGCTGACAGCTCTTGCAGCGCTTGCGGGCGCGGCATCCGACGACACGTGCGGGTGGCTCCGACGGTGCATGCGGGCGGGCAACCGACGTGGCTTCATGGCCGGCGCAGGATTCCAGATGCAGTGCAAGTCATAGTCTCCGAACAATGGATGCTATCATCTATTCATCTCCCCTAAGAAAGAGATCACGCCAATTATCATCTATCCATAGCAACCAGGTGCAGTGCAAGTCACCATCCCAGATCTGTCATCTCTGCTGGTAGTGCAAGAGATTTATGAGAAATTAGCTAGCAGTGCTGACCAAAAAGACATGGAGCAACAATTTCAAACAAAGGACATGAACCAGAGAAACAAACCTAGCAAGGATGTAGCCATCTGGAATTGTTGCATTCCTGTAATTGCTTCACCCTCTCCAAACTTCATGTTAAATACCTCCTCACCACGAGATGACTTGAGGGCAACCTGAACATGGAACAATTTATGAGTTCTCCAAACTCTAAAAATTAGGAGACTAGACAATAAATAAATAAGCAGCTACCTTGCCATAGGAAGCACATGAGCACAGCTGAGCAGAGACTTGGTATAGTTGGGTTGAATCTTTAGGGCTTCATTGCAATTCTCAATCATGCATGAACACATAGCACATGAGCATAGCTACATTAGGCCCAACAGTTACAGGAACTACAAAATAGAACAACAATTACAGAAACTAGAAAAGGATTTACCTATATGATCTGCTTGTTTTTTGCAAATGCTTGACTAGTGCTTTATCAGACATGAACACATTGCAAATAAATCTTCTGATCCACAATTACATGGTTATAAATATGTTAATATGATGTTCCCTAACAATGCATCACCCAGAACCTGAAGAACAACAAAACATAGGATACATTATTAAGACAATGAGCAGTGGAAACATCATATTATTTTAATGCTGTCAACATTAATCACCTTGCTGCAATTGAAAATAGTTGAGAACATGCTCCTGGAAGAATCACCATCGGCTTTATTGCCTTGTGAAAAGGAGATACAAGATGACCATATTCCAAATTGATGCTAGCAGAACAATCCCAATGCCCATAACAAAATTTGCTTGTGATCACACAATTTATAAATCCATAACCTTATAGTTGATGGGCTCCTTTGAACAATGCACAATAAAACTACATACAAGTTGCACAGAGGGTACGGGAGGTAGGATAGGGTGCTGACTGCTCACTCTGGACAGATCCGAAGTGGATGGCGAACATCTCCTCCTTTAGCTCGCCGTCGGCGAAGTCCAGTGCATGCCAAACGCATGACTTGTTGCTCCCCGCGTGCTCCTGCATCTTCGTCGTCGCCACTACTGCACACAAAAAGAAAGAAAGAAAGAAAGAAAAAGGCAAAACCCTCAAATGGCAAAACACATCCATCCATCCAGATCGAAACCACCACCAAAAAATCCCCAAGAAATTCACGAAAATAAATTGTAAGAGGATGAGGGTACCGAGGTGATTGGCGTAGATCTTGAGTGTCTTGGTCTAGCGCATGAAGAGGAGCATGTCCTCGTCCTCCTCGCCGGTGGTGACGGCGACCTCCTCCAGCTTGATGATGGGGGTGACCTGGGTGCCGGTGCCCTTGTCCTCGCCTACTGCTGCGGCCTCTTTCTGCTCCTTGCGGTGCTCCTCCTCCTGCTCCTCGCGGTGCTTCGCCGAGTCAGCCATGGCGGGAGAGGTGTGGGGTTCTGTGGGGGGAGGCGAGGCGGGCAACAGGGGAATGGGAGATGAGTGCAGGGCGGCACGCTGAGGAGAATGAGCGCATGCAGCCTGTTCGTGAGGAGACGCTGGACTGTGTGGTTCGCATTTTTTCGTCGAACGCGATGATACAACATCTACTTTGAATATTCCTTCCGATCGAACGAGCTGGTGCTAAACCGATTGGTTTCGTTCACCAAACTAAACATATCAACCACCATGATTCAATGAACTAAACACACCCTAACTTACCGTTCTGATCTTGTTATTGATCACTCCAATAAAATATATCGAGTTCGTGTGAGCTCTCTGGGAAAATTAATCCAATGGTTTCATGTGAGTATGTGATTGTGAGCAAAGCTATGCATTCCTATTTGTAACGAGGAGTCGACGATATCTCTGACTTCTTTGGAAATGATACATAGCTAATTGATATTTCTAGTAGATATACTCATATACTACTCCTTCTGTCGCTAAATAGAGTAGTAGTTATAGGATCTATATAGTCGTGCTTTGGAAACTTTGACCATCAATGTAAGTAAGATTGACCACACAGAACTAATGTCAATAGGTTTGTGTTGGAAAATACCTTTAATTTTTTTTGTAGTTTTTATATTATTATAAAATAAAACCTATATACCATATACACTGACAGAGGTAGTATACACAACTAAAAAAGTTCATCTCGGTAGAAATAAAATATATAGTATAAAAAATACATATTACAGCATTGAATTCATGGTAGAGAGAACCATGAAGAGCTGGTATAGGGCAACCCCGTATTTTATACCGGCCTTGATACCGGTCAATACTGGTCATACCGGTTCAATACTAGATAATACCGGCTATACCGGCGGAATTGATAATACCGTCTATTGTACTCGATGAACTATAAACTATATTTGATTCTACTACTATGTATTTAAAATAATATTACAAGTAAAATTTAATGTGTATATAATTAAATATATATGTACTTATAAATATATAATGTTATATTGAATTATAGAACGGCACGCCAAAATAAGCTGGTACCGAAATATCACGTTCCAGGAGCAAAACTGTTATAGCATTGTATTGACAAGTATACCATGAAGAGACAACCTTGACAACCAGTACCACTAACCAAGAGAAACCCCACCTACCCCTTCTTTCTCTGCCCCCTTGCACACCAGTGTAGTTTATTGACTTATTCCCATTAAAAAGCAGATAGTTACTTTGCCTGAGTAATTTTGTATGCCTTTTATACTTTTAGAAATTGATCTTGTCAGTACTTCTGGTCTTATTGCTTCAACTTCTTCTTTTGTAATCCTACATAACTTAGCAATTTAAGTAAGTCAGTACATGTTACGCTTCAACTGAAGGTTGGAAAAGTCGTTTCTTTTTGCGAGGATGGAAAACCCATTTCTATTTTATAAAATGTGTATAGTCGTTAAAAAGGTACTCTCACTCTGAGGTAAATTGATATCACAAATTTATGTGGCCATTTATAAGGATGGAGACTTGACCAATATTTAGACTAGTTTCGTTGCAAAATACTAAAAGTTAACAATATGATAATATTTTTCTGCATGTAAGTGTTGTTACTTAAAGGTTAAACTTCTGACCAGCGCCACTGATAAAATGGTTTCACAGTATAAACAATCCTAAGTAAATTTGGTCCGTCCTCTGTATCAGTTTAGTTACTTTGATCTCCACCATCCATAAATTTATACTAATTACTAAACATAACATGCCATTAGTATTCTTATTATGTAATGGATTTTATAACTATTCAACAAAGTAAATAACATTGCTAATATATTTCAGAAATCAACTTACATAAGTTAAATACAGTGACCCAAAAGGATTTTTCTTGTGATAAGTACTAGTACTTGTAGTCTATAGTTCCGAGTGTGATTTTTCCACATGTACATGATATCCCATAAGCTATCTCCACTATTGAAGTGCTCTAAGAGTCGAGATACGTTTTTTATAATAAAAAAACCTCCCTTTCTCACCCTTTCCTCACCCTCTCTCTCATCTCATCTCCCCCTTCCTCTCTCCCCGTATACACGTGTGATTGCTTTATTGTATAGTACCTCACCTTTTTGTTTTGTTTTTTACTGGCCCCATGGGAAGGCCAAAGGCAGGCCTTAAAATGCCCTAAGCCTTGTAGATTGGCCAAACTCCATCACAATCCACTACCGTCACCATCACCTAGAAAGAAGATGAAGAGGCCAAGAAACCAAGAAAGAATGTGTGTGGCTTGTGTGGTGGCGTTCATCATGCCATACCATGTGATGCAAGGAGGCTCTCCTCCCCCTACTTCCAAGAAGCAATCATGCTGCCTCAAGCTCTTTGGGCTCTTGGCCATCATCACTACCACCACCAGTACCTCTCACCTCTCACCTCCAGCGCCTACTTCCAAGGAGAAGTGGCCGGAGGAGCTATAGTTCATGAGGAGAGAGGAAGAGGAGTCTGTGCGTGGTGTACTACGAGGGGGCGGAGGAGAGAGAAAGAGAGAAGAGGGTGAGCCGGTGAGGTGTGTGTGAGAGAGAGATGGAGTACTCTCATGTGAGTCAAGAAGCCATCATCAAATCGCTGCACCTCCCCTTCCAGCTTCCTCCTCCGCCTCCTGTACTTCTGCTGCTTCTTTGTACGCTGCCATGGCTATGGGGAATCAAGCGACTTGGTCCGAATCGAAATCCGTCTTGTTTTCTAGGGTCTACTTACGCAAGACAAGAAGATAGCTGCTGCTACTTGTACTAGAGTATGTCATGTCATGTTATGTAATGTTATTCCTTTATATTCTCATATCTCTCGCGATGTTTGTGCAAACAACATAAGCAAGTTTATCTTGGTTGTTTTGTTTATGCTTCATTAGTTTTGTGGATTTTATTCTTGGGCTATTCTAAGGAACTTCTGATATCGATTTGATTGATTCTAGATGTGCTGCTTGCTTCTTGATCCAAGCCACTCGTAGAATCCGAGCTTGTTCCTTCTTTTTCTAGACTTGGTTGCATGTATAGATGAAGAACATGATATATCTCCATTATCTAGCACCCATATCTCCCTCCTGCCAGGGAAAAAAAGAACAAGATTCATTACATGCATGTCTATACTCTGTACACACATTAAAGCCCAACTATTCACGAACAAGAGCAAGACCTTGTCAAACAAGATCCTTCGGCTGCCTCAAATCTCTTGGGCATTGCACCTATCAGCTGAGGTACCAAGCTAAAGCTAGGTAACGCGCCGACTATAATGTGTCATGGTAGCTCATTGGTCATTAGCTGATGTAGCCCATCTAGCTTCACATGTTACCTCTTTCTTTTCCAACGCAATCTTCTCTCCTTTGTAGGATTGCAACAACTCCCAATATAAGGATTAAATTCAGCAAACAGGAAAAAAAAAGGTTATGTAGATTGTAGGGTTCTCATGTTTATGGTTTATGGAGTAAAAATGTGCTTGGTTCATGGAGTAGTAGTTCACATATATACATGTGTGGAAGGAAACAAAAGGAAAACGCATATAAACAAATGAGAGCTAGTTGTTCCTGTATTCATATACTTCCTCTAGGTAAAAAAAAGTTTTACAAATATATTATAATAAAAACTGGTGATCAAAGTTGTGTTTTAGAAATCGTATGAATGTCCAAAATGACACTTATTTGTGACGGGAATGGGTATACGCAATAATATTCACATTGTGAAGTAGGTCAAACCTCTTTGTTTTTTCGTTTTCTACTTATCATGTATATATTCTGAATCTCTTTATGATCGGGGAGTAAGGTTTTAGGTACATCGCATATGTACATTGTATCACCTCTATTCTAGACTGCATATTATAAATATAATTTCTGAAGATCTCATATTGATATGTACTTAGTAGATTTTGGTTGCATCTCAGAATGGTCCATATATATCTCCAGTTAGAATTAATAAACAACTTTTCTAATTAAGTTTGTGGGTAGTTCGATGCATTCTAAGTCTGGTTAGAACGTTAGATATCCATGTTAGCTTCTAAGTCTTATTTCTTGACGAAAGTAGATTCAACTTTGTAGCTAGTTGGTTTCCTTTCGTCTTTTCATGCATGCACCTACACGGCTAGCTACACCTACTCAATGAATTTACAGGTAGCTATTTACAAAAGTGCAGTTTCACAGTGCAAGACAATAACTTGTCCGTAGTGTTACAAGCTTAGAAACTACTGCATTTTCAATCCGGAGTACTTTTGTTGCATAATAACAATTAATGTTCTTCTTCGGTCGCTTCTTGTGAAGGTCATCACTTTTCTCCCCATTTCTACCAACATTGTATAAATGACGAATGACAAGCTGCTAATAAAAATGATGGAGAGTGACAAGAATGCAGCTAGTACGGTTGATTTTTTCCCCACGCATGCCCCGTTTCATGGTTCTTTTTTTGTTTTTCTGCTCATGCTGTGGATGAATGTACTCGAGGACTACTAAGAAATCGTTTCTCCGTACTCTGTTCTACCCAGGAGAACCGCATGAATGTTTACCTTGTTTATAGCATTTCAATGGACGGGACCACAAAATAGGAGTGGGATCCTCTACAGTGAAGTAGTCAATGCAGAGGATCTACAATAGCATGGCATTAGAAGCATTGTTCACCGTTTGGTCAAAAATCGAAGGTCCAGATCAATCTCTATAGTGTTCTTGCTACAATGTTTTTCGATACAGTAAAGTCCCCATGTTACATGTATTATTGTTGCTGCAGTATTTTACTCATATCCCCACAAAACACCGTTCGCGCAGTGCCCTCTGCAGTAATGCATAGTATCTGGATCCGACCAAATACACATGCAACAGACACCATGCTAACAATTGCTGCATCTGCATGGTACCATGCATGGGATGCATGGTTTGTGAAGCCATCCTACTTTCCATCGTCATGATCCTTAATTTCACTTGTTCGTACCAGTATTACTACGATGCATGGCATGAAAGATGCACCGACCTGATCGCTTCTACTTCCCTTTATTTTAAGCTAATGCTTGTTCATTGTATATATAGTATGTGCGTGTGATGGATCTCAGATTTCAGAAGCTGTCAGTTTTTATTCCAAGTGACCACTGTACTAGTACTACTCCCTGCTCAATTAGATGTGAAGAGAACAATTATGATATATGGTCATCATGGAACTCGGGTGTGACCAGCTCTGATCTGATCCGACCAGGCCGGGGTAGATCTATAAATGAACAGATTAAGGAGTGGCAATTGCACAGTTGGTAGGCCAGCCAGCCTAGCTTGGTGCCTCCACTCTTCCTATCCCTACTCCGGTACGTACTCCCATTTCATTGCTATGTAAATAAATGAGGTGGCTCGATCGTCTTCTTGTTCTTGCCGACGATGAGCCGGCCGGGCCGGTGGGGCAGTGTTTTCAGCGTTTAATTGCAGCAGGGAGATGGACCTCAGCTCGCAGGTTGCTACTAGCTTACATATGTGCATGCATGATTACTTGCACACGGGGAACAGCTAGCTAGCTCGTTCACATGAATGATGGATCATCGGATACCGTAGCCGACAGAGGTATACATACCAACAACCTTACATTATGAAGTGATCAGGCTGTAGGAACTATAAGGTGCTCTTGCAGGTAGCTTCTAGTACGTAGTACGTGCCACCAGTGCTTTTATTAGTTCATCCTTCTCAAGGGCCAATATTAGTGTCTAAGATGCGGGAAAAAGAATACCTTTCTGTTTTGGGTGGGTCTATGCTACATTCGAAAGTTTGTTTTTCCTAAAATCAGTCAGTTTTTAGTACACTTAATTCAACAGTCCATCCACCTCCAACCCAACCCCCCCACCTCATATTAAACCAACCAACCAAACCCATCCCTGCTCCTCCTTCTTCCTCCTGTGCTCCCTTGCCGCCAGTTGCTCCCTCCTCCGCCCACCCCTATCGCTGCCCCTGCTCCTCCTGTGCTCCCCCGTCGCCACCTTCTTCCCCGTCTCCGACGGCGGTAGCCGCCGGATCCGCTATCGCCACCCCTGTCTCCTAATTTCTAGTCGATTCCCGTGCTCCCCCGCCAACCTCTGTTAGAATTAAACTGATCTTCAACCTTGATGATCAAAACTAACAGGATCGCATATGTGGCAATTGTAACACCTATAAAATCTGTAAATGCGGAAGTATACCTGATGATGATGTCATGATCGATGAAGAATTGATCTGAAGTAGTAGATGAACTGTTGTTCTGTCTACCTAGTGTTTGATCTTTTCCAGCAAGAGGTAAGCCACAAACTCCAACTACAGATGGAGATAGGTGATATAGCATGAGTTACCCTGCTGGGAGGACTTGACCCCTATTTATAGCCTTTTTGGCATGGAATCATATCCCTTCCCATAATTAGAGATAGATTCCAAATAGATCTCTACACATATTTAAAAAAATATCCAAGTCCATATTTTCCTTAACAGATACTCGGCTCTTAATAAATACTTTATTTGATCACTTTATATATTTGAGCCAACCAAAATAATAGATAGCCAATATGTATATTATCTCATGTAGGTCCACATAACGGAAATTAATCCAACAATCTCCCACTTGGACCAAATGAGTAAATACATATCAAAACTTTATGAGTTCCAAAAAAATGCTATCTATGTCATGAGCATCTTTAAACCAATCCGGTCCATCAATTATATCAACATAGGATCAAAGCGGTCTTCGTCACTTTAAAGCATAACTGAACCCATCAATGATCACATATGTCAACATAAAAGAATGACATGGATCAAATATAGATGTGTAGCATGGAAATTACATGAGATGCGATCACAACATGCCTATTTCCAACTGGTCCAACTTTATATCTTATGAGATCAAAATGTCTTCTCAGAACCAAATGAGATGATATGAATTCAGAGTAAAAGAGCATAAACTTTATTTCTCTAGAGAATATAACTGAAGGACTTTATACTAAACTGATATTGTCACATGAGTATAAGAAAAATTACAAACTCTCACTTGAACTAAATTCCATAAGTGAAACCACACCCATATGAGCAACATGCTCGTGTAACACTTTAGGTATCAAGCCTTTAGTGAACGGATCCGCAATCATGGAGTTTATACCTATATGCTCAATAGACAATTTACCACTCTGAATTCTTTCTTTCACAACTAAGAACTTGATGTCTATATGTTTAGATTTAAACGAACTCATGTTGTTATTAGAATACATAACTGCAGACTTGTTGTCACAATATAACTTTAGTGGTCTGTCGACCTGATCCAAAATTCGCAACCTTGTGACAAAGTTCTGCAACCATATCCAAAATTCGATTCTCGTGCTCCCCCGCCAACCTCCACCACCCACTGCCCTCTTCCGACCCGCAGCAGGCTGTGCCACCACCCGCCTTGCCGCCCCTCAGCCACCGCCGCCTACCACTGTGCCTCCACCGCCCCTCCCTCTCTCTATAGTTGCCCCTGGTGACCCAAAATCTAATCCGGCGAAGCCCACCGCCCTCTTCCCCGTCTGCATTCGGCGGCGCCACCGCCACCCACCGCTGGAGAAGACGAACCCACCGGTCTCAATACGGATCTCAAGCGCATCACAAGGTCAGAAATTCGACTTATTTCACAAAAAAATTTCATACGATAGTTTTTTAGCATCTCCGTTCTTTTTTTTTATACTTTTTTTAAAGAAAAAAGAAAGAAAGAATACCTATCGTTGCTAACCGAGCGTGTACTGCCTCTTGATCTTGGCTCTTATGATCCTGGCAACAACCGATGAGTAATCCGTCCGTTCCAACTCCCAACCACAAGCCACGGCCAGCCGGACGGTCAGGCGCTTGTCAATTTGTTCACTCCAGCTCCAGTCGGTGAGGGGAGCTCCAACCCCGGCAGGCCGGCACTCCCTCTACCCAGCACGTCCACCGAGCCGAAGGAATCGATCCGCGGCTGGGAATCCCGCGCGGCCGGTGGGAGGGGGAGTAGGGACGCGCGCTACGGCGCAAGGCTAACTTTTACATCTCGCGGTCTGTACGGCCTCAGCCCGCATGGGCCGGCACAACCACGCACGGAGGCTAACCGACCCGCGCGGCACGAAATTCGTCGCCCAAGTCTCGGGTCAGCCCACCCCTCGCGGCTGCGCTCCAGCAAGCGCGCGCCGGACCGACCGGCTCCTCAGCCTCCCTTGATCGAGCGGTGGGCTGGGCACCGGGCAGGTTCGGCTGGGCATATACGTACGTAAAGCCGCGTCTCGCGCTGTGCAACCGCTGCTTCCACCGCGGCGTGGTTTGGTTGCTTGCTAGCCGGGCACGGTGTTGGACGCCACAGCTTGCTATAATTAGAGGGGTTCCGGGCCTCGGGGGGCAGTTGAGGTTCTGGGGGCGCAAAATGGTAAGGACGCAGTGCAGCGCGCGGGTGCAGGCGTCTTTGGGCCTTTGCAATTGCACTGGTAATCTGTATGTAGACACACAGGAAGTTTTTTTCGAATTGTCAATCCGAAGTCCAAACAAGATGTCAATCAGGCATAATCAAGTTCAGGGCTCACGTGAGTCGGGACTTCAGTACATACTACATTCTGCTTAGTTAGGCTATTTTCTAGGAGTGTGTATTCAGTTTACTGAGAATTGAGTACAGAAAAAACTTTCAATAGTTAGAGCTCTGCAAATTCACACCGAACCGAAAAAACCGCACGGTACCGATCAACTCGGTTTAACGTGTATTCGGTACTGCATATAGAATTCAGGTTTTCTGGGTGTTCGGTTTTTCCGATAAAAATACTGGAATTAACCAGCCGGTCCATGAGTCTGTAACCACTCCAACCTATCCCCACAAGGCCACAAGCGGCCCAGAAACAGCCAGGCATCCAGCCCATCGGCCCATCGTGGCACAGCGCTCAGCCTCTGGCCTCTGTGCGTCTAGCGACTGGCGGTTCTGGCCTCTAGCTCTGCCTGTCGGGCTGCCGGTTGTTGTGGTGCCTGCCGCTGGAGCTGGACGCCTGGACCGCCGCACTGGGCTACTGCCGACTGCTGCGTAATGCATCTCTAATGGTGTCATCTCTAATTTTGCTATAACAACTCTACGTCATCGATAAACAGATTTAGAGACAACACCTCCAATAAGCTGTCTCTAGTAAGTTGTCTCTAACATTCATGTCAAACTTATAATATTCTCACTCCTTCACCCCTCTCTCACATGCACTAGATATGGTTGCTTGAGAAAGAGACGACTTCCTTCTCTCTCATACTTCTGTCTCTTCCACTTAGGATTTTACTGATATGAAATGGCTAACCGACGGCTGACATGACACTATTAAAGATGTCCTAGTGGAGTAAGTGCTGATGCCTGATTGCCTGAACTGAATGCATGTGTGGAATACACTGTGGACTTAGTAAGTCTACAATAGTTAAGAACTGAACGCACGTGGGATACACTGTAGACTTAGTAAGTCTAAATGTTTAATAAGGTCGTAATGTCGTTTGCAATTCACGCCAACTTTGATAAATATGATATTTACCGATATCAAACCGAAATAAAGTGGTATTTACTAATACCGAACCATATTTACCGAATTAACAATACTGTATACACTGTATTTACGAACCTACGAACCGTATTTACCCAAAAAAAACGAATGAACAGCCCTAAGCCTAACCCAAATAAGTAGTCGAAGTTTTAAGTGCTCCAGTTTCTAACCTGACCAAAGTATTCAGTATTGATCTCTAACCGATCAATCCAAGCATATGCCATTCGTGCCATTTGAATGTCAAAGCAAATGATTAGAATCAATTAAAATCATATTGAGTGTGCGCTAATGGTACAACGGATGACACACTTCTAATAAACTGGTAGAAGTCCAGTAAATTAGAAATTGCGCTCACTCGCTCTATGAAGTATAAACAAGGGTTATTTAGATCTATATCACTATATAGTTAACAGTTTTGAGATATGCCACTATAAAATTCAAGCTTCGATATAATTAGAGATATGCCATTGTGAAAAAAATCTTGATGAAAATACCCTTCTTTTCTTCCTTCACCCCTCCCATTCCCCCACCTCCTTCACCTTCCAATGGCCGCTGCCCCCCACCTCTTCCTCCTCCCCAGTGGATCTCAAGCTCGCTTGGATGTGAAGTCACGGAGGCATACGACGGCGTCGCCTTAGCGAGCGTTGGTGCAGCTGCACATCACCTCCACAAAGTTCTCGCCCAAACGCACTCAGACTCACGTCCTGCAGCTCCTCCTTGCTGAACAGCAGGGTTTTGGTAACAAAATTCGAATTTTTCGAAGTGAAAAAATATATATATAATAAAGCAAAATTCAATGGACAACAGTAATTTCGACCGGCTTTTTCATGTTTTTTATTTCTACCAGGCACCCTATAGAACCGATAATCCTGGTTTTCGGTTGATAATCGGCTGATTATTCAAACCCTGCTGAACAGCGGCGCGCCCTCACTTGAACATGTCTCTGCCAAGCCCAATCAAATCAAGAACACGAAATCACGGCACAGCAAGAAGAGCAACCAAGATTGGTTCCCGTCAAATCAAGAAGGGGCTAGAGATTAAACTGTAGATACTGGATAGGTGTAAGCAAGCGAAAGGCAGTCTTAATGAGACAGAGGAGACGCCGACGTCCAGAACTGCGCCACCGCCTTCCTCATCTGCAGATGTGTCGTTGTCTTCCTCGTATGCGGGCGCATCTTTGTCATCTGCGGGCTTATGGCAACCCCAACGTTCGGTGTTCTGGGAGGAGAGGTCGGAGGGGGACAGGGAGGGGAGGAGGAGGGGGTGCTCTGGGGTGGAGGGAGAGGTGGAGGTTGGCGGCCATGGGAGGGGTGACCGGGTGAAGGAGTTGGGGAATGGGAGAGGGGAGAGGGGAAGAAAGAAGAGGGAATTGTCGTAAGTTTTTTCATAATGGCGTATCTTCAATTTAGTGGCATATATTGAAGCCGAAACTTTGTGGTGTCATATCTTAAAACTGAGAATTTTGCCGTAGCATATATATAAATAAACAATGTTTCAGTAAAAACTACATGGTGTAAATCCAAGAGTTGCACCACCCTAATATAACATCACTTTACAAGACTGTAAGAGCATAAATCCCTTGGTTTATATCTTGAATTCCATTCTGATTCTGATATGAAATCAATACCGTCAATTGCAAAGGAAACACATTTCATGCGAATGCATGGGATCGAGATTAATTATGTAATTTCAAATAATCTAAAGCAAAGCTCTTGCATAGTATCACCTCTTACAAGACCATCGGAGTGAAACAAAGATCTTCCATGGAATTACTCCCCATCTCCCTCTACGTGCAAACGATCTCATGACACCACCGGTGTGCCATGATCCATACTTCCTCTGAACACCCAAGGATCCCAAGCAGCAAATGATCAAACACCTTATGTGCAAATTATCGCCCAAATGATCAAACACCTTATGTGCAAACTATCGCCACTCAACCGCCAACAAGGGAGTCCTCGCCATCCGACACCAGCTTCCACCATGGCTTCCCCTTCGCATTTCCCGCCAACTCCTCGATCCCATCTCCGTCGCCGTCCTCAAACACCACCTCTTCCTCCTCGTCGCCGTCCTCTTCATACCTCCACTCCAGCCTCTTAAGCACGTCCCTGTCCCGCCACTTCTCGGACACGGACGGCGCTGCCTTCCGCGCCTTCCCGGCGACCACCTCCGCCCAGCTGAACCCCACGTCGGCCCACCTCGCCAGCCCGGACTCCCCGCCAACCACCACCGACCGCACGCCCCTCTCCCTCGCCAGGCGCAGCAAAGGGGCGAGCTCCTCGTGCCCCGAGACCAGCATCAGGCACCCCACGGACCCTTCGTCGAGCACATCGTGGGCGCACTCCCGGAGGGAGGCGGAGGGCGTCCGGGAGAGCTCGGCGCGCACGCCGGCGCGGCGGAGGTCGTCGGCGGGGGATCCGGGGTCCGCGGCGGCGGTGAGCTCGCGGGCGGCCTTGGCGTATTTGGAGAGCTTGAGGGAGAGGGACGCGGCGAGGCGCGCGCGGCGGTCGCCGCGGGAGGAGTCGATGCGTTCGAGGCGCTTGGCGTGCTCGCGGGTGTGGATGGTGTCGAAGTGGCGCAGCAGCGCGTCGCGGGCGCGGAAGCGGCGGCCGCAGACGCGGCAGAGGTGGGCGGTGGGCGCGGCTGATGAGGCGGGGGAGGGGAGGCGGTGGGAGGGGTGGAGGAAGGCGGCGGAGAGGCGGAGGCGGCCGAAGGAGGTGGCGGCGAGGTGGAGGCGGACGGCGGCGTCGTAGAGCGGGAGATTGGAGCGGGGGCGGGAGGCGGCGAGGTCCCAGAGGACGGCCACGGAGGTGGTCGGGGCGCGGGTTGCCGGGGTGGGGGTTGGGGTGTTGGAGAGGTGGTGCAAGGGTGGGACGAGGAGTTTAGGAGTTGCGGCGAGGAGGCGGCGCCGGAGGTGGTAAAGCGGCGGGAACATGGGAAGGGAGGTTACACCGGGGGGGAAGGGGGACTTCAGCGGCGGCGGAGGTAATGCTGATCGGTGGCTTTCCTTCCATAGGCATGTAGCACGGATTCACTTGTCAGACACAACACTTGCATAGTTGCAATTGGGCGGCATCTTGGTCTTGGGCCTAAATGGTGGGAAACTTTAGGCCTCTGTACCGTACACACTTGAATGGAAACGCTGTATACAACTGAGTCAATTCGTGTCTCATTCTGATTCGGCGATAACTGTCTCGTTCCTCGAGAAATTGCAGTGTGAATTATTGGCATCATAATAAGGTCTATCTTCTTAAGATTCAAGAAAGAAGAAACGAGAACAGTAAAGCAAGCTACAGCTGATGATCGATAGCGCGACACACGCATAAACATTTTATGGCACTTCAGTAGTTGCTATTAATCGGAATATAGACCTCACTGACGTTTCGTGAAAGCAGATAGGTACAAGGAAGCAACCAGTATTAATGCCGTATCTGGTAAGATGATCCAACCATTCAAGAATACTGAGTTTTAAGTTTTCAAAAGATAGCCTGTGCGTTGACTAGTCCCAGCTTGGTGAGGCCTACATCTTCTGAATGACAAGAGAGTTCGCCAGAGCCTGTTCGATGACAAGTCCCAGCTTGGTGAGGCCTACATCTTCTGAATGATAACAGAGTTCGCCAGACCAGCTTGCTCAATAGTCTGCGTTGGGTTGGTCAGCTGCTTGGGTGGGAAGCCAGTATGCAACTGATACGGACTTCCAGCTCCTGGCCGGGATGCGTCGATGAAAGACCTGATGTCACCCACGGTGTGGTGCATGTTAAACCGAGCCACCATGCGAGTGCCATCCGCCAACCTTAGCTGTATGGATGTAAATGGCAGCGAGTCGTCCACAACTATGCCAATTGACCTGGAAGTAGTGTGGGGCTCTTGAGTGGCAGGAGCTGGTGCCAGACTCTCATCTGCTGAAGATCCACCACCAAGGGTTCTTCCAACACCCTGGAAAGGTGATGGAGGCTTTACCGGTTCCTAGATGAACAAAACCACAAAAAAAGTTTAATATGTTTTAACTCGAAGTACTGCTAACGCAAAAGGGGTACAGCCATACAGAAATGAAAGGCTTACATGGTACTCTTCATTTCGTTTAATAACATTCACATGAACAGATGTTCTTCTATCAGTAGGCTCCAGCTCTTGGGGGCACTGGGACTTCTTGATGCTCTGAAAAGCCAGAATGAGGTACGGTTAGTGTACAATTCCTTCACCAGCGAACCATTCGGTATGTACTTATGTGTTTACATGTTCCATTGAAGGATCAGAAGTCGAACAGTTGGTGATTGCCAATGTTAGCATATTTAACTAATGCAAAACTGATTATGGTCTAGGAAGTGGAAAACAGTCGGTATCGAGATAATCTGGATCAACAACAAACTCAAAACACTTCGGTGTTGAAAAAGAAGGTTAAAATCCATATCTCACAAGCATCAGCCAAATATTAATGGCCAAAAGCTGTGACAAGACATGGTGTATGAAGAACAAAATCACTAAGAACCAGAGCAAGTACACAGTCAGTTCTTGATTTTTTTTTTTGGCAAGAGATGGGATTTGGCACAGTGAGGTCAAGATCTGTTTCAAGTTACAATGAGTTAGGGACTTTGGAGTGACTCAGATTCCAGCTAATTTTTCCAGCCGTCAGTCGAGATGAGTTTCGGATGTTGCAACTAAACCCTGCCCTGCCAATAACTGGCTAGAAGTAGTACCGCAGTACTAGTGCCATGCCGGAACTGGGTACAGAAAAGTGCTGTTAACAGCTGGTGGAACTAATGTAATTGGCATTTCAGCAAAGCATAAAAATTCATGCAAAATATAAAGGCAGCCTGCAGCTGCAGCCACATAGAGACCCGGGGAGTGGAGTTTATACTGCAAACAGTTACTTGGTATACGATAAAATTGCCAGAAATATCATGTTGAGGAGAATCACCTCTATGAAGTCTGCATTTTCAGGATCATCATAGTCTCTTAGTGGACCATCATCTACGGTGAATCCATTGTTCCAGAAATGTATATTGTGAAGTACACTCTCAGGTGGTTGAGGAGCAGATGGTGCTGTCTCTCCTGAAAGCAGTCGACCAGTCCCTGTAAAGCTTGAGCTGGAAGATTGACCATCAAAGGGAGGTGGTTGACCTTGGAGAGCACCCATCTGTCTAGCTTGTTCAAAGAGTGAGTCAACATCATTTCTCTTTGTTGGATCTTGCACAAGCATCCCACTGCACATGCACGAAGACAGAGATAGAAAAAAGCACTTATTTAACTAAGAATATAAACATCATCCTTATTTAACTAAGAATATAAACATCATCCTTATTTAACTAAGAATATAAACATCATCCCAAGCACTTGAAAATTCCGAGCTAAACACTGTGGAAATGTACTCAATGCTAGAAAGGAACAAAATGGGCTCCAAAATGTATCGACCCTAAATGCTAGAACATATTATCATTTTTTTCCAAGGGAAAAGTAAACGACCGAGTTCTACTTGGACCACTGACTATGACCCATTGTTTTCTTTTTAATGGGGTTCAATTCTGTAGTCATACCCAAAACTCAATAAAATGTTAACAACTATCTCAGGTGCTTCACTCGTGATGCATGAATAGACAGGTCATGCACCCTAGTACAAACCTGCAGGTTAAAAGAGGGCAGGTACAAAAAAACATGCAATGTAACAGATGTTCAAGTCAGGAGATTCCATGATTAATTATAATCTAGGATCCTTTTATGGAGCTTTCTCGTAGGGATAGCGCCAATCCAAATTCTCACTACAACAATATAAGCTGCCATCGATCAAAGCATGAAGTGGTAGTATAGGTTCAACTATTCAAAATTGTGAAGTTCTTTTGAGATCAGAAGTTGTGAACCTGATGGTTGCCAGAAGATTCATCACTGAAATTATGGCCACCGTATAAACTGGCCAACTACTACCCACCATATAAACTGGCCAACTACTACCCACAGCAATTGCAGCAGCAATTCATAGTTTCTTGCTGCTAGTAACAGCATGGGCCATAGACTACCGAAGAGTAAAGACTAGTATTAACATCACTGCAGAAAATGAAGGACCTTTGCCTACTAAACATGTATGTATAGGGATGTCATGTACATATCACAATGGTTTGGAACTAGAGGAAAATCAGACAACCCATCAAATCAGCCAATGCAACTAGTTAATGGGTTTGTATTTTGTGCAAAGTATTGCTACAAGTGGAGTTTGCCATGTGCCAAAAGACAAGATTCAAGCTCTAAAGGGGGGTGTTTGGTTTGATGAACCACCTCATCCTAGGACAGGTTGGACCATCATGGGATAATGATCATCCCATGATTTTGGAAAGATGTTGCAATCCCTCATTTTACATAGACTTTATGGTAATGAGGACTGAGGAGTGACTTGGTCATGTCACCAGCACATTACATTAATCAAACCAAACAAGTAGGTTAGGTTCAGAGATAGGATCGGATGATCCTGTCCGGTTCCTTGAACCAAACACTCCATAGATTAATCAAGAACAGGGCAACTAGAAGAAACAAAATCAGCAGAAAACGTGATAGTATAAGTGAAGATAACCAAGCTGAGCCGTTTTGCATAATTTGTCTTTGTGTGGTTGTATCACACTTGTCACCTCATGATTTCCGTAGTGGAAGAAACCTCCCCAAATCTAAATCTACAAACAAACTCCTAAACTTTAACAGCACCAAAGCATGCCCACAGTAAACTAATCCGATCATGAGTAAATTCCGCACAAAAAAGTGCCATACAGAAAACACTAAACCCGAAATTTTGTGGCGATCAAATCAGAGCAGCTGGAGCAAATCAGAACAGTATCGCCCACTACCACTACCGCTCAGCACTCGGCGGTCAGTACTCACGCTTGCCTGCATCTCGCACAGTTCGCACGCCAAACAAATTCAATCAACCTAACACGAACAGATCAACCGTCGCACAAATTCCAAATTCAACGATTTACACGGAGGCCGCTCTTAAATCTAATCGGAGGACCCAACCAGACGACAGCAGTAGCAGGCGGGGATTCCGATGCCCGCACAGGATTGCCACCAAATCTCGATCGGAATATACAAGGCCGTAAAGAGGGAAACAGACAGACCTCTTCTCGCCGCCGGTGTAGTACTCCTGGGGCTCGTCCTCGTCGCTGCCACCGCCGCCTCCTCCGGGGAATCCGGAGGGCCCGCGGTTGATGTCAGCGAGGGTGCGGATGGCGGCCCCCCCGCGACCGCCGGACGCCGGTTTCTTTCCGCCGTTGGAGGAGCTCATCCTCGACGAGGCGGGGGTCGGGGTCGCGGTCGAGGTAGGGTTTCGCCGGCGGGTCGCGCCGTGTGTGTACTCGCAAGTCGGGTTCAGCTTTGGTCTGCTCGGTTGGTTTGGGACAGGGCTGGCGGGCAGGCACAGCTTATCGGGTATTCGTGCTGTGCTGGGTCTAAGTTCGTTTGGTCTGTCCATCAGATCAGATATGGTCTGTTTGACTTATCAAAAAAAAATTCAAAAAAAACAGAAAAATTAGAAAAATATATAGAATTCAAAAGTAGACATGAAAATTTAAAAAAATGAGACAATCATATTGAAAATATAATAAAGAGCTTTATTAATATCCAATTGGCTGCCTCGTTAAAACCTTCGCTAAGTAGAAACTCAAAATGAGAAAACCTTAGTAAAGGAAAAAGAGTACAGCCTATAGCTCTACAATTCTACATACATGATACATATTTGTTCTATGTGTCGGTGTCATTGTCTAAATACAGATTTTCGAACACCTCTGATAATTTTGGATTTTCCACAGAGTGTTGTGTTCGTGAATCAGCTTGTTCCCAGTCCTTTACAGTTAGAAGGATCTTCACCATCTCACTTGTGAGACTTGCTCTTCTCTCCTCCAATATTCTTCCAAAAAGACTGAAAGAAGACTCGGAGGAGACCGTAGAGACAGGAACAGTTAACACATCACGTGCAAGTATGGATAGCACGGGATATGTTAACTTATGTGTTTGCCACCATTGAAAGATGTCGAAGCCTTCTGAGTTGAAATCCACCTTATCGCTGTCCAGATAGGTGGATAGTTCTTCGCTCCTTGTGGGTCTTGGCTGAGCAGGCGTTGGTGTAGAAGAAGAAGAAGAAGAAGCCCTGGATCTGGACCTGGAGGAAGAGGCATCGAAGATCGCGCCCCACATATTTGTCTTCCCACTTGAGGTGGGGACTACTGGAGGTCATTGCGAACGGACTCCCCATAACCTATTTTCATACCTTTGGTAAACCTCGTATAACCGAGAACGAACTTTTACAAAATAGTCAGTATAGTCTAGCTCTGTAGCATCACTAAGAAGATCAAGTACAGTACCAAATGCATCAATTTTAGCCCTGGGATCTAAAAGAAATGCAAATGCATATAGGTAAGAGATTTCTCTCCAGTATTTAAGGTATTTAGATTTCATGGAAACAACATCATCGCGTAAAACCATGTCATTTTCAAACATTTCCAATTCAGTAGCAATCCGTAAAATAGTATGCACAATGATAGGAGATGTTGGATAGTAAACAGCGGACAAAGCAACAGTTGCCTCATAAAAAATTTTCTAAAAACGATTGTATCTTCTCAGCAATGAACCAATGTTGCTCAGTTAATAGTATAGTACCGTCAGTGCTAGGATAGTGTGTTTGAATAAATACAGAAAAAGTGCTCTTGTATGGTAAAAGATTCTTAAGCATGAGGTAAGTAGAGTTCCACCTTACCTCCATGTCCAAACCGAACTTTCTTAGACGTACACCCATCGCCCTGCAGAAGTTCTTATATTGTGCTATTCTTACGTTAGAATTATTTAAGAAAGAAATTGCATCGCGAAAAGCTTTAATATACGGACTCAACCTCTTCAAACCACGTTTGACTATAAGGTTGATAATATGACAGGCGCATCGTTGATGTAGCAAGAAGGAATCGACATATGTACTCAACACTGGAGTAAGAATGTCCATGGCCCTAGAGAAGCAACGTTGTCTAAAGTAATTGTGAATATTTTATCTGTAAGACCAAAGTCTTCCACGACTTTGATAATACAGTTCGCAATATTCTTCCCCGTGTGTGCTACATCAATTAATTTCAAAGCTATAATCATTTTCTCCATTACTCAGTTGTCATTAATATAATGCGCAACTACACTAAGGTAATCCTCCCTAACCCGACTACTCCATATGTCCGAGGTCAGGGCCACCGAAAATGTGCACGTACTAAATAGTTCCTTTATTTTATTACGACGTTCATTATAGTATTTCACTAGATCCCTAGTTGTTGTCTGTCTAGAAACGGAAGAAAATCTAGGATTATACGCAGTCCTAATGTAATTTTGGAAAGAAGCAGACTCGCCAAAGACTAACGGTAAATCCTTAGAAGCAATTAAACGACGGAGAGATTGGCGGACTACTTGAGGATCGTAGTCCCAGCTAGATACCGTACCGACGGGGTTGTATTGCAGCTGTGTCTGCCTCATCGTCAATCCTTGCTTGGTTCGACATCTTGTAGCATGTCTAATCAAGTGCCCCGTTCCACCTGTAGACTTTGCAGACAATTCATGGTGACAAATTTTACAAATAGCATATGGTACCTCATTTCCCGCTGCGTCTTGCTTGGTTGTTCTGTCGAAATTCTCCCACACTCCCGATGTAGACGGCCTCGACCTCTTTGCTCTCGTTGCCGTTGAGCCTAATGATGACGTGGAGCCTGATGACGAAACTCCATCTTGCTCCTCCGGTGAAACCTCCAGTTGGTTTGAGGCAGCCGCAGCCGCCTCCATAGACATAATTTCCTCTGATGAAAGTCCGTACTCACCAAGAGCAAAGCTGTCGTAAGAACTGTCCATAACGAAAACTGCAAAATTGAAACTAACATTATTACTACTTTCATCTTAGATTAACAATAACTAACAATAAAAGTATTACAAAAATAGTATTGTACCTCTTTCGCTGACTTGCTGACGAAAATTGAAATTTCCAAATTTTGGCACAATTTTTTTGAATTTTGCCATATTAGCTCAACACGGATTTTAATTTGCACAACACAACTTCAAAGAGAGAATGGAGAATTAAGGGGTGCTGAATTGGGAGGGGGGAATGGTGGCTATTTATAGAAAAAATTTGGATTTTTTTGCTATTTTCAAGTCCCCAGCGGTAAAAAAGGGTCAAAAAACGGTCAAACCCCCCGCCCACGGCCGAATTTTTCGGGCCGGGCATGGCCCACGGGCACGACACGGCCCGGCTCGCCCTGCGCCCATCTTCTTCTCCCCCCCAACCCCTCTGTCGCCCTGCCGTCTCGTCTTGGCAAGTAACCAAGACTCCTCGCGACCCGCTTGCCTCCTCGTTGTCGACGACCCTGCCACCTCCTCGCCTCCCGACAACCCAGCCGCCTCCTCACCTCCCCACAGCCCCGCCGCCTGAAGGATCTAGACCTGCCATTATGTGTTAATGGAGTTTTGGTGATTAATGACAAATCTAATTGTGAGACTAACACTTTTATTGATATACATATTGTGTAGTCTTATTTGGATATAAAGGTGAAAACCATGAAGGCATGCAAGTGATTAATGACAAATCTAATTCATTGGATAAATAAAAGGAAAAATCCAAACAGGTATGCATTCATAATGATAAATCTATTTGTAAGACTAACACTCTTATTGTTATGCCATGCTTAGTCTCGGTTTGAATATAAAGATGAAAAATCAAAGAGGTATGCATTCGACATCATTCTCTTATATATGTTGCATTCCTCGAATCCAAAATATAGGTTGAACTCCACCAAAAGGTTAACTTGAATATGTGCATATGTTCCTATTACACATTTGTGTATGCACACATTTAGGGGGAGCTTAATCTATGTTTTGTGGTTTCATTAGTATTGATCCATATTTATTTTCACGTATATTAAGGATCTTTACTTTGAAATGTATCATTTGAATATATTTAACTTATGTAGTTAACATATTCATATGAGTATATGAGACTTGTATAGTTCATATATTCTTGAATATATTTAACTTGTGTAGTTAATATATTCATGTCTCAGATATGAGACTTGTGTAGATCATATATCCTTGACTTGTGTAGTTCATATATACTCATTGTTTCTTTACATTCAATTTATTTGCAATTGAAGTGATTATCATCAATTACCAAAGAGGAAAAGATTGTGATATCTTGTCCCACCATTATGAGTTAATGGTATGTCATGGTAATTAATGATAATCATATTGTGGAACTAACATCTTCCATGAGTTGGATAAGCAGGTTAGGTTCCATGGTTGGAGACTTTGGATGACATCATGTGTTGATTGCCATCAAGTCAAAGTTCGGGATAAAGGAAATCATCATGTGTTGATGATGTTCGAGTCAAGATCCCGAAGTGAAGAGCTTGAAGTAAAGGATGCATCATGTGTTGATGCGCATCAAGTTCAAGAAGAGGAAATCATCGTGTGTCGATGATGTTCAAGAAGAGGAGATGATCATGAGTTGATCATCAAGTCAAGTGAAGACTCATCATGTGTTGATGGAGGTCAAGTGAAGAGTGCATCATGTGTTGATGCATATTCAAGTCAAGAACCCGGACTTGAAGTGAGAATGTACGTCATCAAGCTTCAAGTGGTTGCTCAAGGCAAAGGTATGGCTAGCTAGGGCTAAGGATGTGTTCCTAGTTTTTTATCGGTCTTGGTGTTTGGTTGGAAGACCGGATTGCTAGTATATGTTTGTCGTACTATTAATAGGGGTCTTAACTAGTAGCTTTAGTTAGTCATGTGTTGATAGCTCATTGTGTTTGCTCTAGCTCACCTTAACATGTTGCCAATTTTTGCGAATGTGTTTTGCAATTAGTTGTGGCTCATGGATAATCTTTGTAGTATGTGACTATAATTTGCAAATGTGTTTTGCAAATGGTTGATGTCCATGCACCTTGTCCTTGTGACATGTTGCCAATATTTGCGAATGTGTTTTGCAAGTAGTTGTGGCTTATGTATGTTCCTTGTAGCATGTGACTTAAGTTTGTGAATGTGTTTTGCAAACGGTTTAAGTCTATGTACCTTGTTCCTTGTGGTGTGATTCTAAAAGTTGGCAAATGTGTTTTGCAACTTGTTGAGAATCCCACTTGAACCCTTATTTGCATTGCGCATCAAATTAGCAAATGTGCTTTGCAATTTGAGTTGAAGCGAATGCAATCTGTTGTTTTCTCAAGACAATCGGTAGTACCAGCGTTGTGTGCACGGTATGACCGCCCTGCGGTAATACCGGCTCTTGTACAGCGGAACTACCGCACGTGTTGAGCATGTGTTGCTCTGTTGAGGAACAGTAGTACCGGCATGTACTGAACGGTACGACCGTAGGCCGGTTGTTCCGATTGTTTGTTGGCGGTTCATTATTTTCCAGAGGAGATGCATTTGAGCATGTGTTGCTTTGTTGTGGAGCGGTAGTACCGGCTCTGTGTGAGCGGTACGACCGCAACCCCGTTGCACTGCATCCTTGTTGGCGGTATGCTTTTCCCAGAACATGTGTTGTTTGGGAAATGGTCTTTTTCCTCTGGAGCGGTCTGACCGGCGTATATGGAGCGGTCTGACTGGACTCGCGGATAATCGCCACGGTTAGCTTTTTCCAAAGAGCGACATTTCTGGTTTTCGATCGCGGTCGATCGATCAAGATGTGTCGGCGGTCGACCAGCTAGCTTGGTCTGACCGACCATTGGTTGGCGGTCAGACCGGCTGTACTCCAACAGCTAGTTTTCTGACCATTGGAGGAGGTGCGGTTTGACCGGCCACATACCTGCGGTCAAACCGGCCCTGCTGATTTTTCAGCACAACTTCTCCCAACGGCTAGTTTTTTGTGTGTGGACTATAAATACCCACCTTGGCCGTGTGAGGGGAGGTTGCTAGTGCCCCTAGACATTCTATTGAGCTAAGAGCAAGCCTCTCATTCTCTTTTGTGCATGTGTTGCACTTAGTGAGGTTAGAGAGCAAACCCTAGTGCATGTGTTGCATTATGTAGTGGATTGTGTATCCACTTGAGTTTAGACACTTGATTAGGTCAAGTGAAGGTCTAAGATTTGTTACTGTTGGTGTTTGCCGACACCTAGACGGCGTGGAGGCGTTGTGCGTCGGTGATCTTCTCAAAGAAGCGTGTGAGAAGACCTAAGCGGTTTGTGAGTGGTGTGGTGCTCGCCATCTCCAGAGTGGAGGAAGGAGCAACCTTAGTAGAGCGATGTGTTGGTTCGGTTTGGAACCGGTCCAAGTGGTTAGACTTACCTCGGAGGCGGGAGCTCAATTCGTGGAGCCGGTCCAATTGGTTTGGGCTTACCTCAACGTGGATTATGGGAGACCGGCAAGTCTCCGAACACCACGGTAAAACATCGTCGTGTCAATCTTGGTTTGCATTCTTGTGCTTTACTATTGCAATTTATATTTGTTGTATTAAATTGCTTATTCATGGTGTATGAATGCTTGCCTTACTTTGTGCTATTCACCTTGCTAGGATTGATTAGCTTACAAGTCTATGCCTAATTGTTTTACTTATCATTAGACTTGTTGTTGGTGCACATTAGTCGAACACTAGTTGACTTAGGCTAAACCGCCTTGTTATCAGCTTCCGCATTAGAAATCAGTTTTAGCCTTAGAGTTTTTACAATCGACTATTCACTCCCCTCTAGTCGGCCTCCTCGATCTTACACCGCCGCGGCGCCTTCTTGACGACCCCGCCACCTCGACGACCCCATCGCTTCTCCTCATGGCGCCGCCTCGACGACCCGCCGTCTCGTCAACCTTGCCACCTCGACGACCTGCGCCTCCTCGACCCCACCGCCTCGGCGACCCCACGCCTCGGCGAAACCGTGCGCCACTGGCGCCTCGATGACCTCTGCTACTCGGCGTCTCCTCCTCCGTCCGCTCCGGCAGACCTTGTCGCCGCGACCACCGCTGCCCGCCTCCTCCTCCTCCGCTCAGTAGAAGACCATGCACCGCGACGCCTCCTCCTCCTCCGCTCTGGCGCGAAGACAGTGCGCCATCGGCTCCGCCCTCCGCCTCCGCTTCCCAGCACCAGTGCCTCTCGGGCGCCCGTGCCATCTTGGGGGCCCATCAGTGACGAGGTGGCGACACAGGCACGACCCATGAACAGTGCGGGCCGTATCGTGCTTCGTGCCGGCCTGGTAGGCCTGGCCCTTTTGGCCAGCTTTAGTTTGGGATATGTAATGCGGGACACCCGGCCCGGGCCCGACACTGTTTGGGTTGGGTTTGGGACTGGATTTTTTGGCTCGGAAGCCCGAAAAAAGTAATTAAAAATTGAAAATCTATTTTAAAATTCTGTAACTGAATTAAATATTGTTTTTAAATTTAAAAAAAGGATAAAAATAATCTATTTTAATAAAAAATTCAAACTTGAAGGGGCTCGGGCTCACTGTTTGAGATGACCCGGCCCTACCCGGCATTTGAATAGGTCTACAAACGACTAAGGCCAGGCCCACGATCCACGGGTACGGCTCGTTTCAATCCAGGCTTACAGCCCGAGTCCAGCACAACACGTAACAAAGCCCATACAAGGTTATAACGGAGGAGAACAGAGCTTCCAAAGTTTGAATTGGAAATAAATCAGAAAATTGAGAGAGGAGAGAGAAACTCACCCACTAACATGTGGGGCCCAGTGAACAGCGCCGGATTCACGTGTACAGTGTGTGGACCGGAGGTCAACACACACTATGCATAGTCCACGGGTCTACCGGTCCACGGGAACAGTAATGTGGTGGGGCCCACTTGTCAGTCACTGATGCAAAACCGAAAATCAACCAGCCATCACTGTTTTGCGGGCCCGTGTGGCAGTGAAATGATCCGACTGCTTTAAGGCATCATTAAAGGCTAATGAACGCTTAGGGTTTAAGACAATCATTAAGGCGGGTTAATGATGCGAACAAAGGCGGCGTGGTCCGAACACGCCAAAGACAGCTTCTTGGCGCAAGACAGCTTAGCCTCACCATCGGTGGGGAGAACACTGCGAGCCAGAAAAAATAGGGATGAGGATCCCTTGGTGAGGCGGAATCGGTGCTGGTGGTGGCGCACTGGGAGAGCATCAGAGCGGCGGTGTAGTGGAGATGAGCGGCGGCGGAGGTTCGGCTGTGGCGGAGGAGGAGCATCGGTGGTGCCCTGAGCCAGGGAGGGCGAGCATGGGGTGGCGCTCGGCGAGGCGGACCTACCGGGTCAACAAAGGGGGCCGAAGGAGGACGGTGGCCGGAGAATGTTGGAGGTGACGGGCGACCAGAGTTGGGGGAGAAGGTCGAATCCGACGGCGACAGTGGACGAAAGCCGAGGAGACTTGGGGGGAAAGACTCCTTGACGACTGGGGCGCATGGTGACGGGGGTGGCGTGCCGGAGTGGCCGATAGGCGATGGAGGCGACTCGACCGACAATGGCGAAGCGGCGCTTTCGGTGGCACTTACCAGGGGAGCAAGAGGGAGTGAAGTGGGGAGGTATGGGGAGCATAGGGGGCTCCTTTATAGGCGCTCAAGAGGCTTGGAGCCGTTGGACTCTGGTGGCCGCGTGGGGCCTCACGCGGTCCCGAGGGCGGCACAGCATGGGCAGGCTCTGCGCACAGAGGCGACAAGGCGGGAGTTGGTGGGTGCATGCGATGTGCAGCGAGAGGGCGAAGGCTTCGAGCGCCATGGTGACGCGGGCACGGGCTGGCGAGGATGGCCATGCCGTCATGGTGTGGCGTGGTGGAGATGAAGAGGCGAGGGCGAGGCGCCAAAGTTGCGAGAGGCAGGAGAAGTGGGTGCGGTGCAGAGAGCAGGCGGGCACGAGGCGGCGCAGAGGGAGCTCGTGGCTACAGCAGGGAGCACGAGGTGGCGCAGGTGGTGACGACCGAGCACACGAGAGAGAGAAGAAAATGGGAGCGGCGCAGCGTGACGTCCGGCTGAGGAAGAAGAAAGCCAGAGGGGGAGAGCACCGGGCCGGGGTGGCCGAAGGGAAAAGGCCAGGGAGCTGGGCCAGGAGGAGGGAGCGGGCTGGGTGGGCCAAGAAGGGAGGAGGGAAAAACGGGCCAGCCCAAGAAGAAATGGGGCTAAGCCCAAGAAAAGGAGGGAAGGCCAAAAAGAGAAAGGGCCCAAAACCGAAAAAGGAGAATTCAAATTGAATTTTGAATTCAGAAATTTGCTGAAAGGTTTGAAACACAAACCTGAGCTTAGAGGAAGCTAGAGGATTTTGAGAAAATACTATAGTTTGAAAATCTAAGAACCGAAACAAATACTATTCACCGTTTGAAAACGGGAATGTTACACTCTCTAACACAATCGCTCCTTTTCTGTTCAAAAAGCCCATTCCTCATATTTTTGACACTGTAGCTTAGTCTAGATTGTAACTAGCTAGTGTCTAGTGATTTTCGCTAATGCCTGTATGCCTAGTTTTTTTAGTGGAAATACTTCGATTTCTCACATAATTTTTCGGAATAGTTTCATGTTATTTGTTCACCATTAATAACATCTACTTTTTTTTAATATCTAGATAAATCGTATATAGAAGATATATACCATATAGTAGATGGGGTGCATATATAAATTTTACTCACTGCCTGACCGCAGAGCCTTCGCGACGGTTTTGGATTTTTCTGATGGGTCCGCAAGCGATTGTCAGGATAATGATTATCGTGACGGGTATTTTCATTCCGCCAGGGGAAAAAAATCATGTTTTCCTGATGGGTTTATGTCAACCGTGAGCATCTTTATATATAAAGGCAGACGTTCTTTGATCGATCCTACTTGGCCACGTCGATTGTTTGCGTTTCATCCGTTCGATTTGGTTTCGTCGCTTCTCGGCCGCCCGATCTCGCGCCGATTCGTCCCTGCGGTGTCTGCGTGCGGCGCCGTTTCTCACGCTGGCGTCGTTGCGTCGCCGTTACATCGTTGCCGATTTTTCTTCGCTCTCTCGTCCCGCCGTTTCGCCGGCTGTAACTTTCCCCGTTTCGTTTGCCGCGTGCATGATCAGGCGTCCGCATGATCGCCACGCAAACGCGTGTGCTGGCCGCGTGGCGGTGCCGCTTCCACTGTTTTTGCCTGGTTGTTTACTACGTTTTGAGAGCAACGTTCCCGTCGGTCTTCGCCTCTTTCGTCTCGCGCACTCCGTCCCTGCTGCTTCTTGTTGCTGCGCGTCTCATGGGCTTCCGATTCCGCCTCGCTATAGCCGCTGTTCGTTACCTTCTTTGCTTTGCCGCTGCGTCTTCCTCCTCTTTCTTCGTTCTTGCTTCTGCCTGCCTTCCGTCCTCTCTCTGGCTGGCTGTTTAGCCGTGTTTGCCTCTTCCTCTTTCGGTTTTTCCCCCTTTTCTGTGTATTTTGTTGGTTGTCCTGTTCTTATTCGTTCCTTATTTGTAGATTGGTGGTTTGATTGTCTTTTACCTTTCGTTTTCTGCAGACTATTGTCGCATCCGTCTCTCTGCCGCTGTGGATTTCCCATTTTACTTCTCCTGCGTTTGCCTCTTCCCCTCTCAGATTTTTTCTCTTGTGTCCGTGCTTCTCTGGTTATGCTACTGTTTTGCGGTTCTTATTTGTAGATCTGAGGTCTGATTGCCTTTTATGTTTCGTTCTCTGCAGCCGAACATCGCTTCCGCTCATCTACCGCTCCGGATCCACGCTTTTGCTCCTCTATTTCTTTCTTCTTTCTTTTTTTACCTTTTCTTTGCTTACATTCTGATCTCACATCCAGATCTGTGCAGTTTACTGGTTCAGGTATGCATTGGCGGGGCTGTGCGAGCGCGGGATCCGCCGCGCCGTCGATACCAACGTCGGGAAGGTTTGTGGCTGTTGCTGTTGCTATTGTTCATAGTGGTCAGATTGCAAATCTTTATTTTTTCTTGAGAAAAAGGGAAATGTTAGTGCCGTCGATACGACCTATGATTTGCTATTTGATGTATCATATGAAGATTCTAAGACCAGTGAGGAAAATATTTGTGCAATAATTCGGTCTATGAGATTAATGTAGGATTCAGGTTTCTAAATAGATAGTTAAATTGGCCCTCTAATTGCACAATTATTTTAGTTCAGGAAAATGTATGAAGCACAAATGTTAGTCCGGTTGAGCAGTTCTTTTGAACAACATCCTATGACTATGATGCCATTGCTAACACAATTGTCGTTAGCGAAAGGTTGTATCTGGAAAACCAACCAGTTGACATTAGTTAGGTTGGCTTCAGTGAATCACCCATTACTTGTGAGGCATTTTACTTGCTGGAAGAAAGTACGCGGAAGCTTTCTACCGCTCTCAATCCTTCCACAGACAAAATTTACAATTCTTTGATATTGCACTCATAAAAGGGGGCCAGGATGTTACATTTCAGTTTGACTACTTTGCATGATAGGAATGCTTGTGAAGCTGGTTCAGACTTCAATATAGCAAAAACTTGGTAAGGTAAGAACGACTGACGAATGAATTTTCTTAGCATTTCATTTAGAGGTTTCAAAAAGGTGTCTGATGGCAGTTGCAATAAGCATGTTAATCTTGATTATTTAAAGCTCATTCAAGATTATCGGTGTTTTTACAAAGTTATTTAAAGCTTCTAGATTCGGAGGTTATTGTGCTTTGTCTTTTGCCCGATCATGGGAAGTTAATCTTTGGTCGGGTACAAGAAAAGAAATTTTAACTAACATAGTGAAGATACATTGATATCGAATCGAACAATTATTTGTCATTAGTGATGGAAACAGACTAATGACTTGTGAAAGATAGCTTCTACCTCCCTCATGTAATTTATATTTTTCTGCAAGACTGCTAACAGGTTGCATACTTCAGAGAACCTGTTCATGTTGCCGTATCCATATTAATCAGCACTGTCTTTGTAGAGTTACGAAATGAACGCTGACATTGAACTATATTATAGCTAGAAGCTTCATGTCTAATCCTTTTACTTAATCCAACGTGATGCTGTGGCGAAGAAGGAAATTTCCATTTGTGGATGGAAAACAGGAGGATATCATGATAGGTAATTAATCGTAATATTTCTTCTTTTGGTCTTATCTAAAGTGGAGTACCTGACAAGTAGAGTTGCAGGGGTGTAATTGGTGTGTATTAACACATATCACTGTAATGTAGCGCTACCTTGCTTGTCTGATTTTCTCCAATGGTTCCAGCCTCCTATGGCATTTTCCGAAATATCCTCTACATCCTGTTACTGGTCCATAGTACAGTAAAGAGAAAGAAATATCATTATTGGTTTTCTTTTCCATCAATGCCCAAGTTTGGCATATTGAGCTATTTCCAGCTAATCAATGGTTTTATCTTTTGTTTAAACAAGGAGAAAATGGCCCTCCTGCAATTGGCAAGGATAAACAAGAAGAAAAAAGTCCCCCCTGCAATTGATAAGGACAAAAAAAATGAGGTTTTGCATGCTAATTAGTATGAAATGTTAGGTTGCTCGATCCTATTCTGTGGGAATTGCAAATACTTGGTGCTGCCAGTAATTCCTAATTGGATCTGAGAAATCCTAAAAATTTGAATAGCCGCTTTTCAATTGTCCAAGTATGTTAAGTTTTGGGACTTCATGGAGAACCAAACGAGAGAGAATGCATTGCGATAATTACAAGTCCACTTATGTCATGCAGAATATTTGTCACGTTTCACTCTTATTGCATTGCACTGTTTATCTACTTCATGCAGTTGACATCCTTGAAGGAAGGTGGGGAACACCAGGATAATATGACAAGGACCAGTCAGTTAGCTTCATAAAACATTCAAAGCTTTCAACTCACATGCCACACAATTAACTTCAACTTTTTAAAACTGTACCTCTTTTTCCCTAGAGCAAAGTGATTAAGAGTCATTTGAAGAACATCATATGGCTCCTCTTGTGTCCCCTTGATAATCTTTGTTCTTTGCAATGTTATTCTCCAGGGGATGCCACTCTCTTTCTTGACCTGTCTGCAGACCCTGAATTATTCGAAGGACCGAAAGGAGACAGGCATGTTTTCAAATGATACATATTAGATTACCATGTTAAACCTTTTTGAGCTATTGTAATATATGATTCTCATATATGCAGGCAGAAACATATCGAAAAATTAAACAAATTACCAAGGAGTACTGGGAGGGCAGGTAAATAATATATGACAACACAAAATACTGGGAGTTGGGACCAGGGCAACAGAGATTTGTAGTGCTTCTTTTTTCTGCCATCCAAGATCCGACTGTACCATCTACATGTTCTTTTTAATTCATTCAGTTTTGTTCTCTCAGTTGCTGAGCTTTGCAGCATAACATTGTACTAGAAATTTTCGATTGAAACTTTGTCCAAAATAGCCCATCATCCTTTTTTGCTTCAATTATACTCCTTTTTTTTCCAGTCATCTATATTAACTCAATGTGCAATATTATTTGGGCAAATACAATAGTAATTGATAGACTGACACTCCATAGATTTTCAAATTTAAATCTATTAGGGCTTGGATTCAACATTTTTCACAAATTTAGAAGCAATTGATTGCAGATGCCCATTTTTACAAAATACCTGTTAGTTTGTTGGTCTGAAAATACATTACATGTCTTACATGTTTCTTTTACATCTGGTATAGGTCAAAACTTCCACACTGATGATCTCTCTTTTATTTCTGACAGGTTCTTATTCGTAAAAAACGCTCTAAAGTACCAAACAATACAGGTTTTTAATTCAAAAGGAAATGCATGATACTGAAATCCCTTAACTCCAAACTTTTTAAACTACTTTAGATACTTATTGACGTGTCATCTACTGTATTTCTACATTTTTCTACTCTTACCATATTTTGATTCCTCACGAACTAGATGTATGATCTCTGAAGTTAGTAGATGTGTCATCTACTGTATTTCTACATTTTCCTACTCTTACCATATTTTGATTCCTCACGAACTAGATGTATGATCTCTGAAGTTAGTATATTGAAAGCAGATCAAGTTTTGCCACATTTTCACCACAAATATGTATCATACCATTTCCTATATATATTTTTTACGTACTTTGTGTACATAGTACTATTGCAACATACATGTATATACATACACACATATACACAAACAAAACTTTCAGATCGTCGTCATACATAGGTTTTCCTTTTTTTGCCCGCGGCAACGCGCGGGCTTACCGCTAGTAATTCATAATTTCATGTCGGTTTGAAGTGAACCTTGAGGATAAATACAGCACAAATCTGTCGGTTTGTAGCGGTTGTCACGAATTGAATCCGCGATGGGTGATCGACACGTACTTGGGGTCAGGTTTCTAGGAAAACCCGATGACGGGGTAATTTCCTTGTCAACGACCGCGAGAAAAGCGGTTAGGAATTATTTTCTAGCTGGGTGACCGTTACCCATAAGGGAAATAATTCATGACGATTATTCTATTGTTCCTACGGTTTTCAGCGTCGCGAAATGTGTGGTTTCAGTAGTGTCTTGTGTAAAAATCTGCTATATAAAAAAGACTGCTTTTAGGTAAGAAAAAAGGGTTACCTTTGGAGTGACAAACACCACTCTTAAAAAAAATGCTACTGTGCAATGAAAATTCCTTGGCTAGACAGCAGCTTCCAAGATTCAATCACCAAGAAACTTAGAGAACAGTTGCTTCAATAATTGTTCACAACCGAGTCTATCACCATACAGAAAAAAAAGGGAAATAAATTTAAAACTGTCGGTTAACCCTTTTGATGCAGGTTACAACTGCAAAAAGATTATGCTGCAGACGTTAACTAGACAGGGATGGGGCAAGAAACCAAACAATTTCAATTTTCTGCATAGCAAAGATCGATCAAGTAACTGCGCGCAGTACAGCTAATCCATCTCTGCAGCTCAAACCTTTTCTTTCTAGCCTTGCATTGTGCAGTTTATACTTTTCGGCAACCTTTACTAGCCGTTTCCGCAATTTTTTTGAGAGCTTTTTAATCATTTCCATTTGTGAGTCCTACCTGAAAACGGCAAGTAAAGCAGAGATCAAGTAGAGGGAACGAGCACTGGGAAAGTCCCAGAAAATAATACCTCTCTGAAGTCTCAAACACCGGCCGCTCCTCCCTCCCGCTATAAATCCCCCCTTACTTACAGGCCAACCTCACAAACACAGAGGCGGCGCTGATCTCCTCGACCGCCTCCTTGCCCTCTCTGCAAGAAGGCAACATGGTACGACTACGTACTGCATTACCAGTGCATGTAAATATTACTAGGAGTGATGTAAAGAGTTGTTTCGATCTTCTTGTAACTGTGCGTATGCACGCACGTTCGTGTAGGTTTCTGCCGACGGCCACGGCGGCTACGACAATGGCGCCGCCGACGGCCTGGTGGTGGATTTCAAGGGCAACCCGGTGGACAAGTCCCGCACCGGAGGATGGCTCGGAGCCGGTCTCATCCTCGGTACGAACATATACTGATGTACCCGTATACATGCATGGATTTCCGGTGCAGTCATCATGCCGTCGAAGTTGCAGTGGATGCGGATGTTTCGCTCATGATTGCGAGGTTTTCGTCTCAGGCACGGAGCTGGCGGAGCGGGTGTGCGTGATGGGCATCTCGATGAACCTGCTGACGTACCTCGTCGGCGACCTGCACCTCTCCAACGCCAAGTCGGCCAACATCGTCACCAACTTCTTGGGCACGCTCAACCTCCTCGCCCTCCTCGGCGGCTTCCTCGCCGACGCCAAGCTCGGCCGCTACCTCACCATCGTCGCCTCCGCCACCATCGCCGCCGTAGTACGTGACGCGTGCACCACGTCGTCATGAACTCGATATATCTAGTTATATACACCGACGCGTGTATGTGTGTCTGACGTCGCAATGCTCTGTTCGGTTGGTTGGTTAACTTGTTGTAGGGAGTGAGCCTGCTGACGGCGAGCACAACGGTGCCGGGGATGCGGCCGCCACGGTGCGCCACGGCGGCGGAGGGCGAAGCCGGGCCCGGTGTCGAGTGCGTGGCTGCGAGCGGCGGGTAGCTGGCGATGCTGTACGTGTCCCTGTACACGATCGCGTCGGGGGGCGGGGGGCGGGGGCCTGAAGGCGAACGTGTCCGCGTTCGGGTCGGACCAGTTCGACGGGCGCGACCCGCGGGAGGAGCGGGCCATGGTGTTCTTCTTCAACCGCTTCTACTTTTGCATCAGCCTCGGCTCGCTGTTCGCGGTCACCGTGCTGGTGTACGTGCAGGACAACGTCGGCCGCGGCTGGGGGTACGGCGTGTCGGCCGCCGCGATGGCCACCGCCGTGGTGGTGCTCGCGGCTGGCACGCCGAGGTACCGGTGCCGGAGGCCCGAGGGGAGCCCGCTCACGGTGATCGGCCGCGTGCTGCGGACGGCGTGGCGGAACCGGAGGCTGCCGTGCCCGGCGGATGCCGCCGAGCTCCACGGCTTCCACAAGGCCAAGGTGCCACACACTGACAGGCTCAGGTAACTTTTCAATAATTTTTAGCATAAATGGCACTATTGGAAGAGCATTAGCAAAAATGGCGCACTCGCAAGTGCAATTACAAAAATAACGTTATCATTTGTCCGGCCACGAGACGGACAAACCATGGGCCGACACGTGGCGTCTCATCCGTTCGGCAATGGGACGGACAAGCCACGGGCCGACACGTCTCGAGGCCAGACGGACAAAGCGCCACATGTCGGTCCGTAGTTTGTCCGTCCCGTGGTCAGACGAACGAGAGCGTCATGTTTGCAATTGCGGCTGTGAGGACGCCATTTTTGCTAATGCCGCTTTAAATAGTGTCATTTAGGCAAAAACTCAACTTTCCGATACTACTATTAATTTTCGGGTCTGTGTTAACGAAAATGTTCCAAATCAGACGTCTGCATTTTCCAGGTATCGATTACTTGTGTTAATTCTGATTCACTGGCTGCTAACTTAGCTTTAGAAATTTTGATATGCTAAGGCTCCGTTTGGAATACAAGAATTTAGCAGGAATGTCACAATAAACAATTCTTTTTTACCCACAAAAATCGGGAAAATGGCTAATTGGTTACTCGTTAAGTAATAGCCGTAGGAAGAAAGTCTAGTAGCTATAGCAGTGGTAGCCTAGTAACGCATTGTCACACAGATAGGTACACGTATGCGATCGAAGTGGTCTTGTATTGGTTTCCAATGGATGAAATGTAGATAAAGAGTTCAATATACTTCCTCTATATTTTATTAGTTAACGTTAAATAGTATTATTTTTCATGCGACAGCGTCAAGTAAACATGATCGGAGAGAGTACGTAGCTGTTCAGTAAAGGTGTACGTTAACAGAAGTGTTTTTTCCTCTTGAGAGTGGCTATGGCAGCCGAAATGGACAAGAGAAGCTATAGACGACAAATCGTGTTCTTGCCAATACAACACGTAAAACCATGTCAGGTAATAAAAGAAACCAACGAAGACAACAAAAGTTCGATGCCACTATATACCAGGAATCATCCGGGAACCAATCCGGGAAGCTAGTATAGTATATGCGTGCATATACTGTTGTTTCCGCCTTTTAACGCAAAGATACGCAGTTCTCTTCTCGAAAAATCTTTTACTACAACCGTACATGCACACATAAGACATATCAATATCACATCTTAGTGGTGTCCAAAGCGAATGCTACGCACGCAGCAAATCGCGTTCGGTGATGGTCATATATATTACTCGCTCCCTTCAGAAATATATTATAGTTTAGAAAACGTGCAGTGGAACTTTCTTAGTTTTGATCATTAATATATAAAAATATATTTGTATTAGTCATATGAAAATAATATTATTAAATTAGACATGAAAAATATTTTCATATTATTTTATGAATATATTCATATAAAAAGTAATAAGCAAGATTGCATGTTAAAAACCGTTTGCAGCACACTGAAGCTTGCCGGAATGGTACAAAGCACACCGTCCATGCCTTGCAGATTGCAGGGGAAAAACCATTAAAACTGCGTGGCGAACGATCAGCACTGACGTACTATATATATATTCCATTACCCAAGCATCAATTAAAGTTGATAGTGACAAATTATGAACCATAACACGTGCTATTGAAGCATGGACGATGGATCGTAACTAAGCTTTAGCCGTTCGGAATCATAACAGGTGTCTGGACAAAGCAGCCATCGTGGAGGCCGACCTGGCGGCGTTGACGGTGACGGAGGTGGAGGAGGTGAAGATGGTAGTGAAGCTGCTCCCCATCTGGTCGACGTGGATCCTCTTCTGGACGATCTACTCCCAGATGACCACCTTCTCCATCGAGCAGGCCTCGCACATGGACCGCCGCATCGGCGGCGGGCGGCGCGGCGGGTTCGTCGTCCCGGCGGGGTCCCTCCCCGTGTTCCTCTTCCTCTCCATCCTCCTCTTCACCTCCCTCAACGAGCGCCTCCTGGTCCCGCTCGCGGGCCGCCTCACGCGGCGCCCGCAGGGCCTGACCTCCCTCCAGTGCGTAGCCACGGGGCTCGTCCTCGCCACGCTCGCCATGGCCGTGTCCGCGCTCGTCGAGAAGAAGCGCCGGGACGCGTCGAACGGCGGCGGCGTCGCCATCAGCGCGTTCTGGCTGGTGCCGCAGTTCTTCCTGGTGGGCACCGGCGAGGCGTTCGCGTACGTGGGGCAGCTGGAGTTCTGGCTCGCGGAGTTCTGGATGAAGTCCATGAGCACGGGCCTGTTCCTGGCCACCCTGGCCATGGGGTTCTTCCTGAGCAGCCTCCTCGTGCTGGCCGCCGACGCCGCCACGCGGGGCGCGTGGATACGGGACCACCTGGACGACGGGAGGCTGGACCTGTTCTACTGGATGCTCGCCGTACTCGGGGTGGCCAACTTCGCGGCGTTCCTTGTGTTCGCGAGCCGGCACGAGTACAGGCGCACGGGGCCCGCCGCGGCCGTGGAGCTGGGAGGAGCGGAGCCGCCGGAGGAGGAGGACGTTGCCAAGGAGGCCGTGGCCGTGAAAGGGTTGGACGTGTAGCTCCGAAGTAGCTCGGAGGACGTGTGCTACGTACTGCTGTGTATACTATACTTGGAAGCGTTGGATAGGGTCAGGGCGGAGCTGGACCTCAGGCTCCTTAGACAATGGTCCGAGGTCTAGCTAAAAGTGATAGCTAAAAATTCAAATGATAATGTAAAAAATCAGTGTAATTTGATTTTTAGGCCAAAACACGCTGGGCCGGCCCGAGGCCTGGCCCAGCGCTAGCTATGCCCCTAGATAGGGTACAGTTGTCTGGTAGCTCTCTAAGGGCATTTTCAATAATTTATCTTTTAGGTTGTATCTAATATTCTCTATATTATCTTAAAACAATTTTAGAGATAACTATTATAATACATTGTCTCTTGAGCTATCTCTTTAAAGCATCACAAGCATTTAAACTTTACATAAATCAAATGCCTTCTTTCGCGTGAATAAACGACGACTACGCTTCAACACAAAAGAACTTCATTGCTAGTGCCTTATTTCGCATGATACGCCGGTTGCTTCGTGAGAGAACGACCTCGTCATCTCTTATCTTTCATCCTCCTCCACATCACTAGAAAATCTATATAGTAACCTTAGAGATAACTAAAGTGACACTATTGAAGGTGACCTAAAGCTCTTACCGGATTCGTTTCTGACTATGTGTCTTCGAGTTTTGCGAAATTATCCAGCAACAGTAAGTATTGCCGAAATGATCAACCTTTGAGTGCCTTCAAGTGATTCAGGTGTTCACTGTTCACTGCTTAGTGCATATCCGCCCGGGCGTCCTGCAGGAGCACGAGCCCGACAGAGAAGACCGCGGGCTGCGACGGGAGTACGTGTGCAATTTCTCCACCCCACTCCTCATCCCCGATCGGCACCTGCCTGCCGGCCTTTCTCGGCCGCGACGGCAAGCGGCGGCGCCGCACAGGATAGCGATCGCGGCCATGTGGTTGGGGATCGCCATGGCAGTTTTTCTACCTCGATCTACACCGTTGAAGTTGGATACAACGGCTAATGTAAGACGATCTCTGATCACGGTGACATACGCTTGTGTGGGCCAACCAACCCGGGTCACTTTAAAGCCTGGGACCAAAATTTGGCTGGGGCAAGTTGTATCGCACATATTCTTTGCGATCCAAATTTGGATGGGCCAACTTGAACAGCTGATTTCATCCTACCAACGAAGCTTGACTGGGCCAAGATTTGGTGGGCCAATAAACCTGTTGGTTATAGGAAGGTTACGGAAAAATAGTTGGTTGGTGGCAGTTCCATACTACCGGTACATATGGGTGGACATTTTTTTTACCCGAAACCGAATTAACCGAAAGTTTATTTTTTCCTAGCTCTATTTGGTTCTCGGTATTGGGTTCGGTTTCTAACTCTTGTAAACCGAATAGTCTAATTACCGAACAAAGTCTTCTAATACTCTATCTGTCTCTCGGTATCTTCATTCTCCACTCCTCTCCAATCTTCGTTGCCGCCGCAGTGGCGACATCGCTCGCCGAAGTCGCCTACATCGATGGCTTCTCCCTCTTTCACCGCCAGTTCGCCCCTCCTCCCCTGGCCGCCGCTTCCAGCTCCAATGCGTACGACCCTGAGCTCCATCGCCCGCCCGTTTCCCATCAGTCGTCACCGCCAGTCCGCCCTCCTCCTCCCCTCGCCATCGGCACCGGGGGGCCCCTATCACCGCTGCGTCCAGCTCAATGCGTCGACCACAGCTCCACCACACCCATTCCCGCCGTCTCACCGCTTGCTCGTAGTTCCCATCGCCATTGTGTTCCCATCGACGGCCGCCAACCACTAGGCCTCTACCGCTGTCGTCGCCCGTTCCCCACTGGTTCGGTTTACCGAAAAACCAAATTAACCGAACTGACTTAATTCGGTTAATTAGGTTTGGTTTTTTTATATTTTAATATGGTTAATTCGGTTGTTAACTCTCAAAAACCAAAACATTTTTACCCAAAAAACCGAATTCCCACCCCTAGTACATATCTAAAAATTCTGCCAGGGAATTCAGATTTACTGTTGATCCCCCCCCACCCCCCCCCCTCGCGCGGGGCAAAACCGTGCATTCTTCAAAATCAATGAGAAGCAATGAAACCGTGCACATATGAGATTGTTGAACGCCCCAATATTTTGTGTAGCCGCAAAACTGCTAAGTAATCAACTAGCATCATCACATATTTCCATTGTATAGCTGTATATTCACCAAGAATTTGAATAGCACAACTTTTTAGATGACCAGGGCATCACAACGGATGTGGAGCTCAAATCAAACAAGTCATATAGGAACAAATAAATAGCTGAGTCATTAATAATTTTTAAATAAATACAACTATTATAATCGGATCTTTTGAAATCCCAAGAGACCATTGTCTTGGTGATTGCTTCGTACCATAAAGATATTTTTTTAAAAAACTTACAAGCAGAATTATCCTTTTCCGGAAAGAAAAAACCTTTTGGTTGCTCCATATAAATATATTTATCTAATTCCTTATATAAGAACGCATTTTTTTACGTCTAATTGTTCAAGCTCATAATCATGCATAGACACTATGCTAAGTAAAGTACGAATGGAACTATACTTCACAACTAGAGAAAAAGACATATGTGAAATCAATATCTGGAATGCGATGGTATACTTTAGCAATGAGTCTTGTCTTATACCTAACCTCTTCGGTTGGTGAAATGCATTATTTCTTCTTGAAGATCCATTTGCATCGAATAGCCTTCTTATCAATTAGTAACTTGACCAGCTCTCAAGTGTTATTCTTCTTAAGATACTGCATCTCATCATGCATGACAGACAGACATCTATCTGAATCACTAGAAGATATACCTTCTAAATAAGTGGGAGATTCTGCGGTACTTTCTATTTCTTGTGCCACATTCAAAGCATAAGCAACACCAGTTTATACAATCAATTTCTTGGGAGCTTGAATATTCCTTTTAGTTCTGTCGGCTGCAATGGAACATTGTGGTGGTTGAAAGACAACAGGAACATCTGTATGTTTTCCTTATCAGCTTCTAGTGTAGATCCCGAATCAATAACATGCTTCACCTGCATGCTTGATTTCTGCGGCTTCACAACGAGAACATTAATAGATGGTTTATCATGCAACATAGCAGATTCATAAAAAAATAACATTTCTGCTAATAACCTCTTTAATAGTTTCAGGATTCCACAATTTATATTCTTTCACAATAGGTTTATAACCAAGGAAAACACACGTAGCGACTCTAGGCTTTAATTTACTATTGTTAACATGAGCATAAGCAGAGAAGTCAAATATTCCCATACGTAAATAATATGTTGGAGAATCAGACTACTCAATAGAAGTCTCTGTGTGGATTATCACAATTTAATTAGTTTATGGCCGCACTACTCCTTGATCAAAGAGACGTGAACGCTCGACTCAAGTTGTGGTGGCCAGATGGGCGGCCCGATCCGGCATGGCATGGGCACAAGCCGGTCTGGCCCATCTTGGCCTACGAAACAATGGGTCGCGCCTTGCCGGCCTGAGCCCATTTGCCCCGATGGGTCAGTTGCGGCCCACTTAGCCCGTTAGGCCCAAAAAATAAAAAAAATAAAAAAATATGTAAAATTCAAAAATAGATATGAAATTTGTAAAAAAAATGATACAAGCATATTGAAAATGTAATAAATAACTTTATTAATGTTCAAATGGATGTCTTGTTAAAACCTTTGCTAGGTAAAAACTCAACATGAGAAAACATTAGCAAAGAAAAAAGAGTATAACCTATAGCTCTACATACATCCTTGCTCTACGCGTCGTTGTCTATGTACAAATTTTTGAACACTTCCGACAACTCTGGATTTTCCATAGAGTGTTGTGTTCGTCAATCAGCTTGTTCCCAGTCTTTCACAGTTAGAAGTATTTTCACTATCTCACTTGTGAGACGTGTTATTCTCTCCTCCAATATCCTTCCAGAAAGACTGGAATAGTTAACATATTATGTGCAAGTATGGATAGCACATGATATGCTAACTTATGGTCATGCCACCAGTGCAAGATTTTGAAGTTTTCAGAGTTAAAATCCACCGTATCGCTGTCGAGATAGGCGGATAGTTCCCCACTCCTTGGGTGAGAGGTTGGTCTTGGACTTTGTTGAGAATGTGCCGTTGTAGAAGAAGAAGACCTGGACATAGAGGAAGAGCCTGCACCCCAGATCTTGCCTTACATATTTGTCTTGTTACTTAAGGTGGGTGCTACTGGAGGTTATTGCAAGCGAACTCCTTGTAACTTATTTTTGTACCTTTGGAAAATCTCATGTAATCGAGAATGAACATATGCGAAATAGTTAGAATAGTTTAGCCCTGTAGCATCACTAAGAAGATCAAGAACATTAGCAAATCTGTCAATTTTAGCTCTAAGATCTAAAATAAATGCAAATGTGTACAGGAAAAAAGATTTATTTCCAATATTTAAGATATTTAGTTTTTTGTAGCAAAAACAACCTCTCTTAAAACTATGTCATTTTCATAGTTTTTTAAAATAACTAGTAATATGTAAAATACTATGCACAATAATAGGAGATGTTGGATAATAGAGAGCGGACAAAGCAAGAGCGGCCTCACAAAAAAAACTAAACATTGAAGTATCTTCTCAACAACGAATCAATGTTGCTCAATCAATAGTATACTACCGTCAGTACTCTGATAGCGCATTTGAATAAAAACAGAAAAATACACTTATATGGTAAAAGACTCTTAAGCTTCAGGAAAGTAGAGTTCCATCTTACCAATATGTCCAAACCGAACTTTCTTTAACGTACACCCATCACACTACAGAAGTTCTTATATACTGATATTCTTACGTTAGAATTATGCAAGTAAGATATCGCATCGCGAAAGGTTTTAATATACAAATTCAACCTCTTTAAACCATATTTGACTATAAGGTTAATAATATGACAAGTGCATCGCCGATGTAGCAAAAAGGAATCGGCGTATGTACTCAACACTGGAGTAAGAATATCCATGGTCCTAGAGTTCAAAGTGGCATTGTCTAAAGTAATTGAGAATATTTTGTCTGTAAGACCAAAATCTTTCACGACTTTCATAATACAGTCCGCAATATTCTCACCTGTGTGTGCTACTTCAATTAATTTGAAACATATAATTATTATCTCCATTACCCAGTCATCATTAACATAATGAGCAACTACACTAAGATAATCCTCCCTAACCTGACCACTCCATGTGTCCGAGGTCAGGGCCACCGAAAATATGCATGTACTAAATAGTTCCTTTATTTTATTATGGTGTTCATTTTAGTATTTTACTAGATCCCTAGTTGTTGTCTATCTAGAAACGGTAGAAAATATAGGATTATGCACAGTCATAATGTAAGTTTAGAAAGCAGTAGACTCCCCAAAGCTTAACGGAAAATCCTCATAAGCAATTAAATGACAGAGAGATTGACAGGCTACCTCAGGATCGTTGTCCCAGCTACATACCGTACCGTCGGAGTTGTACTGCAGGTGCGTCTGCCTCATCGCTAATCCTTGCTTGACCTTACAACTTGTAGAATGCCTAAGCAAGTGCCCCGTTCCACTTGTAAACCTTGCAGACAATTCATTGCGATAAATTTTACAAATAGCATATGATACCTCATTTTCCTGTGCATCTGGCTTGGTTGTCCTGTCGAAATTCTCCCACACTCCCGATGTAGACGGCCCCAATCTCTTTGCTCCGATGGTTGTTGACAAAGATGTTGTCGTGGAGCCTGATGATGCAATTCCGCCTTGCCTTTCAGGCAACAACTGCGGTTGGTTTGAGACAGCCACAGCCTCTGTGGATACGACTTCCTCCAGTGAAAGTCCGTAATCACCAAGAGCAAAGCTACCATAATTTTCCATAACAAAAACTGCAAAATCCAAACTAACACTATTATTACTTTCATCTCACCATAACAAATAATAACAATAAAATTATGCAAAAAATAGTATTGTACCTCTTTTGCTGACTTGCCACTGGAAATTGAATTTTTTAAAATTTGGCACAATTGTTCTGAATTTTGCCAAATTATCTCACAACGAATTTGAATTTGCACAACATAATTTGAAAGAGAGTCTGAGTAATGGATGGGTGCTGAATTAGGGGGGGGGTTGATGGCTATTTATAGGAAAAAGTTTAGGATTTTTTGATTCTTTTGCTATTTTTAAACCCAAACGTTAAAAAAAATGGTCGTTTTTTTAAATCCAATCATTACAGGCTAAACGGGCCAAACAGGACGTGTCGGGCACAGCCCTTCGCGCGAAAAAGCCCCTAACAGCCATTTTTCCTCGGGCTGTTCCGTGCCAAGCACGACCCACCATGCCGGTGCGGTCCACGACCTCCTGAAGAATCTAGGCCCCATTTGCGGTGTTTTGGTAATTATAGACAACCATGTGTTTTGTACTAACTCGCTTTATCAAGAAATTACTAGGTTTATTCTTGGACTAAAAAGGAAGAGCGCTAAAGGATCTCATCTCACTAAAGGTAAAGGTATCTAGTTGATAGGACCTTTTCTTAGTTTTACCGGTCTAGAAGAATGAAGGATAAAAGACCGGATTGTTAGCTTAGAAAGTCGTACTATGAAGAGGGATAAAAAATCTAGTAGCTTGAAAGCAAATGTTGCCACAAATGCACAATCTTACTTGGTTTAAATCTTGGATTCATTTGAATTGTCTGGCCTTCATTTAAATTTGCTTTATCCTGTTGGCCGGACTGACTGACGTTGTCTGGCCGGACTGACCGGTCTCCCGGACCAAAGGAGCGGTCAACATTTTCCAGAAGAGAGTCTTTTCTTGATTTGCTGAGAATTTTCATAGCCGGACTGACCGCCAGTTTGAGTCCAGACTAACCGGGCTCCTGGGTCAAGGACCCGGTTAGCTTTTTCCAGAGAGGTGCATTTTTGAGTTATGCTACGTTTTTTCTAAAGCCGGACTGACCGCACCCCTGGGTTGGAAGTGCGGTCAGGTTTTTCCAGTAGCATTCTATTCTCTGGTTTGGATTTTTGGAAGGTCGGTCTGACCGGGCTCACAATTACGGTCTGACCGGGGACTCTATAACGGCTACTTTCTTGTGCAATTAATGCTTGCAGAGAGTGGCGATCGTCGTTTATCCTGTGTCGGACTAACTGCCACTTGCTGTGATGCACCGGACCCATCGAAAATTTAGAGATATCGTGCCCCAACGGCTAGTACAGTGGGTGGAGGCTATGAATACCTCACCCACTGTAGCTAGAGGGTCTTGATGAACCTCTTTGACCACACTTGAGTCATTTGCATTGTCTTCTACTCATTGAGAGCATTTAAATCCTTTTGCAAAGGTTGTTGAGGTTTCCTCCAAGAGCATTAACTAGGGTTTGATCATTATGACATTTGAGCATCTTCAAGCGAAGAATATTTATTCTATTACTCTTGGAGATTGCCGTCTCCTAGACGGTTTGGAGTTGTGTCGATGATGTTCTCAAAGGAGATTGTGAGAAGACCTGGGCATTTGTGAAGGTTGGAGCTCGCCTATCTGGAGTGGAGAAGGGCTACCATTAGTGATTGAGGGAAGTGCTTGTGTGAAGCCGGCTTGAGTTGATCAAGCTTCCTCAACGTGGATTAGTGGAGACCGGCAAGTCTCCGAGACCACGGGAAATACATCGCTTGTCTCCCTAGTGTGGTTTATTCTCTCACTATTTACTTTGTGCATTTACGCTTTTGAGCTAGTTGTTTATCTTGTTTAGATTATTTAGCTTGTTTTGATAGTGTAGTGTACTTAGATAGCCTTAGACATTTTAGGCCTTAAATTGTGAAATTGTTTTTCATAAGCTTTAATTTTGGTAAAATTAGTTTTTAGCCAAAAGAATTTAAAAACCGCCTATTCACCCCTTCTAGTCGGTTATCCTAGATCCTACAAGTGGTATCAGAGCTTGGTCTCTCATCTATTAGGTTTTACCGCCTAGAGAGAAAAAGATGACTAATGAGGGATTCTCCATAGGTAAAGCACCACAATTTGATGGTACAAATTATGCTTATTGGAAGGTCCGTATGACCGTTTATCTTAAAGCCATGAGTTCTACCATTTGGAAAATTGTAGGAGATGGTTTCGTTATGCCTATTGATCCAAACGATTTTACCCCATTAGATGAACAAAATGCTCTCTTAAATGCTCAAGCTATGAATGCTCTTTATAGAACCTTAAACGTGGATGAATTCAATAGAGTGAGTTCGCTTGAGACGGCTCATGACATTTGGAAAACTCTCTGAAATTCATGAGGGAACATCCGTGGTTAAGGAGGCCAAATTGCATATGCTCAAAATTAAATATGAGACATTTGTTATGTTGCCACATGAAAACATAAATGAAATGTATTCAAGATTGAATAATTTAGTTAATAAACTTAAAGGCCTTGGTTCATCACTAACCGATCTTGATATTGTGAGAAAAATGCTTAGGGCTCTACCGGATAAGTATGAGACATTGGTGACTTTATTTCTTAATTCTTCCGAATTGCTAAGAATGTCTCCTACCGGTCTTTTGGGCAATTTAATCACCAATGAGCTCTACAAGAAAGACAAAAAAAGAGCTATTAGAACAAGTTGCATCTAAGAAGAAAAATATTGCTTTCAAGGCTAAGGCGGAATCAATTGATGAAAAGGTTGAAACTGATGATGATGATGATTCCGATGAAAAGATGGCTCTATTTGTGGCATCATTCGCTTTCAAGTTACTCATCATTTGATCCCTCTTCATAGTACGGTTTCCCATTCTAGCAATCCGATATTTTATCCTTCATTCTCCTAGACTGGTAAAACTATGAAAAATGTCCTATTGACTAGATACCTTTGCCTTGAGCTAGATGAGATCCTTTAGCGCTCTTTCATCTTTATCCGAGGATAACCCTATTAACGTCTTGACAAAACGAGTTAGTACAAAACATATGGTTGTCTTTAATTACCACAACACTAGCAATGGGGCCTAGATTCTTCAATCTCCCCCTTTTTGATAATTGATGACAACCTCACCACAGGAATATAATAAATTGATTTGAATATACCAAAAGCACTAAGCAAGATGTGTATTCTAGGACATGATTTATGTAGCATGTGACAAGATCATTGTAAACGTTATGAAAGGAGCACTATGCTAGCTAAGGCATCAAAAAAGAGAGAAAGCCCCCCTGACTATATGCATAAGATAGATATGAGAAGAACATGCATATATTTGAAAGAAATTTTGACAGAGCTTCTCTTGAATTTTGGGTTGAGAGAACAACAATATAATCAATAAGATCACAATAATCAACAAAATAAGCATTCAACCAAGCTCACAAAAGTAATATCCATAAGACAAAGATAAAGAGGTTCAATATGCTCAAACAGATAATATATGAAAGTAATAAGCTTATCCTCTATCCTATTACACACATCAAGTCCAACAACCATAAAGAGTAGTGTATTATGGATATAGCTAATAGATATATAATAGATAGATCTTCTCCCCCTTTGGCATCAAGTACCAAAAGCTAAGAGGTAGGAGGAGGAGGAGCGTCAGCCGAAGTGGAAGGAGCTGCAGGAGAGGGATCAACACGACGGCGACGACAGTAGGTGACAGATTGCTCAATCGAAGAGACTCGAGTGTTGATATCACCAATGTTGGTCAGAATCTGTCATTGGGTTGCTTGCATCTCCAACACCCATCCAATCAATTGATCCAAGCGTTGAAACACAACTGTATTGGATTGATTCATGACTGCCTGGCGAGTGTCCAAGGCCTGATAGTGATGATCAATGGCATCCATGCGATGATCAAGAATCTCCAGGCAACGATCCACAACGTCGAAGCGAGAAACAATGGTGGTGATGCCGGTGTGCAGAGTCTCTAGCAAACGAGGATCAAGTCTAGCATGCTGCTGAGGAGCTGGCTGAGGATGTTCTGGAGCATTGTCATCACCCTGGGAAAGAGGCCGATTCCTCAAGTGTCTTTGATGGTCGCCTTCAGGCTTGTATTGCTTGTGAGGAAAAGGGAGTGGACCATTGTATTGAGTCACTCCATGAATAAGCTGCATGATATAGGGGGCAAAGTACATTCGCTTGCCCAAATCACCCTTGCAAGCTACCAACTCACTTAGAATAAGATGCATTATATCAAACTTCTTTCCTTGCATCACAAAATCAATAACATTCCAAGCATGACCTCGAATAGCGTCATTGTTGCCGCTCCTGGGCAAGATGGTGGCTCTTATAATCCTATTTATGACGTTTGGAAGAGGCAAAAGACCAGCGACCTTACCAGTGACATACCCAGCATGGTTCTAATCATAGAACTGCGTCTGCTCTAGAGTCTAAAGGGCTGGCTCAAGATGGATCTTGGCATAGTCCCATGAAGGTAAATTTAGAGTCTCCTCAAAGTGGCACTTGGTGGCCGAGTAGCACACCGAACCCATCATCCAAGTGAGAGTTGATAGAGTGAATGGAAGATGAATAGTAGCATAAAACTGACGAATGACATCCTTATTGAAATTGCACTTGATGCTGACTATACCATCCAAACCGATAGCACGAAAGCAAGAATAGAGACCTTCATATATGGTTTGCTGATTGAGATAGGATCAATTGATATACTTCTGAATAGCAAACTGCTTGTGGACAAACACATGATTATATGTATCCTCTTGAAATAAGGTGTGGAACCTTGGATCCGTGGCTGTCCTTGGCATCTCATGCTGGTTCTTGTGCCTTAATCGCATGAAATCCTCATTCTTAATGGAGCGAAGGTCGACGCGAGGTTCTGGAGAAAACTGCTGTTCGGTGTTATCCTCTTGGTAATCTTGATCCATGTCATCACTGGCATTAGGAACTAGAGATAAAGAGGGTGAACTCCGCTCGTCATTACTGTCGGAGCCACTGTGCTCGATGGGAGGATGATGAGTGGCCTGCTGGGGAGGACGAGAGTGAGATGAAGAAGTCCCGGGATCGCCAACATTCTTGGTCCTTGCCATGAGTACTGGAGAAAGATCGAGACCATAAACTTAGTAAGATGGAAGGAGAAAGGAAAAACAAAGGGGCATTAATCTGGTAGGGCCGGTCAGACCGCAATTTACCCGTCGGTTAGACTGCAACGCGGACTGACCGCAGAGTACATGCCGGTCAAACCGGGCCTGGCAGAGAAAACCCTATATATGAATCAATATGATTGGAATTGACACAATGGTAGCAAGCATTCGTCATACAAGGATTCAAGAGCACAATGTAGATAGGAAGAAAGCAGATTAACAAGAAATCGAGAGGTGTTCTAAAGAAAAGATAGAGAAGAGGGGAAACCTGCGGGAGAAAAGCACGACAGGGAGAAAGGCGACTGGCGATGGAGAGGGTGCTTAAGACGGTGGCAGGGAGTAGGACCTCAAGCCGACGGCGGAGAGAGGACACTCGTGAGGGCGGTGACAAGGGTCCGAGAGGGGGGAGGGTGAACCGTCGGGGGGGGGGTGGAGGGATAAGAACAAAGCGGTGAAAAAAACTGACAGGGAGAAGAAACTGACGAAGCGATAAAAAGGGAAGGTCATTAACTGCTTGAGTGCGGTCAGACCGACGAGGAAATCCCGGTCAGACCGGGGAGATAACTGCGGGTTGACCGGCCTAACACCTGCGGGTTGACCGCAAAGCAAAAAAAAAAAGGATTTAAGCAGAAAATTGATGTTGTTCTTACTTCAAGTATTTAGCACTCAAATAAAAGATTATTTGAAGTATGTTCAACAGGATTAGATTCTCAAGAAAGTTTTGAACATATATTTGTTAGAAAATAAGGCAATTTTGGAAATAGATAGCTTTGAGGAACCAAAATAGGCAAACAAAGGAAATCTTCACTTGTGATGAGATATATGAGTATAAAATACTGTTTTGAGACAATATATGTGAGGAAATATTGCCCAATTAGCAATACTCATTATATGCTAGAATGGTGGCTTGAAAAAATTTCAGGTTTTGGCCTATTTTTCAGCGAGATTGAAACACAAATATCTTTGATTTTGTTGGAAGTTTGAAAAACCTATAAACATGAAAAAGATCATGAATAATCATCTTTAGGTTTTTCCTTTTGGGATCACTATCAAAATCCTTTTGAAATAGAAGTTGGATAAAAATTTGATTTTGGTCAAAAACAAGATACTTGAGGATCATGTTTGGACAAAAAACTGACTTGTTATTTAAAATAGATAATTTTTGTGTTCTTTCCAACCAAAAACCTTTGAAATACAATCGAGAAGAGGTATAGTTGAATTTTCAAGAGTTTTGTCTGATAATAACCAAAATTTGACTTTTGACCAAAAGGGTTGAATTTTTAAAAGACATTCTAGCAAGATTTCCAATATGTGCACAAGTAGAGATGTGATATACATGATGATTGTATAACACTCTCCCTAAATGTGTTTCTTATCTTCGTTCTTGAATCAAGAAAGCCATAAGAGAAATATGAATCCAAATAAGATTAAAAAATGTAATCAAATGACATTAGAAAGATCCATGACATTTAATTCATTCCTCAACTTGCAAAAACAGCTTTCATCTAGAGGCTTTGTGAAAATATCCGCTAATTGAACATTGTTTCTTATGTGGCTAATCACAATATCACCTTGGCTTACATGATATTTAAGAAAATGATGACGAATATCTATGTGTTTAGTTCTAGAGTGTTGAACTGATTATTGGCTATTTTCACGGCAATATCATTGTCACACAAGAGAGGCATTTTAGATAAATTGATTCCATAATCCATCAAGGTTTGCCTCATTCATAGCAATTAAGCACAACAACTACCCGCGGAGACATACTCCGCTTCGGCGGTGGAAAGGGCTACGGAGTTTTGTTTCTTTGAGGACCAAGATACTAAGGATCTCCCTAAGAATTGACAACTTCCGGAGGTATTTTTTTCTATCCATTTTGCAAGCCGCATAATCGAAATCGGAACATCCAATTAAATCAACTTTAGCACCTTTAGGATACCATAAGCCGATGCAAGAGGAATGCTTTAAATATATAAAAATTCTTTTAACGGCCATAAGATGACATTCTTTTGGAGAAGCTTGAAAACGAGCACACATATAAAAACTAAACATTATATCGGGCCTAGAAGCGATAAGATAAAGCAAGCTACCAATTATAGATCTATAAAGTTTTAAATCTACCGGTTTACCACTCTCATTTAGATCGAGATGACCATTTGTAGCCATGGGAGTCTTGATAGGTTTTGCATCTTCCATACCAAATCTCTTGAATAGATCCTTCACGTATTTGGATTGACTTATGAATGTCCCATCTTTAAGTTGCTTGATTTGAAGTCTAAGGAAGAAGCTAAGTTCTCCAATCATTGACATCTCAAAATTTCTGGACATCATATCAACAAATTCTTTGCAAGACTCTTGATTAGTAGACCCAAAGATGATATCATCAACATAAATTTGACAAACAAAAAAATCATTATGAATGATTTTTGTGAAAAGAGTAGTGTTAACTTTCCCAATTTTGAAACCTTTTGAAACAAGGAAATCTCTAAGTCGTTCATACCAAGCTCTAGGAGCTTGTTTGAGACCATATAGAGCCTTCGAAAGTTTATAAACATGATTATGATTTTTAGGATCCTTAAAACCGGGAGGCTGTTCAACAAAGACAAGTTCGGAAATTTTGCCATTTAGAAAAGCACTCTTTACATCCATTTGAAAAAGTTTTATTTGAAAACATGATGCAAATGCAAGCAAGATACGAATAACTTCTAATCTAGCTACGGGAGCAAAAGTTTCACCAAAATCCAAACCTTCAACTGGAGTATATTCTTGTGCTGCCAACCTTGCCTTGTTTCTTACAACAACTCCATTTTTATCTTGTTTGTTCCAAAATATTCATTTCGTGCCAATCACATTGTGATCCTTGGGTCTTTCAACAAGAGTCCAAACATCGTTGTGAACAAAGTTGTTCAACTCTTCATGCATAGCATTTGCCCAATCCGGATCATATAGTGCTTCTTCTACAAACTTTGGCTCAATGGATGAAACAAACGAGTAATGCTCACAAAATGAAGTAACACGGGATCAAGTTAGAACACTCTTACTAACGTCACCCAAGATTTGATCAATAGGGTGATCTTTTGCAATGGCGTTGTGAATCTTTGGATGAACGACCGGTGCTTGTCCATCTTCCACTTCTTCAACTTGATCTTGACTTGGCGTAGTGGAAGTAGGAGGTTCAACTTGAATAGAAGAAGATGGATGATCGTTGTCTTCTTTTGGCTTGATATATCCTAATGTCATATTTTTCATTGCTTGTCTCAAGCCTTCATCACCTACATCATCCAAATTTTCCTGCTCTTCTTGAGAGCCGTTAGTCTCATCAAATTGGACATCACACGTTTCCTCAACTATACCAATTGTTTGATTGAAGACGCGATATGCTTTACTATTTGATGAATAACCAAGGAGAAAACCAACATGGCAACGACTTTAAAATTTTGAGAGACGAATTCATTTTCTTAAGATAAAACATTTGCAACAAATAACTCAGAAATAAGAAATATTTGGTTTTCTTCCAATAAGAAGTTTATAAGATGTCTTCTTAAGAAGGCGATGAAAATAAATACGGTTTATGGCATGACATGCGGTGTTGATGGCTTCCGCCCAAAAATCATCGAAAGTATTATACTCATCAAGTATTGTCCTAGCCATCTCAATCAATGTTCGATTTTTCCTTTCTACAACTCTATTTTGTTACGGAGTGTAGGTAGCAGATAATTCATGCTTTATTCCAAGTTCATCACAATAGTCCTCAACTTGGTATTTTTGAACTCGGAACCATTGTCACTTCGAATTTTCTTCAATTTAAACTCAAATTCATTTTGGGCTCTTTTTAAAAAAACTTTTGAAGATACCATGAGTTTCGGTTTTGTCATGTAAAAAAAACCCAAGTATACCTTGAGTAATCATCCACAATCATAAGACAATAACTATTTCCTCCAATGCTCTTATAGGTTGTTGGCCCAAATAATTCCATATGTAAGAGCTCTAATGGTCTAGAGGTCGACTTAATACTCTTTGATGGATGAGAACTCGCTACTTGTTTGCCGGCTTGACAAGCACTACATAGCTTATCTTTCTCAAACTTCACATCTTTCAAGCCCACAACTAAATCATGTTTGAAAAGCTTTTTAAGTTGAATCATTCCTACATGAGCAAGTCTTTGATGCCAAAGCCAACGTAAGAAGGTTTTTGTAATTAAAACAGTTTTGGGGCAGGAATCACTCGACGAAAAATCTACCAAATAAATATTGTCAGAACGAAAACCTTTGAATACCAAAGAGTTATCTTTTTCATTTGAAATGGAAACACCTTCTTGAGAGAAAGTGCAAGAGAGTCCAAGATCACAAATTTGTGCAACGGATATCAAGTTAAAATTAAGGGATTCAACTAAAGAAACATTAGAAATAGAAAGATTATTTGATATATTGATTTTACCTAATCCTATTACCTTTCACTTGCTATTGTCACCGAATCTGATCTTTTTATTTTATCATTTTTCATTTTCAAATGAGGTGAACATTTTTCGGTCTCTGGTCATATGTTGGGTACACCCACTATCAAGTACCTAATGTCTTTCACCGGTCTTGTAGTTCGCCTACAAAACAAAGTTATTCTCTTTTAGGTACCCAAATTTATTTGGGTCCTTGCAGGTTAGATACCAAGGTTTTGGGCACCCAAATGACATTCTTTTTATTTCCAAATATAGGAGTCCCAATAAATTTAGCTACAATTCTACCATCATTTGATTTTTTAAGCATATAACAAGATTCAAAGACAAATGATTTAGATGAGTTATGACTTGTGCAATATTTGGCTAAATGCCCTACGTCATGACATTTATTTGTAGCACACTACTACAGGAATGGTCTTCACAGACGGTTCAAAAACGTCATTATAGACGGTTTCGTGAGCTGTCTGAGTTTATGGGTCAGTGATGACATGAGGTCATCACAGTTGGTTTTCAAACCGCCTGTGATGCATACTGTCACAGACGGTTATTAACTGAGAACCATCTGTGATAGTTGCCTATCACAGCAACTATCACAGATGGTTTTTAGCTGAAACCGTCTGTGATGACTACTATATTATAGACGGTTTGTGGTGAAACCATCTATGATGACTTTTCTCTATAAAGCCTCCAAGCGATGGTCGCTTGTGCCTTTAAAACCGCATCATATAGACACACACACACACACACACACACACACACACACACACACACACACACACATATATATATATATATATATATATATATATATATATATATATATATATATATATATATATATATATATTGTTCGTAGTCACTCACCACTTTCGGGGGGTCATCCACGCAGCATGAGGCGGATGAGACAGTAGCCACGGGCAATTTCATCGAGCCCATGCAAGTTTAAGAAGCATAGCTGCTAGGAGAGTGTTAGGACATCCAATTACCTGGATGTCGTCGATAGGTAATTGAACGTCGCTATGTTCAGAAAGTGACGTGGACGCGCAGGTACTCCGACTGGGAAGGGACCTCATCCGACCGCCCCACTCGAGGCGGTCGACATGGCGGACGTTGAGGTCGCAATCACGGGAAATGTTCGTTTTGTTAAAATATGTGGTGCCCAATGCTTTGTAACATCACTTTTGACGAGGATATAACAATCCTCATTTTATTATATATCTATAATTCATATTATGGATAATAATGACGGCATATAACTCTTGAGTATACCCCTTAATAGCCATAAGGGAGAAGCTCGAGGTCGTAAGTTTTTCTACGATCACCTAGTAGTCGTAAGTCCTCTTACGACTACCCTATAGTCGTAAGTCCTTCTACGACTATCCTATGATTGTAAGTTCTTCTACGATCAGTCTGTGGTCATAAGATCTTCTACGACCACCACCTGGTTGTAAGCTCTTCTACGACCAGTCCCTAATCGACAGGGCTTACAGACATGTGGGCCTAGTCGATCAGGGAATTTTCCACACCATATTCAAAATATGGGTAGTAAATTACGTGGTTATTCTCTGAGATAATTGCACGATTTTAACTCCTTTGTTATGGTGATAACTGTCTGGCAGCGTAGGAACGTTACTACTCCCATAATAACCTCCAGTAATGGCTCAATAATCTGAGATATTAAGGCAATCTTTACACTGGAGGCGCAACGGTACACCTTGAGGACTGTATAAAAGGCAAAATCATCGGGACAATCGGGGTGATCCGAAGATCATTAGAAGCACAATACTCTAGTCTTTGGCTCTATCTTGTAATTCAGCATACTCAATACATACACACAGCAGTAGGGTTGTTATTCTCCCAGGAGAAGGCCCAAACCTGTATAAAAATCCCCGTGTCTCCATCTTTGTGTGATTTTGAGCCTAGAGGAACCCCCGAATCAAACAATCTTTACGTAAGTTCGGTCCTAAAACACTGACAGTTGGCGCCGACCATGGGAATCTTCGAGTCATCAGCTTTCCTTTGTCTTTCCAATTCTCATGCTCTCATGGCAGGAGAGTGGAACGAGGAGAACTGGTTCGACTTGGCCGATTATGCAGATATCGACATGGATGTCGGTTTCGACTACGAGCCGAGTGATGCATCATCCGATAGTGATGTCGCCCTCGGAGATCTTTCTCCAGGAGACTTTACCACAGACGGAGTTGACGAGGGATCCTTATCCCCCACAATGATACGTCCAGATGGAGAACTAGCTTCCTCAGAGTGCAAGGATCAATCCGACCACAACGAGGGCTGTCCCAAGGCAGACTCAGGGCACAGCTAGGGTTCCCTCTCCAAATGTTCAAGTCCACCTGACACAGTCCGACCTGGCGCAACAACTCCTGGAAGTCATAATTCCGGATCTTCATCAGCACTTGGTGATTCTCTCCCTTCGGTTAGCCCAGCCAAGGATGCATTCGAACATGCTCTTCCTGCGAGTTCGACCATCCCAACGCAGGGCTCACTTGCAAACGGAGACGGCTATAACCCAGAATTCCCCTTCCTGGAGGGGTTTGCTCCAAGTCGCCAGATGGTGTCATTCGACAATTCCTCAAGCGAGGAGGCCTCTAGCGCAAGTGGAGATCATCAATGGGAGGTTTTCGCCTGCCCTCAGGTAGCAATAACTCTCCTAGAGACAGGGATGAGAACGCTCCCCGAAGATCACACCCTACGATCGCTCGTAGCGATGACAAGGACACCTCCAGCAATGAAAAGAGTCAATACTCTGATAAGCGTGCGGGAAATTCTCGTGATCATCGCACTTCACTAAGGCAAGCTCAAGGATCAGGTATGGATGATTTTGAAACAATCCAACGGAAATGAGTTGCGGTTCAGAGAAAATTGCCTGGGCACACTCAATACCAGTCGAAAGAAGCTCAGGAACTTCAGCATATCAACGATCTACTCGAGAACCCATCTCGAGAACTTGCCCGAGCACCTGGCTACGACCTCTTCGCTGAAGAGATCGCACGAAGGCTGTGGAGCATGATGAGCAAACTCGAACGACCCCGCCGACATCATGCTGGAAGTCGTGGCAGTACAACTCCATCAGCTTTCAATCGTTCGAATAACTCACCGCATGGGGGTCGCCACAAGTTGCATCGTTCCCCAAACCGGAAAAGAGTTCCTCGAACACTTGACGATCATAAAGCTCCTAGGAGAGGTGATCATTCACCACTCCGACCGAGAGGTCTGCAACAACAAATAGAGTACAAGGAGTATTACCCTCGTAGGATTGAGACTTACCATAAGTCAGATTCACCTGTTGCTGGGTATCATCGAGTACGATCACCTGGCGACGTCAACCCCTCTTTTTTACAAAGGAGGCGTTACGCGCAATTACCGGATGTCAGGCATTCTCGCCTGACCTCTGAGCAGTTCACTGGCCGTCGCGGTTTCGACCAGGGAACATGGAGAAATTTGATGGGTCTCAAAATCCCATCGAATTCCTTCAGATTTAAACGACCGATGTCTGAGCAGTAGGAGGAGGAGAACGAGTTATGGCAAATTACCTTCTGACTGTGCTCGAAGGGTCTGCTCGATCGTGGTTGTTAAACCAACCAGTCGAGTTGATCTACTCGTGGCAACATCTCTGTGATCTATTGCTGGTCAATTTCCAAGGCACCTACTATCGCCCCGGAAAGGAGGATGACCTACACAAGATGCGACAAAATGACCACGAAACACTACGCCAATTCATCAGGCGTTTCAGTCAGGTTCGCAATTCAATTCCTGAGGTTTCTGACTCATTTGTTATCAGAGCCTTCAAGCAGGGAGTCTGCAGCAGAAGGATCACGGAGGACATCGTTTTGAACCCTCCTACTACTGTCACCGAACTCTAAGAGATGGTTGATCGGTACGCTACTGCTGATGAAGCAGTCGAGTGGACCAAAATCATCGATCGAGATGACCAGCACCCCCAGGAGACTGGCGAAGGTGACAAGAAGAAGGATAAGAAGGCCAAGAAATCTAAGAACAAGGCAAATGGCCAAAAGCCTCAAGCCAATGGTTCTAAGGAGGTCCTGGCCGTAAGCGACAAGAGCCACGAACTGCCAAACAACACCCCGATCGAGGCAAAGGTAAGCGCCCCGAACGAAAGACCGATAAGTCTAGGTGGTGTCCTTTCCATAAAAAGAAAGGACATGACCTTCGCAATTGCCGAGTTTTCCAACGAAAGCTCGAGGACTACTACAACGGCAAAGGACCACTTCCTACTCTCGAGGAGGTAGGGCAAGCTAGTGGTCGTACACAGTCGGACGACAACGAGGACATGCCGTTCCAAGATCCCGAGCACACCATCGAGCACATCTTTGGAGGATCATTTGCACACGAGTCAAAACGACAGCTTAAGGTAGTCGAAAGCGAGGTAAACTCTATTGACCCTCCTCTTGTCAATAAGTTCCCGGAGTGGTCAGAAATCACCATCTCCTTCGAAAAGGTTGACTGCCCGATCCCTTCGACTCGACCAGGTCGATTTCCGATCATGGTCAAACCCATCATCAATAACTGTCGAGTAAATTGAGTGTTGATTGATGGTGGTAGTTCGTTGAACATTTTGTTTACGAACACCCTTGTAAGACCCAGGATTAACACTCCCGAATCCTCTGTGCATTTCTGAACTAGTCCCATGATCAGTAGCTAGTTCACACAGTAAACAAATATGGTAACAAAATCATATCACAACTTTATTAATAAATAACAACAGAGTTGATTACAAAGGAGGCTTACATGCCAACAATAAAATAAACACAATGAAGCAAAGGGTAGTAGTAGACCCAACGATTCGCCACAGTAATCGATCGGGAAGCGGCCTAGTCATCGTGATCCACACCGTAGCAAAGTCCTTCTCATCTCAAATTATTTGCATTAAGCAAGAATGAGCACAACTACCGTGCTCGCAAGTTACACCCATCAAGTAATGTAATGACATGCATATATGGATATCACAAAGGAAAACTTAATATGGTTGAATTTGCATAAAACAAAGATTTTCGTAAATACTTGTACTAAGTTCCAAAGCAGTTATTCTATAACTAAAATTCATTTTATAAATCAATTTTATAGTCGATAACATTCACACATGAATGGTGAAGGATACCCTCCTATCATAAGGCTTCCTTGATTCCCATTTGCATAATCCATTTGATGAAGTCTTTTCAAATCAAAACCAAAGTCTAACTTTGAGTGGCTTTGCTAGCATGTCCATGATCATGACGCTGCTATTCAATAGTTTTTACACTCTGCAGAGGTTGTACACTTTACCCACATGACACGAATTCTCTAGTTTGCTTGGCATCCGTCGATACCACCGCCACTACCTTAGGTAAGCGCCTAGAGCACATGTCAAGGCCTTTACAATGCGCTGCTTCCACCGCATTTCCTCGCTAAGGTTTCGCCCCTTTGGAATAGAAATCAGTAGAGTTCCTAGCCCCTCTTGCGCCAAAGGGAACAATAGTCATGAAAGACTTTGTCAAAAGAAATGGCCATGAAAGACCGCCCACGCATAAACAGATCAACCGCGATGGAACTTTACAAATTAATTAGCTGTGTCCTCGCCCCATTCTCGAGGACATGTGGTTGTACGGTGAGGCATAACCCATTATAGGCATAGCAAAGGAACGCCAGAGGTCGGTCCTCAATTGACTTGGGCGACTTTCCACAAAACCCATGGGCCTCGATCATGGAAATGACTTGATCCGTGCATTAACATGCACCATCCAAACAACCATTTCGCCCAAGTACAAACCATAATTTTATTTTATTTTTCTCAAATTCATTTACGACAAAACTTCCATGACAAACCAATGCCATAGATTCTTAAACAATATTTGATTTTTGGCTGAAAGTTTCCCAAATCAAACATTTTTGGGTCTAAGCATTGCTAAGCATAATCTTTCTCAAAATGTTCTAGTTCATACTATTGTATCAACTAGATTTTATCTAGGGTGAAGGTTAAATGTCCAAGACTTGTCAAGAACGAGATCAAGATGTAAACCATCAAGATTGTGATAATCCAACCTTCAACAATCCAATATCCATTAGTCCAATCTACACCATATAGGTCTAATTCTATGATCCAACATCAATTGATCCAAATATTTAACTATACTCTAATTTTATAATCCGATATCTATCAATCCATTATTCCTTAATAAACTATTTCTACTAATTCAACATCAATCTAATGACTAAGTAATTCTATAATCAAATCTTTAGATAATCGATATCCAATAGCAATCTATTTCTAGAATCGATATCAATAATTCAGATCGACTATAGTGTTTATCTATCATCCATTTTTCTAATAATCCCACATCAACAATTATTTATTTCTAAAATCCGGTATCCAATAATCATTTATTTCTACAATACAACCATAATGATCACGTATTTCTAATAATCCAACATCATTCAATCCAATATCCAATAATCCAATAATAATCTATGTCTATGATTGACATCTAATCTCCAACAATCATATAACTCTAATGATACCACAATCCGATCCTTAATAATAATCTATTTCCATAATCCAATACCAATAATTACCTATTTCTTTAATTCAACATCCATTATCCATTAACAATTTTCCTCTATCTTCACACATCCATTCACAATATTCTTTTATTATCCAAACTCCAAAATATATTGCATTCGATAATAGTCTTCATACCACCTCTTGACAATAATTGGACATACAAAGGCATTGGGAATAACTATAAAGCTTAAAACAGAATTTAAATTACTTGAATATAAATACGCATGCAATAATAATTTAAAACAGAATTTAAATAATTTTAAATACTGGTGCAAATATGGTCAAGAATGTAACTTGCCTTGCTTAATTAGACGATATTCTCAAACGGTGTTGAAATCCGATCGTCCAAGTCGTTAAATCTATACGCCAGAAACGATCCGAATTCAAATAATATTCAAATAAAATCCAAATAAAATCCAAAAATTATAACATAAATACTGCTAGGAAGGTATCGATTTTATATGAATTTAGAAAGTTGAATCGACGCAATCGGGTTCGTATGAGGAGAACGAAATTCGGAAGGTTGAATGTTACATGAAATAATAAAATTCCGAAAATTGTACTATTAATCGGACATTATGATTTCGGATAACTGAGAACAAAGAAGAAGTTTTATGGCCAAGGAGAGAAAGTATGATGTTGCACGTGTTGAGGCGAACTCAATGGTGTTGACGGCTTAGCGAGAGGTCTTCGATGGCGGCGTAGTCCGACAGAGAAAACCTTCGCGGACGGCGACGGTCGTCGGCATTAAGGGCAAACGGAGAGAAGAAGCGAGTGAGGTTGGCGGCGATTTGAAGAGAGAACCTGGGGAACACAACGCCACCTTGGTTGGGAAAGCGCCGCCGTCGGCATGGCGGCACGACGCATAAAATGGACCAAATAATTAACGGAAATTAAATAAAATCTAAAAATTATGAAATAAATACTAAAAATAGTAGATGAATTTAGATGAATTTAGGTGAAAAAAATCAGCGGATTTGGAGCTTGCATGTGAGAGAACGAATTTTGGAAGGAAATAACATGTGTATGTACAAATGCAACACGTGACTAGTAAGTTGACACTGTTCATCTTCAAGCTACTAAGCGAAAGCAAAATATGGCGGCGGCTTGGACATGGCGCTGTTGGTACTCCGGCGATGGCGCCGGCGAGGGGAGGAGAGCACCGCGTAGAGGACGACGATGCGAAACCATGGATGGAGACGATGTGGCCGGAGCTAGCTCGACGGCGACGCAATTCGCAAAATAAGAAGCTTCGGTTTATGGTTTAGATGGCGACATTGCCGATTTAACGGAGACATTCCGATGGCCAGCGAGGGTGCGATGGAGAGAGGGCATGATGGGGATGCGGTGCTCACCTTGGTTGTGGAGAACGTGCACGGATGGTCGGAGGCGAGGACGACGACGTCGGCGCCAAGGCGTGGGCTCACGGTGGCGGCGGTGCTCGGCGATGCTTCCGGCGGGCGAGGAAGCACGGCGAGACCACGCCGAGGCGGCTAGTGGTGTGGTCGATGGTGCCGGGGCTCCACCGTGAGAGAGTGCTAGAGGCGCGGAAGGGAGCTCGATCGGCGACGAAAAAATTTTCGATTGCGGAGAGGAGAAAGGAAGAGAGGAGCTAAGATTTTCGGGATGAATGAGTGAAGCATTGCGCACCCGGTGCTTCCTTTTATAGGGGGAGGAGGCCGAGAGGGAGATCGAAGGGCGCCTGCCCGAGTGCACTTGAAGAACGAAGATGAAAAGGCTTAATTAATCGCGTGTAGTGGATGAAACGTGCAATTGAAGATGTTTGCGATGTGCGTGGCGTTAATGCGGACGTTTACCTCGACGGATTTCAATTTAATACATTGAGTGGGAGAAAGAGGAGAAAGAATGGCCGGTGCCATTAATGGAGCTTGGAGCTTCCATGGCTCGGTGGGGAGGGAAGGAGGGAGAAGAGAGGCGCTGGTGGTGATGGCTTGGCCGAGAGGGCGGCATGCAAGGCCATGCAATGGCTCGAGCCAAGCGACCAAGTGGGTGGCGCTGCCATTTATTTGATGCATGGTTGAAATCGTAACCGAGAAGACAACTCTCGGGAAGAAGAAGCTAGATAGGAGATAGAAGAATGGAAAGATTAAATAAATAGATGGAAATCATTTATTCAATTGAAACCAAATGGAATATTGGTAGCGTGTACTTGTTTGCATGGAGTTAAGTGTGCAGTCACGGGAGCAAAAATTTATGGGTGACCCGCCGGGAAATAAAATATTTTTTTTTTTTAATTTTCGAAATTAATTCAGATTTAAGTAATAATTCACATAGCTTTTAGAACATAGCAAAATAGAGTTCAAAAATTCTAGAAAAATTCTCAAAAATTCCTAGAATTATTTTGAACCTAATAAAAATAATTCTAACTAAAAGTTGGCTTTTATCTTTGCACATAATTTATTTTGGCATTAAAATAATTAGAGAAAAGCTTTTAAAATTCCGTAAAATTCATAAATTAGTTAAAATTTTATTTTTCAACCTTAACTCAAATAAACTTCAAAAACTTTAATAGATTTTATTTTTGACTTTAAAACTTCAAAAATAAAGAAATCAAACTCTTTCAAATTTCGAAAGTCCAATAAAATAATAATTTTATTAATTTTAATTTGGTAACAGAACTTTGGGTCATATAACCTCGACGGAATGCAAGTCCCTAGAACCAAGGTAAGACCGGTAAGATATTCATTCCATGGTTTTATACTGGAGTCTTCGGCCAAACCCATTGGTCAAGTTTCTCTTCCTTTAATATTTGGTTCACCAAGTAATTTCAGGACGGAGAAGATCACCGAGAAGAAAAAAGGGCGACCTTCACCAAGCACTCGAAGCCTAAAAGTCACGCCCAAGCTGAACGACCAAGTCAAAGAGGTTCCCCTGGATCAGGAGGAGCCCTCGAAGACTGTTCGCGTCGGGGATACTTCCGACCCTAAGTAGGAAGACGCCCTCATCACTTTCCTCTGAGCAAACGCAGATGTCTTCGCGTGGCAAGTATCCGACATGCCCGGAGTCCCCAGGGAAGTGATCGAGCACATGCTAGCTCTACGGCCTGACAAAGTACCCGTAAAACAAAAATTACGGAGATTTTCCCCTGATCGACGAGATGCTATAAGGTCTGAATTGGACAAGCTACTTAAAGCAGGCTTTATAAGAGAAGTTGACTACCCAGAGTGGTTGGCCAACCCTATAATGGTTAGGAAGTCTAACGGCAAGTGACGAATGTGCGTAGACTTCACTAATCTTAATAAAGCTTGTCCAAAAGATGATTTCCTTTTACCTTGTATCGATTAGTTGGTTGACTCTACTGCTGGTTGCGAAACATTAAGTTTTCTAGATGCATATTCTGGCTACCATCAGATTAATATGTGTCTAGAAAATGAAGAGAAGATCGCATTTATTACTCCATTTGGTATATTTTGCTATGTCAAAATGCCATCTGGTCTAAAAATGCTGGCGCTTCTTTTCAACGTTTGATGCAATCGACTTTTTCACCTCAGCTAGGCCGAAATTTGGAAGCCTATATTGACGATCTAGTCGTAAAAAGCATCAAACGGCTTGATCATGTTTCAGACTTGCAGGAGACATTCGACAACCTCATAAAACACCACTTGAAACTCAATCCTGAGAAGTGTGTGTTTGGAGTCTCTTCGGGAAAATTGCTTGGATTCCTGGTCTCTGTACGAGGGATCGAAGCAAATCCCGAAAAGATAAAAGCCATTGTTCAAATGCGGCTTTAAGTCCAAAAGCACACAGGGTGCATGGCGGCTTTAAGTCGTTTCATAGCACGTCTGGGAGAAAAATGACTACCTTTCTTCAAACTTCTAAAGAAGCACGAGGGTTTCGAGTGGTCAGAAGAGGCAAATGCTGCCTTCGAGGATGTCAAGAGATATCTTCACGAGTGTTCTGCTCGGTTTCCCGAAACCGTAAGAGGCACTCTTAATTTATCTAGTCGCCACGCCACGGATAGTGAGCCAAGATTAGTCGAGAATGTGAAAACGCTCAACGACCGATTATTACTACGTAAGTGAAGTTTTGCACGGACCTAAGGAGCGTTACCTTCAGGTCCAAAAGCTTCACTATGCCCTCCTCATGTCTTCGAGGCTACGGCATTATTTTCAGGCGTACAAGATAATTGTGTCGTCTGAGTTTTCCTTGGGAGTGATCCTCCAGAATAGGGAAGCAGCGGGACGCATGTCTAAATGGTCAGTAGAACTTGGGGAGTTCGACCTCCATTTCGTGTCTCGAATGGCCATTAAATCCCAGATCTTTGTAGACTTTGTCGCCGAATGGACATATCCTGAACCTGTCCAGGATCCCCAGTATGATACCCACGACCAGTGGATGATGTACTTTGACGGGTCACTTACTTTAAGTGGCTCGGGAGCTGGGGTTGTCCTGGAATCTCCTAACGGAGAGACCTTAAAGTATGCCATACAGTTAAACTTTCAGGCCACTAACAACGTGGCAGAATACAAAGGTTTACTAGCCGGATACGAGCTACGAAAACGCTCGTGATTCGACGACTACTCGTGAGAGGAGACTCTCAACTAGTCGTGAATCAGGTCGGAAAAGAGTACCAGTGCTCTAACCCGACCATGTCTCAGTACTTATTGGAGGTTCGAAAGCTTGAAAAGCATTTTTTCGGTTTTGAGGTACAATTCATCCCTTGAAAGGATAATTTCCTCGCGGACCAACTTGCTTGGATAGCTTCTTCCCGATCACAAGTACCAAAGGGAGTCTTCTTGGAGCAATTCCAGAAGCCATCTCTAGTGGACACACCAGAGATATCTCCTATTGAGACAGTCTCTCTAGAATACGAGGATACTTGGATGAATCCCATCTACAAGTATCTTCAGACGAGTTCCGTACCCGATGACGATCTCGAAGAAGATCGTTTATCTCGAAAGGCCAAAATGTATACTTTGGTCGAAGGAGTCCTCTATAAACGAGGTACTCAAGGGGTACTCATGCGATGCATACCGCAGAGAGAAGAACTAAACCTCCTTCACGACATTCACGGGGGCATCTGCGGAACTCATGCTTCCTACAGAACGATGGTCGAAAAAGCCTTTCGACAAAGATTTTACTGGCCAACAGCCCTCTACGATGCCAAAGAGTTGGTTAAGAAATGTGTATAATATCAGTTTCATAGCAGGCAAATACACCAACCGGCTCAGGCATTACAAACAATTCCCCTATCTTGGTCTTTTGCAACCTGGGGTCTCGATATCCTAGGACCATTCCCAAGGGCTCCAGGGGGCTTTGAGTTCCTTTTTTGTGGCTATTGATACATTCACAAAATGGATCCAAGCCGGACCTGTGATTGGGATAACAACGGAAGCCGCAAAATGGTTCATGATGAGAAGCGTGATTACTCGATTTGGAGTCCCAAGTCGAATAATCACAGATAATGGTAAACAATTTTCGAGCGCAAAATTTCAGGAATTTTGCGACGAGTTGGGTACTAAGCTCTGTTACGCCTCTGTCGCCCATCCCCAAAGCAATGGGGCAGTCGAACGAGCGAATGGCCAAATAATACAGGGAATAAAAACTCGAGTCTTCGACCAGCTTGTTAAGCGCTCGGGGGTTTGGGTACAAGAATTACCCTCAGTATTATGGGCAGTTCGCACGACCGCTAGTCGGGCCATAGGCGAAACACCTGTTTTTCTAGTTTTTGGTGCCGAAGCCATGCTTCCACCAGAACTAAAAATCAGGTCAACAAGGGTCGAGAGTTTCAATGACTCAGCCTAAGAACAACTTCGAGCGGATGACATTAACCTGCTCGATGAAAAGAGAAATCAAGCCTTAATCCGCTCAATGATCTCGCCAAGAAGCCTGCGTAGAATACTACAATCGTAAGGTCCAACCTCGCAGACCTTCTCAGAGGTGACTTGGTATTGAGGAAAATTCAATCCCAGTCTAATCGGAACAAACTTTCTCCCAAGTGGGAAGGTCCTTACACAGTGGTCAAAGTTATGCGTCCAGGTTCGGTATGACTAGCAATGGAAGACAGCCGGGTTCTCTCTAATTCTTGGAATATCGACCAGTTACGCAACTTCTACGTGTAAATGGCCAACCATTCAATAAAACATCAGGTTCTTTCTATCTTTATTGTTTTACTTTGAGTAGTGCTTTGACAATTGTTTCCACCATACCCTGGTTGAAGGTCGGTCTTCGACAAGTTCCTAGTTGTGAGCTTTTCCACGACAATACACTGGTCGTAATACATCCTACAACTAGTAGCCAGTTCATCTTTACACTGGTCAAAAGGATGGTAACATCACCTAGTCGAAGCCTTTTCTCTCTGCACGTGGTCCCGCCCACTAGAAGGAACTTCCTAGAGTCGACTCGTTCCTTTCTTTTTGCTACCAACACAAAGAGCTTGGGTTCAAAACACGGTCGAAATAATGTCAAGCCAACTCTTAGTACCTTAGTTTATTTCTTTATTCCTCTTTTTGAAAAATAAATTAAGCCGAGTATACTTTTTAAATTTGCTCGACTACTTTCGGTAAACTCGGTTTGTTTTAACTGGCCGGAGGAAGTTGCAACACCTAATCGAAGACTTTCCTCTCTACACGTGGTCCTGCCCACTAGAAGGAACTTCCTAGCGTCGTCCTGTTTCTAACTCTTGCTACCAGAGCGAACCTACTGAGTGCATTGAAATAAGTAGAACAATTTTTTTAAAGGAACTCCAGACGTTTATCTAACTCAAGTTGACCGTTCTTAATTTGATTATTCTGGTCGGAGATGGTAACATCACCTAGTCGAAGCCTTTCCTGTCTGCACGTGGTCCTGCCCACTAGAAGGAACTTCCTAGTGTCAACTCGTTCATACTCTTTCGACCAGTGCATGATAATCGTGATCGAAAAACTACAAGTTAGCTAAACCACTCTCTTTTAGAAAAACCCATTTAAACACTATTTACTCGGTTTATCTAAATAAACCAAGCAAATAGTCGAGGGTTAGGATAAAGTTATTAACTTGACTTCAATTCTTAGTCTTGCTCTTTTTTCCCTTTATTATTTTATGAGTTACTAGCTACTCGACAAGATGATTTTCAGGAAAAAGGAAGGGATATATATATATATATATATCAACATCAACAAAAACTTGTCTTTACAGGACTCAGGACTCTGGTACAAACTGCTCTGGCGAAGGAGATCTTATTTGCACATATCCTCCGTGGATCGCCTCGATCGGTGCATTGTTATCATTAATCGCTTCGCCTCGCCTCGTAGGCATTTAAGTCGTCTATGACAGGTTACAGATTAAGGTTGGGATCACGGGCTTTAAGTTTTGCCAGGACAAATCTTATTCCCTCTTCGATCACATCCTTTATCGAATCGAATTGGTTAACCTTCAGGGTAGTCACCAACTCTTGCAAAGTTCTGACTTGTTCGCCAATGGCACTTGAGTGGGCAGACAGTGCGTCATCTCGAGGAGTAATCCCCTCAGCATGAAGCCCACCGAGTACATTGTTCAGAAGTGAAACGTTGTCTTGAAGATTAATCTTCAAAGCCTTCATTTCCTCCTGATTGCAAGTCGAAGCCTCGTGGAGTCGTTTTATTTGTACTACTTGTTCTGAAAAGAATGAGACCAGTCAGATAAAATGACCTCAAGAGGAAAACACAACTAATCGCAGGTAAAGATTTGCTTACCAACTAGTTGAGACTCTAACTTCTTGACTTCATTGGTGTGAGCGGTGGTGTCCTTGAGGTAGCGCTGCTCCCACGTCTGGACCTCTTGGTCTTTCTCTGAAAATAAATAAGATTCAGAAAAGGAAAAAAAGGTTGAAGGCGGTCTTAAGTTCAGCACTTATCGCTTAATCGTCCCTGCAACTTTTGGTTTGCAGAGTTTGCCTCCTGAAGCTTCTTTTGGAGGTCTTCAATCTCCTCCTTCAGCCTTTTCGTCTCGGCTTTCTCATATTCGAGAGAATTAGCTAAGGTCTTCTCGTTACTCTTAAACCTACAAAGGGAAATAGTAGATGTCAGCACTAAACAAGCGGTCGTAAGTTCTTCTACGACCAAGATCTAGTCGTAAGTCATTCTACGACAAAACCCTGGTCATAAGTTCTTCTATGACCAGTACCTAGTCGTAAGATCTTCTACGACGAGCCCTGCAAGTACTGTGTGAGTGGTCGAAACATAAAAGACTACGAAAAGCAGTTACTTACCACCTCTCCGCCTACTCGCAGAGTAGCGCTTTATCTTACCGCAGTTGGACAAGTTACCTGTGGTATTCAGCAACAGTGACAATATGTTCCAACAAATTCTGCATAAAGAAAGGCAGTAAGAAGCGTGAAAAGGCATATATGTAAATACTAAACTTCAGGTACTTACATTTATGGCAGCCCGAGCAAAAGAAGATACCACCCTCGTGGGGTTCCTCAGTTCATCAATCTCATCGACTCGGTTCCACCATACCCTTTCGAGACGCTCGTCATCGAAAACGTCCCCTCTGTTGGGAATGTCCTTAGGGTGAGGAACGCAATCACAAGATCTGAACGCGCGGGAGCCCACAACGGTGGCTGGAGCGAAGAACCCAAAGGAGTGATCGAAGAGCTCGAACTCTTTTTCTCCTTCGGAGGTAGCGGTATCAGCATCTTGGCCTTGGAAACCAGGAAGATCATCCGTAGCAACTTCCTTTCCAGCACGGTGACAGGATATTTCACCTCCATGGCCGGATGTCTCCGCCGCCACCATCTTCACCCCTGGTCCTACGACTGGCCCACTAGTCGTAGCCACTTCAGCACTAACAACACCTTCCGCCACTCGAACGGTGGACGATCCTTCGACCACCGCCACTACTGTTCCTTCGCCTGCCAGGGAAATAGCAGTGGGTTCCTTAACAGGAACGTCCTCAAGGGTGACAGGTGCCGAGCTAAGATCGTAAAAAGGAAAGCACAATTAGGTAGTAAAAAGTAAAAGGTAAATGCTATTATTACACTTTTGTCTCTTTTACATACCTCCTAGTGGCAGACTTGATCTTGAGTTTAGAAAAGACCCTCCCTAAGGAAGGTTTCTTCGACTTTTTCTCAACCATGTTTGGTCGAGATTCAAGTTAAGGAACAGTCACGACCACGTCTAGTCGTGGGTCTTGATGGAGCACCATCGCTCCTCGACGGTCGGAACCTGTCTCGACCACCTTAAGGACATCGTTACCCTCGACCACAGGTACTGCTGGCGCAACAGTTTCCTTCACAAAAGACATAAAACTCTTCTAGTTCTCCTTTTCTAGTCGCTTGACAAAGCCACAGGAAGCAGAAACTACGAAAGTCTTATTGTTGTGATAGAAGGGTACCTTAGTCTTGGGAGCTTTACGCTTGAGAGGTTCAACCGCTCCGGCCGCAGTCTCTACTGCAACAGCCAGATTCGTAGCAAATTTTGCGAATGGTCTAGTTGGATCAAAAGAACTCGAGCTTGAGCCTCCCTTGTTGGTGGCTTTAACGAGCCGACGTCTCTTGGCGTGGGGAGAAACAAGCTGCTCTACTATAGCTGCACCGACGACCATCAGTTCGACCTCTTCGTTGTCCTGACGATTCTCCATGCCTACTTTCTATAGAAATCAGAAAGAGAGATGTTATAAAGTAGTCGTAAGTTCTTCTACGACCATCATCATGTCGTAAGCTTTTCTACGACAACCCCCTGGTCGTAAATTTTTCTACGACCAGAACCTGATCGTAAGCCTTCCTACGATCAGTACCCAGTCATAAGTTCTTCTATGACTACAAAGTCCTAAAGATGAAATCAACTCTCGATTGCCTTTAGGCATTCCACCTTGTCCTCTGGGGATAGGTCAGTCAAGATTGGAAGCGCCACCACATGGGCTTGGGGCTTCTCCCAGATGAGTTTGACCCGAGCATCAATCTCCTTTTGTGAGAGGTCTGCAGGGATAAGAGAACCTTTAATAAGCCAATTTCGAAAATAACAGAAAGAAAGCTAAGCTTGAAGTTTACTTACCCTCCTCGTAGTCCCTGGTCGGGTCTTTCGACCCAGAGTACCTCCACATTAGATAAGCCCTCTTCTTCAGAGGGATGATGCGGCGCGTGATGAAATCCTTCACCACGTGCCATCCAGTGAGCCCCTCTTCCTTCAAGTCTGCAATAGCTCGAATGAAGGGGGTGATCCGACCGAGATCCTTAGGAGTCACATCCCAGGAAGAAACCTTCTCGGCCGACTTCTCGGCGAAGGAGAGGCTGTCCTCATTGGTTATCTCCCAATAGAACCATCTCTTCTTCCACCCCGACCACGACGAACAGGTAAACATCTGAATATACTCCTTCAACTTCCCGTCGTGGAGCTTCAGACTGCAGCTACCAGCAATTTCGACTAGTCGAGTCATTCCGTAGTAATACCGGAACAACTCCAAATCAGCCGAAATCCCCAAGTAGGCCTCACACAGGTACACGAACACCCCCAACATTGTGATAGAATTGGGAATGAGATTTGCCAACTCCACCTAGAAGTATTCGAGTACCAATGTGAGGAAAGGATGAGCGGGCAATCGAAGACCACACTCACAAAATGCCTGAAAAACGGGGATTTGCCCAATCTCCCCCGACGGCCAATGCTACCCAGTGGTCTCAATCCACTTCACAAATTCCTCCTTCAGGATCTTCTCGGAGTCGACCAAAGCTCTTATTTTGGCCACATCCATCTCCGATTCGACCCACTGGGAAGCGGCTTCGGCCATTTCTCCTGAAAGCTGAAGGTTTGGATTTGGAAAGATTGGGGAAGAAGGCTCGATTTGGTCCACGACGGAGAACTCGAAAGCTTGAACAGCGAGAGTAATTTAGGGGAAGGTAAAAGACCTTATCCTCACCCGCGATGAATATTTATAACCGCACGCCTGAAGTTAAAAAAACATGGCTACCCAACGGTTGCCACCGCTTCGGAAACCGCTCCAACAGACAAAAATAAGGGAGTCGATTGGGATTCTTAAATTTGTCTGCTCGAGGAAATCAGGTCAATCTTTACACCTCAAGCAAAATTACCTTCTTGACCAAGTCTTTTTTCTGGTCAAATACAACAGCGAATGGAAAGTTTTTACTTCCAACCATGATACTGCGACCACTCGGTGCTCGAAAGATTTCCTTACAACCACCTTATAAGTTGCAAGATTACTTCACAACTTTCTTGACCAAGTAAAATTCTGGTCAAATGAAACACTAGTCGAAGAGTCTTTCCTTCGACCATCTTTCTACGACCATCTATTGATCGTAAGACCATCTACTGCTCCTTCTCCAAGTAAGATATTTTCACTTAAGCTGGGGGGCTAGATGATGAGGATATAACAATCCTCATTTTATTATATATCTATAATTCATATTATGGATAATAATGACGTCATATAACTCTTGAGTATACCCCTTAATAGCCATAAGGGAGAAGCTAGAGGTCGTAAGTTCCTCTACGACCACCTAGTAGTCGTAAGTCCTCTTACGACTACCCTATAGTCGTAAGTCCTTCTACAACTATCCCATGATCGTAAGTTCTTCTACGATCAGTCTGTGGTCATAAGATCTTCTACGACCACCACCTAGTTGTAAGCTCTTCTACGACCAGTCCCTAATCGATAGAGCTTACAAACATGTGGGCCTAGTCGATCAGGGAATCTTTCGCACCATATTCAAAATATGGGCAGTAAATTATGCGGTTATTCTCTAAGATAATGGCACGATTTTAACTCCTTTGTTATGGTGATAACTGTCTGGTAGCGTGGGAACGTTACTACTCCCATAATAACCTCCAGTAATGGCTCAATAATCTGAGATATTAAGGCAGTCTTTACACTGGAGGCGCAACGGTACACCTTGAGGACTGTATAAAAGGCAGAATCATCGAGACAATCGGGGTGATTCGAAGATCATTAGAAGCACAGTACTCTAGTCTTTGGCTCCATCTTGTAATTCAGCATACTCAATACATACACATAGGAGTATGGTTGTTATTCTCCTAGGAGAAGGCCCAAACCTGTATAAAAATCCCCGTGTCTCCATCTCTGTGTGATTTTGAGCCTAGAGGAACCCCCGAATCAAACAATCTTTACATAAGTTCGGTCCTAAAACACCGACAACTTTGATTTGTCGACAAAATATATGAGGACGTTGCGCTGAATGGTCTGTAATATCAGTGCGATTTGTCGATAAAATATGTGAGGACGTTGCGCTGAATGTTCTGTAATATCATTGTGATTTGTCGACAAAAAATGTGATGATGTTGTGCTGAATGTTTTATAATGTCATTGTGATTTGCCCACAAAATATGTGGTCGAAAATAGATAGTAAAAAAAATGCAGAGGTTCATGTCACCAGTTGAAATAGCGACAGGGTACTGTCGCCAGTTGGAGTGGCGATAGGGTCTTGTCGCCATTGCCTAGGCTACTGGTGATAGGGACCTCTCTGCTCTGTTCTGGCCTATTGTTGCCATTGGCTAGGATTTCAAATGGCGACATGAGTCTAGTTTTGTAATTTTTTAACTATTTATTTTTGTATTTTTTTCTTCAAAATAATACTATTTCAAAAAAAAATCCTACATTGTATATATCCTCTGAATTTTCTTTGCTTTTGCTTTTAGGGGCCTCGATAACTACTGGAGCGTGAAGCGGGTCACCAAGTACTGCTCAGATGAACCGTACGGATGGTTCCGGCCTCTATCCAAGCTGTAGATGAGCCATTCACGTCATGGCGTCAGGATAGGGTCCGTTTGGATGAGTGTATCAGATGGTTCTAAACCGAATGGTTCGAGAAATAGGTACGTTCATCTGTTTGGTTCGTTGAATCGAACCAATTGGTTCCACACCGACTCGTTCGATTGGTGAGAATATTCGTCGTAGATCTTGTATCGTCTCGTTCGACGAAAATTGCCAAACCACGCGGTTCACCTCTCCTGCCCAGCTGCGTTCACTCTCCCCCGCTGCACTCCTCGCTTCTTCCCCCGCTCACCTCTCCTCCCCCACCGCGCTCCTCCCTTCTCTCCCCCCCCCGCCGCGCTCCTCCCTTTTCCCTCCCGTCCTCATCTCCCAGATCCACGCTGCTTCCCCGAAGCCTCAGGTCCTCAGGCAGCTCCACATCCACCCCTCCCCGCAGGCGGAGACCCACGCCGACCCCGACCACGCCTACCTCCGTTTTCCCTTCCGCCCTCATCTCCCGGATCCGCACCGCCTCCTCGGAGCCTCTTCTCATGCCGCCGCCGCCGCGCTGTCCCTCATGCTCACCATTTGCGCCTGCGCCTGCCTCCGCATCGCCCCCAGAGGTATGGATCTGAAATCTCGAATCTCCCTTGTCGGTATGGCCTGATAATGTTGTAGATCTGGCGCCCTTCTCCACCTCCCTCCTCGTAGGCGACCTCCCCTTCGGGCCACTGCCGAAGTACCCCCAACACGCGTCTCTTTAATCCTCCTCTCCTCCCCCGTCGCCGTCCTCCTCCCTTCTCCGGTGCCGGCACCGTCCAACTCCCTCTCCTCGCCAGCTCCCTCCTCCCGAGCCACCGCCGCCGCCTCCCTCCACCTTCCGAGCCACTGCCACCTCCTCCATCCACCTCCCGAGCCACCGCTGCCTTGCCATTGTTTGGGTATGATATATGGATGAATGGATGATACTAAAGATTGGTAGAATACTAGTGATTTGCATTGCACACTAGAACAATTCATGCATTCAATTGATGTTTGTTTATCAGTTGGGCATTGAGCATCCACTTGTTCATCCAGCTTGTTGTTCAATGTCTTGTATATGACTATCTTGTTTCCTAAATTTGATTATCTTGTCTTGTATCATTTGCTAACCTGATAGCACATAAGACATTCATTTGTACATTGACTAGCTGATGTTTGATTGTTGGATAGTCAACAAAATAGAAAACTGGAATTTTTGTATGTAGTGCATGCTGAATTACAATGTATGGCAATGATTCATGATAGTTTTATCCTGAACCGATTGTGTGAGAACCCGCAAAATTAACCTAAACTAACTAACAGTAATCAGTAATTAGCGATAATTAAAATCCTTTAAATCCAGAGCAAATAGCAATTTCAGAGTTAATATCAAGCGCATAATCGTTGCATCTGGCAACAAAAGGGTTATAAAAACAATTTCTCCAATATCATTATCAACCAAGAGTCAATTACAAAAATAAATCCGTTGCAGGCATAAGTGGATCATTAATACGAACTCAGAAATATTTACACCATTCAATGCAATCAAAGAAAACATTGCATCAATCCTAGTACAAAACAGAAGTAATATATTACAAACCCATTGCTTGTTTCAAAATTAATTATACAACCAATTGCAATACTTATAACAACAAGTAATTAAATCATAATCCACTCCTTGCATTCTTGTAGCATCAGCTATCCTTGCCACCTTGTACCTTGAGCACCAGTCCATAGAGCCATCTCACGATCTATTCCCATCGCTCGTTAGAAAAAAAATTGGAAAGCGGTTAGTAAGTCAAAGCCAAGTGGATAATAGAAAATAGAAAGTAGAAGGTTGGAAGTGGCCGTCAGAATTCTCCGAAGCACACTAGGGTTCCCTGATCAACTCAAGCTAGCCAGCCCCTTGAGCGTCAAGGTACCCAGACTAGCTAGAGTTAACCGGCCCATCCTTGCTTTCGTGGGTTTCATCATCCGGCGTTTAATCTAATCCGACACCCACGTATATTGAATTACTCAGCCACAGAAAATCACAAGCATAGTGATTTCCTAACCACAGACCAAAAAGCCCCCAACGAAAATCTTGCCATGAGAATAAGAGCAAGGGCAAAGTGGTCTTATGTTTGGGCAAGAGGGTGCATAGTCAAAGCCACCTCCATATAAAGACTATCATTCACAAAGCCACACATTGCCTTCCCCCCCCCCCCCCCATTTTCATTCATCAGCCGAGAGCACAAGCCCAAAGCAAGCCAACACACTCCCAAGCTCATCCCAAGCCAAGCAAAGCTAGCACTACACCTTTCATCCTCCCCAACCAGCAGCCACACCCCCATTGCAACCGAAGGCAACCACAAGGGAGGCGAGAAGCCCAGAAGGAAGGAGCCAGGGAGCCAGGGAGAAGGGCGACACCGGCGGCTCACAGCACCGCAAGTGACCAGCGACGGCCATCACGGAGCACCAAAGAAGAGGAGAAGCCAGCTCAGAACCCTCATCATCACAGCTAGCAAGCCAAACACGGCAGGAAGAAGAAGGGAGCACCAGCACAAAGCCGGCACTGCCACCCTCTTTCCCCCATCCTAGAACCAACAAGAGGTAACCTCGGTTGCCTTTGCGATGCACATCATTCACCCATAAAGCATCTCATCATATCATTGAGATAGCTCTCGGTTTGCTTTTCATCACAGAGCAGTATAGGGGAGGGAGTAGAGAAAGGGATTAGGGAGTGGTTTTACCACAAGATATAGCGAGGCAAGACTTTCAAGAGCACCACCATCACCCCCATTAGCAAGCATCATAGCTGCATCCATCTCATCTAGTATCTATGCATTAGCAATGAACTCACATCAGTATAAGTAAATCAACAAAAATAATTAAATCAAAGCAATATTTGAGGGGGAGGTTAGAGGAGAGAGCTGTGCGTAGATCGAGTGTAGGTAGAAGAGCAGTCGGACCAAGGTGCCGTGGTGGGCCGGCCGCTTAGCCGAGTCTTTGGACCAAGAGGACCAGTCGGGTCGAGGCGGCTGCTGCCTCTGCAGCTGCCGATAGGGGAGGAGCAAAGCAAGGCGAGCCGTACTGAGGAGATTAGTAAGGGACACTAGGGAGCCGAGAAGCGGCGTAGAGGAGACCGGGTCGGTGAGGCGCCGATGGAGGCAGGCGAACGAGGAGAGGCGGCGACGGGCAGTCGTGCCAAGCAGGCGGGCGCGCGGCGGCGTGGACGGGCCGAGCACTCGTAGAAGACGAGGGCGGGCGGCACCGGCTGGTGGCGCACATGGCGGCGATCGAGGGAGCAAAGCGGCAGCGGCGGCAGGGGACAGGAGCGGCAAGACATGCGGCAAGTGAGCCGAGGGCCGCGCTGGGGGAGGCGGCGCCGAGAGGCCGTTGCTGAGCCGGGCGACGGGCCGAGCCAGAGGAGCCGAGGTGGCGAACCGGCGACGGCCGGGCGACCTCGGCGCAATGAGGGCCGGCCGTGGAGGTGGGACAGCGCAGAGCGGGCAAGACCGGCGTGGTCGGCGGAGGTGGCGGGCTCGGAGGATCCGGCCGGTCGGCGCCCGGCCGAGAAGACCCAGGCGGCGACGATCGCCGGGCGAGGAAGAGCGCGGGCCAAGGGCTCGAGGAAAAGCCGAGCCGGGAGGTTGAGCCCGGAGGCGGCGGGCATCTGACAGGGCGGTGGCGGCGGGCCGTGGCGCCCCTAGGCCGAATGGATGAGGAGAGAGACAGAGAGATTTGAGAGGAGTGAGGGGTTGAGTTGGGGGAAGAAGGTGGGGTGTGTGTGTGCTGGGTAGTGTTGGTTGTGTGTGTGCGTGTGTGCGTGGGGGTGTTTTGGGTGTGGGGGTAGGAGAGAGAGAGAGAGATTAGGAGTAGATTAGAATTAGAAATTTTGTTAGGAAGGAAGTAAGATCTGTGTAGCTCTTAATTTATTTGTTACAATTATTGTTTATTCCGGTAGCTTTTGTCAATTATTCTTTTGTTAGCTGTTTACTTTCGCGGCTAAATAATTTAACTTGGATATTGCCGAACTTAAAACGAATCTGTTGAATAATTACTAAAATAATTTGAGTTGCCGTTAGTTCTATTAATAATAATAATAAGTCATTTTTTTTGCTTGCGTATCAAACCTGTGCATAGCTGTCGTTTAGTCAGACAAAATGAACTACTTTAATTTTGTTAGTTTAATTAAAGCAACCCCAAACATGTGTAAAGAATTAATTAAATGCAGGCGGACTTAAATAAAATCATTTAGACGTTTCTGTACGATTAAAAGTAATTTTATGTTGTAATTGTGAGTGCGAGTAGTACTTCTTTTATGCGAACCTTGGGTTTTTGAGCATAGCGTGAGTAGACAGTAGAGCGGCTTAGTGGGGAGTGCTAACTCGGTAGAGGACTCGAAAAGCTTTATTTAAATTAAATCTTGCTAACAAATTAGAAGCCACTAACTTATGTATGCATAATATCACTCAAAATTAATTATGTATTTACTTATATTATTATCCGTATACTCGTATTGCTCTGAAGATCGAATCGATACCGAGCAGAGCGGTGATCGGAGTTTTGTACGCACCAACCTTTCCTCCCATACACAAAGGCAAGCGATCCTCTTGACCATAAACATAGTTAATTTAAATGTAAACCGTATATTGCACTATATGTTTATTGCATCAAAATTGTTTTCTCAAAACTTAAATAAATGATTGAGATGAAAATGATTAAGATGATTATGAAAGAAATGTGAATGAGAAAGAAAGAAAGAAATGAGAATGATTATGGTTGGTAAAAGGGGGCCTTGGCAGGGGAACGCGACAACGACGATGATGATGAGGTAAGAGGTGGGCCCCTTTTTACATATGGTTATAATATAAGGACAAACAAAACTCTTGCTTGGTCTGAAGCCGTAAAATTCAGTACCAACCATTTTCCTGTTTCGATGGGCAGAAAATGCTACCTAGTTACGTAATTAAGATTCTCCACAACGGGACACATTGGGGTGTTTGGGCTCGGAAGTGTGCCGGCCCAAGGAGGAGTGTTGAGCACGGACGATGGCCACCTCAACCAACGTTAATGGAACTCGGTGAATGACAAGGTCAGCATCGATGGAAAGTAATGGGTGGAGACTTGATCATGTAACCTGAAAAATGTTCTGTATTCTGGACTCGAACCCGCATCAAAGGAAATGCAGGGGACCCGGCTCATTTAGAGCTCAAAATAACTATGGGTAAAGTGGTACAAGCCTGCGCAGTGCTATATCAAATCATAAATTCATGCCAGTCTCCTGGATTGGAGTCTACGGGAACCACCGGGGGTCTTTCTTCTCTCCGAGTAATAAGTAGTGTTTTCAGTATTAAAATTTGCCACCTAATGTTTTAATAAATTATTTTCAGAATGAGATGACTTAGAAAATGTGATAACAACCAGAGATAGTCATCCAGTGCATTCTTTGCTATTAATGCTTGCTGAGTACATTCGTGTACTCAACCTTGTTAGTATTCTCCTTTGTAGATCCTAGTCCGGCCGGGAGCTATCCTGAGTGGGATGAAGGACTTGCAGGTACTGAGGCAACCACGGGAGGGGAAGGCGTGGACTACGAGGACCAGAGCAAGATGGACGCCATATTTGACTCGTGGGACGAATAGAAGGCCGAGTCTTCAGTGTTGACAAGAAAAGCGGGCGATTCCTTTTATGGCTGTTTAATACTTGTATTAGAACCATAGCCTTGCGTGGCTATTCTTGGAATAAAATGTACGCTTTCTATTTTATTGTTATAGCTGCGTAACCCTAGTAAAGGCTTACTATTCGTTGGAGCAATGTTTTACTGAGCAAACGAATAGTAATCCGTATGCCTAAGTGTGATTACCCTTGGGGTAATCACACGGGGCGTCACAGATTGATTATGGTATTGCTGAATTACAATGGATATGTTCAGATCTGTATGCATCTTGATTTGAGTGTGTATGGTTCATATCCTCAAATTGTAGTCATTAGTGCTAATTATATATGGCACTCATGAATTGTAGATAGACAACAGGAAGCTCAAAAGGAGAAAGATGTTGCATATTGGTTATGCTTGGTTAGCTATCAGTATTTGGTAAAACATCTAGTTAGTGGGTGTTGTTTCTTTCTTTGTACTGTTAATATGTTCACTTCTAATAATACTAGTGATTGATTGGCCTCACTCAATGGTATTGACCTTTATGACTTCCCAGTATTGACCACAGAGAAGTATTCTTACTCTAGGACTTCAAATTTTATTCTTGGATTATTTTATTATCTATAAACCCCCCAATAATGTTTGAGTTCTGGTCATAAAAACTCTATGAGTTGGCAGAGAACTATTTTTTCTCAACTAGACTTAAACCTCTTTATCTATAACCCCCAATCTGCCTATGCCTTTGTTTGTCTCATGCCCTTAGACCGATTGTTTCATCTTCTAACTTTTATCATTGACAATCTGCCTTTGTAGGTTGAGAAGATATGCAAAGTTACAAACAAACCGTGGTTGTTACCTACACGGGACTTATTCAAACTTGCATAGACAATGGTTGCATCGAGCATGTTCTTAAAATAAAATTGAAGTACAAGAGCAGCATAAGAGTGCCAGCCCCAGTTCAATAACAATTTGAGTCTTCTCCATCTCTCTGCTTGTGTGCGCTTTTGTTTGCTTGCCTGCTAGTGTCCATATGTAGTTTGATCATGCACTTTCCCCATTGAACTGCCTCGTTAATTCATTTGGTGTATCTCACTCGAGCTGTTGTTCATCACTATTCAGGAGCAATTGTTGGAAGATATATGGGACTACCTGTGCCATCATGGCCGACTTCATTTTCTGATAACTTGGCACACCAACATGTCATTGCATATTGGACATTGACCTGATACTTGATGAATTGCTTGGGTGACCTGATACTTGATGAATTGCTTGAATGATCTGGACTTGTCATTGCATTTGAAAATGATGAATGATCTGGACTTGTCATTGCATTTGGTTTGTTTGATCTGGACTTGTCATTGCATTTGAAAATGATGAATTGCTTGGATGACCTGATGCTTGATGGATCATATATGAATTGCATATTAGACATCGACCTGATACTTGATGAATTGCTTGGATGACCTGATGCTTGATGGATCATATATGAATTGCATATTGGACATTGACCTGATACTTGATGAATTGCTTAGATGACCTGATACTTGATGAATTGCTTGAATAATTCCTTGATAATTGGTGCATACTTGATTGATATTAGATCAGTAGTTTGTCAGTTTGCTGCTTGGTTTACTTTCAGTATTTAGTTTGATATTGTTTAGCAGTAGTGTTTACTTCTTATTCAGAAGAAGTTTAATCCTTTAAACAATGACTATGAGTTGTATTCCAACTTTAGTTACTTGCATCACTGATGAAACCACTAGAAAATAGAACTTACCGAGTATTGCTGTGAATTGTTACTTCTTTATTTTTTGGGGGTACGTATGAGGGTGGAGGTGCCTAACACTGCCGATGCCGGTCCTAAGCTCGGAAAAAGTGGAGGGGACATGAATTGTCACTTATTGTAATAATTATTTGTTGTAATAAATGTTTATTGTAATAATTGTAGTTAAATATCGTCAAATGTTGTCAATTTTCGTCAAATATAATCAAATATCGTCAAATATCGTCAAATGTCGTCAAATATCGTCAAATGCAGTCAAATACCGTCAAATGTCGTCAAATATTGTCAAAAGTCATCAAATATCGATAAATATGGTTAAATGTTCTCAGTTATCGTCAAATGTCGTTACATATCGTTAAATTTTGTCAATTATCGTCAAATGTCGTTAAATATCGTTAAATTTTGAAAGTTAAAATAATTTTCTTGCCTCAAATTCGGCTTAGCAAAAAATATAACAGTTAATTGTTTGCAAAACTATTTTCAAACTCGAATTTAAATTCAAATCAATTTCTAAACTCAATTCTCACAATTGTAGAAGGTGAACTCACCCCCTCTAGTGAGAGGGTTATCATATCCAACTTCATCCACCAAACCAAACAACATCTTGAACCATCTAGAATCATTCTATACAACCAACCAAACAAAATTATGTATCATCCTATACAACCAACCAATCAGACTGTACCATCCTATACAGGACGATCTCATCTTATCCGTACCATCCCATCCATTCAACCTCATCCCACTAACCAGACGCACCCATAATGGAGCGCATCATTCGGTGAAGACAGGATCAATCCTGTGCACGGACATAACCTTCTGTACAATGCTCTTGCAATAAGCCATTGGATGGCTAAGCTGCTTATGATACTGTGTAATGCATAGTTATTAAAATCGGACCGGATTGGCGACCGAAAAAAAAACCGGAAACTAGTTCGGTCCATTTTCGCTATTGGATTGCCTGTGCAACTAAACCGGTGTATTCGTGGCCCAGGACGTGAATGAAGTGGGAATAATTGTAAAAAGAGTAAAGTCCATTACCGGTCCTTAAACTTTTTATGCTGTGTCATTCCGGTCCATAGACTTTCAAAGTGTGTCATCCCGGTCCCTAAACACTTGTTTGGGTCTCAAACATAGCTCTCTTGCTTAGGCACGATAATGGCACACTTTGAAAGTCTATGGGCCGGATGACACAAAGATAAAAAGTTTAAGGACTAATTGAATCCAAACAGTGTTTAGGGACCGAGATGATACACTTTGAAAGTCTATGGACCGGGATGACACAGTATAAAAAGTTTAAGGACCGGTAATGGACTTTACTCTTGTAAAAATATTGCAGGGAAGGTTGTTCGAACTCAGGACGTGAGGTTTGGGGCATCATAGGCCACCTGAGCAACAATATTTGGCGTACAACTAACAATGAATTGATAGAGCATAGGACCGCCGGTCCGACCGGCGAACCGGTGAACCAGGAACCCAAAACGACATTTATTTTGCTACTTTGTGTCCATCTGCGTTCGTGAATTCGTGAAACGTTCCTGGTGACTGATGAGCCAAGCAGGCCGTGCGAAATCACTTGCAATTCCCTCCCCAAAAAAAAAAAAAAACGGAGAAAGAAATCAGCTGAAAAACTAATGCCGACTCCACCAGAATGACTTGTTTGAACTTTGAACAAAGCAAACGGCAAACCAATATGCCGCCTCCTCGTCCGCCTCTTCAGACCCCGACCCCGATCGCCCTCCTCTACCGCTTCCTCGTCGCGCCCTCCCCGTCGCCGCCTCCGCCGCTCCCCGCACTGCTCCGCCTCCACGCCCTCGCCATCACCTCCGGCCTCTCCCCACGCCCCGACTTCGCCGCCAAGCTCGTCTCGGCCTACTCCTCGTCCGGGCAACCCCGCCTCGCTGCCCTCGCCTTCTCCGCCTCCCCCTGCCCCGACACCTTCCTCTGGAACTCCCTCCTCCGCTCGCACCACTGCGCCTCCGACTTCGCCTCCGCGCTCTCGACCCACCGCCGCATGCGCGCCTCCGGCGCGCTGCCCTCGCGCTTCACCTCGCCCCTCGTCGCTTCCGCCGCCGCCGAGGTGGGCGCCCTCCCCGTCGGAGCTTCCGTGCACGCTTACTGCGTCAGGTTCGGCCTCCTGGCCGGCGATGGTTCCGTCGCGGTCGCCTCGTCGTTGGTCTACATGTACGCAAGGTGCGCCAGCGTTGGCGACGCGCTGAAGGTGTTCGAGGAAATGCCCGAGAGGGACGTGGTCGCGTGGACCGCGGTGGTCTCTGGGTGCGTGCGAAACGGGGAGTGCGGGGAGGGGATGAGCAACTTGGTGCAGATGGTTAGGCTTGCGGGTGATGGCGGGGCGAGGCCAAACTCACGGACGATGGAGAGTGGGTTGGGGGCGTGCGGGGTGCTAGGTGAGCTGCACGCTGGTAGATGCTTGCATGGTTATGTGGTGAAGGCCGGTCTTGGAGATTGCCTGTTGGTAGTTTCGGCTCTTTTCTCTATGTACTCAAAGTGCGATAGCACTGAGGATGCATGCATTTTCTTCCCAGAGTTGCCGGACAAAGACGTTGTTTCCTGGACCAGCTTAATTGGAGCATATTGTAGGAGAGGGCTTGTCGGGGAGGCCATGGAGTTGTTCAAGGAGATGGAGGAGTCAGGTCTGCAGCCAGATGAGGTTCTTGTTAGTTGTGTACTTTCAGGGTTGGGGAACAGTGCTAATGTGTGTAGTGGGAAGGCGTTTCATGCAGTTCTAATGAGGAGAAACTTTGGAGATAGTGTTTTGATTGGCAATGCTTTGATCTCAATGTATGGGAAATCTGAACTGGTGGATAATGCAGCCACAGTTTTTAGAATGTTGCATCAACGAGACACGGAATCATGGAGTTTGATGGTTTTAGCATACTGCAAAGCTGGACTTGATGCCAAATGCTTGGAGTTGTACCGAAAAATGCAGTTCAGGGATAAGGATGAATTTGTGGGTGACACCAACAGCTTAGTTTCCACAATCTCCTCTTGTTTGCGGCTAGGCGAACTACGATTAGGTCAATCAGCACACTGTTATTCAATCAAGCGCTTGCTTGATGAAAATTCATCAGTCGCGAATGCATTAATTAGCATGTATGGAAGGTGTGGGAAATTTGATCTTGCCTGCAAAATATTTGGTGTGGCCAAATTGAGGAGAGATGTTGTCACCTGGAATGCACTAATTGCCAGCTTTTCTCATCTGGGACATTCAAATGATGCCTTGTCACTTTATGATCAGATGCTCACTGAAGGTGTTAAACCCAACTCAGCTACCTTGATTACTGTCATTTCAGCTTGTGCAAATTTGGCTGCATTGGAACGTGGAGAACTGATACATTCTTATGTGAAAGATATGGGGTTGGAATCTGATGTATCAATTAGTACATCACTCGTTGACATGTATACTAAATGTGGGCAACTTGGAATTGCAAGAGGGATTTTTGATTCTATGCTCCAACGGGATGTTGTTACTTGGAATGTAATGATATCAGGCTATGGGATGCATGGCGAAGATAAACAGGCATTAAAATTATTTAGTGAGATGGAGGGGGGAAACATTAAGCCTAACAGTGTCACTTTTCTTGCCATTCTATCTGCTTGCTGCCATGCAGGGCTTGTGGATGAGGGCAGGAATCTTTTCATTAGAATGGGGGAATACTCCCTTGAGCCTAACCTGAAGCATTACGCCTGTATGGTGGATCTCCTAGGGAAATCTAGCCATCTTCAAGAAGCAGAAGATATGATTTTGGCTATGCCAATAGAACCCGATGGTGGGGTATGGGGAGCTTTGCTTAGTGCCTGCAAAATGCATGACAACTTTGAGATGGGGTTAAGGGTGGCGAAGAAGGCGTTTGCTGCTGACCCAGGAAATGATGGGTATTACATTTTAATGTCGAATTCATATGGCAGTGCTGAAAAATGGGATGAGATAGAGAAACTAAGAGACATGATGAAGAATTATGGAGTGGAAAAAGGTGTAGGCTGGAGTGCAGTTGATGTTTGTGGGTGAGTTAACAATTATGCCTAAGACTATAGCCTAGACTATAGAATGGTAATATAACCAATTGACCGCAGCTAAGCTGTGTCTAATGAACAGCATTAGTCTTGCAAAACAGAGAGTATAGTCTTATAGATGGATCAAAATTCTGCTGATCAATGACAGCATTGGCATTTCCATTTCTATGGAGTAGTAAAGACTTCAGAATATGGGGTAGAAGGGTAACATTGTTTGGAAGTGATGTCTGTAAGTTTCCTCATGCTATAATGGGTTCCATCGTAAAGGTTAAGCTCGTGAACATGAAAAAAAGTTACTCTGCTTCTTGTGAAGAATGCCCCTCATTGATAAATTGTTCCATCCATACCATAGAAGAGGAAATTGTTCATGGTTCAGCTAAAGGTGGATCCCATGCTTACTGATTACTGATATGCTTACATCGTAGCACTGAGCCAAGCTGGCTGGACCATGGCATTCATGAGAGCATTCGTAGTAGGTTTCTCTTTGTTGCCGACTGAAGCATGATATTGGTAATTGTAGCTGTACATGATATTGTTTGGCCATCATCATAGTAACACTACGCTGTTTTCTGTAAGAACTATTATGTTGCCCTCGACTGTTAGTTGCAAAAGCACTGCACATATGAAGATGTAAGCCCCACAGCTCATGATATGGTAATTCACTCTGCCAATTGATCTGGCATATGCACTGTGAAACTAAATATTCTTCCATCATTGCTTCCACTTTCACTATCTTATATCTTGAATGGTTTCTTCTGTGGGCAGGTTAGACACGGCCCTGTTGGTGGTGGAGTGGAGAATTTTACAGGTTCAGCAAACCCAATTTCCGTTTTCCCTTTCACTTTATGATACATTGCCTGTGATGGCTGCTCCTCTTTCTATCGCTAATACAACCGTTGCCTTTAAATCTTTAGAATGTTCAGAGAAAATGTTTATTTGAAGAGTCCGACACGAGGTGGGGGGGGGGGGGGTTAAATTTCTAGGTTACATTTAAAGATACAACACGAGGGGGGTAAATGTCTAGGTTACATTTAAATGCAGAATGACACAAAGTAGCTCATGAACATACGTAATGCAATCTCGTCTGCTCACTTGGCAATTCGCTTTCCATGGACTGGCATGTGTGTAGTGATCATCCCTTCTTGCGTTCGTGAGGAGCAACTTAACAGCAGGCCTGATTTATCTCTAGCTGTAGGTTTGTTTCTTCATCACTTCATTCTGCTACTGTGCTACATGAACTTGTGGTTGATGTTGACCTCCTGTTCATCTTGTTCTAACTTTCCTGTTATGCCGAAGCACAGAAGCTGCCCATGTGGAAGGACATGCTAGATACCTCGTACCAGAACTGTGACGTAGGGTGGGGGTACCCAATTTTCACATGCTTTTGTTGCCACATTGACTGGAGCACTGGACTGGATTAGTGGAGCAAACGTTAGCAGCAGCAGCAAATGCAGTTGTGCACCGTCTCATCTTTTGGATATCTGCACCAACTCCTTTTGCGATCACTACTACAGAAAAGACCTTTACAGACGGTTCAAAAACGCCATCACAGACGGTTCCGTGAGCCGTCTGAGTTTATGGGTCAGTAATGCTAATGGTCATCACAGACGGTTCTCGAACCGTCTGTAATACATACTATCACGCACGATTCAGTAGATGCAACCGTGCAGTGATAGTCGACGACATCACCATGCACGGATAAATAAATCGCTCGTGATAGTGGACTACCACGACGATGCGTAGATAAAACCGTCTGTGATATTCGACTACCACAGACGGTCCGTAGATAAAACCGTCTGTGATATGGATTACCACGACGGTCCGTAGATAAAACCGTGCGTGATATTACTACCGCGACGGTCAGATAAAACCGCTCGTGATAGTGAACTACCACGCACGGTGCGTATATGAAACCGCTCGTGATAGTCAACTATCACGACGGTTTCATATACGAATCGTGCGTGGTAATCGATTATCACGACGGTTTCATCTACTGCATCGTCATGAAATCGACTATCACGCACGGTTTCATCTACTGCATCGCCTCAGGTGGTAGTCTTTGCATTGCTTAATCTATTTACGCTTATTGGCTAGCCTCGGAAATGCTAGCCATGCCCTCTGAAACAAGCACATCCAATTCTCATTCATTTCGAAGCACATCAAAATTGCATTCATTTCGAAACAAGCACACATCCAATTCACAAATCAATTAACTAAAATTAACCATTAATGTACATTAATTTACACACATGTACCATTATGTTCAATCTATCTCAATCAAGTTCAATCTGCTACCTTCGTGGAAACTCCCATTTGGATTTATGACACGTCTGCTCGGGAATGCCGCAAGGTGTGATCGAATTTTATGAGCTCGCTCTGCTCCAACGCAGCTTCAAATATGTTTGCAACCCGTCGATATGAAGGTTAAATTCGGGCTTATATAAATTGGTAAGTATATATGAAATAATTGTTGAAAGATTGACAAACCCGAGGATCATTGGTGATCGCGAACCGACGAGTAGTTGCATGTTGTGGCAAACATAGTATCCACAGACGCTATGGCCGGCCAATTCTTTGGTGGCACCGCAAAAATAGAATTGGTTAGTTCAAGAGGCATTGCTACTAAGTGTTATATAGGATTAATGTGTACTAGCTAGCAAGTCACCGGAATGTTTGATCATGTTGCGGCGTCCTTCCTTGATATTCCATCCTCTAGCATGTAACACGTCGAACACCCTCGTGACTCCAAGAAGTTAGCCTTAGCCATTGCAAAGGAAGGAAAGACTACAATAGAGTTTCTATGGAGGAAATGTGTTTACGATGATTAAACTCCTGGATAGTCAGGAAGTTGTGGTGGCCCTCTGTAGGGAATCTAGGTATATTACGTATTTCGTTTTGGTATAATTACAATTAGAATCCAATGGAACCTACACGGTATGTCGGCATGGTCATTAAACCTAAGTTCGTGTTGCTTATAAAGTACAAATCAACATTAAGTATAGCCAGAGTGCAACACTACTTACTTACGTTGTAGGGCAAAAGTATGAATTCCTTGTTGCGGTGAGCCATGAAAAAATCTATAACGTAATTCTCGGCGAATGTTGCATTCGCCGTGATGCTTTGCTTTCGGAGACAACGTGTGGGTCGAGGAAACCTACCGGTGATTTCCTTCTTTCGGCTTCACGGATCATGTATCTATTATACAAAAGCTAGGAGTTATATATAACATTTATCGATATTACACTTAACATTGACCGTGATTGTACACACTTACAATGTCCAACATCGTATGATTGAGGCGCCGAGCTCGTCGAGGTTGAAGAGATGTAACAAGTCGTCGAAGGTCACCGTGAAGACGGCGTCTTGATACACGTGGTTAAAATGATGCTCCTTGAACTTGACGGTGACACCCGAGCATCGTTGATCAACCGCTTGTTGGATTCCATGTACCATGCATGCAATTCCGCGATCCAAATCCTAGGGTAAATTTTCTAACTTCTCGAAACAACGGCTACGCTGGCTTGTATTTCCGCCAACACAGCGGCAGAATGGGATATCGAGAGAGACTCGATCGTCTTGATTTGCCCTTGCCCTTGCCGCCTCGCTTTGTATAGGTCGACTTTACAAGAGTCGATCGAGCACGAGGTGTAGATGCATGTGATGCGGCGGGCCCTTGCCATGTCGGTCAGAAGCCGGTGCGATCAAGTCCGTGGACTTGATGCCGCTCTGAGACATTCCGTGAAGTTGACACCGAGCGGTAGCTCGGCGGATGTCCTCCTTGGGCCATTGGATGAATGTTCCAGCGGCTTGCCCTAGAGTCATGACCTCATCGTTTGGGGGAATTTTCACGACGGCCTCGAAATTGGCACAAACACCGTCCCACATTCACTTTTGAAACCCGGAGCTAGATTTGCACTGCACCAAAGCTCCGATCTGGGATGGATACACCGCCCCAAGCGACATCTAGGGCAACAGAGACATATCTCACTTGGAGCTTGCACCGTAGCCACCTCGTACATAACGGTACAAAATTAGCTACTCCAACAAAGCTTATGAATGGATTGAGCATTCCAGAGATAATAATTATTACCCGGATGTCATCGACGGAAAATCTGTCATCACCTATTGTGGTAGGGTTAGGGTTGGACGCGCACTACTCGGATGTTTGGGGGGCTAGCTAAGCGGTATAGTAGGGCGAGGGCTTCCAACCGACTTGGCATTTGCAATCCCTAATCCTTTCCTCAAAAGTCTCTTCTTTGCTTTTGCTCGAACGCATCGAATCCTTTCCTCAAAGGATTGGTGACTTTTTCACCGACCTCGCTCGATTTTTTCAAAGAGCTCATCTCGAGGATGCACGAAGATCCTCTCGTAGCTTTGCATCGTGCTCGGCTTTGGCTCTCCTCCTACTCGATGACGATCCTCATCGCTTGGAACCATTGTTCCCATGTAACAAAACACCAGCGCCTCTCGTGCGACCGGATGCTCATCGTTTCCTAGGGCCGCAGAGAGTATATCTTCTCCTATCTCGCTGGAATGAGCCTTGGGAAGATTGTGCACTCGGCGTTATCGCAATATAGCCCGACATGTCATTTCACTTCCTATGAAGTTATGGAGTAATTACAAACTAGGTAGTTCGATATCTTACGGCGTTGGGACACTTCACGGTCTTGGGTTTGGAAAGTACACTTCCCGAGGTCCGAATAGCTAACCTCGCAAATAACCACCGTCGGTAGCGTACATCGCTGATCTCGAAATAGCAGGAGAGATTCAAACCGCTTGCTCTTGTTCTGATCCTCCATATCGGGCTTTACCCGCATACCAGCGTGCCGAGTGCGTGGGGTGCTTGTTTTTTACTGGAGGGCCGTGTGCCACACTTTCACTCTTAAATTCATCTCATTATCTTCTTACGCCACAAACTCGCCCAGACTCTTCCAAGAATAGATACTTGTGGAAGGGCGGCAGATCCTTCTCCACGTAGTTCTTGACAAGCGTGCTCTTGAAGTTCTTCCACGCTTTGCACGCTTGTAGCAACGCGTGTCGTCGCCGCGAGTCCGGGAGTTCTACCGGATCTCGAGCGATGCAAGAATTTCCGTCGGCCTGGCAGATTTTCAATGGTCCGGCACCACCTTCCACGAATCGTAGGTGATCTTGACCCGTTCTGTGCAACTATTCCACCATTCTCCGAATCGGCGCTTTCGGCGAGGATTGATAGGGTCCCGGTCGATCGACCTCCGTGATGGTAAATCGCCCGTGGGCCTTTTCGATATTCCTCTTCTTCTACAGCGGTTGGATATTGTTCGAGAGGATGGTGCATCATCGAGACACATGAGGCGGCTACTCTCGTAATGAGCGGAAGACATCTTCACAAGAAATAGAACATCATGTGAACAAATGAAATCAACATAAAGCTAAGATTTAACATTTTGATATTGCTATCGATGTAGAGTAAACATTCCAATTAGAGCTCAAGTACAAACCCGATTATCAAAACAATTTCAAGACAAGACTATTATCATCACAGAGCATTCATCTCAAGCCCAACACACCACATTGCAATGTATTCGATGGAGATATCAAAACAAATACCATATGAATAACTCGACTAGAACAAATACAAATTCCTAAAACAAGTACAATTATCATGAAGGACCATGACAGATTATTGATAGAAATAGTTAGGGAAAGGGGCATGGGGTTCGATCGGTAACTCGACATTGGTTACCTTTAGGCGTCGAGGAGAAGGACGAGCAGGAGCGATCTGAGCAAGAGGGCGGCGTCGAAGGGGAGGCGCGCACGGCTCTCGGGGAGGGAGGAGGCGGGCTCGGCGGGTCAGAGGAGGAGGCTCGGCGGGCTCGGGGAGGCGCGGCTGGCCGAGGAGGAGGCGTCGCGACGGATCGGGGAGGAGATGGCCGGGCTCGAGGAGGCGTCGAGGAGGACGGCGGCAGGCTCGGGGAGGAGGAGCGAGAGGAGTTGAGAAACTTAATCGTTTGAGAGTGGCGCGCGCAAACCCTAGCTAGAGTCCGAATGTAAATAGGGATGGACATCACAGACGGTTCTAAATTAGAACTGCTCAGGATACCTATCACGGCCGGTTCTAACTTAGAACCGCTGCGTGATATGTGATGTATCCTGCACGGTTTTAATAAACAACCGTCTGTGATATTGATGAATCATGCACGGTTTTAATAAACAACCGCTGCGTGATATATGATTATCACGAGCGGTTCTAACTTAGAACCGCTCGTACTACCGTCTGTGATAGTGTGTAGCATAGACGGTTCTAAGTTAGAACCGCTCATGATATATGATGTATCACGAGCACGTGTTAATAAACAACCGTCATGATATATATGTAGCATGCAGGATTTGATAAACAACCGTCATGATACACATGTGAGACGGTTTGTAGTTCAAACCGTCGTGATATTATTTTGTATTGGTTAATATCTAGATCGTTACGTTTATTGGCTAGCCTCGGAAATGCTAGCCATGCCCTCTGAAACAAGCGAGAAAAAGACAACAAGTACATGTATATACATCCAATTCACATTCATTTGAGAAACAATCACATCCATTTCACAAGACAAATCTCAATTAATTAACTCAAATGAACTAAAATTAACCATGATCATCGAGAATGTATATAGTACATATACACACATTGTTCAATTAATCTTTAAAAATTAGCCCTTCATGATGATCGACGATATGTAGCTAGTTTAGTCATGTTCTTCTTCCTCGACCCTTATCTTGCTTTCGAAAGGAGGCAACTCGTCAAATTGATTGTATTCTTCCTCGTCCACTACATTCTCAACTCCGACAATCCTCCTTTTTCCATGAAGAACTACGTGGCGCTTCTTATTTGCCGGTCGGTAACATAGAAGACTTGAACAACTTGGTTGCCAAGATCTGAGCGGTTCGTCTTTGTATCCGAAACACGTTCGAGGTCCACAGTAGTGACGCCGTATTTGTCGACCTTCACCGTGGAGAGATGGACCCAACGGCACCAAATAGGGGATCTTGAAAAGCACGAGTCGAGCTCCCATATCTCCTCTATTTGCCCATAGTAGGAGCTCCTCGACCCATCGATCTTGAATGCATCTATCACGGACACCGCTGATCGGTTAGTGCTTTTTATATCCCGAGCTGCGTATAGAATGTGTACCCATTTATGTCGTATCCTCGCCATGTTACAAGCTGTAAATGTTGGCCCTTTTGCCAACCATGTCGAGATATCACTTGACGAGCTCCTAGCAAGTCGCTCCTTCAACCATTGGTTGAGCCGCTGCATTGTGTTGTCTCGTGATCCAAACATCCGGCGCGGCGGATTACATTGCGAAGCACGTTCTTGTCTTTGGTCGATATCTGAGGACACTTCACCATGTGTTGCAAGACGTTGAAATGGGCTTGAGCATACGCATCCATATTTGGAGTGATTGCTTTCCTTCCGATGGTCCCGATACCCTCGAGCCTCCCTCATGGCGAGATCGAGGCACACCCATCGGTTCGACTGAGCCATGTAATCGGCGAACTCAATGACCTCTTCGATTGCATAACCTTCGACGATCTTGCCCTCTGCCGAGATCGATTTCGTACATATGACTTGAGAATTCCCATGAACCTCTCGAGCGGGTACATGCTACGTAGGAACACGGGCCGCACATCTTTATCTCCTCACAATATGAACAATGAGATGGACCATGATATCGAAAAACGACGGAGGGAAATACATCTCAAGATCACATAGTGTCGTCACCACCTCGTCTGCAGAGCATCTAGTCCTTCGAGATCGATGACCTTCTCGAGCAATTGTGTTAAAAAATAACCTGACCTCATGATTGTCTCTCGGACCTTGATCGGCAAAATACTTCTAATTGCAGCAGGAGCATTTGTGTCATCAACACATGACAATCATGAGACTTCATGCCAATTAACTTCAAATCTTTTATCGAAACAAGTTTCTTCATGTTGGCGAATAACCGGACGGAACTTTCACGCCATGCAAGCACCGCGCGATTCGGTTCTCTCGGCCTTGGACAGAGTGTAACAAGCGGGGAAGGTGCGTTCGTCCTTTATCGGTCCTTGTTGGTGCTAACTCGATTCCGATGTCCATATCAACCAAGTCAAGCCGCATGCGTTGACACCATCTTTTGTTTTGTCACGAATGTTCATGAAGAGACCAATCAAGTCGTCACATACATTCTTTTCTACATGCATGACGTCGATGCGTTGGCGAACTTCTAGGTGCTCCCAATAAGGTAAGTCCCAAAATATTGATCTCTTTTTCCACATGTTCTTCTTACTTGTCCTCGATTTACATCCTTTCCAAGCACAACATCTAAATCCTTAACCATATCATAGACCTCTTTTCCGCTTAAATGCCTTGGAGCCGAATTGTCCTCCTTCTCTCCGTCAATTGTTTCTTCATCTGCGGTATGGGTGAGCCCTCCAAGGAACCTCGATGACGCATGTACACGGTTTTCTTGAGTGATTCACCACACACTCTGGGTATCATCTAGCGGTGAGTCTGTGCTTTGGCCCTTTTGTACTCGGCCGACAGTTAGCAAGGCGGGATAATCATTTATAGTGCGTAACAACAAGGAACGTAAAGTGAAGTTCTCTCGTTTATACGCATCCCATACCTGCACCCTTCAATCCACAAGATTTTTAGATCTTCCATCAATGGTGCTAGGTACACATCAATATCATTCCCGGGTTGCTTGGCCCTTGGATAAGTATCGACAACAAAATATACTTCCGCTTCATACACAACCAAGGAGGAAGGTTGTAGATCTGAGCGTCACGGGCCAAGTGCTATGTCATTTGCTCATATTACGAAAGGATTCATTCCATCTGTACTCAATCCAAACCTTATATTCCTCGGTTCCGCATTCAAGTCGCAAACCTCCTATCGATGTTTCTCCACCGGCGGAATCGGCAGGTGTCTTAACTTTCCGTCATTCTTACGCTCCTCGAGTGCCAATCTGTGATTTTGCATTCTTTGGGTTCGCAAAAAAGCGCTTCAAGCGGGAATTACAGGAAGATACCACGCCACCTTAGCGGAGGTCCTTTCTTCACCTCGATTCCTCGTCGTCATCGATTGCTTCTTACGCTTGTATCGGGATCGTTGCACACGGACATACATGCATGTTTGTATACTCGTTACGGTAGAGGATCTGATCGTTCGGACATGCATGTATTCTTTCTACTTCCATTCCCAATGGACAAAGAACCTTTTGGCTTTGTAGGTGGTTTTGGGCAACTCATTTCCCTCCGGAAGCATGTCCGCTAAGAGACCTAACGACTCAGTGAAACTCTTGTCGGACCAACCGCTGCTTGCCTTCAATTTCAGCGGTTTAAGCACGGATGACAACCTTGTGTATTCCGACTTGCGGCAGGGAACAAAGGTTTCTCTGAGTCCTCCATCACGCCGGAATTGAACATACTCCTCTCATCACGGTTCCATACGCATCATGAAGCATCTCGATCTAGATTGTCATCGTGCGCCTATCCGAATCGGAACCACAATCGACATTCAAGCATATCGTTGACTTCTGTATAATATGCATATCGTTGACTTCTGTATAATATGCTCTTCACCGTGGTCGTCCAACATGTATAACTCTTTTGAAACCCTTCAATCAAGTGTGCTTCGATCTGCGCTCGGTTGTTAAACATCTTGATTCTCGCGATCAATGCATGGACAAGACATATATTCCGCCCCTTATTCAACATATCCTCCTCGGCGGCTCTAAAAGCAGACACGCTATTAATGTACTCTTCACTCACACGGTTCTCGGTGTACATCCAACCGGTCCATCACACGGTTCGTATTGAAAACCACGAAAATAAATAAAAGGGTGATGACTTTCAAAGCGTATTTTACGAGCTTAATTATGATTTTTTCATTTTTACATTTTTTCGATTTTATTAACTTACATGTGGGCCCTACTTGTCGGTGACTCATTTTTATTTCATGATTTTATTTATAAAATCTATGGCGATCCCACATGTCATAGACTCGTTAGTTTATTAACTAAATGATTAAAAACAGTAGGATTAATTAATTTGAAGCTCAAAGCTGGGCTTAGGGTGACATCGCATTGCTATATAGTCGTGGCTCTCGGCCCTAAGGTCTACGAGGCGAACCGACGATCGATGTCCCATGGGCGCTGAAACTAGCGATTTGGCGTAAACGCTGAAACTACTCAAATTAAAGGATGCTTATGCTTCAAGATCTCACCTCGATCACGAGGAAGGTGTCAATGAAAGTCGGGGAAGGTCAAAGGCGCGGTGGGTCGTCGTCGGTGAAACAGAGGCGACGGCGGAAGCTCCTCGGCGACAATATACAAGCCGAAATGGACCAGCCGGCTTAGTGAGGTGAGGCGATGTACTCAAGCCGCACGAAGGCGGCGATGGACCTATCGTGGCGCCTAGAGATATGGAGATCAAGAAGACTATATCTGTTTTTGGTGGGAGGCGGAGCTATATATATACGTCTGTGGTGAGTTAATTATCACGGACGGTTTTAACAAAACCCGCCCGTGATATTGGGCAATATCACGAGCGGTTCATGTTTGGAACCGTCAGTGAAGTATCCTGACGGTTCTAAAACAAACCGCTCGTGATATTGTGTAATATCACGAGCGGTTCATGTTTGGAACCGCTCGTGAAGTATCCTGACGGTTCCAAACATGAACCGCTCGTGATATGACATCTTCACAGCGGTTTTAGCGCGGAGAATAACACGACGGTGGGTAACAAAACCGCTCGAGATTGTGTTTATCTGAGCGGTTTCGATGAACCGTCTGTGATCAGGCGTCCAGTATTAGCATTTCTGTAGTAGTGGATGCATTAGCAGAGGAGAATGGGAAGGGAATGGAAATTACGGTCCTGATCAATGGGACTTTCCCTTTAGACATACAAAAGGTTAAACAATGATCATGGTGTTGTTACATATGTCTCTTGTATAGGATGTTTTTTACATATTTAATTACAACTGTAACATGTATATTTTGGCCTTTGGCCCATTGGAATTGAGTAACGGTTCATTCCAACATGGTATCAGAGCACATGGCTCTCTCTCTCTCTCCCTCTCTCTCTCTCGCCAACCCTAACCCTAACCCTAGCCACTGTTCACCGCCCACATGTTAGTCTCTCTCTCTCTCCCTCTTTAAGAAGCCGGCACCACCTTTGCTTTTCCCTTCCCCATTTTCCCCTAAAGCCACGCCACTCCTTCCTCTATCTCTCCCAAACCAGGCCGCTGCCACCTCCCCCATCGATCTCCCCCCCCCTCCCGATCCACCGTTCGACAAGATAGCCACGTCATGGCACGTTCCTGAAGGTTCTCCAGCCATCCCCCACCTCCTCTCGTCTTCTCTGTTTCCGTAGAGTTGTGATGCCACGAGCTCCTCCCCGCCGGTCATGGTCATCATGGAGCCGCTTCCTCGGCCACCCCTGAGCCGCCCCAACCCCACCATCGAGTTCCCCTCGTCGAGGCGCAGCCCGTGCTCACCTCCTCTCGCCGACGCCACGACCGGAGCGCCGCCTGCTCAAGACCACCGTCCGTCAAAGTGCCGGCTCGTCACCGGCGCTCGGACTGCTGCTGCTGCGCGATCAAGGCCACCGCCCGAGCGCTAGCCCGCCTCCCTTTACTCGTGCCAAGCCGCCTCCTCCTCCTCCGCTCCTCCTCTCCTCTCCCCCCCACCGGAGCTCACTGCTGCCCCTTTTCCTCTTCTTCACCAACATCGGTCGTACGCTCCTTCGCGTGATCTCCCTCTCCGATCTCTCTTTCACCAAGCCGAGCGCATCACGGCGCGTTCCCAAGCCTTCTCTTCCATCCCCCCACCTCCATTCATCTCCTCCGCCACCTAGAAGCTCCACAACCGCCGCACCTCCATTGGCGCCGCCGACCATTGTCGCCCCGCCTCCTCGGACTTCCTCTGGTCTCCCCGACTACGGCTCTGACTTCCCGTGCAGGGATCGCCCATCTGCAGACTTGGTTTCCTCCCGAAGTCGTTCATGGCCGACAAGGACTCCCGGACGACACCGCCATCATCGGGCAACTCTCGTCGTGTTCTACCCGAGGCTCACCTTGTTTTCGCCGGAGGTTCACCGGAGAGCCCGCGCCGCCTTCGACTGTCGCCGTCGCTGTGACCGAGAGCACTAGGTTCGGCATCCCTTTGTCTACCTTTTGCGCACACCCACTTACCTCGCCGCGACGCGCAGCGCCGACGAGCTCTACACCTGTGCGTGCCGCCACCTCTATGCCGACGTGGCTGCCACGTGGCAAGCCACGTCATGGCCCCCTCAACCACCCGCCCGTGTGTCACACCCATGTGGCAAGCCCACGTGGCAAAGCCACTGTTTGCGCGAGCCAGGTGCACTGTGGACCTTTGACCGAGTGGTGGACTTGGTCCACGGACCAAAGGGGCCTACCTATCATTGACTCCCTCCCTTTTCCTTTACAAAAATATTTCGGTTGAAAAATTGAAATTCCCACTGCTGACGTTAGTATGATCCAATAATTCATTTTTCTTTAGAAAATTAATTCCTTAAATTCTGAAATTTCCTGTTCCATCATTTCATGTGATTTTCGAACTTCCGGACATTCGTTCTCCTTCATACGAACTCCGATTTCGATGATTCAAATTTCTAAATTCATCTAAAATCAGGATCTAGCTATATATACTGGATTATTCAATTCAGATTTCTTTCGAATTTTATTTGATTATTGGCTCATTTTCGCGTATATGTTTCGACGACTCTGGGGAAACTGAATTATTTGAAGAGTTAGATCCTCAAGCATTCGAGTAAGGTAAGTTACATCCTTTGATCATATTTAAACCCAGTATTGACTGGAGCACTGGACTGGATTACTGGAGCAAACGTTAGCAGCAGCAGCAAATGCAGTTGTGCACCGTCTCATCTTTTGGATATCTGCACCAACTCCTTTTGCGATGCATTAGCAGAGGAGAATGGGAAGGGAATGGAAATTACGGTCCTGATCAATGGGACTTTCCCTTTAGACATACAAAAGGTTAAACAAGGATCATGGTGTTGTTACATATGTCTTTTGTATAGGATGTTTTTTACATATTTAATTACAACTGTAACATGTATATTTTGGCCTTTGGCCCATTGGAATTGAGTAACGGTTCATTCCAACATGGTATCAGAGCACATGGCTCCCCCCCTCTCTCTCTCTCCAACCCTAACCCTAACTCTAGCCACTGTTCACCGCCCACATGTTAGTCTCTCTCTCTCTCTCTCCCTCTTTAAGAAGCGGACACCACCTTTGCTTTTCCCTTCCCCATTTTCCCCTAAAGCCAGGCCACTCCTTCCTCTATCTCTCCCAAACCAGGCCGCTGCCACCTCCCCATCGATCTCCCCCCCTCCCGGTCCACCGTTCGACAAGATAGCCAGGTCACGGCGCGTTCCTGAAGGTTCTCCAGCCATCCCCCACCTCCTCTCGTCTTCTCCGTCGCCGTGGAGTTGTGATGCCACGAGCTCCTCCCCGCCGGCGGCTCGGCCACCCCTGAGCCGCCCCAACCCCGTCATCGAGTTCCCCTCATCGAGGCGCAGCCCGTGCTCACCTCCTCTCGCCGGTGTCACGACCGGAGCGCCGCCTCCGCTTGCCCGTGCCACCGTCCGAGCGCTAGCTCATCACCGGGCGCTCCAGCACCTTGCACTGCAGCGCACCGTGCCAAATATGCACTGTTTTGGAAGCGTGTGACCGTGTTTGCGTAATTGGACCGTCCTGGGCCGGAACAACACGTGAAGCTGAAAACGAACTTCTCGTCAAGCTTGGCTCTTTTTCATCGTGTTTGCTGTCTTTTAACGTTACCTAGTTGCGCTATGGGCCTGGAACCTTTTTTTCTCCAGAAAACAAAATCTCTCCATATCAACAAAGTGAAGACACTTTTTATTCGAAAAAAGGGGAAATTTCAAACTATGGACTTACGAAAGTTATATTTACCACGTCGAGACACGAGCGTCGATCGTTCGTTCAATAGTGTAGATAGCGCAGCAAAACAGGCTTGTAATTCCGTCTGCGGGAGGTTCAGTTTGGTTCAGATCTGCTGACAGGAGCAAGAACAATCCGCCATAGCTTAAAAAAGAACGGATTATACGGGATGCAAGTGCACCTAAAAAATATAGAAATAGTTTAGGTTCAGAACACACAAGGATAAACTTCGTTTGGGACGTGGGAATTTCGTTATGAATAGTTTGATTCCCATATTAATCAAGAAGAGTTCTTAGGTTACGAACGGAGTGAAGCGAAGAATTCAGCAATAGTGAAAGTTTTCTTTGCTCCTGAATTCGTACTTAGTATTCCAAACGAAGAACCGCTATTACTTGCAAAATTCTTTGTATCCCAAGAAAGGCAAAGTAGAACCTTCTGGTAGCTTCCTACACCTTTCCCTTTTCTAGTTTCCGCCTTCTCAGAAAATCCTTGTCCCCAGAAGCCGACTATCTAGCAACTGATGGACGCAACCATTTCCATTGTCACAATCAAAGCGAACGTTGCTACACAGTACACACACAAAAACCGTACGTTACCATTGCCAAAAAAAACGTAAAAAACGTTTTCGGATCACCAGAAAGAAAATTCTAAAAGAAGTCTATATAAAAAAGGGGAAATATGTAAACACCCCGTTAGTCACCTAATTTTTCAATTTGCCCCTATATCTCATTTTCGTTTATTTTGTCTTCCATAAGTTAAGTTGGCTTACAATACCCTGTAGTTTTCATGTTTACAATATTTTCTCGTGGTTTTAATTATTTTTGGCACTTGCTTTGACGATTTTTGTACTTATTTAAGTGATTTCAATACTTGTTTTAATTATTTGAGTTATTTAGTTATTTGTAATACATGATTTCAACATTGAAACATTAGCAATGAAACAGTGTATTACTACTACTGAAATCACCCAAATAATTGAAATAACTATTAGCTTCATTGAAACAAATATTGACACCACTGAAATAAGTGTAAAATATAATGAAAATCATGAAATAGTGCTAAACATACGGTTCGTGTGGTATTTGCACGCCAACTTAACTTATAAAGGCAAAGTAAACGATAATTAGATACGTGTAGGATATTTACACGTCAACTTAGCTTACGGGGGCAAAGTAAAAGATAATTAAATATGAGAAGCAAATTGAAACGGTGTTAATGGATTTTTCACTATAAAAAAATCACTCCCCGTTTAGCCTCACGGCACTCAACCGTGCCAATCGGACGGCCGAGATCCCCTCCCGTCCGCCGACCCCAACGCCAGCCCCAACCATTTACCATCCCATCGCCCAGGGGTAGCCTCGTCATTTCGTGCCTTCGTCCCTCGCGTCGCCTACCTCCCCACCTGTCCCGCCCGGATTAATTAAAGCGAAGCAACGGAAACGCCAAAAAGCACGAAAATTTCCCCCTCCCCCTTTCCATTAATTCCGCCCTCGTGTGTTTTCTATCCGTTCCACCCATCCATCCACCCGCTCCGTGTCGCCTCGTGTTCTCGCCTCGCCTCGCCGCTTTTTAGGGTTTTTCTTCGCCTCGCGCACGCACGCGCTCACGCCGCCGACGAGGGAGCTGCCTGCGAGGTCTCCGGCGCGATGGGCTACGACGGCGCCGCCTCACCCGCATCGACCGCCGCCCGCGACGCGAAGAAGAAGAAGAGGGTACGGGTTTGTTTTGGTGGGGTTGGGGGTGATCTGTGATTCGATTCGGGATATGTGTGTGTGTGTGTGGGGGGGGGGGGTGGTCTTTCCGGGTTGGGTCTGGATGGTGCCGCGTGCTGATCTGGGCGGCCTTGTGTTTTGCAGGGGAACCGGTCGTCGGCGAAGCTGAAGCAGTGCAAGCTCGACGCGCGCCGCGAGCAGTGGCTGTCGCAAGGTCTGATCTCGTGCCTGCTCTGTGTAATGTTTTACCTGATTTTTGTGATTTCGGTGTCTTCTCGTCGGGGGTTGGGCGGTGTGCATGCGGAAGTTGGGATCTCTGTACGGTGGATCATAGTTAGTCTCTTATCCCTGGGTGAGGGGGTCGTTCAAAAATATGATTTTTGTTTGTCTATTGGGTTTTGGGGGGTGATCTAGGTGGGGAAGCGGTGTTTTATTGAGTATTTTGTTCAAACTCTGATCCTTTTGTGTTTTGGATTGATCTAGTCAAGGATGGGAAGGAGGCCAAGGCTGCCGCTTCGCCAACAGGGGCAGGGTCCAATGCTGGGTCGCCGATCCTCGTTTCACCACACCCTCCACTCCCTCGCCGGCGTGAGGATGCGAGATCAAGGGGAGGGGATCCGGAGGCGGCTGGTGCTACCGGGCAAGAGGTAGGTAGCAGCGACCTCGACTCCCCCATGCACAGCCCTGGCTCGGACAATTCCAGAGGTGGTGGCTGCACCCAGGGGAAGCGCTGCTCCAGCAATGGTGGTGGCCCCAGCCTCAGCAGTGGCAGCAGTCTATGGTCCAGCTCGAGGAGTGTGAGTGAAGCCGAGGATGATGACACAGGCAGCGGCCCTGAGGAGGAGAATGGGGTCTTGGATGATTGGGAAGCTGTTGCTGACGCACTTTCAGTCGATAACAGTCATTGCCACCAGAGTTCAGGTCCCATGGGCCCCCCAGAAGCTCCAAATGTATGTTCAGCTCCTGCTAATGCAGCAAAAATAGCAGAACCGATTCATAGCAACACAAGAGCTTGGACGCCTGATGATATATTCCGTCCACAGAGCTTGCCCGGTATCTCCAAGCAAGCCAGCTTCCCAGCGAGCATCGGGAATTGCTGGGTGGGGATGGGTATGAGTGCTGCACAGCAGGGTATCCTCGCTTTGCCATTATCTTGCCCAATATGCTACGAGGATCTTGATCCGACAGACTCAAGCTTCCTCCCCTGCCCTTGTGGGTTTCACCTGTGTCTCTTCTGCCACAAGAGGATCCTCGAGGCAGATGGACGCTGCCCAGGGTGCAGGAAGCAATACAATGCAGTGCCCGGAGGAGGAGAAACAGCAGCAGCAGCAAGCAGGATTGGACGAGAGATGGCAAATGCAGTACCAGTGCGGCTGTCCCGTTCTTGTAGCATGGGTGCAGGATACTAGGCTGTGCCAGGGTTATAATAGCTCTATGTCGTAGTTCTACTTTTTCATGTTACCATTGGATATGCTAGTTTCGTTGCGTATCGTCTGCTTTTGGTATAAAGAAATGTGAATATTGGAATAGGTGCTGAATCCATATACAATGTCTCCAGAAACATCTTTTGTATGTGATGCCTATGTTGCTGGAGAGGACCATTTGTTGTTTACAGTTCATGAGATCATATATATATAATAGCTATATAAGGTGACTGTTATTTCCTTATCAGCTGATTTATGAGCAATGAACTCATGCTTGTTTAATATTTAAACTGGAAGTCTAGCTCTTTGAATTTTCATATTTAAACTGGAAGTGTAGCTCTCTGAATTTCACTTTTGTTATGATATTTTTGTGACTGTTCTAAGGTAATTGAGCATTCTCCTGTATTTAATGCTTCTATCTAATTATTTACAGTGTACTCTACATATAATGCTGATGTTTCCTCTGCAATTTTACTTAACTGACCAAATGCAATAGGTGCCAGCAGATTGCACAGCTGCCTCTTAGCAGGGCTCCTGTCTGCTTTCGTCATCAATATTTGATTTTTCCTACATTTAATCTATTTGATCACAGTTCACTTTTCAGGTTCGGGTTCATCAATAGTCTGCCAGGGTGGGCTTTCTTAATTCTTATGATTCAGATCTTGGCAATAAAGGAAAAGAATCTCTATTTTATTGGAAGCGGGTACGGTGTGTTGTCTTGCTCCCTATTTCCCTTATTTTAGTTTAAATTTCATAATATGTTTCAACTCCACCCAACATCTGTGACATGTAAATGTAAATTGGAATAGGTCTTAGCAAAGGGGGTCCTTTCATATTATGCATTCTATTAGCTTTCTGCAAGTGAGCTTGTCCTGGTGTTCTAGTGTTTTGGCTTCTATATTAGCCTTCTACATTGGACCTTACAATGCATGTCATGCTATTCTAGTGATGTTTCGACCTATCATAAATTTCTTTCGTAATCCATGAGCTTTGGGTGTCTCTGGCATAGTTATCATTTCTGTTCCAAACGCTAATAGGAATCGCCATAGGAACGTAATTGATAGCTATGGCAGAAACCCTGTATGTTGTTGACTATGTGATAAGCCATAAAATTTAACAGTCAGCCTATAAATTCTTAGATGTCCGAGCTGTGCTCTGGCAAATGCAATTTATTCCCATGATGCATCTGATGCATATATCTAAGCATTGTCATGAGCATTTTGGCTGGAGGTTAATATTGTTGGGCTGGGAAATTGGAGTTTAAGCTAAGAATAAAGTCCTCTATTTAGCCTTGGCCTAAGTTTGTTTTTGTGAGAAGTGTCTAAAGCGTTAAGCTAGGACGAAAATGTCCCAGAAAAGCTAGCCTGGTGCTCCTGTCTTGGCGCATTAGTACATTTTGAGGTGTGACACTACCCTGGGTTTTGAATGTTGGCATTGTAACTGTCATGCTTGATTTGCAATCCCCATCGGTCGGTTAAGCCTTAAAATTTAAACTTTGCTATTTTGCTCCTTTTAATGGTTTGAGAGCCATGCGATGGTTCTTTCATTTGTTGGAAATCCTGAACAATTTTGATATACCATTTTACTTAAGCTTAGCTAAACTGTAGCAGTTATCTGTCATGTAATTCAAGGTAGAGTGGAGCTTTGGATTCAATGTGCTTTCTAGTTCTAAAACCAAATTGACTTTTGTCAGATTGCTGGAATTATTGTGGGTCTTGATTGGGTATAACTGCCCTGTAGCGCCCTCTGACAAGGCTTTTGTAGATTCCATTAAATGGAGTAATCAGCATCATGAAATACTTAGTCAACATTTTTCGGGATTACATGTTCAAGCCTGAGTACGCTTCATGCGATGTGACATCTAAGGTGGAGGTCAGACTTCTGGGGTTGGTGCAAGCAGTGTTAGCGAAATCGGCCTAGGCGTCTGCTTAGGTGCTCGGCCGGGATGGCGGCCATGCTTCCCTATAGTCGGCGCCCGCCGCCTAGACGGTCCAAAAGCGGCAGCAGAGCTGCACTGGGCGCGACGGTGTTGGGCGGTCGACTCGGTGGTTTAGGCGGTCCAAGGCGGCGGGAGGTGGCGACGAGAGGGAGACAGAGAAAGGGGTGCGGGGGCAGAGGAGGAGGAACTCGATTTGCGGCAGGTGCGACGACGAGAGGGTTGAGGGAGAGGAAGGGGGGAGGAGGCATAGTTCGTTGGAGGGGAGTGAACCCAAGTTAGACCAGGAGAGAAGGGGGGAGCATGGCAAGAGGGAAGGGAGTTGGCACCTTCATCGCCGTCGTCGCTAGGTCGTAGTTGCTGTCACTGTTGGAGGGGAGTGAACCCAAGTTAGACCAGGAGAGAAGGGGGGAGCATGGCAAGAGGGAAGGGAGTTGGCACCTTCATCGCCGTCGTCGCTAGGTCGTAGTTGCTGTCACTGTCGCTAGATCTCGCTGCTATTGCATCATGGTTGTCGAGGAGGCAAGCGGCTGCGGCAGCGTGTGTGAGGAGTGGAGGAGGCAGGCGGCGGCTAGGTTCTTTATTTAGGGCAGGCGACTGTGGGCTTGATGGGCTGGGCCAACCGGTGTGAGGCCCACGTGAGGAGGCTTATTTCGATCGGACGACCAAGATTTTTTGGGTGCGCAGTGGAGTGGGCCACCCTGCCTGCGCTTCCTCCACGCCTTGCTCGCCCTCACTCCCTCTGCCGCCCTCGCCTCCGCCTCCACCTCCTGCTCTGCTCCCCCCTCGTCTCCGCCTGAGTCGGCCGCCTAGGCGCCGGTCCACCGCTTGACTAGCGCCTAGCGCCTCCGTGAACATTGGGTGCAAGCATATTCCCGTAATTCCATTGCGCACTCCCTATTTCCATCTGTGTGTGTGACAAGCAGGGCAGGAGTTCCAGGCAGCATTCGTTAAGGTGGGTTTTCTTACCTGGTTAGCAAGAGCTGAATGGCGCAAGAAAATATGGAATGCTGCTTGCAAGATTGTAGCAATAGGCGTGTGTTTATTTATCTCAGCTTTAGCCACTTTTGTAAATGATATGTGCAGATGTTTAATACTGTGTGATTGCACGCGATGGCTGTGCGTCAATTTGTTACTCGCCAACAATTTTAATCCATCAAGTGTTCAGAAATGTTACCTGGCATAGTTGTTTTATTGTCCTGCGTCCACGAGTAGTTGCCACGTCCTTGGTATTTCTTTTTCTATCACACAAGTCGTGTAGTTGAATTCGCAACTGAGTGTGCTTATGAGTTATGACTAGGTACTAACAACGAATGCCTCGGCCTGTTTGGGTTAGTTGTACTTTTATAATGAGATGACAGTTCAATGCAAGCAGATTCGTTCCATTGGTGTCTTGGCACAAATCGATCCCAAAACAATACTACTGTAAATTAGTAAAAGAGCCAAGCAATGGAGACCAAGTGATTGCCAGAAAGCATGGTGTGCATTAGTACATGGAGACCGAAGACTTGAGGTACCCCAAAGGTTCTGGTACTCGAAACATTTCTAGGCCTTGAAAAGAAGCAGGTCTGCATCCGTAATTGACTCTCAACTGATCCACAGATTACTACAAAGAACTGCAGGGGATGCAAGCTCTTCACATTCATCCGGAGACAAAAGGCACTGCAGCGCAACAATTACTTGATTAAGAGAATAACCTGTTGACCGCCCTCTTCACCCACAAAGTGCGAAGCCTGGGCTCATAGGAAAGAAAGATACTCTCGGTTCGCAGCATCCTTGAAAACATCAAGAGGCTAGAATCTTGACCCACAATGATTATTCGCTACGGTCCAGTGCCGCACACTATTTTGGCCTTCTTTTTTTTAAGACAATGACAACGAACCAATGTCATAGCACTGTAGCACAGGTGTAATGTTGTAGGATGCGTATCCTCATGAAACACCGCAACGCTGGAGGATGGACTTTATCAATTTATAATATCTCATTAATTGAGCCTCATGTTACTGAATTTGAACTTTGCTAAATCTTGCATCCGGGTACCTATCATTGAAATCCCTAACATTGTCCTCCATCAGTTCTCCATCCATTTTGAGTACGGTAGTGCGCAACATTGTTCTCACGAAGTACGTCAACGAGACCCTTTTCGTACTTCAACGGCCTCCTTGCTCTGTGTGCCATTAAAGGCTGGAACGAGTTATAAAGCATCAAGAGTATTGCTCAAATGAGATCAACCAACATAGCTAAGGGTATGTACAATAATATAGACTGCTACTATCTATAGTAATTTTTTTATATCACCTGTAGATAGCACTAAAGACAGTTTATACAATGGTACAGACGGCTGCTGTCTTTTTAGTTGTCTCTATAGAACACATAATCTTTTAATGATTTTCTTGTTTCTTGTGCTATAGTCGGCTACAGGATTGTAGACAACATCTTTCTCTCTCTTCATTCTCTTTTATCCATGTCAGTAAAAATGCTACGTAGCAATGACTATAGACGGCTGACATAAACTCATTGTACATACTCTAAGGAGCTATAGAGAAAAAGGACCACTCTAACATACAAACAACTGAATCAACATACTTAATGCTTGTTTCTATACATTCAATATAGGTTACTTGATGTGTAGTAGCGTAGGCACAATTTATGTCAAAACGTTGAAACATAGACTTCTTGCTATAGCAATTATCTATCCACCAATAACCAACAACCAAACCATGCAAGGAATAATTGGGTTGGTACCATCATGAACACAACAGTTCACTTTAATGTCACTGCATTCTTCCGGTTCACTTTAATACCACCGCGCCTTCGCTCTGTCTGGCAAAATACCGCCCTCATCACCTCTACGGAGTCTGCCGATAGCTCCCATATGAAATGAACAAATTACCTCCCCCCCCAAACAGGTTTTGTCAAGGCTATCTTCCCCGTTCGTCCCTATTCGCACACCACCTCCCTCACTCTCTTGTTCATCCGTCCTCCTCAGGCAGCGCCCTCCTCCCTCTTGTGAACCGCAAATTTCCATCAAAGAGTAACGTGTCGGAGTCCCCGTAGGTTAGATCTCCTACCTCCATCCATGAATTTGGTGTTTTGGTTTGCATTTGCGGCAGCAAATCTAACCCTAGTTTTCTTGCGCAGTGTAGAGCATGTAGTTGGAGGGTTAATGAAGAAGCATGGATCTGTCTGAAGTTGCTCATGGGTAAACAAAGAATCTTTTTTATTTCGATTTCGATTTCCTTTAGGTTGTATGCATATGAGTCTTGAGGGATTTGGGTCTGTATGGATTTGAGATGAATGTGAGAGCAGACATGTCAGCTAGGCTGTGGAATGTGACAGCAGTGATAGCACGAAGATGCATTTGAGTCTCATCTTTTAACAACGTAAAATTTTGTTTTTTAACTGTTGCAAGGAGGATCCAAAGAGAATATATAGTGTAGAGCTTTGCGTCCAATCTTACCTCACATGCAAGGATGGAAGAAAAGAGTACAAGAAGGGAAGAATTTTGATACTAGATCCGATGAGATCTCACTTGTGGATTTGTTGAGGTATGTAGAACTGTATTACTCTTGGGGCAGTGATGAGGAGGCGACATTTTGGTATGTTGGGAGGGAGACTAACTTGGTTAGAGCGGCCAGTGATGCACTTCTGATGGAGGCTTTCATTAAGAGTAGTGCGCAGAAGGAAGTGAAGCTATTCATGTCAGTTGGCAAGTATGAAGTTAATGAGAGTCAAGTAGTGAATGAGAGTCAGGTAGTGAATGAGAGCAACTTTCCACATGACAATGCAGCAGTAACAGAGAGTCCAAAAGTGAGTGAGAGCCAATTTCCGCATGACAGTGCATTAGTGGCAGAGATTTCAGAAGTGTATGAGAGGCACCGGAATGAGAGTCAGACAATGAATGAGAGCACCCCTTTACAAATACCTGTAGAACACCCTTTGGTACAAAATGCAGCATCTTGGCTGCAAGAGTGTCAGGACCTTGGACCTCTGAATCCGAGCCCTCTGTGTATTGTGAACTAGTCCCATGATCAGTAGTTAGTCCACACAGTGACATCATTGATGAAATCATATCCATACAATAAAATATCTAAGAAGCAGATAAATTAATATTATTTAGTAGCAACTGACCTTATGGTGAAGTTTTACAGAGTATGCCACACAGGGCTTAACGGCAAAAGATAAACTTGCAGCGGAATAAAACAAACTCGTGGTAACCATCTGACATGCCCACATGCAATCGAGTGGAGAACGTAGCCTAGTTCGCATGGTCTTTAAAGTACTCCTCAAAGAACTTTGTGTTTTCCTGGTTCTTCCTCGATGACTGATCAATAATAGCGCAAAGCCATGAGTACATAAAGTACTCAGCAAGTCGTAGGGAAATGTATGTAAATAGTATTCATGCAAGACTTGAACAATGATAGCTTTATGGCTATTTTGCAGAAAGCAGTATTCATAGTAAATAGATTGAAAAACATAATTAAAAAGAATAATAAATAAATAGACAATTGCTTTGAAACAATCAATAAACCTCCCGTTCACTTCCCAACTAACAACCGGTGAACAACGCTTTCACTTTCCATCCAAACCATTCCAACATTTTTGATAAGATCTACACCTCCCCCCCCCCCGGGTGTGAAATCACTATGCATTTTCCATAATCGGGGACATGGCTATTCGAATAGTTTTACACTCTGCAGAGGTTGTATAGCTTAACCCACAAGAGATAATCATCTTATAATGTAGGCCATGACACACTTCCGAAGGCATGCGAATAAGTGATTATCACAAGGTTTTTACAAAGTTTTTTTTTTTTGACTTGGTTCTGCCCGCTAAGGTTTTGCCATTCTGGACCCCCTCGTGCGCCAATTCATCCACCCAAATAGAACCAAATCAAAATATTGCTAATTATTCAGCCAGGTTCACCCCACCCTGGACATGTGGTTATACGGTAAGACCCAGATCAATGTCGCACAAAGTTAAGTCCTTAGTGATTTCTTAGGCGGGACTACCTCATCCCATGTGCCTCGTGCACCCAAAAATATGCCTCCCGTATTGTGCCTCGCGCACCCCTTTTACTACACGATCACTCGCCCGAGTATAAATCATTTCGTTTACCCCAAACCAATGACAAACCCTATCATGGCACAAAATTTTATAACAGCGGTCACCACAATTCCATATATCATTAGGTCAAAATCAATCATTTATGAGCATGTGATCATGAATCCCACGTAACTAAGCATAGCTAAGCATAATATGATACCCGTGTTGGTATTACAATATGCCCAACAAAAATCAACTCATCCTATGGTGTCCAAGGATATATGTCAATCACAATTATTCAAGGTGGCAAAATGTGGGATATGACTTTAACTATTCCCGAAAACATCTATTATGAATTTAACAATGCATGTTGATATAAAACAATATAGTTTTATAAAAATGGGTACAACATGGTCAAAGGTCTACGACTTGCCTTCGTCGAAGGGTTGAGTTGCTTCGGTCAATGGGTCCAGAATTCTTGAAACGCTTAATCTGGAATCTAGGCATAAAAGAGCCAAATAAATACAACAATTCCAAAAAAAATCCAAAAATTACCAAATTAGAACCAAAAGAAAGGGGCTGAATTTAGAAGAATTTAGAGATGAGAATCGACAAAATTGGAGTTCGTATGAAGAAGAATGAACATCCAGAAGTTTGACATCATATGAAATGATAGAGGAAAAAAAAAGGAAGAGAGAATATTTCAGGGACAATGCCATTCTGGGATTTATTTTTAACATGCAAAGCAAAAGGGTGGATGACAATGTGGGTCCACAAGAAATTGAAAGAAAAGGAGGAAGAGAGATGAATGGGAGCATGACGTGTGGGGTTCACATGGAAGAGACACAAACAAAGAAGTAGAGCCTAGGCAGCAAAGAAGAGTAGGGCTCGGGTTGGTCATCGACGCCGGTGAGGAGGGGTCTAGCGGCCGGCGAGGTGGCCCAAAATGGGTCGTTGGAGACCCGAGGAGTTGATAGGAGGTGATAGCACGACAAAAGGTGCCCAAAGGCGACGCTGGTAGCGGCGGCGGTGCACGAGCGGTTGGGCGCGCGGCGACGCCAACGACTGGGCGGCGCCTTGAGGGAGTTAGGGGGAGCACGAGGCGTGCACGACCACGGGGAAGCTTTCGGCGGTGTCGGGGTGGTGCGGGGTCAACCGAGATGGCGGCGGCGATGGTAATGCAGAAAAAAAGAAAGGGCGGCGCGATGGCGCAACCTGATGGCGAGAGAGGGGAAGAGAAACAGAGGAGAGGATTTAGGAACGTGATATAACACGTCTAGAGATGCAAGGGGATTACCAGAGGTGGAGAATGATGACGGGGCGACGTGGTCGGCGGTGTGGAAGAAAGAGAATAGCGGCGGCAGGGTAGCTTCACGGGAAGAGGGGAGGACAAGAATGGGAAAGGAGAGGGGTAAGGAAAGGATTGCCATGGCTTTTATAGAGGAGAAAAGAGGGGGAGGCAACGCAGCAAGGGGCGGAGCGTTGCGCTAAGCGCTAAGGCAATGAGCACGCGCATGCAAGAAGTGTGGCGCGCAGTGGCACGAAGAGTCGGCGCAAGATGCAGAGATAGGGCGCAACATGGCGCCATGCAAGATGGGTAAGCTCATTGTCGGGAAGAAGAACAATGAAAGAAAGAGAAGAAAGAGAAAAGAAAAGGGAAAAGGAAAAGGAAAAGAGAAAATAAAATAAAATAAATTCAAAAAAATCAAGAAAATTTTATAAAATTCCTTGGAACTGAATAGATCAAATAAAAAATTTTGGATTTAATTAAAGTTTATTTTAATCACTTAAACTATTTTTATTTTTCTAAAATTTCAATTTAAGCTTTAATTAATTCAATAAATGCGAATGGTTTATTTTAATTTTAAAGCTTACAAAAGACTCTGGAAAACGGGAAAAGTGAAAAGATATAAAAAGGACTCAAAGGAAATAATTGACAAGGTCTTGGAAAAGCAAATCTAATATAAAACCGGAAAAAAATTAAAACAATTTTTATTTAATTGGAGTTTGATTTATTCACATTAAATTGTTTTTAATTTATGAAATTTTAAATTAAGCTTTAACAATTCAAGAAAATTCAATTGGTGATTTTTATTTTGAAATTTTCAAAAATGCCCAAAAATTAGGATGTTACAACGAGCAGCCCGACAGAGACCCCGATGAGGATGACCCTATTTGGGTGGATGAGGAGTAGAGGTACTTTCCTGAAGACAATGAGGCAACAACAGAGGTCCTAGAGCAGGAGGCTGTGCACCCTGGTGATGAAGCAGATGTGGATGTATTAGACCATGAACCTCTCTCGGTTCCTGATGACAATGCCACAATGGATGCTTGCTTTGCACCACAGACTGTGTATGATAGAAATGACCCTCAAATTAAGGTGGGAGACACATTTCCTGATAAACATGCGTTCAAGTTCATTTTGAGACAACATGCAATAAAAGGGGAGTTTGAGATGAACATACAATATAGTGACACACAAAGATTCAGAGCCATTTGCATGTTTTAAAATTATCCATGGAGGATATATGCAAAAAAAAAGATTCATGGCGGCACTACATTCATGGTATATGCCCTGTGTACAATTGTGTTTAATGATTGCATCATGTTTTACCAGGTTTATGATTTCCTTTTATTTCTAGTTGTTTATGATTTCTTTACTATGTGTAGGTGATGACCATGGTGTCTGATCATACGTGCGCAACAACGAGTAAGACGCGGGGAAGCATGGCCAACAAAGCATGGATAGCAGATAGAGGCAAGGAATTATTGAGGAAGGATCCATCATTTGGTGCAAAGAAGCTACAACAGACTTCAAGATGAGCACAATGTGACTTTATCATACAACAAGGTCTGGGAAGGGAGGAAGGATGCAATGGTTGTTCAAGCTAGAGTTGGAGAAGGTGAACCGAGATAATATTGTTGAGATAGACTGCAAGAGGGCTGGTGGTAAGGTATACTTCAGAAGGATGTTTGCAGCCCTTAGAGCTTGCATAGATGGCTTTTTGCTACGATGCAAGCCCTACTTAGGGGTTGACTCAACCCACCTTACCGGGAAGTATAATGGACAATTTGCGACACAAGAATAAATGGGCACAACTGGATGTATCATGTTTCCTACGCCATATTTGACAAGGAGACTTTAGATGATTGGGAATGGTTCATGGTGAATCTTAAGAGAGGGATTAGTACCCCCTATGGATTAGCTATACGTATAGATGCATGTAAGGGCCTCGAAGCAGCTGTACACAAAGTATTTGTTGGTGCAGAGTATAGAGAATGCTTTAGACATCTACTAAACAATTTCAGAAGAAAGTTCAAAGGTGATGTATTGAAGTATATGTGGCCTCCAGCCTAGGCTTATACTCCTGAAAAGCACCAGCTATTTTTGGACATAATCGCTAAGAAATGTCCAGCTGGATATGAATATCTTATAAAGGAGCACAAAAAGTTGTGGACAAGAGGTAAATTTGCAGTACACTGCAAGGTCGACTACGTAAACAATAACATTGCTACCTCCCAAGCTAAATAGGGATGCAGGAAGGCCAAGGAAGAAAAGGATCAGACCAAGGGATGAATCCGACGCAAAAAGACCTATCAGTGTAAGAGGTGCTTTCAGTGGGGCTACACAGAAATGGGTTATAGTTTAACACCACTAGATGATCATTCTCAAGCTGCACCTCCCCCTAAGAGGACAAAAAGGTAATATGTCTTCCCTTGTTTTTTTTCCTTCTCATCCTTCAGGGTATGCATGTGAGTTTGAAGTATTTCCTTTTTTTACTGTAGGAGCAAGAAGAAAAGAACTACATGCACTCAAGATGGCATTCTTGTCACGACCCTGACCTCAGGAAGGTCGAGGGCAGTCCCAGGAGCACCCCGAAGGGAGGTCCTGTGACGGCCCGGACCTCTGAGGGGTCCTGAAGTCACGACCGGACCCGGGATCTCCCAAGGCACGACCACACGGTTAGACCCGGGAGGTCCCGAATCCTTTGTGCACAACCGAGCTACTCCCAAGGACCAACAACTAGCTCACACAGTGAACAAGAGTGGTAACATCCATCAACGCAGCTTTATTAAAATAACAACAGAGTTGATTACAAAAGGGCATCTGACCGGAAGAACAAAATCAATAAAGCAAAAGCGAGAAGGCCACACGACTCGCCACAGGCAGTCGTCTGGAGATCGCAGCCTAGTCATCTTGGAGGTCCTCTGGCTCATCGAAAACGTCCTCTTCTGCTCAAACATGTCAAGCAAGAGTGAGCACAACAACCGTGCTCGCAAGTCACACCCGTCAAGTAACAGATTGAATGCATGCATACAAGGATGTCCCAAAGGAGGTCTTATAGGGTTGTCTTTGCATAAAGCCAAGTTTCTTTCCAATTACATGTACTAAGTTCCAAAGCAGTTATACAATAACTAAAATTCATTTTCTAAATCAATTTTATAGTTGGATAGCATTCATCAACAAGTGAAGGATACCCTCCTATCACAAGGCTCCCAGCCTGAACCCATTTTATCATTTCAAAGAGGTCTTTTGAAAACAAAACCAACATCTAACGGAGCAGCTTTGCCAGCATGTCCTTGACCGCGGACATGGTTATTCGAATAGTTTTACACTCTGTAGAGGTATACAACTTTACCCACAAGACACGACTTCTCTAGTTTGTTTAGCATCCGTCGATGCCACCACTCACTACCGAAGGTAAGTGGTCTAGAGCACGTGACAAGGCCTTTACAATGCGTCATTCCACCGCAGTCCCCCCTCGTTAAGGTTTCGCTTCCTTTGGACTAACCATCCGCCGGATTTAAGCCCCCTCTTGCGCTAGGTGGGAATGAATAAAAGTAGATCATCAAGACACCCACACAACCGGATAGAACGACCACGATGGAACATTGCAAATTAATCAGCCAGGTCCTGCCCATACAGGACGTGTGGTTGCACAGTGAGGCATGGCAAAATACACTCGAAGACCGGTCCTTAAGTGACCTGGGCGACTTCCACATAACCCTGGGCATCAACCATAGAAATCAATTGATCCCGTGCATGAATATGCACCCATCCAAACAACCAGTTCGCCCAAGTCCAAACTAGTTTTCCTTTTCTTTGCTTTTCAAAAACATTTTCAAAACCTCCACGACAACCCAATGTTATGGTTAAAACATTTTGACCACATTGGTCTTTTGGCAGAAACTTCCCAAATCAAGATTTTTGGTCTAAGCATTATCTAAGCATAGAGTTTTGAAACATGCTAGTTCATACTAATATACCAACTAGCTCTTTATTATGGTGACAAGGGATGATTGAATCAATAATCAAGTTCGGGTGTACAAAGGAACTAGGAATAACTATACAGTTAAAACAAGGATTTAAATTACTTGATTTGAAATGAGCATGCAGTAGTAATTTGAAACAAAACTTAAATAATTTCAAAATATTGGGTCTGATATGGTCAAGGGTGTAACTTGCCTTGCTCGAAAGCTTGAGGGTCTTCTTCCTCAAAGTACTTGGGCTCTCCTGAGTCGTCGAAATCTACACGTGAAAATGAAGCAAATCAAATAAAGACCAAATAAAAACCCAAATAAACTCCAAACAAAGCAAACTAAAACCAACAACGAGGAACTAAAAAGCTCAAAGGAGGAGGTTCGACGAGGAGGTCCTAAGGAGGTCCAACGAGGAGGTCCTGAGGAGGAAGGCCTGAGCAGAGCAAGAAAGTTGGAGAAGGCTAAAGGAGATATAAGAGGGCTGCTCAGGCTTTTATAGCCGGGGAGGATGGGAAGAGTAGCTGAGAAACTCTGAGGCACACGAGATCAAGGGTAGGTGGCGGCAGTGACGAGCCGCAGTGGACAGACTTGCGCAGAAGTCGCCCAGGATAAGACGGGCAGCTCATGCGAGCGCAGCAGATTTAATGTGATCTGATGGCATTTAATGCGCGGGAACCCCAGCGAGAGTAGCGCCGCGATGAGCTAGAGAAGAAGGTGAGCAAGGCTGACAGGTAGGGCCAGTCAACACTTGGGAGAGTGGTCAAACCAAAGGGGGAGGTCATGACCAAAGGGGGTGTCACGTGACCATGGGGAGGTCATGACTCCAAGGGGAGGTCGTGACTCCAAGGGGAGGTCGCGACTAAAGTATAAAAAGGGAAGGTCATGACTCCAAGGGGAGGTCGCGACTAAAGGACAAAAAGGGAGGTCGTGACTCCAAGGGGAGGTCGCGACTACAGGACAAAAAGGAAGGTCGTGACTCCAAGGGGAGGTCTTTTCAAAAGACCAAGAAGGTGGTCTTTGCAAAAAGACCAAGGGGGTGGTCGCCAGGATCACCCGGAGGTCTCCACTGAGAGGGAGGTCCAAACATAAGGGGGAGGTCCAAATACAAGGGAGGTCTAAACCGAGAGGGAGGTCTAAACCGCAAGGGAGGTCTGGACCCTCGGATCCAAACGAAAGGAGGTTTGGACCCTCGGATCCAAACGAAAGGAGGTCTAAAGAAGAAAGGAAGAATTGGGTCGAGGGAAAACACAGAGCGAACAGAGAAAGGGGAGAACTCCAACCAACTCAAAAGAAACCAACTTCGGATTAGTTGAAGTTTGATTTAGTCATTTAAAGCTCTTTTTAAAATCTCAAGTTAAGCTTTGAACTCTCATCAAAACCAACTAGTTCTTTTTATTTTGAAAATTCAAAAAGACTCACAAAAACCGGGATGTTACAATTCCACCACTCCAACAGGTCACCCTTGAAGTTACATTGCAACCAAGCACTCAAACAGCCCTAGAGTTACAACAAGGAGGATGGCAGCTGAAGCATCAACTCCAAGAAGGTCTCTCGCAAAAAGATAGTCAAGCAAGGGCTTTGCCGAGCATCGTCCCTGTGAATCGAGAAAGAAAGCTCTGAACTTTGAACTTGCATGTTAAGAGTCATGTGTCATGTGTTCTGAACTTGTATAAGTCAGATTGTTGTGGTTTGTAAGGACTAGAACATGTTTATTTCCTTGTTAGTGTTTACCTCGTATTCCTGTGATTTCTGTGCTTTGAACTTGTATCAGTCAGATTTTTGAACCTATATCTATGGAATTCCTATATGTATTGTCAGTGTTTATCTCAAATTGTCAGTGTTATCTCAGATTGCATACGGTCAGATTGCATATGATCATATGCCCATATTTTTGTCAGATTTATGTGATGTGAACTTGTACATGTATTGTCAGTGTTATCTCATATTGCATATGGTCATATGCCCAGATTTCTGTTAGATTTCTAATTTGTGAGCTTGTACATGTATTGTCAGTGTTGTCTCAGATTGCGGGTACATAGTCATATTTTGGGATTTCTGTCAGATTTCTATGATGTGCCCAACAGAGTGATGCTTGAGATTACAAATAACCAAATATAGGAACAACTGAATTCGGATTACATTAAAGTAAATCGACTACATTCATGCTCCACATTACAACTAACTTGCTCCATATCTTGCTCATTCAATTACTTTCCTACGTTGGTTGCTAGCAGCCCAACACACACACACACACACACAAACAGAACAAGCATTGTGTTCAATCTCTCCAAGGCACCAAAAATCTTGCTCATTCTTTCATCCAACCGAGCAATTCCTTATACTATGTCTCCTAAAATGGCATCATCACTTCTGGTGTGTGCTTCCATTCCAACATAGCTTGTTGGTTGCATTTGCATTAGAAGTTGTCCTCTTCCATGTCCTTGTCGAGGACTTGGGGCATCAAGAACTCCAATCTCCTTCAAATATTCTATATATTGCTTCTTCCACATGTAAAACTTACGTGCAGAGAGCTATTGTACATACATCAAGCATAAGAAATCAATTTCGTACCAAAAAACAAGAGTTGCAAAACCAATTTTTAAGTACACGGGACCAAAATGGAACAAATCAGATCCAAAATTGCCCAGATCGGCACCAATATAAAAACGAATCGGCTCAAAAATTGACCAAATCGTCAACAATAACATAAAAGGAAATCCAAATCAAGGTAAATCAAATACCCCCTGATTATTTGGGCACTTGTAGTAGGCTCAGCCGGGGTTGCACTCGCTGTACGAGATGTCGCCGACCACCTGCAGCCTGCATCGTCGGCATAGCGCAAGAAGAAGATCCCCAAATCTTTCCCCGCTTGCCTTAGTTGATGACTCCGTACGCGCCATGCGCCGACTCTACTAGGGTTTCTCTTTGGGGGATTGCGGGTGACAAATGAGAAGAAAAGGGGATGACAGAGAGAGGCATATGAGTGAAGGCGCGGTGGTATTAAAGTGAACAAGAAGAATATGATGCTATTAAAGTGAACTGTTGTGTTCACGACGGTACCAAACCAATTTTGCCAACCAGGCAAACGGCGGCATCCTAACAACACATCAACACCACCTCTAGTTCTGCCTGCACAAACTCACCAAGATTTTGTAACCCAAACCAAGTTTAAATGAACCCATAAATGGCTCACTGATTAATCGACATCTAGCAACCACTAATTTAATATCACCAAAAAGAATGAGCAGACTGCCCCCGCTATAGCAAATCCTATCCCAAATGAATTCAAGAACCTGTTAGATGTATATTATTGCCTGTGTATTTTTCCCGTTGTATAAGGGGTTACCTGCATATATGCCACACATGTACTTGTATATATATTGGCTCATTGGCCTCATGATGAATACAAACGCTATTCATAACATGGTAGCAGAGCGTACCTAGGGTTTCTCGCCGAGCCACAGCCGCCGTTAGTTCTTCTTTTTCCAGTCACCGTTGTCGCCTGGTTTTGCCCCGTCGCTTCGATTGTCTTCCTTCATCACCTGGAGTTCGTCTTGCTCTGGAGATGACGACATCTTCACTGCCTGCCGTTGATTCTTCTTGCGCACAGGCGCAGAGGTGGCCGCCCGTGGGGTCGCCGCTCCTCCACAAGAGGCCACTGGTCGGCTACTCCTCCACAAGAGGCTATCGCTGCCTTCTACTTCACTGACACTGGTCGGTCGCTCCTCCGCAAGAGGCTGTCGCCACCTACCTCGGCCGTGAGGTCGTCGCTGCCGCCACTTCCGCTTGCGCCGTTGTCACCAGGGCTACCATCGCCGCCTTTGCCACCACAGCTGGGGCCACAACCACCGCCAGGGGGAACCCTAGTTCCCCCTGTGCGCGGTGCTCTCCCGTGCGTGGTGCTCTCTCGTGCGGGCCTTTAGCTCGTGCGGGCTGAGTGCCTGCTCTTTAATTGAGCCGGTCCGGTAAGTAAAAAAAAATCAGTACGTCGTTCTAACCGTCGCGTCGTCCAGCATTGCTTGTTAGACTTCATTGTCTTGGTCTCCGCGTCATCCAGCGCCGTCTACCATTGGGCACTGTTTCCGTTCCTCGCTGCCCGGTGATGTTCGATGGTCTCAGTTATCGGGACTAGTTTCAGCATATGCGTCTCCACATGTGTGATCAGCGTCCTTGAGAGTTTCTTACCGGTGAGTTGCCTTGCCCGCCTCGCCCTGCTCCACCTGCTGAGCCTGTGCTCCCGAAGACTACCTCCGAAGACACTCATAAGGAGGCATCTGATGCTTTTGAGGATGCTATGGAGACTTTTCAAACTCAGTATGCTACCTACAAGACATGGATTGATGATAATACCCGTGCCTCTGCTATTCTGGTTGCTAGCATGGAGGTGTAATTCACTGGGGATGTGGTTGGTTTGGCTTCAGCACAGTTGATCTGGACACATCTGTGCAACCGCTACGAGCCATCTGGTGATTCCTTGTATCTTTCTGTTGTGCGGTAGGAGCAGTCGCTGCAGCAGGGAGTCACCACTGTGGACGAGTTCTATGCTCAATTGTCTGCGGTATGGCGTCAGATTGACTCTTTGGGACCAGATGTTTGCCACGCGTGTTAGTACTGTCAGTGTCAGTAGTTTCACCTGGAGCTTCATCATATCTACGATTTCTTGACCCATCTCTGGGATGAGTATGAGCAGTCTCGTGCTCAATTGCTAGCATGCCACCCTCGTGTGACTTTGTTAGAGGCCCTTACATCTGTTCGTGCTGAGGAGATTCACCTTCATGCTACGGGTCTGCTATCTTCACCGTCGTTTTCTTCGATTTTGGTAGCTTCTACACCTACTACATCTCCAGCTACTCCTTCACCAGTGGTGCCTTCACCAGTGTTAGCTGTTGTTCGTAGAGGACTACACTACACTTACTGCAACAAGGATGGACATGTACAACAGACCTGCTACAAGAAGAAGAAGGATTTACGTCGTGGTGGCCATCCTCCACAGGGAATTGGTGGTTCCTCCTCTCAGAGGAGCTCTGATGCTTCTGATTCTCAGAAGTTTCTCACACTGCTCCATCGCATGGATGCTCTTGCACCATCTGGTTCTGTTGGTTTTGCTGCACAGTCTTCTAGTGAGAGACTACCTTCTACTTCTTCCTTAGGTATATCACCTTGGATTCTTGACTCTGGTGCTTCCTTTCATATGACATCTGATTCCACCAGTCTCACTTTTATTCATCCTTTAGCTGCTCCTATCACTATTCAGACAGCAGATAGTACCTCTCTTTCTTTCATAGGATGATGCACCCTTTCGAATTCCTCTTTTCATATTCCTACTGTTTCTCATGTTCCCAAACTAACCATGCAGCTCATATCTGCTGGTCAGCTCACTGATCATGGTTGTCATGTTATTCTCGATTTTGATTCTTATTGTGTTCAGGATCGACGCATGGGGACTCGTTGGTCTTGGCCCTCATTGCTTGGACTCACAAAGATCTTTGGGAGCTTGACTGGCTTCATCTTCCTTCCGCTGCCCCTGCTAGTCTTATCGCCTCCACCATTGTCGTCGCCTCTGCTGCATCTTCCACTGCGTCTTTTGCTCAGTGGTGTCATTGTTTGGGACATCTTTGCGGATCGCGTCTATCTTCTTTACTTCGTCGCGGTCTTTTAGGGTCTGTGTCTAGTGATGCTTCTCTAAATTATCAGGGTTGTAAGTTTGGTAAACAACTTCAACTTTCCTATCCTTCCAGTGAGTCAATGTCACAGAGTCCTTTTGATCTTGTTCATTCTGATGTATGGGGTCTGGCTCCTTTTGTTTCAAAAGGAGGTCATTGTTATTATATAATTTTTATTGGTGACTTTTCTCAACACACATGGATATACTTTATGTCATCTCGTAGTGAGATTCTCTCCATGTACAAGACTTTTGCTACCATCATTCGTACTCAGTTTGACTCTCCTATTCGTGTTTTTCGTGCTGATTCTGCTGGGGAATACTTGTCAGGAGTCCTTCGTGGTTTTCTTGTTAAGCAGGGCACTCTTCCTCAGTTTTCTTGCCTTGGTGCTCATGCCTAGAACGGTGTGGCTGAACGGAAGCATCGTCATCTTCTTGAAACAGCTCGTGCTCTCATGCTTGCTTCTGCTGTCCCACCACACTTCTAGGTTGAGGTTGTTTCTACTGCCACTTTTCTGATTAATATTCAGCCTTCTTCTGCTCTTCAGGGTGGGATCCCCGTTGAGCATCTCTGTGGCAAGACTCCTGATTATTCTAGTCTTCGCCTTTTTGGGTGTATGTGCTATGTTCTTCTTGCACCTCGTGAGCGCACCAAGCTGATCGCTCAGTCTGTGGAGTGCATTTTTCTAGGCTATAGCGCTGAGCATAAAGGATATCGTTGTTGGGATCCTGTTGGTCGACAGATGCGGGTTTCTCGGGACGTCACTTTTGATGAGTCTCGTCCTTTCTACCATCGTCCTTCTTCCACCACTCCGGCATCTCTTGTTAAGCCACTTTCTTTCCTGATTTTTTCTGCCACCTCCATCGTCACCACACCTCTATCACAGCTTTTGGCCTCTTCGGTGCCTCCTTCACCTTCGCCTTCACCACCACCACCCTTACAGGAGGCACCTCCTGGCCTTGGTCCTTCTTATCCTCTCTACTACACTCGTCGTCCGTGAATTGAGAATTCTTCTGACGCGTCGTCTTCTTCTGATGGTTCATCTTCTTCAGCCACTCCTCAATATACTCTTCGTGATCGCCAGTCTATTCGGCCCCCTGCGCGCTTTTGTTTAGCAACTCTTACCGAACCGACTTCTTATCATGATGTTGCTGTTCATCAGGAGTGGCAGCATGCGATGACAGAGGAGATTGCTGCCCTTGAACGCACTAGCACGTGAGATCTTGTCCCTCTTCCCACGCGTGTTGCTCCTATCACGTGTAAGTGGGTTTACAAGGTTAAAACCCGCTCTGATGGTTCTCTTGAGTGCTGCAAGGCTCGTCTCGTGGCACGTGGTTTTCAGCAGGGGTATGGTCGTGATTATGATGAGACATTTGCTCCTGTAGCTCACATAACCACCGTTCGCACTCTTCTTGCTATAGCGTCTGTTCGGGTATGGTCCATCTCTCAGCTTGATGTCAAGAATGCCTTTATCAATAGTGAGTTGCGTGAAGAGGTTTATATGCAACCACCATCGGGATATTTTGTTCCTGAGGGTATGGATTGTCGCCTTCGCCGATCCCTTTACGGCCTTAAGCAAGCTCCTCATGCCTGGTTTGATCGTTTCTCTTCTGTTGTCACTGCAGCTGGTTTCTCTGCCAGTGCCCATGATCCTGCTATCTTTATTCACACTTTGCCTCATGGTCGGACGCTTCACCTTTTATATGTTGATGATATGATCATTACTGGAGATGATTCTCAGTACATCACTTTTGTGAAGGAGCATCTTAATGAGCAGTTTCTCATGTCTGATCTGTGTCCTCTTCGCTACTTTCCTGGGGTTGAGGTTATTTCTACACGTGACGGCTTCTATCTATCCCAAGAAAAATATATTTAGAATCTTCTTGATCGTGCTTCTCTTACTGATCAGCACACCGCTGAGACTCCTATGGAGCTTAATGTTCATCTTCGGTCCACTGATGGTGAGCCTCTTGCTGATTCTACTCGCTATCGTCACCTTGTTGGGAGTCTTGTTTATCTAGGTGTCACTCGTCCTGACATTTCATATCATGTGCATATCTTGAGTCAATTTGTTTCAGCTCTCACTCAGCTCCACTATAATCATCTTCTTCCTGTTCTACGATATCTTCGTTGAACCATCACTCGTCATCTGTTTTTCCTCGCTCCAGCTCTTTACAGCTCCAGGCATATTTTGATGCCACCTGAGCTAGTGATCACTCTGATCGCCGGTCTCTCTCTGCTTATTATTTTTTTTCTTGGTGGTTCTCTCATTGCCTGGAAGACTAAGAAGCAGATAACAGTTTCTCATTTGAGTGCTGAGGCTGAGTTGCGAGCTATGACTTTGTTGACTGTGGAGGTTACTTGACTACGGTAATTACTTGAGGATTTTGGTGTTTCAGTTTCAGCACTCACTCCTCTTTTGTCTGATAGTACAGGGGCTATTAGCATTGCTATAAATCCGATGAAGCATGAGCTTACTAAGCATATTGGTGTTGATGCTTCCTACATGCGAACACAGGTGCAGGGCCAAATTGTTGCTCTTCAGTATGTGTCTTCAGAACTTCAGTTTGCAGACTTCTTCACAAAGACGCAGATCAGAGCCAAGCACAGCTTCTATCTCTTCAAACTTCATGTTGTTGATCCATCATAAGTTTGAGGGATGTGTTAAGTGTATATTATTGGCTATGTATTTTTTCCGTTGTATAAAGGGTTACCTTCGTATATGTCACATCTGTGCTTGTATATATATTTGTCTATTGGCCTTATGATAAATACAAGCGCTATTCATTACAGAACCAACTGTATCGCATTGCCCCCAAACCACCCGAATCAAATCCCAGGTGGATCCGGACCCACCTGAATCGCAACCAAACGGCGGGGCCACAATAGCAAGGCGCAAGTTGGGGAAGGGAGGATTTACCTCCGTGGCGAGCTCGTCGGAGTGGGTAGCCAGCTGGCCACTGTGAGCTCAACGGTGGCGACGTTCTCGACGAGCTCCCCCAAATCAATGCGACGATGCGACGAGACTGAGGAAGTGCGGCTCCTAGGGTTTTTTATCCCCTCGTCACTCATTATCCAGGTGGTTTGGCTTCCGGAAACCAAACAGAGCTTCACTCGCTTGTAGGGACTAGTTTGCGAAATATCAGGGTCGCATTACGCATAGAGATCAAACGTAGGTTGTTTTCTGAATATATTCAGGGCCTGTTTGAAAAGGGAATTTCGATCCAAGCAGGTCCATAGGGTCGCAAATATTAGTTGCGACCATAAGTAGAGACTATTTTGCAAATGAGTCTGAGGGCTCCGTCGGCCGTTGGATGAAGGTGGTGCGCGGCTCGGATTGAGCTGTGAAGGCTACTTGCGGAAAAGACCCTTGCATTTACAGGGCTCATCACTTTTTTTCATATCCCTTCCCCTCGACTCGGCGCCGGAGCTCCGGCTAGCACGGCGGCAGGTTCGTCAGGCCACGGCCATGCCGCGTTGCTGACAAAGGTCGACTAGGCCCGCGAAGAGATCAGCAAGGAAACCGCGCTGTTCGAGAAGGAGCGCAAGGAGATTGGCCACGAGTGTCAGGACCTGAAGCTTCAGCGGTCCAAAACATCCAGGATCAGGGAAACGGTGGAAGGGAAAGCAAAGGGAAAAAGATAAATTAGAGTTCTAATAGAACTAAAGCTAGTGACTAATGTATTGTCTTTTTCCATGCCTTCTCATTACTAGCCTCTCTGGTTATAAACCCAGATTCGACACTGAAAATTACAGTTCAGAATTACAGCTGGTAAGAGTAAAATGGCAAGGTTCAGCAAAGTTCAGTTGTAATTGGCGAGGTGAAGATGAAAACGACAACGCAGCTGACGTAACAGTAGTTACAAATGTCATTCCAGATCATCGGATCTTCCTTCAAAACGCCATGTCGCATCCTCGCCTTTCATCTGGACTTAAGTGGAGTCGACGAAGGGGTATGGTGGTTGCCGACTTCTTCCCATCCTTCCTTCGACAGAGCAAAACATAAATTTCAGACTTAACTGAACATCCCCGGACTGACATTCCTTCCCTCTTGAGATCAACCTTGTCCTCAAGGTGAAAAGTATGGAAAGGTGTTTTGGATGGACGCAACATCCTCCCAAGTAGCATCCTCTGGACCCAGGTTTAGCCATTGTATTAGCCACTGTACAACAGGCGCTCCAAAATTGTAACAGTCCAGTCTTAAGCTTTACTCCAGCTGCCACATTTGTTCTCCTTGTGACAGAAATGCTATAGCTTAAACAAGCACCCAAGTCAGAATAGTCAGCCAACTCATAAGCAAAAGTTATTGGTAGAGGTCTTTCAGAATTCTTAGACGCTTCCTCATGTTCCATCTTGAAAAGGACTTCAGCAACCTGAAATCCAAACTTCATACTTAGCATACCATACTCTTCAATACACCACCAAATTTGTTGATAAAGCTCCTCACAAAAGTTTGCAGCCTGACAAGATATATGGTCCCTATGTAAGCTTGGATCTTCTCCCTTTTTGTACAGAACATGTGCACCAGAGGGAATAGAATATTTTCCCTCAATTTGCCGATTTTCTAGTTTTTCCTCCCAGCCAAACAATTTAACCATGAGAAGAATGGGGAACTCCAACATCAAAGCCACTTGTGGGTTTCGGTAATCGCACATGATGAATGGATATTTAGGTGCGGTTGAACTGAATTTCAATGATTCTATATTAGTGGACCTCAAGTTTCCATGAACTCTTGCAGCCACATTGAAAACCAAGGTGCTACTTCCAACAGATATCTGAATGTTTAAAGCTATCACCTTACAGCTGCAGTGCTTAGGAGTGTACTTACCTTTATCTGAATCAAATGTATTGTTAAGAACTTCAAGGCGAAGTTCTATCTTAACCCTGCTGCTCCACAAACCATTAGTAGTAGACCCAATGTGAAAGTTCGCAACAACTCTGGACCTCAAATGAGTCATGTGAACAGCAATAATAACTCCTCCCAGATCTATTGTCCACTTTGACTTGCACCAGTGATATTCTCGTAGCATCCGCAACTTGACAGCTTCACCAAACAAATACTGGACATTCTTCAAAGTCAATTCTGTGCCTACTTGAGTAAGCAACTCATGAGAGTGTTGCAAGTAAAGAACACTTGAGCCAATAATAGCATTATGCCAATAGTTCTTGGGTTGTATGATTTTAGAACTTGCAACATCCGGACCTATGTACTTGAACTCCTGGATCCCAAGGCCAATTAAGGAACACACAATTCACAAACACACGACTTAAGGTGTTCATGTCACAGAGTCGACAGATGATGCTCGCCATGGCATCCCTCTGATGGTGCGGGTTTCGGTACAGTCTGAGATTAGGAGGGTCGGTATTGCCTTTAAGTGGTATGATGTGATCGCATTCTCTTTTGGGAGGCAGCCCTTTTGGCTCTTTGAAAACATCTGAAAACTGCTGTATGAGTTCTTGCACTTCTCTTGGCAGTTCTTGGTTCTCCGATTCTTGAATCCAATTGATTCTGAGCCTGCAACCTAGCACTTTTTTTTTAAATAGCCTTTCAAACTTGGCAACCCCTACTAAACATTTCTTACCCGGAACAGTGTAGTCTTTGAAGGTTATAGTCTTGCCATCCTTGAACAAGGACAACTCTCTAGTTTTCAGGTTCAGTCCAATCGGACTGTGATCAAATATCCAGTCTGCTCCGAGAATTGCATCATAGCTTCCGAGATTCAATAGCTGGAATGAGGTTGTAAATGAATAACCTTGTATGTGGTAAGACACATCTTCAGTAACAGCTTCGGTGCTCAGCTCTCCCCCTCCAGCCACTAATACCTTCTGTGCCGGCCGGTACAACAACTTGCACTCGCTCCTGACTGCAAACTCATAGTCCATGAATGTCTGGTCTTTGCCATTGTCCACCAACAAGATCTTGGTTTGCCACCAATTACTGTCTTCAACGAAAATGTTGCCGGGCCTGAGATTCCTTTCATAGCCTGACCAGATATCACTAGAAGTTGTTCAGTCTCCTGTAACTCTTCTGTCTCCTTAGGACTTCCATGAGCGGTGGATAAAACTGCATCCTTTGTCAGTTCGCTGTCTTGAGCCAATTCAGTTTCATCTTCCTCGCCTTGCAGCAGAATAGCGTGAAGAGCCTTTTTGATCTTGCAAGTCAGATGGTGTCCGGGAACCCACGGCTCATTGCAGTGCCAACAGTTTCTTTTGTTACTCTCCTGTACCAGTTTCTTCCCTTTGTCCACTCCTTCTACATTCATTCCCTTAACAGGGTCACTTTTGAAACTGGTAGTGTTACTTTTGTTCCTGTTCAAGCCCCCAAGATTGCTAGTTCTTTTAGCCTGATTGGCCTTTTCCTCCAACCTTGCAAACCAATAAGCCTCTAGCAACCCTTTCGGTTGATGCATACTCACCCCATACTTGATTTCTTCCTTAAGACCTCCGATAAAACAACTCAAAAGAAATGCTTCTTGAAGATATGGGTGATCTCTCCTCACTAGCTCTACAGTTCTCTCAAAGTAATCAATATATTTGCTAATGTTGTCGATATGTCTCATCGTTTGTAACCTCTCCACTGCTTCATGAGCATTTGCCTCCGAGAACACATGCTCGACAAAGATAGAACACTTTGCCGCCAAATCCAAAACTTGCCAAGCAATTCCAATCCCTTTAAACGAAGTGTTGGCCTTACCGGTGAAATGACCCGTAGCAATGTTGACCCACTGTTCTCTTGGAGTTCCCACCATCTCGAAGAACTTTTCACATTGTTCTAGCCATCCAATTGGTCCCTCTCCTGAGAACAAAGGAATTTCGAGTTTAGGTCCTCTCAAAACTGCCTCTGCGTACTGATGACCACCGCTGTTAAAGCTCTGGTTCATATTCCCCATTGTACCAAACATATTTACTCGGGGTTGTTAGTGTGATATGACCATCCCGGTTGTGGTAGCCGTGAGCCAAGTGATTACTAGCATTCATCGCAGGATGGTAATAGGGCAAGATCGCCGCCATCCGATTGGTGTTTTGCCAAGTCCACGGAGGAGCCATTGACTCCTCGACCATAACTGAACCCCTGATTTACCATCGGATGTAACATTCCTGATTGATGGGGTACTCTTCGATGGGTCTCCCCTTCCCTCTCTACCAGGTTAACTTGTGATGAAGTTCTCGGCAAAGAGGAAAAACAGGGGTGATTTGGTATTACCGTGTTTGATTCCAAGAAGAAGTTCACTGGTGCTCCAGTCCGCCTAATCTGCTCCCCATTCCAAATCAATTTCTCCCTCGTTTTTTCTGGAACAGGACCTCCCTCTCGGGATTCAGTGGCCTCCTCTTCCATGCCGGCTTTTGATGCTTGCGAGAACTTGGTGAGCAAAATGTTCTTGATTTCGGCCACATCCGACTTCAGAAGATCTAAATCTTTCAGCTTCTCTTGGATCTTGATAATCTCTGCTCTATTTTCCATCTCCATACCGTCTTCTTCAAACGAACTTTGAGATCGGGTCTTCACCACCATCTACCACCCAGATCCGGCGATAAGCAGGGATTTTACGGCAACAACTAGTAGTTTGCTCCAACCTTAACTCGCACCGATCTCAGGGCCAGGAGCTGCGTGTGCTCTGATACCAAAATGTCAGGACCCGAAGCTTCAGCGGTCCAAAACATCCAGGATCAGGGAAACGGTGGAAAGGAAAGCAAAGGGAAAAAGATAAATTAGAGTTCTAACAGAACTAAAGCTAGTGACTAATGTATTGTCTTTTTTCATGCCTTCTCATTACTAGCCTCTCTTGTTATAAACCCAGATTCGACACTGAAAATTACAGTTCGGAATTACAGCTGGTAAGAGTAAAATGGCAAGGTTCAGCAAAGTTCAGTTGTAATTGGCGAGGTGAAGATGAAAACGACAACGCAGCTGACGTAACAGTAGTTACAAATGTCATTCCAGACCATCGAATTTCCTTCAAAACGCCATGTCGCATCCTCGCCTTTCATCTGGACTTAAGTGGAGTCGACGAAGGGGTATGGTGGCTGCCGACTTCTTCCCATCCTTCCTTCGACAGAGCAAAACATAAATTTCAGACTTAACTGAACATCCCCGGACTGACAACAAGGCCCGCGAACTCGCTGCGCTGTTCGGCGCCGATGTCACGGGCGTCGCCGTCTCCCCGCGCACCGGCGAGCGCCGCGAGGACATTTTTTTATTCAGAGGAAAAGGAAAATATTGAAATCAATTCATGTGTTTGCTCTGGTTTGTATTTGATAATTTCAGTACAAACTTAGATCAAATAGCCTGAATGAGAAGTCATACAGTATTCCGCTCAACAATGGAATACGAATTTCTGATGAAAGTAACCATTGATTACATAAAAATTTCACAAAATATGTATAATGCAACTCGATGTCTGATAGAGTCCTAAATACAATAGAATTCCCATGACCAGCTAACAAAAGAATAATCTAAAATCTATAGCCTAAATTACAGATTTCTACTAAATACAATAATCACTCGAGGACGAAGCATATCCACCAGATGTCTTTTTGCCCACTGAACAAATGATCATTTGGGACATTTCGGAGAATGTCTTGCCTATTCGCCAAGAGTTGATCTTAGTGAACCAAACTTTCTTGGCTCCCTTTTCTTCGTAGCGCAGAATTCTCACTTCTCGGACAATGAAATAAGCTGCAGAACAAGACAGGATACATAGTTGCTGACTGTTAGTATAGTGCACATAGTGCATTGAAGGTAAAGAAAGCACGTCACATACCTGTCGGGCGACCTGAAGTAGTTGCCTGTTACTTCGTGGTGACTCTGTCAAGATCACTTGCAGCTGAGGCTTGGTTTCAGGTTCTTGTTTCCCTGTTGGGCTCACAAGGCATATGCTCTTTCCAGGGACAGCGCCATCAGAAATGTTCTCTAGAGGCTCGCTCTTTCGCTTCCTGCGGTTGAATGTGTATTTAATGCACCGGGCACCTTTTGTTTGAATGGAAGCATGGGAGGGTATCTTCGCATATTCTTCTTTGGGCGAGGAGCTGTGTACTGGAGCAACATCACCTTTGCCTGAATCAAGATTGCAAATTTCATCTTTGTCATCTTCTTTCTTGCCTGATGTATTGTAATTTGGTGTTATACACACTGTGAGGCCCACTGGTGTGTTGGCTGCATCAGGATAAGCATCTTTAACTGATGATAATGCATCAGAAATGATCACAGGTTTCTCAATAGTACCTTCGTCTCCAATTTCATCCATGATTGGTTCAAGATTTTGTGGAGAAATGTTCTCAAAATTGAACTGACTTTGCTTTGTCTCAGCCAGATCCATCATGGCTTCAGTAGTACATTTCGCAAGAGGAGCCCTCGATACTCTACAATGTGTGTCAAAGTGACTGTGTATGGATCCTGAGCTTAATCTACTATTGAGCACGTTATCATCATTGATTTCCTTCAGAAACCTCCTGGCCGACTCCAGAACACCTATTGAACGAAAACCTCCCCGTTGAAGAGCCTTAGCAGTCTTTGATCTTTTCCCCTTTTTCATTTGGATTTTTTTGACTTGAAGTGTGTCCTTCCCACCAGAGTTGGCAGTGCACGGATTTAAGGTCTCCTTCCTGCCCATGTGTAAGCCATCCTTCAGTTCAGCGAAACGGTTGCCACCTTGTCTATCATAAATCTTTATAGGAGAAAGATCCTGTTCAAGTGCCTGAAGTAGGAGCATACATCCATTTCTGTCAGGCATATCACATGGTTCATATTCTGATTTCCTCTGCTCCTTATTTACAGCATGCTTATAAATAAACTTACTTCGTTTGCCCCTTCTGCGTTTGCAGTTTGTTAGCTTTTTAGTTTGAAGTATCTCTTCCATTACGGAACGTCTGCCACAAGGGTTTTTAGGAGTACCACTTTTGCCCCTGATCAAAAGACTCTTCAATTCAGCAGCCTTCCTACCGATGCGCTGTGTATATCCATTGCGATAAAGTTCAGGATCAGAATTACACGGGTCCTCCATGTTACCAACAGTTTCATTCTCCTTTGTGTTTCTAGGAACACAACTAGTTTCAGAAGTTGCTGGAGATTTACTTTTATCTCTTCCACATATCTTAGAATGATGGCTGCTCATTTCACTATTATCAGTCTTTTGAGATGTGGAAAGGCTATTTCTGTTTTCTTTGGCTGATGTTCTCCTTGTATGATCCAATTCAGTATTTGCTCTCTGTAGCTCTGCTTCAAGTGAGGCTATAGTATTTTGAGCATCACGTAGTTGCATCTCAAGTTCCTGAATCTTTTTAACATGGGCCAAAGATTGCAATTTTGCTTCTTTGATCTGCACAGGCACAGACATAATTGCAAGCCAGGAAAAACGAGACAAAAAAAATCAGTATATGATTTGATAATGCAATAAATTAAAGAGAAAAGGTCAAAGCAACAAAATCAGACAAATTTGATATCACCAAATAAATCCTAGATATGTGGTTTCATTATAAAATTAAGAAGGCAAACACACTCAGTACTGCTCTTAAAAAAGACAGACACAATACAGGAAGGACCATTAAAGCAAAATTCAGTATTATTACACGTCACACGCTGAATAAATATCATGCCCTATCATCTTAGAGAAACCCAATCAGGGATAGAAAAGGTAACTATGACTTGCCCCAACTCACATTAACCTAAAACCACATGCTTGTGAGTATAAAGAAAACATGTTTTCATGAAAAAATCAATGCACCAAATTAAAGTATTGTTAAGCGCACATCTTTTATCCATTTCTCTCCTAGCTCCAACTATCTAAAGTACCACTGTTCCGCAAAAATAATAATCTAAAGTACCATTTAAAGCTACATATAACATTACATTTCACCATTGGACTATCACGGTAATAATTGAATTGGTGCACCGTGGATAGAATTTGAGCAGTTGGACCATGTAGATGAGTAGATCTGGCCCGTTGGATGGATGGCTGGTCATTATGTGTGTGTGTATCGGGAATGTGCTTCTAGAAAACAAAAGGAATAAATTGGTACATAGACTCTATATCATCTAAACAAAACGATGACAGAATGACCATATGATTACGCTAATACGACGGCATGAATGGTGTAATGTAAATGATACACACTTGCTAAAGCATATAAGCTGGCGCAGATTTGATAACCGTGTGAAAGAAATTAATTGGTAAAGCGTTGGAATCAACCAAAAAGGTAGAGATTGTCACGATAGTTCATGGGCATCTCTACTCACTAAAATCAAACAGACAGCAGGGTGATCCGACTGCAATCCATTCTTCCACGTTCTTAATTTGCTTCACTTATCCCTACAGAACTAGCCCTGTTTGTATCTTACGATTTAGCTCATTACACGCACTCACACAGCTGCACAACTTGCCATCTATCAAATGCACAACCACTCCCAATCCCAAACAAGCAAGGGCTTTCATCGGACAGAAAACGTAACACTAGATGCTACATTGCATTTCAAGTTCACATTGTAGCAAATCTTTTTGAATTTCCACACTGGAATCCAAGCACAGATGACCGGAGCAAGAAACCGAGCTGACGGAGGAAAAGGGGAGTTTGGAACAGAAGGGGAAAAGGAAAACCAAACCTTGGCATCCGTGATGGACTTGAGGCGGAGGAGCGCGACGACGGCGTCGTCCTTGGCGGCGGCGGCCCCTCCAGCCAGCGCCGCAACGCGCCGCTCGGCCGCTAGGACCCGCGCCGCCGCCTCCTTGGCGGCGTTGAACATGACCTCCGCGTACGCCCTCTTCACCGCCTCCATCATCTTAACCCACAGAAAAGAAGAAAAGCTTCAGATTTGTCGCCCAAGAGCAGGAAGAGAGCGGACGCGCTGCGGGATAGGTGAAAAAGTGCGGGAATTTTGGTTTTTTTCTCCTCACCTGCGAGTCCGCCATTGTTTGGGGGAAAGTGGGCGCGGAGGTTGCCGCTGTGGCTGGCGCTTGGGCGGAACGCGAAATACCGAAAGAAAGACAAGGAGGAGGTGGAGTCGTCAATTGTGCTGTGTAGGTGGGCCTTATGCCCTTATGGTGGGCTTTGTGTCCAACGCTTTTTCACCTTGCTAGGCCTAGGCTTTTTGTGCCTGGACCGCTTTCGGCCTTAGCCATGCATATGGGTGGATATCGAGTCAGTCACGTTCTTTATCAGGTTTTCCCGAAATTAACATTTTTAAAAAATTTAATGTTATTTTTATTAATAGTTTAGAAGTATTTTTATAACGGAGTTAACGAGCCGAGCTAAGTCAGAGCAAAATTCAATTTTATTCTAAATTTAATTTTATTCGAAATTGACTTATTTCAATGTTTAACCAATTAACGGGTGTAAGTGTTGCAATTTTGAACCGAGCCATCGGGCTACAGGACCTTTGCCATCAGCCTCCTCCGCTGCCCCCCCCCCCCTCTCCTCTTCTCTGGCTTCTAGGTATTTTCTTCTCCGAGGAATTCTTTCTCATATTTTCTTTTGACTGTTGGATTAATTTTCTATTATGTAGACCTATATAAGTTTAATACATATCAGCTATCTATTCTTTGGTTGGCTCAAATATATAAAGTGATCAAATAAAAATATTTATTAAGAGTCTGAGTATCTATTAAGGGGAATATGGACTTAGATTTTAAATCTGTGTAGAGACTTATTTGGAATCTATCTCTATTAATAGGTCGGGATATGATTCTATGCTAAAGAATATAAATAAGGGTCAGATCCTCTCATCAAGGTAACTCATGCCATACCACCTATCTCCATCTGTAGTTGGAATTTGTGGCTTATCTATTGGTGGGAAAGACCAAATCTAAGTAAACAGAGCAATTGTTCATCTACTACTTCAGATCAATTCTTCATCGAACAATAGCATCATCATCTAATATGTTTCTGTGTTTACAGATTGGATTGTGTGTTGCACTAACCGCATACGAGATCTATGTAATCTATCAATTGGTATCAGAGCCCATATATGCGTGTGTTTTTACAATCCGATCTGTTCTGGTAGTTTTTCTTTTAGATCGGTTCGGCTGTTTTCATCTGGCGAGCCTTTGTTGTTTTTCCTGATCTGATCTGGTCATCTGCCTCAGCGCCATCTGGTCTTCACTTGAGCGCCATCTGCTTTGGTGTCCCACCGCGCATCGGCTCGGTCTCCCGCCGAATTCGCGTCGCCGCGCGTCCTCTGGGTTTCCGCCGCCTCCCCGAGCGCCGCGTGTCTTCTGGCTTCTGTCGCCTCCCCAAGGGCCGAGCGCCATCAGTTTTTTTGCTACCTTCGCGTGCGGCTGCTCGCCACCAAGCTTCCGCTACTTCCGCCTACGGCCGAGCGCCCTCCGACTTCAGTTTCTTTTTCTTTTTCGATCTGGTCGCTCGATTTCTTCTTGCTTCTGCTGTTTTTGTATCGGGCAACCGCTGCGCTCGCATCTGGGCCTCCGCATTTGTTCGGATTCTGTCATCTCTGCGTGCACTGATGGCCCTTCACCGTTGCCGCCGTCGGGTGCTCGCTTTCCGCCCACCACCACCACCCAGCCGCCCTCCGTAAGGCCGCCACACCGACAACAAGAAAGTTCTGTTTTTCCTTCTTGTTATTTCTGATATGATTAGTGAATATGCATCTTGAGTTCATCTAAGTTCTGGGTCCATATGTTTGGTATCCACTAGAGATTATTTACGATCATCTTCATATTAGCCCATATGTTGTTTCCGGTATTATCAATTAACTGCAAGATTGGTTATGTTCTATGATGATCTCTGATGTGCAAACTGGTTTAATCTGTCAAATGCAATAATTGTGCAAATTGGTTAAAATCAATCAAGTGATGTACTGATATTGTTATTGTCATCTTGCTGCCAAATCTATGTTAATTCAGTGCTTCAGATACATTAGTGTATTCTGTGTTGGGTTGGATATTGTGTTTGTGATTTCTGTTTTGAACTGAGGTTAATTGTTCTCTGTTTGCCGTAAGGCTATAGTACTGAAATTGGATATACAAGCACTATCATGTTGGTTGATCCTCAATTAGGCTGAGAATTAACTTGTTGTCTTAAAGATTAGTCTTGACATATCAGTTTAATCAGTCAATTGCTTTATTAATTAGTCTTGCAAATAAGTTATGTTTCCTGATGAGCATTTTTTTTCTTCTGTGTTTCATCTGGATGAGGAATATAATATGCATTGTGTTATAAATTGTAAACTCTTATGAAATAATGATGAATTGATTCATAATTTGGCCAGCTAGTGTTCTGCATGTGTTAATTGAAGTTCTATATTGCCAAAGCAACATCTGTTATGTAGGTTAATTTATTCAGAACAACTAGGCATTTTTTTCGTATGTATAATGCATGCATCTATTGACTGATCTAAAGAAAAATCGATATTTGGCCGAATTATATATGCAACTGTGACAACAAATATGTAACAGTCATTAAGTTTCCAAGTGAGCAATAAGTCGGACAAAAGTAAGACATATTGTTTGACAGAATTTACTGTTAATATTTGATTGCCACATCAAGGTTGCCACTTGCAAGTTAATATTTCTGTCCAGAGACTAAATATTAATGCAGCGCTAGGTATCTTGCATGATGGAATATACCAAATTCTGAATCTAAGCTTAAGTATGTTATTCATGTCCTAATATGAGTATTAACTTTTCTTTTATTTCAGCTGCAAATCCTGCTTCCAATATTTCTGCTAACATCGATTCTATACCTATGCTTACTGGTGCAAATTTTAAAGAATGGAAAGAGAACATTTTGATCATTCTTGGGGTAATAGATCTAGACCTTGCACTTCGTAAAGAACAACCCGATACTCTTATGGCTAACAGCTTGACGAGGATTACAATCTCTAAATATTACTTTAATATCAAATTAAAGACTGCATGTCCTTCGTGGTCGTAACCCCTAAAGCTAACGACCCCTGGTCGTGAGGATTCCAGAGGTTACTTTATTGGTACCCTGGTCGGAGAGGTCCGGTACCTGCTACCTGACTAGGGGACTGCTTGTAGGAGCCTTGAACTGGCACTTGGAGTCGGTTCTAAGTATATTCCTTCCGTGTGACGAATAGAACATGTGTTTAATTTGTCCCAAACCACATGACGTTTACAGCCCTAGGTCATTGACAATAACCATCATATGGTTATTCTCCCACTGAGATCAACCGCTGGTTAGTTGGTTTTCTACCAACTACCATCGCTTCTCCGACCAGACGCGACGCTTCCAACAAGCGCCACTTCTAGGAGTAACTGCCACCCTTTCACTGGTATTTAAAGACGGATGATGGACAGCAAGAAGTACATAGGATATCGAGCAAGATCAGTCAGCAATCATCAGAGAAGACATACAAGCTATTGTATATGATCCGAAGCATAGCACACCACATTCTTAGTATAATTAGAGCTAGTCCACTGCCTTGTCGAAAGCACCCCTCGTAAAGGATCCAGTTCATTGCAATAAAGAGCAGACCCCAATATCTCCCAAGAACACTTTGCCATGTTCCTCTTTTATTTCGTAAGATCGGCGACTCAATCGTCGATAGTTGGCGTCGTCCGTGGGGAAGAAGACGTTGAGTTCTTGAAGCTTTCTTCGCTTAAGCATTCCTCATTCACTTCCTTCGCTCCATCATCGCCCATGCGAACATGGCAGAGACTTTGGATGATGAAAACTGGCTCGATCCGGCGGACTACTCCAACCTCGACATGGACGTATGCATCCGTGCCATGGAAGAAAACGGGATGTCGTCATCATCCGCTTCCGTCGGCTCACCATTCGCTTTGACTCGCGAAATCGTCTGGATAGATGAGGATGCACCGCCATCATCCGTGGCACTCCCAGAGGAACCGGTCGTTCCGACCAGTTCGGAATGTCCAAACACCTCCACAAGGCCGATCCATCCGATCGACAAGAATGGCTACAGGAGCCCAACGCTGCAATCAGAGGGTCCATGTATTCTCAATATTGTCATAGGTGACCAGTATTCGCCAATGGCTCCTACGTATTCCGGGGGCCAACTGACATCTTATGAGGGTATCAATGAAGTTATCACCGATCGTAAGCCAAGTGGGCATAGTCAAACTCAACATACGGTCGGCAATCCGCCGGATCCGACTAAGTCCACTACAAAGCCCACTGGAGGTGGTAATCTCCGACCGCTCCCCATCATGGAGGTTCCTTGAGGAAGCAATGGAAGACTCTCCCTTAATTACGACAGGAACTCGTCGGAGGATTGCTGTTGGTACCACGAGGTTAACACAATCAGAGATACCAATCAAGATGTCATGCACAGTCCTCCACGGCTTGTCCCGCCATCGCTTGTTGATGGAAATGGTGCGGGTGCTCAAGCACCAACTGGCGGAGGCAAACGAACTGATAGACGTCGATCAATTAATTCATCTGTTCCTACCTCACAGCGCGTGATAGGTCAGACATGACAAACCGAAAGGTTGGAGGGAATTTCGACTCATCGAACGCCCTCTGCTGGCGGGAATCCTTCAAGACCTTCGGTAACAATCCAAAACCTGCAACAAGTTCATGACATTCTGAACAACCTAGATCCTTCTCTAGCAGACACTCTGGGTTATGTTCAACTTGCAGGGCAGGTGTCGAAGATCCTCTAACAAACCATACAACATACAGAAATATACCGGGAGCAAAGGAACTCGTAAAGTCACATGATGACTTCGTCCCAGCGCTCCTCTCTTAGCAGAGGCAACATGGTCGAACAGAGGACCGAACGATGCCAAGATCCCCTCGTAGATTCTAACCAGGGAGCCACGAGGGAAGACAGCTCCTCCCAGCAGCCACTCCTTCTCCTCGTTAAGAGGAACAACCACTTGGTTCCGATGACCTTCGGCATCATTTGAACTAAGCAGGTGGTCAAAGACATAATACTAACGTCTACGACCGAATTGGGACACCGGATACTAGCTATGCAAATATAAGGAACCGGACCCCAACTGACTATAATTTGGCTCCTTTTCAAAGAAGGCGGCACGACTCTATTACGGGCTGTCGAGCATTCTCGGCAGGTCTCCAAGTTGTACGCTGGCCGGACAGGTTCTGACCAGTTAACATAAAGAAGTTCAATGGAACTCAAAACCCATTAGAATTTCTTCAAATCAATACTACCACCATCAAAGCTGCTAGTGGTAATGATAATGTGGTGGCAAATTACTTGCCCACGGTCATGAAGGATCTGCTCGGTCGTAGTTGCTCAACCTATCGGTCGAATCTATCTATACTTGGGAGCAGCTTTGCAACTTACTGATCGCAAATTTCCAGGGGACGTACGACCGCCCCAAAAAAGAAGACGATCTCCATCGGATCAGGCAAAAGACCAATGAAACTCTTCGTCAATATATCAAGAGGTTCAGCTAGGTTCGAAACTCTATTCCAGAGGTCGCAGAGTCTTCCGTTATCTAGGCTTTTAAAGCAGGGCTGGGAAATAGGCGGTTTACGGAGGATATTGTGATGACCCCTCCATGAACGATCGTTGAACTTTTCGACATGGCCGATAGATATGCGACCGCGAGCGAAGCGGTCGAATGGAATGAAGCTATTGATCGAAAGGAGAAAATCTCTCAGCCTGGCCTAGAGAAACAAGAGAAGAAGCATAAAAATGCTCTCAAGAGTAAGAAGAATCGCAAGACTAACAAAAAAGAAGTCATTGCGATTCCAGAAAAGTTTACCAAGGGAAAGAAAAACTATTCCAGTCGGAACAAAGCAAAAGCCCCGACTGACGAATACAGGAAGAATAAGAAGTGGTGTCCACTTCACCAGGTAGCAGGGCATGATTTGCGCACCTGCCTGGCCTGGCAAAAGAAGCTAAAGGACTATTACTGAGGTAAAGGTCCCTTCCCTTCCATACAGGAACTTGGAGAACTAAGCTGCAAGAAGGACAAATATGGCGACGAAGAAATAGAGTACCAGGAGCCTCAGCACACTGTGGATATGATCTTCAGTGGATCTTCCTCGTACGAGTCAAGGTGCCATCTAAAGGCCGTGGAGCAGGAAGTGAACCTTATCGAGTAGGTTCCCTATCGTGGTGGTCGGAAACAGTCATCTCCTTCAGCAAAGAAGACTGCCCCATCCTGTCGACTCGACTAGGTAGGTTCCCTATCGTTGTTGAACCTACAATTAATATTAGTAAAGTTAATCGAGTCTTGATAGATGGAGGTAGCTCTTTAAACATTTTATTTACGGGGGCATTAGAAGAAATGCAAATTCCCAGGACAAAAGTAAAACATGTGAAATATGCCTTTTTATGGCATAGTTCCTATTTCTACTGCTGAACCAATAGGGCAATTGTCCCTACCGATTACATTCGGAAGACCTGATAACTTCTGAACAGAAAATATTTCATTTGATGTGGTGGATTTCAAAACCGCACATAATGGAATCATTGGCCTTCCGACATTGGCTAAGTTCCTAATAGCTACGTATTATGGCTATCAGAGTTTAAAGATGCCAGGACCAAAATGAATCATCATGGTTCGAGGAGATAGAAAAATGGCGTATGCATGCGATCGGAAATCCCTAGAACTGGTCGACGAGCTTCTGACTAGGGTAACTAATCCGTCTTTCATGTAGGTCAAGCATTCGAGACCAAAGATGGCCCTAAAGCCTTCCGACCAGACCAAAGAGGTACCGCTCGACAAAGGTGTTTCTCCAGAAAGCATCAAAATGTTGTCTGGGTCAGGAAATGCTAACACATCTACCTAGAAGGTACTGGTCGGGACAGGACTTGAACCTAAATAGGAAGAGTCGCTCGTCTCCTTCTTTCGAGCAAACCTAGACGTATTCGCTTGGCAGGCATTCTACATACCCGAAGTCCCCAGGGGGGTGATCGAGTACAAGCAAGCTCTCCAGCCTGACAAAAAACCGATCAAGCAGAAGCTAAGGCGCTTCGCACATGATCGAAAGGAGGCAATCCAGTCAAAAATCGACAAGCTCATCAAGGCTGGATTTATTCGTGAAATCGACCACCCAGAGTGGCTCTCCAATCCTATAATAGTTAGAAAAAGTAATGAAAAATGACGAATGTGTATTGACTTCACATATCTTAATAAAACTTGTCCGAATGATGACTTTCCTTTTTTACGCATTGATCAACTTGTATACTCTACTTCTGGGTGTGAGTTGTTAAGTTTTTTGGATGCATATTCAGGATACCACCAGATTAATATGAGTAAAGTTGATAAAGAGAAAACTTCCTTCATCACACTGTATGACACTTACTATTACGTCAAGATACCATTTGGTCTCAAAAACGCTAGTGCGACTTTTCAGAGGTTAATGCAAAAAGCCTTTAATCCTCAGATAGGTTGAAATCTAGAAGCCTACGATGATGACTTGGTTGTGAAAAGCATCAATGCAGGCAATCACATTTCCGATCTATACAAGACTTTCAATAACTTAAGAAGACATAACCTTAAGTTAAATCCAGAGAAGTGTGTGCTCGAAGTTTCTTTTGGAAAGCTTATTGGATTCCTAGTTTCGACTAGAGGAATTGAAGCAAACCTAGAAAAAATATCGGCCATCTACCAGATGCGCCCTCCGACCACAAAGAAGGAAATAAAAAAACTAACCGGTTGTATGGCAGCGTTGGGTCGTTCCATAGCACTGTTAGGAGAAAAATGATTACCTTTCTTTAAGCTTCTTCGGAAATATGGAAATTTCGAATAGACTAAAGAGGCAAATAATGCCTTTAAAGAGCTTAAGAAGTACCTTATGAGTGCCCCAATCTTGGTGTCTCCGAGATTGGGAGAAATATTGGTGATATACGTGGCTGTAATGCCACAAGCGGTCAGTGCAATACTGGTCATTGAGCGTGACAACATCCAACGACCAGTATAATATATAAGCGAAGTCTTACATGGACCAAAGAAACGATACTCACAGGTACAAAAAATTGCTATATGGTCTTCTTACGGCTTCAAGGAAACTAAGACATTACTTTCAAGCCCACAGAGTGGTCGTACCTACTGGATATCCCCTCGGTCAAGTGACTGCTTGTAGGAGCTTTGAACTGGCACTTGGACCCGGTTCCAAGTATATTCCTTCCGTGTGAAGAATGGAACATGTGTTTAATTTGTCCCAAACCACACGACGTTTACAGCCCTAAGTTACTGACAATAACCATCATATGGTTATTCTCCCACTGAGATCAACCGCTGGTCAGTTGGTTTTCTACCAACTGCCACCGCTTCTCCGACCAAGCGCGATGCTTCCAACAGGCGCCACTTCCAGGATTAACTGCCACCCTTTCACTGGTATTTAAAGGCGAATGATGGACAGCGAGAAGTACATAAGATATCGAGCAAGATCAAACATCAATCATTAGAGAAGACATACAAGCCATTGTATACGATTTGAAGCATAGCACACCATATTCTTAGTGTAATTAGGGCTAGTCCACTACCTTGTCGAAGGTACCCCTTGTAAAGGATCTAGTTTATTGCAATAAAGAGCAGACCCCAATCTCTTCCAAGAACTATTTGCCATTTTTCTCTATTTATTTTGTAAGATCGACGACTCGATCGTCGACACAGCTCTATTGAGGAAAAGATGGAGTCTGAGAAGTGGGATCGTTCAAATCACATGAGTCTTATGATCATGAGGCGTGGTGTTCCAGAAGTTTTTCGAGATAGCACATCAGAACATGCCACTATAGTAAGGGTTTCCTTGATAGTCTTGAGCAAAGGTTTGCCAAAAACAAAAAGGCTAAAACAAGTACTCTTTTGGCAAAACTTATCTCAAAGAAGTATAAAGGTAAAGAAAACATAAGGGAGTACGTTATGGAAATGTCCCATCTTGTTTCGAAATTAAAGGCACTCAAGTTAGAGCTGTTTGAGGATTTGCTTGTGTATTTAATTTTGATATCCCTTCCTGTACACTTTAATCAGTTTAAGGTGAACTACAATTGTCAAAAGGACAAATGGTCCCTAAATGAGCTCATCTCCTATTGTGTGTAAGAGGAGGATAGATTGAAACAAGATAGAACAGAAAGTGCTCATTTGGCTATGACCCCTAAAGTCAACAATAACAAGAGGAATGACAAAGAAGCTGCAAGTGTGCCATCCATAAAGAAGAAATAAGGGCCTGAATTGGCTTGTTTCTTTTGTAAGAAGGATGATCACGTAAAGAATGATTGTACCAAATATCATACTTAGCGTGCTAAGAGAGGTACAATTCTTGCTTTGGTTAGCTCTGAGGTTAACTTAACTTCTGTACATGAACACACTTAGTAGTTAGACTCTAGTGCAACAACTAACATCAGTGTGTCAATGCAGGGTTGCCTGAACTGCCGAAAGCCAAGTGATGCCGAAAGATTCATCTATGTGGGCGATGGCAAGAAGGTGGAAGTTGAGGCTATATGCACATTTAGGTTGCTGTTAAAGACAGGATATTATCTAGTTTTGAAAGAGACTTATATTGTACCGTCTTTTAGGCGGAATTTGGTTTCTATTTCTGTATTGGATAAATCAAGTTATAATTGTTCTTTTGGAAATGGTTTATTTAGTCTTTTTTAGAATTCCAATAAAGTTGGCACCGGTTCTTTCATTTGGCATGACAACCTGTATTTGCTTGATACTATTGCCTCATATAATGAAGTCCTGCATACGGTTTCTCATGGTATAAAGAGAATTTACAAATGAGAAATCAAGTTCCTTGTGGCATAAGCGTTTCGGTCATATCTCCATGCAGAGAATTAAAACGCTTGTGTCTGAAGAAATTTTAGATCCCTTGAATTTCATAGATTTCAATATTTGTGTTAATTGTATTAAGGGGAAACATACAAACATGAGGAAGTTAAGTGCTAATAGAGTTTCAGATGTCTTAGAATTGATATATATGGATATCTGCGGCCCATTCCCTATAGCTTCTTAGAATGGCCAAAGGTATTTTATCACGTTCATAGACGATTTCTCGCGATATAGTTATATTTATCTTATTCATGAGAAGTCACAGGCCCTGGATGTGTTCAAAAATTTTAAGGCTGAGGTGGAAAACCAACTTGGCAAAAGAATTAAGGCCGTTAAATCTGGGATAAGCGTTAAAAACTGCAGCTTATTTACTCAACAGAGTACCAACTAAAGCGACTAACAAAACCCCATATGAACAATGGATAGGCAAAAAGCTTAGCATCAGACATGTACGTACATAGGGATGTCCATCTATAGCAAGGCCGTACATGCCTAATGAGAAAAAAATTGGACTCAAGAACTGTTAGTAGCTATTTTGTTGGTTATTTTGAAAGATCTAGGGGTTATAAATTCTATGATATCACTACTAAGACAATTTTTGAAACGGAAAATGCCCGGTTCTTTGAGGATGTTGAGTTTAAAGGGGGAGATATAGTTAGGGACATTAATTTTGAAGAAGTTTATGAAGGGGGATTATTTCCTCTTCCTTTGGTTATTCCCAATAATGATCGAGATCATGTTATTTTACCCGGTATTATTGAGGAAAATGCAAATCAAAATAATGTCCATGTGGTTCCTCCACAAAATGATGTTCTTACAGAAGAACAAACTCATCAACCTCAAGAACCAGTGCCATTAAGGAGATTACATTATCTTTTTTTCAGGAGAATGAGGCATGTAGTTAAATTTTGGGAGAAGATCCTATCAATCTCCAAAAGGCCCTACAAAGCCCAAATTCTGTTAATTGGATCAATGTCATGAATGAAGAGTTAAAATCCATGAAGGACAATGACGTTTGGGATCTTGTCCCATTGCCAGAAAGAAAGAAACCCATTGGTTGCAAATGGTTATTTAAGACCAAATGGGATTCGAAAGATAATGTAGAAAGATATAAAGTTCGTCTTGTTGCTAAAGGATATACTCAAAAAGAAGGTATATATTATAAAGAGACTTTCTCTCTGGTTTCTTCGAAAAACTCTTTTAGGGTCATTATGGCACTTGTGGCACATTTTGATCTTGAGCTTTATCAAATGGATGTAAAAACAACATTTCTAGATGGAAACATTAATGAGACGATTTATATGGAGTAACTAGAAAACTTTGTGGTCGGTAACCCGGAACAAATGATATGCAAATTAAAGAAATCCATCTATAGGCTCAAACAGTCTTCTCAGCAATGGTACCACAAATTTCATGAGGTTATTATCTCATTTGGTTTCGAGGTAAATACAATTGAGGATTGTGTGTATCATAAATTCAGTGGGAGTAAGTTTATATTTTTGGTTCTGTATGTTGATGACATATTACTTGCATGTAACGATGTAGGCTTGTTGTATGAAACCAAGAGTTTTCTCGCTCAAAATTTCGAGATGAAGTATCTTGGTGATGTTTCTTTTGTATTAGGAATTCAAATATACCGAGATCGCTCTCAAGGTATACTTCGATTATCACAAAAGTACTATATCGATAAGGTATTGCAAAGATTTAGCATGTAGAACTGTAAACCTTTAGATACCCCTGGGGCCAAAGATGAAATTTTTTGTCTTAGCCAATGTCCTAAGAATGATTTTGAGGCTAAGAAAATGCACAACATCTCCTATTCATCTTTGACAGGGAGCTTGATGTATACTCAAGTTTGCACTAGACCAGATATAGCATATATTGTTGGAATACTAAGCATGTATTTAAGCAATCTAGGATTGGATCATTGGGTCGCAGCAAAATAGATGTTGCGTTATTTGGAAAAGACGAAGGATTTCATGCTCACATATAGGAAATCGGATTAGTTGGAGATCATTGGGTATTTTGATTCCAATTTTGCTGGTTGCCAAGATACTCGCAAATCCACTTCAGGTTACATTTATCTACTTGGTAGAGGTGTGGTTTCTTGGAAAAGCGCTAATTAGTCACTTGTTGCCACGTCCACAATGGCGGTTGAGAATGTTGGTTGCTATGAGGCTTCAAATCATGGGATATGGTTGCAAAACTTTATCACGGGGCTGCGAATTTTGGATTAGGTCGACAGATCACTAAAGTTATATAGTGACAATAATTCTGCAATTATGTATTCTAATAACGACAGGAGCTCATCAAAGTCTAAGCATATAGATATCAAGTTCCTAGTTGTGAAAGAAAGAATTCAGAGTGGTAAATTGTCAATTGAGTATATAGGTATAGACTCCATGATTATAGATCCGTTCACTAAAGGATTGACGCCTAAAGTGTTTTATGAGCATGTTGCTCATATGGGTGTGGTTTCACCTGAGGAATTAAGTTCTAGTGGGAGTTTGTAATTTTTTTTATGCTCATGTGACAATATCAGTTTGGTGTAAAAACCTTCAGTTATATTCTCTAGAGAAATAAAGTTTATGTTCTTTTACTCTGAATTCATATAATCTCATTTGGTTCTGAGAAGATATTTTGATGTCCTAAGGTATCAAGTTGGACCAGTTGGAAATAGGCATGTTATGATTACATCTCATATAATTTCCATACTACACATCCTTTTTTATCTATATCGTTCTTTTATGTTGACATATGTGACCATTGATGGGTCAAGTTTCACCTTCAAGTAACGAAGACTGCTTTGATCCTATGTTGATATAATTGATGGACCGGATTGGTTTAAAGATGCTCATGACATAGATAGCATTTTTTTGGAGCTCATAAAGTTTTTGATATGTATTTACTCATTTAGTCCAAGTGGGAGATTGTTGAATTAATTTCCTATTATGTGGACCTACCTGAGTTTAATACATATCAGCTATCTATTCTTTGGTTGGCTCAAATATCTAAAGTGATCAAATAAAAACATTTATTAAGAGCCTGAGTATCTATTAAGGGGAATATGGATTTAGATTTTAAATATGTGAAGAGACCTATTTGAAATTTATCTCTATTGATGGGCTGAGATATGATTCTATGCTAAAGGTTATAAATAAGGGTCAGATCCTCCCATCAAGGCAGCTCATGTCATACCACCTATCTCTATCTGTAGTTAGAATTTGTGGCTTACCTATTGGTGAGAAAGACCAAACCTAGGTAAACAGAGCGATTGTTCATCTACTACTTCAGATCAATTCTTCATCAAACAATGACATAATCATCTGGTATATTTCTGTGTTTACAGATTGGATTGTGTGTTGCATTAACCGCATATGAGATATGAGATTTGTTTAACCTGTCATTAACTACTATGGTTTCTATGGATCTACCCACCTTAACATGGATAGTGAAACCTGTGCGGGAGATTGACGCAGATCTGTGTTGGTACAAATAAAACTCATATGGTTTTCTTCCGTGAGCCAACATCGCTACCAAGACACAAGTCTTACACATTGACAATCTACTTTTCATTAGCGTTATTGTTGGCAATTATGTTGCCGTCACAAACATAAGATTCTATTCTCGGGCAAGGAAGATAAAGAAGTTCAGCATAATGTTCAGCAAGTGGCTTAAAAAACGACACAGATGGAACGCTCGATCTCCAGTAAGCACGTAAGTAATTTTAAACAATCTTAACTGTGCATCAGTGAATGAACACATAAAAAACAAAGCAATTTTCGGTCTTCGTGGAACTTTCCATATCCCGGTAACTTTTATCGGCGACGAGCAATCCCTGTCATGTGGCTATCCAAATCTCCGATGTAGAGAACATATCCCCCAGTCCCAGATAGCTGGTAGCATTTGTCTGCGACCAGGTAAACGGCAGTGCGTGCAGCGGTACATATTTCCACGGCCGGATCTCGCCATCGTCGTAAAATGTTTGATACCAGTGCGTCGCATCATGTAAGCAGTGTTCAAGTGCTCTCTGCAGGATCTCCCTCCCATTTAAAAACTCGCCATTTGCAGGCGCTTGGGTTGCCGCTCTGAACTTCTTTTGTGGCTAATGGCCTAATTCCATTGTCAGACAACAAAGATTAATATATAACAGTATTTATGTGATTGAGACTTGTGGTTTCTATTGTTTCGACGTCGATTCGATCTCAGCATGTCATTTTCTGGTAGGTAGAAGTTCGCCACATGCGTGAATGTGCAGATTTTGCTTACGATCATGTCTGAATTCGTGCGACGCACGTGCGCTTACAACAGTGCATGCCTTCCAGCGCGATCAGGCGTGCAGATCGAAACTAGACGGGTGAAAGGGTTCAGCAGGACCAGAGATCGATCGATGAACAGCTGATCAATCCACTCGATCGATCACCTTGAAAAGTTGAAGCCAAAATTTGACCCATCCATCCTTCTGAATTCCAACGTTTGACCACATCACCAGACGATCGAGGCCGGCCACCTACCTACCCAGCTCGCTCTTGCGCGGCGGAGCAGGACCGGCACCTCCACCCAAACCCTGGTAAGAAAGAAAAGTTTTGCGCCTCTGATCGAGACCTCAGAGGTGGCAAACCGCAGTTTATTGGTCGCTGGTCACAAGTAAGTAGGCAACAGTTTGATTCTTAATTTCAGCAGCGGCAACGACGCTTCCAAAGTTCCAAGTGTGAGATGTGTATTCAGGGCTTTACAAACGGCACAAGCAACTGATCACAAAAAACCTCTGAAAAGTAGGGGAACTGATGTAAAAAAGAGACGGCTTCCTCGTGGCAAAGCTGCTAAAATAAAGGCGCCGGGTGCCAGCGAACTTTCGACCCCGTTTCGGACGTGGACGAACCGATCAGGCGGGCCACCGCGGACGCACGGCAGGGGGAGCGCGAACCTGTTTAAAACGGGCGAAATGTTTTCCTTGTTCAGGATTATTAAATAATGGTCTCACCTTTATCTACTTTGGTGGAAGATTCTCTTGATTTCCTGCTGCTATCCAGTTATGGATTGGATTCACTTCATCTATAAATGTCATTGCTTTGCATCAACATGTGTATCCCCTTTGTGTTGTTCTCTTTTGCACAGTTTCTAAATCTTGTAATTTTTTCTTGCTTTTTCTGACTGAAAATGCACTGAAGAGTGGAGGCAATGGAAGCAATGGAATCAGAAATTGCATACTGACATTCAATGGAATTAGAAAACTGGTACAAATGGAGTGGAATAAATCAGCAGGTATCTCAGATGAATCGAGAAATAGAGCATGAATTGATGCTATTTATCATAGTTTCATGAAGCTCAAGTAAATTACCTGTGAAAGCATGAATTGATGCTATTGCTCAAGTGCTCATAAAACAAATCTGACACACACAGTGCCATGGGTCATTGTTGAGAATGAATAAGCATGTCAAATCCTGATGAAAAAATTGGGTATACGGTGCCTCCAAGATGTGATAGTGTTTTGCACAACCTTGATGCGTTGATATCTGTTATGTTCTTTCAACTTAGATTTAGGTGACCTGAGGTGTATTGAGACTTTTAATTTGTTGTTGTAGGAATTGTAATTTAATTTGGTGGCTTACTGGCTTCTAGGTGGAGTTCTGTTGCAGCGTACTAGTGTTTCACATGGATCCTTGTGAATTCTGGACAAACAATGTGATCTGCACAGAAATTCTGGACAACTGAAATGCTCTCAGCCCATCAGTGTGATCTGCACCATCATCCAGAATCCAGAATGACCATGCATTGCTCAATCAGAAATTCAAACACCTAATGAATTTCTTGTCCATCCTGAAACTGTTGCTTGCAGCACACAACCACATTCCAATTCTCATGAACAGAAATCCTGTACAAAATTTCACAGACTGAAAATAATTCAACCAATATTTCATTATGAAGTTTTTGGGGCTCTAGTTCTCTTGTAATGTGTTAATGCATAAGCAGCTGTCGGATAGAATTATAAGCTAACAAGTTTATTCTTAAAACAAATTTGATCTCCACTTCTCTATGCTTGTTGCTGATTAGTGGTAGATAAAGTTAACCATGCTTGATAGAGCACTTCCGCCAGACATACTGAACTTTGCCAAGATGTATATACCATATGACTTGTTCGTAACTTCGATTGACTCCGTGTAAGTAGCCCTGATGCTAATTCCTTAAACTAACTTATTTTCTACCAGTTTGTTCTATCTCTTCAGAGATTTCTGGCTATTGCCAGTACCTAGCCGATTATCACTGGGAATCAGGAAACAATTCAACAATTCATCAATGACAGAAACTTTCATCCATTTGATTTTGCATTTCTCAATGACAGACTTTCATATATCAATTCAACAATTCCATGAATCATTTTGCTAAGAGACATAGAATGACAGATACTTTCATCCATTCGATTTTGCATTCAACAATTCAAGGTATCACACAACATTTGTTGAAAGCAAAATTACAGCAATGAAGTCATAATTCGGCACCATGCCTTATCAATACACAAGAAACAACTTAGTGCTCGCCATCACTCCCACCAAAAAGAAGAAATCTTTGGCAGCATGACCTCAAGTAATACACAAGAAACCATTTGATGAGCCGAGTCTGAGAATTCAAAATTGATGCTTCAGTAGTGCTATGAAGAGCGCTTGTAGCTTCATCACATAATCTGGTATAAATAAGATCACAAGAAACTTAAGTCAAAAGAGGAATTGGATTAGCCCATTATTTGCATCAGGTGACATTGAGATCCAAATACAAAAAAAAAAGACAAAAAGAAAAAAAAAATAAAGGAGCACTCACAGATCCACGGCTGTGCGGAGCCTCGACAGAGGGGGTGTGGCGCAGGTGCGGCGAGGGGCGGCGAACAGCAGAGGCACCGCGGAGACTTGGAGGCTGCCGTCGTGACATGCCGCTTAGATGAAGGCCACCCCAGGGAGGCCATCATCGGAGGGGAGTTCGCCGTGCCGATGGAGGATGATGGTGTGGTCGGGGCGACGACGCAGATGGAGGAGTCGCAGAGGCACCAACCAAGCCGCTGTCGGAGGGCTCGCCGTGCGATGGAGGACAGTGGTGCGGTGGGGCGGCAGCGCAGATGGAGTAGTTGCAGAGGCGACGGCGGCCACGGGCAGCGCGCGGCGGCGGCTCTCCTAACCCTTGGTCCTATTTGGAGGGCGATGGGGGAGGGAGAGGATGGATTGGGGGAAGTTGCGATGGGGGAGGGAGGGAGGGGACGGATTAGGGATAAAAATCGCAGGGGTGTTTTCGCAAAAGTGCCATCGTCCATTTGAAATTGGATGGACAGATGCACTATGTGCATATGTTCACAAATCAGTGCATGTGCACCAGATATGCTGCCTCCTCTATATTCCTAACTATTATGGCGTCTATTTTTAGATTGTTTATATGTCATGCCACTTTATGTGGATCTCCTCGCTCCTCTTCTATTTGGAGACACCATAGCCACTCAATGAGCTACCTTACTAGCATGTGTAAAAGGTTTTACGATATGATCGTTACACATCAAATGTTTTTTATCCATGCATCCCAATATAAAAAACTTCAAACATAGAACTGTACATATATCTATAAATCAAATTCTTCATAGGCATAAATATTTTGCCAAAGTCAAACAAAGACATACACTGATTTGATGCACTGACTTGACAAACAAACAAAGACCATGAGCAATCTACCGTTCCAACCCAATCTAAAATCAGATCAATACAAATCTATAGTATTATGCATTAGAAAGCAATCTCTACAACCGCACATGTTTCACTGTTCACGCACCTCGTTACAGCATAGGATCCGATCACCGATCCCCAACAACCACGTTCTATATAACCACCCTTCTTTCTTTCCCCTACTCCCGAGCCCCGAGTCCTCCCCACAAAACCCCGAACCGCCTCACGCCGCCTCCTCCTTGCCGGTATGGTCTGCTCCCACCTTACCGCCGCCTCTTCCCCGGCTGCCGCCGCCGCGGCGGTGCGTTATACGGCGACCTCCCCGGCGGCCGCCTTCGCGCGCCTCCCGGCGACGCCCCGTACGAATCGCTCTAGCTAGTTTCATTTCACCCCTTTCTTGGCGGGTTTAGCGCATCTTGATTGATTTGACCTTCCCCCCCGCAGGTCCTGCGAACGGTGGATTGGTCTTCAGGGGTGGGAGGGCGGTGGCGCCGGTGGTCGTCGCCGCCGGGTCGGCCGCGGCAGGGCCGGTGGCCGACCTGGACGGACGCCCGGCAACGCAGAAGCAGCCCATCATTGTCATCGATAACTACGACAGCTTTACCTACAACCTGTGCCAGGTATAGGGCTTCACATGTTGTTTCTGGCCTGTTCCCTTTCAAATTGCTTGATGATATGGTCTATGTATGCGATATTTTTCGTAGTGGAGAGGAGTTTGCAACTACCTGGGCTGAGATTACGTGCCATTGCCATGGAGTTTTTCCTTCCATGGGTTTTTCTTGTATGTTATTCAGTGTTTATTTATTTGCTGTGCGAACTGGTTGTAGCGGAAGTCGCATTTTGGGTTGGATCATATTGTTTTGCATCCATTTCTGGATCAGATAAAAAAAGAGTTTTTTTTATAGCTTGGGTCGTCTTGAATTATAGTTTGACTATTCGCAGCATTCAATGCTTTTCAAGGATTCAGATTTATCTGCTCTGGTACAATAATTTATTTTGATTTTTGAACCTTTTGATGTTTGCTCGTAATGTTCTTTCAGAAAATAAGCGTTCTCGTGGTGGTTGGTTTTTGCAAAAAAGCCTAGTTAGTAGTAATATTCATATATAAGTCTACAGATTTTATAATAATTGACCTTACGGGTTTCGAGACCCGGCTATGCCACTGGTTGTTGAAGTAATTTGTATTTCGTGGTACTATAAATTTGATAACACTTGATGATAAACTAAGGTTAGTTTTTTTCGGTTGTGTGTGTACTTTGTACTAAGATAAAATGATGGAATAAGTGTTCAGAAGGATGTGAGGAATTTATTCCATGAAGATGTGATAACATATGAACCTTTTTTACATTTGGGAAGGGAATATGCATCTGCCTCTACATTCGGAAAGGAATACGAATCTGGTAAATATGTTGTGCATCTGTTTCCTTGTGCTCTAAAGTCGAAACAACTAATGACAACTTTTGATAAACACAGTAGCGAGTGAAGTTTATTAGAAGTAAAAATTGGGATTATCTAAAATCCATCCCCAAAACGAACGAAATTTCCATTTCAAAAGGCAAGCTAGAATAATGAATGCATCCTTTGTATGTGGGATATGTGTCGTGTGTTTCTATTCTCATGAAACGGCTATAACATTCCTTGGTTGGAACATCCAAACTAGAATGATGAATGCCGGATTTGTTCACAAGTTGTCACCCACAGATTCCATGTCTGTTTCCGTAGAATGTCTCCAAGTGCTTGCTACCTTTTCTAGTAAGGAAATTCTTTAATCCAAACATGTTTACCTCACAATTTAACAACTATGCTTTAATGAGACTGGATCTCAAAATTAGACAAAAATGAATGTTAATGTTGAAGTATGATGTATCAGCGTATTTCTGTGTAATAAAACTATAAAAATATATTTTTGGAAAATAATTTTTGTATGTCTTGGTTAAAATGTCAAAGTCAACATGAAAAGTATACATTATGAGTGGTAGTGATATGTGTTGCCTTTCTTCTTGTGAGAAAAGAATGCCTGGAAATAATGCTTTTGCATGTCTTGAGCAGCTACGTCTCTTAATTGACAAAGAGAAGAGGTAATAATTAGCGATACTGCATATAACGAAAAAGTGTTTGGAGGTGGGCAGTGCACTGTACATATTACTGGCTGTTGGTTAATTCCGGACATTTATTCAGAAGCATGTTCTACAAGACGGTTCAAACCGGGGTCCTGTTTTTCCTTGTGTTTGTTGAGTGATTACTTGCCACACTACATAGCATGGTTTGAAACATTGACTTCATTAATGCTAACAAATTTTGTAACACTGCAATGTTAATATCGGAGGAAGGATGGTGTACTGCATGGTAACATTAGTTCATTTTTGTGGTGCTCTTGTTGTTATTCTTGAAGATTAGGCTGACTACTGCACATTCCTATCTGGTTGCTGGTTATATTTATCATTTTTTATATAAAAATCACAAATTGTTCTGGCACTTTATTTGAATATGGCATGTGAAGAAACATATGCTATGAGAATAACATGTCTTGCTGACTTTGAGTGCTTGATGCAGTATATGGGGGAGCTTGGATTAAATTTTGAGGTGTATCGCAATGATGAACTGACTATAGAGGATGTAAAGAGGTATAGTTCTCTCAGCATATGTTCAATTGTGGTGTAGTTGCTTTCCATTCCAACAAAAAGGGTTATACTATGCTATAACTTATCTCGGTTTGCTGATGGTGTACACCTTTTTTTTATCTCCTGTAGGAAGAACCCAAGAGGAATACTTATTTCTCCGGGGCCTGGTGGGTTTCTCTTATTGAATCTCATAACAGTATATGTTTCTGAGTATAACAATTTCGTTCATATTTCTTCTTTAGGCGAACCACAAGATTCAGGTATATCATTGCAGACTGTTCTGGAACTCGGACCAACCATCCCAATTTTTGGAGTTTGCATGGGTTTGCAGTGCATTGGGGAGGCCTTTGGAGGTTAGTTTCGTCTTTATGGACATAAGGTTTTCCACGACCTCTGGTTTTGTCTCACTGAAAATATTTCTGCTTATGAATTTACAGGGAAGATTATCCGTGCTCCCTCTGGTGTGATGCATGGAAAAAGCTCTCCAGTTTACTATGATGAAGAATTAGGGAAGGCCTTATTCAGTGGCTTGCCAAAGTATGATTTCTGAACCATTTTGTCAACCATGTGTTATTTTGGTTGTTTTTTTATAATATTAAGTTAGTTTGTTTTTTTATAACTAATATTCAGTTGGTATCGATAGTATGCTAGGTTGGAATAGTTTTTGATCAGGCAAACAAAAAAAAAATCTTCTTGTTTCCCAATTCAATTCATGGCACTTTCCCAAGTGAGCCTTTTGATTTGACATGATCCTCGCTTCCATGAGCAGCCCTTTTACGGCTGCAAGATACCATAGCTTGGTCATTGAGGAGGAAAGCTTCCCACATGACGCCCTGGAAGTCACTGCATGGACTGAAGATGGACTTGTCATGGCTGCTCGCCACAAGAAGTACAAGCATATCCAGGTATTTCTAAACTTTGTGCTTTGCATCACATTATTTGATACTTATGTAGCACAAGTCAGTACCTATGGTGTTTTCCCGGAGTTCCTGTGAGTGCAAACTGCTAAGTGCTAACGGTGACTACTTCAGGGGGTCCAATTCCACCCAGAGAGCATCATCACCCCTGAAGGCAAGAGAATCATCCTCAACTTCGTGAAATTCATCGAAGAATTGGAGAGGCAGCGCTCCGAGGGGAACTAGAGGCCAGTGGTTGACATATCTGGCAAGTAGAAAGGGGCTTAAGCCGCGTAGGTTCAGTGCTGACAGTGAAAAAGGAATAAGGGAGAAATGCTATTTCCTTTGTCATTCGTTTGGTTCATTGTAATATATCCATGTGGATCGAGATCTTGAATAAAGTTCATCCGATCACATAGCATTGTGGTGCTCGTTTGTCGAATAAATAAGGAATTTTTTGTTCGTTTGGTAGCGATGAATAGCAAATTGAGCATTCTCGTCCAATCAAAATGGCATCTCGCAGATGCGCTACGTACCCTAGTATGAGGGGGCTCGGAACACGTCGCCTGCTGCCCCAGGGGCATGGACCCCCTTCCCTACCCCGGCGTTCATGTGAAGTTTGGGAATAAAATTTGAGATTTAATAGTGTAATTTGTGAATTACATGATGCGCAGTATGCGTCAACAGCGCATTAGAAACGGCGGCATGCACAAATCAATGAACTGAAAATCACATATGATACATGTGCGTCTTTTTGGAATTAAAAATAGGGAGGATTGGAATGAAGTTAATTAGGCCCATTGGTCCCTTCTACTTGTCTCCTTACTACCCGCGGCGGCGGTCAACCTCGCAGCAGTTCTATTCTGCTAGACGGGCTAGAAGATTGAATAATATTAGCAGAACGTAAGGCAAAATCAATAATTAGGATGCAAATTGAACATAACTTACCTCTTCGATCCGAAGAGTACTAGGGCGACGGGGAGCGCTAAGACGGTCGCCGGTCTCACTAGCAGGAGCATTCCCCTTGTCGACTAGTGTTTCTCTAATAGGGTCGGGTACGTAAGGTTTCCATTGTTCCAAGGTCTTGAGTCGCTTTGCGTACTTGAACATGTATTTCTGCTCGATGAACGGGCATATCGTACATATCCGGTTCGTTGATCCATTAAAAGAAGTCGTAGCACATCTCTGATTGCCATTATGCGCGAATGAAGTTAGGGATATGTAGAATCCAATGTAAGATGTAAAAATTGATGTGTGTGTAAGATTTGCTTACGATCCCTCATGTGTAGTGCGCAGCGGTTGTCAGATGTATGGACTGAATGATCTTCGCACACATATTGCGGGCGTGAAAACTCCAGTGGTACTGGCACATCCTTCATAGAACAATCCAGGTAGGTTTTAGCCTTCTCGGCAAGCCACTTGCACTTCCTCAGTATTTTCACATAGAAATCCGACGAGTCCGACATCGCCAAGGGCGACCCAATGTTATGCTCTAGCTTATAGAACAAGAGCGAGTCAGTTCGAAATAAATAGAATGCCAAAATACATACATGTTAACATAAAATGACATACACAAAGGCGTAAATATTATAACACTACTCGTTTATGTAAAATGATGGTCCATTAACATACAAACAATATAATTAATTACAACACAGAATGACGCTTAGACGAGCTCGGTTTGTTGGGGACAATCCTTCATGGAGTGGCCAAGGGTCTTGCATATCTGGCATGTCCTCACGTGGCTCTGGCCCCCACGCTGGTTGTCATCCATGTCGTTTCGGAAGCACCGTGTCTACCATTATCCCTTCCTAGTTGCCTTAAGGCTATGTTCGGGCCGTATTTCACCATCTCTGCCCAAAGATCCCTATAGTACATGTCCACGCCATATGAGTGGAACTCAGTACTCTATGTTCTAAAAAGATGGTGCATGCCGTAGTATTCGGAGATGTACGGTGTAGATATCTGCCTGATTTGCGCGCATGCTTTGTACACATGCGAGCGTGGCTTGTGCAGGAGCTTCAGCTTGTTGCAGGTGCATGTAGCGATATCAGTGAGGTGCAAGCATGTTTCCTTCCCCCCTAGCATGACTGTTAACATATTTCTGCCTCAGCTGGATCTCGTACTTCCTCCTCAAGCCATCGATCGCCTAGATGTCGTGTATACGAGCTTTCTACATCTTCTGGACCATATACCTCTGCATGTTCTCGAACCACTGTTTTCTTTATTCCCACTGTCGTCTCGCTGCAGTGCGAGTCTAGGTCTCCTCAACGACCACGGTGATAGGGATGCACCGCACACCTTTTAGCACACTGTTGTATACTTCGGACATGTTGGTTGTCATAGTGTCGTACCTCGCACCGTCGGTGTCATATAGCTATGACCATTTCTTCAACCTAGGAGCGTGGAGATTAATCCACTCAGAGAAACTAATAGGGCTCCTGGATTCCCCTATCGCGCCCTATTGTCCCTCCTGTGCCTCTGGATGGGGTTCCCTTGTATGTCTCGTAGTATGATGTTTGAGGTTTCTCCAGATAGATTCAAACTTTCGCCTCTGGTTTTGCACACACAGCGCCTTGAACGTCTTCGTTAGTTCCTGACCGTGGAACCGTGTGAAGAAGTTCGATTCAAGACACTTCATGCACCACCGGGTTTCCACGTTGTTCCACTGGTACGGGGTTCCTTCCCATTCTTCATGGTGTTGAGAGTGGACAACAACCCAGCATTGCGGTCTGTGATAAGGCATACGTTGGGCCGGTCTCCCACAACCGCCCACTTGATATTTGGCAGGAACCACAGCCAACTAGATGTGTTCTCATTCTCTGCGATGATAAAAGCAACCAAAAGAAGCTGGTCATTTGTGTCAGCCACCACTGCGGCGATAATGGCACACTTGTATCTCCCGGTGAGGAAACTACCATCCATCGTGAGCACCGGACAACAACACTTGAAGTGCTCTATGGCCTAGAAGAAAGTCTAAATCACATGGTCCAGTATGGAGCAGTTAGGGTCTCCATCAAGATCTTCTCTTTCCACTTTGTTTATGTACGTGCCGGGGTTTGCTTCGGCAATCTAGCGAAGCATCCTTAGCATAAGGTTGTACACTTCCTTATATGTCCCGTATATGGCCTCGATCACCTTCTACTTGGCTCGTCGAAACTTGCTATGGCTGACTGGATAACCAACCAGATTTACGACTTTTGACAAGGGGAGACGGACACATCCTCTGCAACTAGGTGACTGACGAGGTTTGCCACATATGTGGAAGTCACATTTTGATGCTACTGTAGTGGCTCACTCAGCTCGCAAGTGTGGTCGATCACAGCCTTGATTGTGAAGACTGAGCCAAAGAACTTCGCCTTACGAGTTCTAACCTTGACAGGGCAGCCTTCCACTAGGCACTTTACTGCGTAATGTTATGGGTTGGACCGGTGCACCTAGTACACACTGCTGATGGACAGGACGTACCGTGCAATAACTTGCTGCATGGCCACCTTGTTAGGGAAGTGTTGCCCAACTAACAGGGTGTCAGCATCAAACCCCCACTGTGACCCTTCTTATGGTAGTACGAGCGACCACACTGCGAGATCATCAAGTCTAGATGCCACGTAAGGCACCTCCAATGACACAATTATGTCGGTCGGACCACCACCCTGGGGTGTGTCCTCCTCGCTACCATCCGAGCGCCTGGGTCGACATCCTCGTCGGACACCGGCCCGACCAGCTGGTCTGGTAGAAACTCATGACAGTTAATGCGAGCCGACCACCATTGTCCTGTCCATCATTTTGCACAAAATTATGCGCAAGTCTTCTCTCGTAGTCTTCCTCCCAAACAACATATTCCATGCTCCCATATTCACGCACTGTCTGCGGTTCCCTGCTTCCTAAGGCACAACATCATAAAGGTCTGTTAGCATCCTGAGCATGAAATTCACGTACACTATTAGCTTCTCGTATATCGCCGTCTCGGGATTGGCAACAATCTGCATGTATTGGCCCCATACAACACTACCATTCACCTTCAGTAGCTCTCATACGCCTTGCCATATTCATGCAGGTGATCCCCTCGATGACAAGCTTCTTCGTCGCTACCTCCATGTCGAACTCCCTCCGAATGTAGTTCCTCAGCTCATGAATATTCATCGCATCCAGCCCCTCTGCCCGGACCACTTTGTACTAGCATCTTGACAAGTCCAACCCATCGGGTCTGCCCCATACGAGACCATCGCCATAAAACACAAACAATTATTTCATGTTCGACATTACCTAAAGCCAAAAACAACCAAATTTACTATACATAATGTAACAAACAGGTTACAATACGTAGTCTACATTTTCCTACCCATAAAAATAACCACACTACCAACCTAACCAAAATAACGACTAACTAATTACGAATAATTAATCACAACTAATTAATTATGATTAATTAATTATGACTAACTAATTATGAGTAATTAATTATGCCTAAACTAAATACAAAAAAAATTACGGCTAAGTTGATTACGAACTAATTAATCGGGACTAACTTACTATGAGTAATTAATTCTGTCTAAACTAAACACAAAAAACTAACTGCTACTAAATTAATTTAAAAATGAATAATTAATTTGGACTAATTAATTAGGACTAACTAACTACGAGTAATTAATTCCTCCTAAACTAAATACAAAAAATTAAGGAATAAGTCTATTTTACCCCTCAAAAATTTAAAAAGGTCCACTTAACCTCATTGACTACAAAACTGGTTTTTTTTAGCCTCCAAATCTTTAAAAATCGAGTCAAAAAACACCCCGAGGTGGTTTGGCTGGACAATTTTGCATACATGGTAGGAATAAATCCATTTTATCCCTCAAACTTTTCAAAAAGTATACTTAACTCTCTGAACTACAAAACCAGTTTTTTACCCTCTAGCATTTCAAAATTGGGTTAAATAACACCTTGAGATGGTTTGGCTGAGGTAATTCCTACGACCCACCGGAACTAAATTAGACAAATAAATTGTGACTAATTAAATTGCAACAAACAAATCTGATTCCCTTCAACAAGCGACTCACGTAGTTTTTTTGCACATGCGGGTGAGAGCGAGAATTCAGGGCGTGCCTGAAATCACATATTTTCGTTCGAAACATAAAGAAAACATGAAATGACAGCTGAGGGACGTCCGTGCCCCTAGGGCGCGAACTAGAGGAGGTCCGGCTCCAAGGGCACAGACATGCACAGGGGCACGATGGTGGTAGGTCCGGCCCCTGGGGCACGGACTAGGTTACGTGGCCTGTCCACGCGACTTCGTGGTGCTATTTTCGGTTTTGATTTGGCAAATAGGCTAAATTTACTATTTACCGTGTGACAGTGTCATTTTAGCAAAAAAAAAAGTTTTTTTTTGGGTCGTTTTTACTTGTTCTTGCAAGACGTGCAGGCTGCTAGGTGCTAGTGCTAGCCTTCAGCGAAGCAAATTCTCGGCGAGTTCAGGTTTCGCTCGTTGTTGTTCTGAGCTTCCAATTTTTTTAGATCACTGTGTGGCTCCGTAGAGATGTCGATGAAAGGTGCACGAGAGCAAGGTTACAAAGATGGTGTTATAGCTCAGTAAGAGAGCAGAAATATCACGATAAACGTGTGTGAATGTGTGATACTGAATGCAACCGTGTTCGCAAATCAGCCCAGTAAATTACGATCTCAACAAAAGGAAAAAAAGGAAAAAAAATCCAAAGTAACCTGTTTTTTCAATTTGTCTCACATATCTTATTTTTGTTTACTTTCCCCCTAAGTTAAGTTAGCTTGTAAATACTCCCTATATCGTCTGTTCGCATTATTTTCTCGTGTTTTAATTATTTTTGGTATTTGCTTCAATGATTTTAGTACTTATTTAAGTGATTTTAATACATGTTTCAATGATTTGAGTTATTTCGTTATTTATAATACACGATTTCAGTATTGAAACATTAGCAATGGAATAGTGTATTACAACTAACAAAATCATGATATAATTGAAATATGTATTAGTATAATTGAAACAAGCAGTGGCGCCGTGGCGGGTCCAGAATGAAAATAACCGGGGTCTCTGAGACAAGATAGGCTACGTTTAGTTGGGCTGTGGCTTGGGGTTCCCCTCATGTTGAACTAGGGGTATCCACATTACATATAAATGATTATATCCAAAGAAATATAATTTTTGGACCCGGTGTCGTGTGCACCTTGTTGTGCTACAGTAGATCCGCCCCTGAAAACAAGTATTGACACCAGTCAACAAGTGTTAAAGATAAAGAAAACTATGCGAAATAGTGGTAACATACGGTCTGGGAGGATATTTGCATGCCGACTTAACTTGGTGAGAGGGGGGGGGGGGGAGGGGTTGAGAGTAAATGACAATTAGATAAGGAGGCTAAATTGAAAAAGGTAAATTTGTTCACTGTCATTGCAATCCGATAGTCGTTCGATCTACTTGTCCCCGTAAGGAATAGTTAATAATTTGCCACTTTAAAGATATGCAATTCAAAATTTGTCACTCCATATATCTATGACATGTGGGTCTCAAGACTACATATCATAGACAGATGAATGACAAATTTTAAATTGCACATCTTTAACAGTGGCAAATAATCAAATCTCCCGTAGAAGAATGGGCCTACAGCAGACCAGCCAGTAGCCACGCCAACACCGAAGGAAGCGGCGAGACAAGACCATGAACATGACGGAGAAGAGCCCGCCAGACAAGCACGTGTTCGCGGCGACCACCGCGAGCGCGACGAAGGTGGTCCACCAGCGGAGGCGCCCCGTCGCCACCTGGGTTGTTAGGGCCATGACCACCTGGGCCACGCTGGTCAGCAGCATGTGGACTAGGAGGGCGCGCATATACAACAGACAACCGGTCGAACAAATTAAATGAGACAATCTAGGCAGAGGGTCGGGTTAATTAAATTCACAGTACTAGCTGTTGGAAAACTATAGGCTTGGCTCAGAAGCCGGCCCATGTATGGACTCCCCATCCTAAACCCTAGCAGAGTCTTCTAGCCTATAAATATGGGTGCTATTCATTGTAAAAGATTGATCGATTGATGAAGGAATAAAGAGAAGCAAGAAGCCCCCCATATCTCTGTGTTTAATCTACTATTCTGTTCTTGTGTTTTTGCATTGTTCTTACGATTTTGAGTTTGTCTACGAGGTAATCGCTCAGACTGGATTCGCCAGCGACGGTTCCTCAACACATTATCAGTACGATCGACTCTCCTCGGATCGAAAGGTAACTGTCGAAGAACGACGCTTGTAGATCGAATCGTTTTTTCTAGATTGCTTTTAATTTCACAATTGTTGCTTTCTAGATTGTTTTATCCTATGGTGCAAATCCACTCTAATCTACCGTGAGCCGACTTGAAGTCGCTGGCACAATACCGATCGATAGATTACATGAAAGAGTAGATGATGATTGCACTATGGATTGTAAATCTGTTCTAATCTATCGCGAGCCAACTTGAAGTCGCCGACCAAGCCGATCGGTGGATTGCATGAATAGTATCGTAATGAATAGTATGGCGATGAACAGTATTGGGACGAACAGTATTAGGATGAACAATGACAGTACAAAAAACCCACTCGGCCCGAAGACGTCGGCCACACCACCAGCCTAGAGCCACGACGTTGTCGGACCCTGTAGGGCCGCCGGCCTCCCACCCGCCACCGCCGGATCCCCGCATGGTTGATGTATCCGCGTTGCTCGAGAAAAAAAAAGAGGGAGAGGGGGAGGTGGCTTCAGCGTTGGACCCGCACGACGCATGCATACGTCGGCGCGCTTGAAGCCGCCATCTCTCGCCGCGCAAGATGCACACACCGCCGTGTTCTCAGGTTCGCCACGCTTGAAGCCGGCCGCCTCGCCGCGCGCCAGATCGCAAGAACCCGCTACCGCCCGGTGAGGGCCCCACATGGCCGTTAGCCGCGACGGCCACCGCCACCGACACACCCAAACAAAGCCCCCATCGCCCCGCCGCTTTTGGCCGCCAGTAGTCCGCCTCCATGCGCCGCTTTGAAGCGGCACCACCGCTGTATTCAAGACGGCTGCCCCTCCGACCACCTCACCCGTCGCCTCGAAGGCATTGCCCACCCTCACGGTTCGCCCATAAGGTCAGATCGCTGCCGCTGGAGCGCCGCTCCCCCGCTCCATGCCGCCACCTCGCTTCACCTCAAGACGAAGGCTGCCCGCTTGCCGCCACACAAGACGGCTCCATCAGCACTACTACTCGCCACCTTGAAGCAAACAATACACCGTTTTTGGGTATTCGTTCCCTAGCACCAAATGTAGTGGCCACCGGTGGGCTCTGATGGGCCAAAGGATAGGCCGGCCCGAGTAAAACAAAAACCGGGCTGAAAAGGAAGGCCCAGCCGGATGAAAACCGAAAAGAAAAAGGGGATTTGCAAAAAGGACCCTTGGAATTCTAAAAATTACGAGGAAGTTTTCGCGAATAGGAAAATTTTGTGGAAAACCCCCTAGAAATCGGAAAATTACGCAAAATTTTTCTCAGAATGGAAATTTCACGATTTAACCCTTGAAAATTACAGAATTCACCAAAAATTCATTTTCCAGCAGAAAAGGGCATCGGGAATTCAATTTTTGAATCCGTTTTTGCATTTGAAGCATATTTAACTTTGTTATTATTATTTCGATGCAATTTATGTATTGTATTTACTGTTTTGATTATCTGTGATTGTTTATATTACTTTTAATCACTGAAAATAGCAGTAAATCATTAGAAATGCATAGAAAAATACAGGAATACAAACTGGGAGTTCAAAAAGCATTATGAGAATTTTGCAACCATTTAATGTAAATTACTAGCAGTAAACTTATGAACTCTTTGCATTAATATGGAAATGGTTGGCATCACGAACCAGGAGTTCGAAGAACTGACCCAGCATAGCCAGAATTTATACAGAATTTGTATCAATCTTCAATTCTGTAGTAAGGTAACCACAGATCAACAGAAAATTGAGAAGACCCTCTCTACCTTTCACCCGAATGCGGTGCAATCCGTACGCATCTATCGCCAAGACGACTACAAGGAATATGCCGAATTAATTGACATCATGCAAGTTGCGAAAGCTCAAGATGGTGTTATAAGGAAGAACTACATCTCACAGTCACCTAATAGCAATGTTGGCCATGAAGCCAATGCTAGCAGCTACAAGGTGATGAAGTCTCTCACGAAGGAGAGAGGCAAGAAGGGTAAGGCCGTAGGTCATACATCATCGACGCTTTCCAGTCTAAGAAGAAGGGCAAGGGACAGCATGAGGCACACCTTGCCATTGCAGGCACAGAGGATCCACATCCATTAGTTGCACTCATGGATGTGGACAGCCTAGTAGCAGCCCCCATCATCCCTCCTTTGGACATCGCAGTGGCCCCAGCCGTAGTTGCCCAAAAGGAGAAGATCGCCATGTAGCAGATTGAGGCAGAAGTTTCTGAATATTTCGCTGATTCGATCTAGTGCACACATTGCACTTGGATCTTTTATAGTAACTTGCAATTTGTAATTGAAGTAGAACATTGAATTATTTTTTGAATGATGGTTGTAAGCTCTAGGAGAGCAAAGCATTAAATTCTTATGATGAGTCCTGCAAGGCTTATTTTTTCGTATTTATAATAGCAAGTTATGTTCTGATATCTGAAGTATTTTATTTATGTGTTGCTTGCTTTCTACTGCATATTAATAAAGTACATCATATTAGAATGCGTGTGGCGCCCTATAGAGGAAGTGTGCTTAGCAGGATAACAGCATAATGAATACCACCTTGAGAGAGACGAAACCTTTCAGTCGATCAGCAAGAATGCTGGTAGTCTTACAACAATTGCAAGCAGCGATACTTGCATAATATGCTCAGGAAGGACCACAATTATACTCCTGATGGGCACAACTTTGGTCATTAAAGAAGCTTCGTTGTACCCAGAATCGACTAGAACTCTCAAGGATATTCGCGCTAACGGTTTCCATGTAGAGACTAAAGAATAGTATGGTAAGGAATACGTACTCATTACAAAGCGTGAAGAAAATGGAAAAAGGATATTAGAACGACTTCCTTCATATGAAACTGGGCTATACTACATCGATCTTGATCCAAAACCTGCATCACTCGCTGAATGTAAGAAAAGATCAGATTGAGAAGATTAGAAGAATGCAATAGAAACTGAATTATTCTCTTTGAATAAAAGAGAGGTGTTTGGACCTGTAAGTCGCACGCCTCCCTATGTACACCCCGTATGACATAAGTGAGTATTTGTTCGAAAGAGAAATAAAAATAAGAAAGGCTCGTTGCATAAGGTTTCACTTAACGTCCAAGAGATGATTATGAAGAAATCTATTCACCGGTCATAGGCGGAATCACCCTTTAGATATTTAATCTCAATGGCAGTAAATTTGAAGTTAAAAGTGAAATTGATGGATGTGGTAACTGCATACCTGTATAGAAATTTGGATTCGGACATTTATATGAAGATACCCAAATGTATCCCTGTCTCGAACCAAGACAAAGCAAATAGAAATTTGTACAGTGTGAAACTCAGAAAGTCACTGTACAAACTTAAGCAATCAGGCAGGATGTGGTATAATCGCTTGAAGCAACTTTCTATGCCAGAAAGGCTATATGAAAAATGAGAATAATCTCTGTGTATTTATATGACAATCCCAGGATGGATTTTGTATAATCTCAGTGTATAAAGATGATCTGAATATCATTGGAACCCTAGAAGATATTAAGAAAGCAAGATCTTACCTGGAGTCGGAGTTCGAAATGAAAGATTTGGGTAAAACCAAATATTGTTTAGGCTTGCAGCTTGAGCATGCCCCTGAAGGGATTTTAGTGCATCAGTCAACCTACACTTAGAGAGTGCCAATGGTCGGAAGGTTCTTGCAGCAAGACAAGCACTACCAGAAACCACTTAGTTCCCGAGTGCTTATATGTTTGCCGAGTGTCTGGACAAAAACACTCGGGCAAATCCTGAGTGTTTAATAGGACACTTGGGACGGGACGTCAACACTCGGTAGAATTAACTTTCCCGAGTGTTTCCCATAACACTCGGGAGATCAAAATATAATCCTGAGTGCACCGAATCAAAAACACTCGGGACCTTTTTTTTCCCCGTCGCGCCCATTTTTTCGCTTCTAAACCCTACATCCCCAACCCCAATCCCACAGCCGCCTCCCGATCCCCTCCTCCTTCTCCCTCCTACTCCCCCCACCCCCACCCCCATGCCCAGCACTTCCATCCTTCCGCTCCAAGACCGCCTCCTCCTCCACCGGCCGCAAAGATCTCCTCCTCCTCCCGAGCGCCGCCCGCCTCCTCCCTCCTCCAGCACCACCATCCTCCTCCACCCTCCTCCCCGGCTCCCTCCTCCGCCCAGCTCCCTCCTCCCCGGATCTGGCGCCTCCACCCGCACACGACGCCACCTCCTCGACCCGACCGGATCTGGTGCCTTCACCACTGGTGGGCTCTCCAACGCCACTTCTGAAATCTTTGTTGCCTCGCGCCGCCCCCTCTGGCTCGCCTGACCGTGATTCTCTCCCGGTTCGCCCTCTCATGGCAAGCCTCCACCACTGCCTCCCGCCACCGCTCGGCCCCTCTCATGGCGTCGCCTCCACTACTACTCCCGCCACCGGCTCAGGCTTCTGTGCCCTCGCGCGTGGCGACTAGATGGCTAATAGCTAACTAGGGTTTGGGTTTTCTGTGGGGCGACGGTGACGATGACGGTGGAGGCTATGAAGGCGGGGTACTCAGAGGAGCGGAGCGGCAGGCGGCGGTGGCGGACCACTACAACATGGTCAACCAAACGCCGAGGAGCGCGAGAACAACCCATCATCCACCTCAAGAAGCTCAACAACCTGGGTACACCACTCAATTTGCCGCCCATCCATCCATACCCTAACATCCTTGATAAAATGAGACATCTACTGTTTGGTATAACCATCCTAATCTTTGAATCTCAATGTGGGCGATAAAGAGTGTTCTCATCCAAATGTGTATGCGCGCTAAGGGATCAAGTTTTTGATCTTGCTTGTGGCAAGGTAAGCGTGTATTGTGAGTATTAATTAGGAAGAGCAATGATTCTTGTAGTACAAGAGTAATATTATCCTATACTGATCTATTTTGTAACACAGGAAGGTGATTTAATAAAGTGGGATAAGGCCAAGGTCGGCTATTGTGTAGGGGTTGATATCGCCGAAGGCTCGGTTAGTTTCCTATCACACGAGACATCTACACTATATGCACACAAGTTAATGACATAATGGAATATGTGGTTAATGAGTTGGTTTTTTATGATGCTTTGGCATGCATGCCTTGTATTTGCTTTGGCTACCTTTGGTATAGTTGAATATGTAACATGTATTGTGATTGTTCGAAAATTTAAAATTATCTGAATCTAGAGTATGCTATATATTCAATCTATATTTCACTTCATCTTTTTTAATTTGTATCCTCGATACTTGATAAATTCTCAAGATTTATCATTCTGCACCTCGAAGCTTGTGTACTCGCTCGCTTTTCCCACCTAAAACCTGCCATTTATTGTTCAGGATGCAGTTAATTTCCAATATTGTTCAATCGATCATTATCTGCATGCATTGTGCCTAAAACTATACATGAGGTGTGTGCATGGTTCTATATCACAATCGTGATTTCACCCAAATTACTCGGGGTACTTGAAGTTAAAGACAAGAGTTGAGTTCCTACAAACTACTCAGAGGTATATACATGATACAATTAAATAATGGTAACTTCTTCACCCTGCTGTTTGTGATCCTTCCATACATATAGGGTAACTTTGTTTACTTCAATTAATACAAGTTATAATCTAGTACTAATTGACAATGCAAATCAATATTTGTTACTTATTTAATATGAACCATGTTTTATTTTTTCTGTCTAATATCAGCGTAGATTGAAGAATGCCATACTAAAAAAAATGTCAAAAACTTTTAAATAAACAATTTCTTTTAATTAGAATTATCTATTAAAACCTTTGCATAATTGTCACTTTTTTCATCCTATGCAGGTATCATCAAGCTTACTTGGATCACTTGAACAATGAATGAAGGTTAGCGCCTTATAACGGATATGTCCAGTGTTGGATGTGATGGTTCAACTTAATGCTCTCTTTTACTCATGGATTCTAGCTTATAACACGCTATGTACTAAACTAAGAGCTCCTGTTTTATGCTCTTTTGAACTGAAGAGATGAATGATCTGAATGTCTTGGATGCTACATGAACATAATATCTCAGTTTGAATTGACACACAGATTCCATGTACAAAATGTGGGTTGACATTGTAGATTTATACAAGTGTCTGGTTTTGTTAATTACATTGCTGTGTAGTATGTGACTTATATTGCATCAGGGTGTTCACTGTATATTGCATGGAAATAATGATTTGAGAATCAATTGCCTATTGAACTATAGATCACATTTTATTTAATGCCATGCATGCTACTATCATTCAATGAAGTTTGTTGTCTGTATTCTAGTTATTAAGAGTTCTTTATATATAGACCCATCTTGTATCATGATATGATGAAACATCCACTAGTTAATGAACAAATTAACCATGGGGGTTAAATTATGATATGGGTTGCAAATTAAAAGGTCCCAAATTGTGTAGATCGACAAAGAGGATAAAAGGGCATGCAGAAATAAGTTTGGTTTTTGGGTCATGAACTGTAGGAGAAGTAGAGCTAGTTACGTGGATTTTATAACCAAGTATCTTTCCATAGTTAGCTGTTGGCTCCAAAAGTTCAGGAGGATATGAAGTTAGCTAAACAATATGTATGGTTTTAACTTTTAACTAGAAGTGCACATTCATTGGTGTTAATTAAGAGTTGCTGTTTGGCAGCCCTATATATGTACAAATTGTGATTACACGACACTTGGATGAAGTTGACTTATGGCTTACATTTGCCTAGTTGCTCTTTGTACTGTTCTTGTCTGTGTACTCACTAGTCCCAATTGCTCGTGGAATAAGGGAGGTTGGAACCGATAGAGACTCGTGTTAAGAACAACAAGCATGGTTTTGGTTCCAAAGAACCAAAGCTACCAAAGCCAAAGGTCGAGGATGACGTTGAAAAAGATCCTAAAAAGCCCAAGGTGAGCAAAAGATGAGATTCTTAATATGCGTTCATGATTATCTCATACAACATTAAATTGCTTACTATAGCATTCTTGTAATTTTAATTCTGAATATTGTACTATTGTAGTTCAGAAGTATGGTCAGTTTTGTAAAATCACCAGATATTGAATACAGATTATTTGTGTAATGTAGTTAAGAAAGGTACCTCTGTTTATAGTTAGATAAAAAAATACTTCCTTACATTGAATGCTCATCAATTATTCTTTCCGCAGAATATTAGCCTGATTTAGTAGATTTAATTCAGAAAATGTTGCAGTATTTGTAGGAAAAATTTACAACATTTAATAAATCTAGCATTATAAAAAAATAATAATAACAGAAACATGTGGTAGTAGTATTATGTGACACAACAAATGTTCAAGTGTATCATTTCACTATCTAAGCAATACAATTTTATATTGACATACCAAACCATTTTTTTTTGTAGCTACATATTTTATTTGACCTAATGTTATATCGTCATGTGGTTTGATGAAATTTAGCTTGGATATGCGGTAGTACAAAAGCATTATAATATCTCCATTACATTTTGTGACTCAACATCCTTCACACTTGTATGTCAATGTTTTAGTATTGCCTTCTGTTCCTGTGTGTATTTTGCATATATTGTCACGATTCGTTCATCTGAAGATCATTTACTATTTTTTACAAAGCCTAAACATTATGTTGCTATGTTGTAAGCTAAACAGTTTTTTTTCCATCTTTTGTATGTACATATAACAACCTAAACATCCATTTAGTAGCATTTGACAAAATAGCATGAATATATATGTTAATGGAATTCTGTCTATTTCCATATCACATTATGTTCTTATCTGTTGACATGTACTGTTAGCGTTCATTACATAACCCTGTCATGTCACTTGTAATGAAAATTGTTTTGTTTAATGAATTAATCTCTAGGTACTATTGCTGATGAAAAATATGTCGTCGAACCTGACTAGCCCAAACTTCGAGGCACATGTAAGTACTTGTTTGTTTTCCTTTCGTCTCATTTTATTTTTATTTTTGCTCTATGAGCCTTGGTAGTTGTAACTTGTAAGGAAGTACCTAGACATATACTCGTAGCATCTCTCTGTTGTCCCTCTGCTCACCTTCCCAAGGGCGAGGGCGCTTTATCTTTCTTAAAGGAGATTGAACCCCTGTGCTACTTTAAAACTCTTAATAGCCTAGCTTGGATGGCTTTTGGGACCATTTTGTGATGTCTGGTTGCCTCTTTTTCTTCTATGACTCTTTGCAGCCTTCGTACATCAGTGTTGCACTGTATCTTGTGGAAAAGAGTACAGATTATCTAAATCATGTATTGTTTGCAAGCTTTGCTAGTGTTTTGACTATGTTGGGAATTAAGCATATGTACACTGCCAATATGGCGATATCTTGTTATGTGTTATGTAGCCTAATTTGTTCTAATGCATTGTCATACTTGGATTGTTAGTGATGAAAGTCCTGGCTGTTGCAGAGGAGGTTGCTCTCGTCACATGGTTCTAGCATGGACCAAGTTAAGCATGACAGCATAGGAGATCTGGGATCTACTCACACTCTTTTTCTCCCGTTCATGTAATTCTAGTCATTCTCTTTCGTAGTGTTGTTCCTGACCTGCAATATTGCTTCTTCCACTAGGTCGCTAAGTGTATGAATTTCTCTGCAGGGTAGCAACCAAATGAGAGTAGAATACTGCTGTCGGTACTGCACTCAAGGCGTTGGAAGTTCGAGTGACTCTGGAGTATCGCAGCGTGTTGAGTGCAGAGTGCTAGCGATATGCTGTAGTGCCATCTATGTATGTACATAGCTCTTAGTAATGTTCTAACCTTAGGCTAGTTTTGCTCATCATGTAGATGGCCGGCTAGTTTATGTGCTTGTGATTCTTTCTTTATTTTCCCTTTTTTAACTTATATATCAGCCTACCACATAGTGGGGGCATGTTAGCATATTATGGTATGTCTTCGCTTTTACCTTCATTTCTTTGAGGATGAATGCTATGGTATGTATTTTGACTATGTGTATATATATCCATGCGGTTATATGTAGCTATGTGCATGGGCTAACAAACTGTTTTTAGGTATTAGTGTGTTGGATCTTGGATGCCATCAGGTCATTTTTTTCCAGGTGAAATCTAGAATATAAATGTGGAATTGCAGTCAGCGTTGCATTGGGCATTTGGGCTATTGGCATATTTGGATATATAGGTGTTGTTTCCCGAGTGTTCAGGACGAAAACACTCGGGAAATATAGCCACGTGGCCATCCGTTCCTAATGCTGTCACTCAAATTTCCCCGAGTGTTCAGGAATAAAACACTCGGAAACAATATACTTTTCCCGAGTATCATTGGTCAACATACACTCAGGAAAGTATTCCGTTACGGTGGGAAAACCCGTCATGCAAACTAGTTTCCCGAGTATTTTAGGTTTCCCGAGTGTAACCCCAAACACTCGGGAAATTTCATTGTCACGAGTGTAAATCTCTGGAACACTCGGGAAACCAGTTTGAATCCCGACTAAACTATCCCGAGTGGTTTTTCCCGATGGTCGGCCTTCGGGAATTATGTTCCTGAGTGTTTTGGGGACTTTCTCGAGTGTTTTGGGTACTCGGGAAAATACGGGTTTCTGGTAGTGAAGGATCCATACAGACCTAAAGAAGAGGGGGGAGGAAGTCCTGGGACCGGAATTATCATATTTAAGTGTAATAGGAGCACTTATGTATTTAGCAAACTGTACTAGATCGGACATTGTATTTGCCGTGAACCTACTAGCAAGGTATAATGCATAACCTACCAAAGGCATTGGTAGGGAATGAATGACATCTTCTGATACCTCCAAGGAAGCAAAGAACTTGGTCTGTTCTACAGAAAGAATCAACCTAATTATGAATGACTATGCAAATGCCAGGTACCTGTAGAACCCGCATATAGCCAAGTTACAAACAGACTATGTATTCCTATGTAGTGGAATTGTATTTTCATGAAAATCGTCTAAACAAAGTCTTGTATCAACTTCGACGAATCACTCGGAAATCATAGCACTGTACGAGGCCTTACGAGAATATATTTGGCTTCGGCAGATGATTCATCACATCCAGCAGTCGTGTGCCCAAAAAGGAGTGTTGGGAAACTATGAGCTTAGCCCAGAAGCCGGCCCATGTATGGGCTCCCTATCCCAAACCCTAGCAGAGTCTCTAGTCTATAAATAGAGAGTACTATTTATTGTAAAAGATTGATCGATTGATGAAGGAATAAAGAGAAGTAAGAAGCCTCTATATCTCTATGTTTAATCTACTATTCTGTTTTTATATTTTTATATTGTTCTTAGTAATCGCTCGTGTTGTACTCGCTAGTGACGGTTCAACACTAGCAAGAAACGTTTGAGAACCTGGCATTCTGTCATTTCTGTGCCGCCTGACATTGCGAACATCACGCAGAGAACCACCGCTGCGGTGACGCAACTGTAGGCACCAAGGAACCCGTGGGCCCGCCGATAGTACCCTATCCACCGGAAGAAACCCCATCACTGCCTCTGCGTCTGCGCGAAGAGAAAAGGAAAGCGAGGATTAGGGAGACGAGTTTTACTAGTCGACACAAATACTTCATGCCCTTAATTCGATCAGGATCCACCAACTGTCAAAGAAAGAAACAAAGATCGAACAGACAAATTAAAGCTTAACTAAAATAACGCCAGTTTACATCATATACGCATGAACCAAGCGAGTACTGAAGCAGCAAATGCATGGCTAACAGAAACTCACCGCCAGCACCAGCCTTGCCAGAGGCAGGATTAATCAACAGAGCTAGCAGATGAGCCATGGTTTTTTTTTTTGGAACTTGGAGCAGACGAGCAATGGGTGTGCAGACTACTCAGCTTGCAGGTATATATATTCATCAATACGACAATTCATGCTTAGTAGGTCTAGAAGATGTAGACGAATAATGACACGCACAGCATAGGAAATGCCAAACATATATGTAGGCTTTATCCCGGCCGCCAGATCGTAACCAAGAAAAGCAAGAGCGTCCTTTCTTCTGCAGTCACCGCGCTTCTGTTTTTGGCTAACGCACCGTAGTGATTGGTGAAGGTGCAGTCTAGTGCATTAGTGCTGTGCTCCTTCCTAGTACGTCCATTTCAAGTTTCAACCTGCCTCGTACGGAAATGCTGAGATGTAAAGGTGAGGTGGAAGAGCAGACTTACCTAGCTGGTTAGCTTAGTAAGAGATACCAGGTTGTTTGTGTACTATCTACAATTGCATATAAGTTTTCCTATAAAATGTGGTACAATCTCTACGTGCCTATTGATAGTTTTAGGTTTTATCTTCAAATACATTGGAAAAATACCAATAATTACCGCATAAAATTGGAATTACTAGGTTCACCGTGAAGAATACTTTCACCAGCGAGTACTCCCTCCCTTCTAATATATAGTTGGTAATTTTGACCAAATCGTGCATACTAAAGTTATTATGTTCCGGAAAAGATGTGACCAAAATAACCTCCAATAATATGGCATGCACAAACAACGAGATAGTAAAGTGGGCTTGGGATAGGCAAAGTTAACAGGGGTATATATATATATATATATATATATATATATATATATATATATATATATATATATATATATATATATATATATATATATATATATATTCTGCAATTAAGAGCATGTATAATAGTTTGCCGTCATTATCTCAAATCTTGATCGTAGGACACAAGATGATGTGAAAGAGAGAGAGGAAGAGAGAGTATAGAGAATTTGACTGTCTCTCATGCAGTAGTCGACTGCAACACGAGAAACAAAACATATTGTACATAGAGCAGCTGTCCATAGAGACACATAAAAAAACAATTCATCGTAGAAATTGCCTTTAGTGTTATCTATAAATGATATAGAGAGACACTATAGGCAACAGGTGTCTATACCATTGTATATGCCCTAAGGCGGGTCTTGAGCCAGCCTGAACTGTCCATAAAGACATATAAAACAACAATCCATTGTAGAAATTGCCTTTAATGTTGTCTATAAATGATATAGAGAGACACTATAGACAACATGTGTCTATACCATTGTACATGCCCTAAGGCGGGTCTTGAGCCAGCCTGAACCAATCTTATTACCAAAGATGGTTTAGTTACAGGAGTTTTAGCGCAGATACAGTGAGGTACCATTAGCTGTCTGCAATCTTTGCCACGTAAGATTTTTAGTAATGTAGATGAGAAAGAATGAGGAGAGAGAAAAAAGCCGTCTAGCATGCAGCAGACAATCTATAAGACCCTTATAGACGACTTTTTTTCTGTTGTATTAATGTCTCTGTAAAAATTGTGAGGTCGACTTAGAGACAACCCACTGTATAAGTTGTATAATTTGTCTTTACTTTTGTCAATAAATGATACCTTTTGTCGATAAATGATACGAAGAGTACTGCAGTGCAATCTATACTATTACAAGAAACTTCTCGATGTTTCCCGCGGGGACCTGGCCTCTATTAGCTATAATCTTGACTTAATTGTTTATTTGCATGTAATGGCATCATCATGGCTAGAAACATCAGCACTAGTGGGCACTAGAAATGGCAGCACTAGTTGCATGTGTGTGTTCATTGCCGTAGTGGGTACTAGAAACAGCAGCATTAGTAGCACTTCATTGCATTACTTGGGCACTAGAAACAACAGTATTAGTAGCACTTCATTGCATTACTTGTAACGTAGAGCATTTCTTGATGTATAAAATGAGAAGAAAAGAGAAAAGCTATAGAAGTTTGGGCAGCACCAAAACGTTTTGTGTGTTCATCTTCTCCTTGGACTTTTCCAGTGTGCTTGTGTGTGTGTGTCCAGGTTTCTGTGTGCGTAGACACCAATGGTGCCAACAATTGGTATCAGAGCAAGGTTCAATGTGAGGAGAGTGCCTACCCGGTGGCAGGGCACGACGCGCCGTCGGCGGCGCGACATGGTACCCGGCGGAGCGGGCGAACCCGGCGAGGGCGCAGAACTTGTTCGAGGATCAGTAGGAGCAGCTAGAGCGCAACGTGGAGCGGTTGTCCAAGGTGCTCGCGACGGACATGCCGATGCTGCCGGGGGTGACGGCTTCGGGCGCAGCATGGCCGCGACGCAGCGACTCGGCCCCAGGTGGTGCAATGGTGGCTTGACCAAGGGCATGCGCGGCTCGGCTATGGGTGCAGCGGCACTGGCGGCAGCGACGGAGACGCAGCGGCACAGCGGGCACGGCACAAAAGCGCGAAGCGCGTCGCCACGACGACAACGACGCGAGGCGGCAGCGTCCACGGTCAAGAGCGAGTGCGTGCGAGTAGGCACAAGTGTGCACAGAGCATGAATGTGCACAGCAACGGCCAGCCCCTGTCATGCGTAGGGCATGGGCATGCGCGTGAGGTGCACAGTGACGCAAGTGCATGGGCGAGCGGGCGTATGCGGGTGTGCGCGTGCGAGGGCAAGCTGGCGGGGCAGCGCCACGCAGGGGTGCTGGTGCACGTAGGCGATGGCGCAACCAGCGTACAACGTAGAGCATGCAGCTCCTCGGTGAGGAGAGCGGGAGCGTTTGGGTGAAGGTGCATAGGTGTCGGCGATGAGCTGGCTGCAGCACCATGCGCTCAGGAGCACGACGACGAAGATCCACACGACCAAAGCGAGGCCAGCACAGTGTGCCAGAATTGCATGTGACGTGCGCACCGGTGGCGGCGACATGATTGCCGCAGAGTTGGCCGACGACGGTAGTCTCCACGGGAGGTGGAGGCCGACGACGACAAGGTGAGGCGGTGCGAAGCCGTCGAGAAATGAGTTGGCATGAGGCCGACAAACGGCGATGGCATGGAGGCCGTCGTCGCAGGAAGAATCGAGGTCGGAGTCACTCAGTGAGTCGTGTCACCGGTGGCGAAGTTGTGGCGACCAAGAGGTAGCGGTGAAGAATGGAGACGACATGTCTCCAAAAATACATACAATCAAGGAGTGTCGTCGTCAACTGGCAAGGCAAGATGGGCGAATGTACTGTCCATCTCCATGTCCCGACGAGAAGAACTGCCAAGTGCATGGGTTGCAATGACGCTCATGTTCATGGTCGCGGATGGCGGGAACGACTGTAATGTCCCTCAAGTGTGATCACGTGGTGAGGGCGATTGTACTGCTCCTCAAGACGGAGTGCACCACGTGGTAGAGAAGCGGTTGTGAGTATGGATTTGGTGACGCATAAAGGGAACTTGTGTTGCTAACCCATGCCGAGTGGGAAGGCGGAACTTCTTGAAGATAAGTGTTGAAGACCGCTAATGGCGCGATGAGTCGTGCAAGCGGCTGCAAGCATGGATTTGACGACACATAAAGGGAACTTGTGTTGCTAACCCGTGCCGAGTGCGAAGACGGAACTTCTTGAAGATAAGTGTTGAAGACCGTTAATGGCGTGATTAGTTGTGCAGGAGGAGCCGCTGCGCGTGACAAGAGGTTGCGGGCGATCCGCAATGGTGAGTCGGCATGTCAAGATTAGAGAGGAAATTGTTGGCTATAATCTTGACTTAATTGTTTATTTGCATGTAATGATATCATCATAGCTAGAAACAGCAACACTAGTGGGCACTAGAAACGGCAGCACTAGTTGCATGTGTGTGTTCGTTGCCGTAGTGGACACTAGAAACAGCAGCATTAGTAACACTTCATTGCATTACTTGGGCACTAGAAACAACAGTATTAGTAGCACTTCATTGTATTACTTGTAACGCAGAGTGTTTCTTGATGTATAAAATGAGAAAAAAAGAGAAAGGCTGTAGAAATTTGGGCAGCACTAAAACATTTTGTGTGTTCATCTTCTTCTTAGAGTTTTTCAGTGTGTTCGTGTGTATCCAGGTTTTCACGTACGTAGACACCAATGTGCCAACAGCCTTTGAGAGCTGCCTAAATGGAAGAGGCACGACCACAGGTCACACCGTCGGAAGCATGTGCAACAGTGCAAGGTATCTTGGACGTCGGTGCAGAAAGGGCACTGAGCGGAGTCTCAATCCTCGATGGAATCTCCTTTCATTGGTGTAGAGACGTCGTCGGCGAGCTAACCAAACGAAGATGCGGCACCGTGTCGGAGCATAATTTCCCCACACCTGTGGAGCGAACTGATCTATGTCTTCTTGCCCAAAAGCAGTACCATAAGCCTGCTTTGTGGTGAAGGGCCACCTGCCGCAGGTGAGCCGTACATCAGCTTGGTGCGGCTGGAGGACAGTTGTGATGAGGTAAGCTCGAAGGTTGTCTAGTTCGACCCGCGCAGCGGCGGTGAGCCTCGGTTGCAGAGCTAAATACAAGTCCGGGACGGACAGGGCTACAACCACCGACGACGTAAACCTGTGCCAACGTGCAATCCCCGACACAGTTGTCTAGCCAGAAGGCTGTGTCGGCACCGTCTCCAACAAGAACGCGGGTGTTGCGACGGACGTCGTCTGACCCTTTGGCAATGTCGCGCCAAGCGATACTGGCGTAAGCTCTCTCGTCACCTAGATCCTGGTCCTCGGCTCCAACGGCGGAATCAGAAATTCGAAAGATTCAGGACGAATTTGTACTTAAAAAAATACCGAGGCACAATGTAGTGCAATAGTCAATATAACTAATGGTCTCAAATACATTCAAATTATCAAGATCTAACCGATACAACCAAACAAACATAGATCTAATTGATACAAACAAACAAACATAGAATACAATATTAATAACTCATATAAAGTACTAACAAGTGCTCCTGATGCGTGTGCACATCGATGGATGACACAAGATATCCAAAATACCGGCACTCCAAAAGTTACCTACAACATGTAAACACAACAGAATTGATAAGAACTTGAATTCAACGCAAGTGCAATAATAATTGTCATCTACTCCAACAGTTACCTATAACATGTAAACACAACAATTGTTGGCAATGACATTAGATGTTTCAACCGCGTCCGCTTGAACTGGGGAATTGTCATCTATTATTGTGGTTCTAAAATAAGTTTGTATTGATTTCATTTTGTTATAAAATTTCTACAATAATTTTACATAGTACATCACAGGACAACATTCAAGAACTGAAAAATGAAAGCAAAGCATTTGCCATTTGGTCTTAGAAACATCCTCCTCACCTCACTTCCTCAGTCTCAGTCACCTCTGCGATGCGAGGGCAGCGAGCCTACGACGGGCCGACGACCGATGTGCGCCTGCCTCTGCCTGGCGCGGTGGCGCCTGCCTCGAGACCAGGCGGCGCCTCGCCTCTCGAACCAGCAAGCCTTGACGCCAGGCGACGCGCACTGACCCAAACCAGCGATTGGCCTTGCGTGGTGGCGGCTCATTGCGCCCTTGCCCGATCGGCGGTTGCCCCTGCATGCCGACGATGGCACAACCCGACGGGAGCCGGGAGGAACAAGCACCGAAGAGAGAAGGAATGGGGATTGGGGGAAGAAATCAGAAATGGTCAAATGGGGATTCCGAATTAGCCAATTAGGGATTTAGCCTTACCTTTAGGGTTGTGCACTTGTGCTGGCGCCTGCCTCGGATGCCCACCCGGCCCACGGCCATGGATGCTCGCGGCGTGCCTGCGAGCAGCAGCTTGCTGAAGTCTCATGGCTCATGGAGTCTGGCGATGGGCGCCGGCGGCGACGGTGGCGCCACCCCCCGGTTGGTTCCGCCATTGCTCGGCCCTCCCATACCGAAAGCGTAGCCAATCAACCCAAGGAGCATTTCCCGAGTCAATTGGAAAAGTATATACGAGGATCGGGAAAATGAGAAGCATGTGTGAGGATTAGTTGAGAGGAGCACTTGTTTTGAAAAGAGTTTTGTCAGCTTGGACTACTGCAGTTTTAGCTCAAAGCAGTTTTAGTAGATCATCTGTTTGAGTGGTGAAACCATCACAGATTGGGCTGAAAATTTTACATCTTGTAGAGAACTTGTGTAAATAAGTTTATACCAATTTTCATGCAATACTTAGCTGTAATTTGTGAGATCTGAGTTAATAACCGAAGGGGACATAACTGTAGTTTCGGGTAGCAGATTGGTTTTCTGTTGATCTGGTCGCGCTGTAGTTTTAGGTTCTGTAATGGTGAAATTTGGTCTGAACATCTTCTAGATAATTGTGGATAATTTCTTGAGCTTTCCATAGAATCTTGGTTCACCTTTTTTGGATTAGTAGATCTCGAGATATGATTTTTACAATGCTGCAGCCCAAAATGTCTGTCAGATTCTAGCAGCTGTAGTAACCTATATATTAGAAATAGTTAAGGATCAAATTAGGAAACATTACCAACTAGAGTATTGTAGATAATTCTTTCAGCTTTCCAGAAAGTCCAAGAACACGTTTTTTTGTACAAGTATATTAGGAGTTATGTAATTTTGAAGTATGCGTTTCAGATTTGACTTTCTATTGGGAACAGTCATGGGAAAATACTAAATTAGCAAAGTTAGTGGCAGAATAGAAAAATCGCCATAAATTTATTATGAAACATAATTATTTGTGGATTCCATAATGTCTTAGATCACTGTTTTTGGATGAACCAATTAAAAGTTATGGAATTTCTAAGTCGATATTACCGAAGATGACAGATCTGTCTTCGGAGTTAAAAGCAAGGGTGTAGACGAAATAATCTGAACTTTTGATCACCTGAGAAATTGTGGGTAGATGTGTGTAGATTCCAGAAAGTCTGAGTTCATGATTTTTGGAACTATAGATCAAAAGGTAGGATTTTTTTTTTCTAAGGAGACTGTTATGTTTTGAACAGAATGGTGTTCGGAAAGGAATGGTATCATTTTGAGTTGCGATTAGGGCGGATATGTATATTTAGTTTTATTAAAATATTGTGTGATTTTGGATGGTCTTCTTAGTATGTTTTACGAATGCCAGGTGGTGTTGTGAAACTGGGGTTAGAGCCCTTTACTCGTCATCACTTATCGCACGATTGAGGTAAGTACGATTTTAGTGCGGTATTCTGTGTTTGGCAATATTATTGATTTGATGCTTGCTTAATGTGATTAAGCATGATGAAAATATTTATTTCACATTGTTATATGATGATCGATAATTGATAATTCTTATGAGAACATATTGTGGATTATTCATTTCATTTCATATCAAGCATGCATGTTGGCATGATGTACCCACGGGAGTGCGCATTGAGATCCCCATATTAAGATATAGGCAATAGGTCCCTGCATTTGATAATACAGACATGAGTGAACACCGATGGGTGTAACACTCCGCTATACCAATATATGCAGAAGAGAAGATGTGGCATGAGCATGATTTGCATTGTATTGCACTCATAAAAATGAATTGTATGTTTTATAATGAGAACACATCATTGATGAAATGATGCTTGTGTATGGCTATTCTTACTTGTACTTGCTAAGTCTTGAACTCACCCATGTTATTTGTCGCTCTAGGTGATCGTTGAAGATGACATGCATCGGGTGGGAATTGATCATGAAATGAGAGCAATTTTGAGCACTTCACATCACTAGACATTTATTTCCCTTGGTTAGAGTTCAGTTAGCAAAGTTAAATGTAATAATTGTTTATCTTGTGGAATTCCTATTTTCGCATAGTTTTGCTTATTATGGAGATTGTATTATCTATTTAAATTCTTGGTTACTTGCTTTGATGAGTATTTTGCTATTGTCAGACCCGGGAGTAACAACCACAAATCCTCTGTGTATTTCTGAACTAGTTCCATGATCAGTAGCAAGTTCACACAGTAAATAGATATGGTAACATCCATAAATCGCATAACTTTATTAATAATCAACAGAGTTTATTACAAGAAAGACTTACAAGCCAACAATAAACAAACACAGCGGAAGACGAAGAAGTAGTGGAGTCCAGCTGATCTACCACAAGCAATCGACTGTGGTAGCAGCCTAGTCATCGCAATCTATACCAAAAGCGAAGTCCTTCTCCTCTGAAATTTGTTTGCATTAAGTAAGGATGAGCACAACTTTCGTACTCGCAAGTTACACTCAGTAACAGATTATAATGCATGCAAGTATATATCAAAAGAAGGCTTATTGGTTGAGTTTGCATAAAGCAATGTTTTCTTTAAATACTTGTACTAAGTTCCAAAGCAGTTATTCTATAACTAAAATTCATTTTATAAATTCTCAGTTTTATAGTTAGGTAACATTCACACAAGAATGGTGAAGGATACCTTCCTATCACATGGCTTTCTGCCCAATTTCCCATTTGAATAAACCATTTGATAAAGTGTTTTGAAAACAAAATCAAAAGATCTAACTTGGAGCAGCTTTGCTAGGCATGTCCATGACCGTGGACACAGCTATTCGAATAGTTTTGCACTCTGCAGAGGTTGTACAACTTTACCCACAAGAGATAATTAACTTGTACTGTCCGCCTACACACTTCCGAAGGTGTGCGACTAAGAGATTATCACAAGGCCTTTATAATGCTTCATCCCACCGCAGCCCCGCCTCGCTAAGGATTCACCCTCTTTGGATAGAAACCCGCCGGGTTTAGGCCCCCTCTTGCGTTAGGTAGGAATATATAAGAGTAGGTCATAATAGACACCCACGCAACCGGATAGCACGACCACGATAGAATATTACAAATTAGTTAGCCAGGTCTGCCCCACTCTGGACTTGTGGTAGTACGGTATAGCTTAGCAAAATACACTCGAAGATCGGTCCTTAATTGACTTGGACGACTTTCCATAAAACCCATGGTCCTTGATCATATAAATGACTCGATCCCGTGCATCAACATACACCATCTAAACATCCATTCTGCCCAAGTACAAACCATCATTTTATTTCATTTTTCAAATCATTTCTAAACTTCTATAACACACCAATGCCATGGATACAATTTAAACAACATTTGATTTTTGGTAAAATTCCCCAAATCAAACATTTTTGGTCTAGGTGTGTCTTTGCATCATATTTTCAAATGATCCTAGTGCATACTATTGTATAAACTAGGTTTTATCTAGGGCGACAATATATTCAATTCAAATATCAACATTGGCATACAAAGGATTTAGGCATATCTATAAATTTAAAACAGGAATTTAAATTACTGAATATAAATAAGCATGCAGTAATAATTTAAAATAGAATAAATAATTTGAAATAATAGGGTAAAATATGATCAAAGATGTAACTTGCCTTGCTCAATTAGTTGTTCTCAAACGGCGTCGAAATTTGACTCTCCGAAGTCGTCGAAATCTATACGTGAAAATAAACCAAATTCAAACAAAATTCAAATGAACTCAAAATTAAATAATTTTAGTTTAGTTAGCTAGATCTTGAATTTATATTAATTTAGAAATTTGAATCATCGAAATTGGAGTTTGTATGAAGGAGAACGAATCCCTGGAAGTTTGAAAATCACATGAAATGATGAATTTGGTCGAAATTATGGGAATTAGTTTTATAAAGGAAAATCAAATTAATGCGTCATGATGATGTCATCAGTTGATTTTGATTTTCTGGCTGAAATAAATTTAAAAGAAATAGGTTTCTTCCACTGACATGTGGGCCCGGGTCCATGGACTGGGTCCACGAAAAACCAGCTTGGTCGACCATGGACCGGGTGCGCAGCACCGAGGTGGCTCGCCACGTCAGCGACACGCGGGCACGCCACATGGGCAATTTCTCTGAGGTGGTGCTGATTTGGCGCGTACGTGGCGGTGCCACGTTGACACAAGGCCGACGACGCTCCGACCATGCTCACGTGAATCAGCGACGACGGCGGCCGGTGAGGGCACCAAAAGGAAGAGGGGAGTGCGGGGATGATAATGCTCACTGTTGCGGCGTCTGTGCATGCCCGAATGGCTGGCGGCGTGGTAGACAGCGGCGGCGCGGAGCTGCTTGACGGTGGCGCGGCGCTCCGGTGAGTTCCCAGCGACGAGGAGGTGAGCAACCCATAGAACGGGAAGCCACGAAGGCGAGGGTGTAGACCCCTATGGCGAAGCTCCACTGCAAGTGGAGGAATAGGTGGCGATGTGGCTCACGGTCGGCGGCGAGGAAACTCCGATTACAGCCGGTAGAGAGAGAGATAGAAGTGGAGACGGAGAGGGAAGGGATGAGGAAAAGGGTGTGCACCCGTTGCTCCCTCTTATAGGGGTTGAGGGGTACCGAAAGAGGAGATCGTGGGGCGGCGTTTTCTCGCCGGCGTGGGTGGTGGCGTGAATGCAAATTAACACAAGTAAGAAGGGAGTAATGGTCGGGATTGAGTGCGGGAGGAAAAGGCGGTTTCATTTTGGCGTGAATGCGCGAGAATTACGGAGGGAAATGGGTGGCTTTAAGAGCTTCCATGCCTAACAATGGCAGCTGGGCATGGTAGCGCGAGGAGGAAGAAGGGTGGGGAGAAGAAGAGAGAGGAGGCCGGGTGACTAGCGGGTGGGGCCCGCGTGGAGGTGAGACAAGGGGAAGAGAGAGGGTCAAGGTGGGGCTGAAAAAGCGGAAGTGGTTGAAGCGTGATAGTGGGCATGAGGAGAATTTCGGCCCAAAACAATAAAGAGATAATAAATTGATGTATCATTTAAAAATAAACCTGTTAATTCAAAATGGCTTTAGAAAATAGCAAATAAAATCCAAAAATTAAGAGAAAATTCACAGAAATTCTCTCAGACATTTTGGACTTAATAAAATTATTTTGAAGTTAAAGTTGGTAACAATTTTTGCACATAATTTATTTTGGCTTTAAAATAATTAGGAAAAAGCTTTTAAAATTCTAGAAAATTCTAGAAATTAATTAATTATTTATTTTTTCACTTTAAATCCAATAAAACTTCAATAAATTTTATTTTTGACTTTTAAAACTTTAGAAATTCAAGAAAAGCAATAAAACTCTTTCAAATTTTAGAAAATCCAATAAAATAATAAGTTTATTAAATTTTATTTTGGTATGTAACATTGGGATGTTACAATTATTATTACTTCAATTGTTATTATGAATGATTAGATGTTAAGCTTATCTGCTGACTAGATAGTTTTGCTAGTGTTGATAGTGATAAGTAGTTATGTGTTAATTATTCCATTCGGTTTATAGGCTTTATGTTGCTAAAATTTACAACTTGTCATATGGTTGAATGATTATTATTTGATTCTAGCTGATAATGATTCTTGGTTAATGGCTAATTTTAGTAGCGATAGTAGTTGTATGTGACATTTCGGGCTTTTGTTAAGCCGTGGTGTTACACCCCATATAGTTAGTGTGTGGAAAAGAACCAAGTATTTCCCATCTGCGTAAATTCAGCAGTGTTGTATTCGTGTAGATCCCACCACCACAACATACAACCATAGGTCCTCACTAGGGATGGCAACGGGTCCATTCCCCAGCGGGGAGTGGTGGTGATGAGGACATCGACCCTTCAAATATGACCCCCTACGCTACGTCATGGTACAAGGAAGGTCCCCAAGTCACTTTTGGTCCAAGACAAGCAATAGTTCGAGCTAGACCTGTTTTGGAATCCAATTCGGCCTCCGGAGTCAGCCTGACAACACCAGCTTAAATCATGCATAACTTTCACATACGGAGTCCGTTTGAGGTCCACGAGTACTTGCTGGAAAGTTTATCTCGTCCTCTTTCCAATGGATCTAGCCTCACCTCCAAATTCCTTCTGTGCACACCGTAATCATCAAAATAAAGTGCTACGTCACCTGTTTGGGCCAAATTGGGCCTTGTAATGCTTGAGCCCAAGGGAAGGCACCACCCTAGGCGGCCCATACTGTTTGCGAGGCACTATTTATGTGTGAACAGTGCCATGAACAGTACCAACCCCTATTTTCTTAGATATGTGCGCCCCCCCCCATTTAAGGAGGCCCACCTCTCTAGTTTTTTTGGATTTTATTTTGTTAAAAGTTAGCTTCATTGCAACTTCGTGTATTGATTTGTGCCGACTAGACCAACCATAATACTGCTTCAAAATCCCAACTTAAATCTAATATTTCAATTCCTATTTGCAATTTCAGATTGCGTTTTATTTCATTCTTGCGTTCTTCTTCGGTGTATGCAGGAATTGATTTTCGTGATCAGGTCTTCTGAGTATTCGTGCAAGGTTGATAATGACTTGTTGAGCAGTTCAGCGATTGCGTGGTTTCAAGCCTTACGAGTTCTTAGCTAGGATTGTGAGAGTTGAGCGACTACTACCGAATTTATCTTCTCATCGAAAGATCGTTCCAAATTAGGACTTTCGTGGTTCATTAGGTGGAACATCCCCATACCGGAGAGAAGGACAAATCCCCATTCCCCATCCCTGTCCTGACCTAGGGTGCTATTCTCCCCCGTTCCCCGTCCCTGTCGGGTTATCGGGGTCCCATGGGGACCTAGACCTAAAAATTGGATCTCCAACCTCTCCTACACAGACACACATAGAGACGACAGAAGCAGTGTTCCAAATGATTTCAACAGTGCTTATCAGTGTTCCAAATGAAGAATTCCAACAATATTATTAAATCTGGTGTCCTAACTCCCAAGCAAATAAGCAAGCAAACCTTTAAAGATTTAAATAGTGGGGTAGTGGACTAGTGGCCCACATGTCATAGGGTTATCAGGGGCCCATGCGGGTAGCGGGGATGGGGAGTAGGGGAATGGCCTCGGCCCCGCTTCACCCGATGGAGAATTGTATTTGCATAGTAGTATCCCCGTGGGGAAAAAAATAGCCCCAACCCCGGCCCCTAATAGGTGAATTCCCCGTCGGGGAACGGGGAATGGGGCCCCATTGCCATCCCTAGTCCTCACAGGAAGTTAAGGATCTATGTGGGTTTTGAAACTCCATCAATAATTAAATATTTAGAGTCTATGACTGGGGATCTTCGTACGGCTCATAAACTGATAGTATTTTTAATGAGGACCATTTCCCCACATTAGGGGGAGGAAAGTACCTCGAATCAAAGGAATGTCACGAAATAACGTGGGAAACCACAAGGGTCCATGCATTAGATGCACGCACACAAGAAACTGAGCAGGAAGTTCAACGAATAATTAATTTGCAAATTTTAGCAAATAAACTGCTAGATGCTTTCAATGATCATAAAGGAGTAATGAAGTCACATATATCTGCAGCTAATGCACCAGACAGGGTAGAAGTACCACAGGAAGAGGTAACTAATACCACTCTTACCTCTAATCCTAGGAAGAAGGGGAGAGCTCTGACAGCTTTAGTCCGCAGAAACAAAAAGATTGATTAGAATACTTAGCTCCCTAAGACAGTTGAAGAACCTCACCAAGAAGTTGAGAGAATCCCTGATTTGAATCAACCTATAGATGAACAACTCAACGAAACAATGTGCACACATATAGGCGCTGGGATACTGGGTAAACCAGACTATACCATTATGAGAAATCATGAAGAACTGGGTGAAGAAATAATTGAAGAAATTCCTACTAATTATGTAATTATGTGGATTCAGGAGAATCATTTAATAGAAAAGACTACTATGGTTGACATATATTTTGCCTTGAAAATTGCTGATAGTATTGATCTGGATCTAGAACTAAAGTCCATGGCATAGTGTAGGAAGCGCTCAGATTTAGTCAAATGGAAAGAAGCAATTGAGGCAGAATTACTTCGACCAGTAGCTCACACTCCTCCTAAAGTATTCCTAGTAGGATGTAAATGGGTGTTCGTCCGGAAGAGAGATGAGAACAACCAGGTGGTGATATATAAAAGCGAGGCTAACCAGTTGGTGATATATAAAATGAGGCTAGTAGCACAAGGGTTCACACAAAGACCCGGCGTCGATTATGATGAAACTTATTATCCTGTTATGATTGTAATTACTTTCTGGTACTTAATATCAATAACAATAAATATGAATTTGGAAATTCAACCGATGGATGTAGTGACCGCATACTTGTATGGGTCATTGGATATGAATATTTACATGAAGGTCCTAGAAGGAATTAAAATACCGGATCCTAATAAAGCAAATCGCAACATGTATAACGTCAAACTGCAAATATCGCTATATGGGCTAAAACGGACCCGTAGAATGTGGTATAGTCGGCTAAGTGACTTTCTCCTGCATAAATGTTATATAAAGAATGATGATTGTCCCTGCGTGTTCATTAAGAAATCCCATAATGGATTCTTTATTATTTCTATATATGTTGATGATCTAAACATCATCAGAACAACAGAAGACATTGAGGAAGCTAGCTCTTACCTTAAGATGAAGTTTGAAATGAAAGATTTGGGTAAGACTAAGTATTGCTTAGGCTGGCCGCTAGAGTATTTCCCTGGAGGAATTTTAGTACACCAGTCCGCTTACACCAAGAAGGTATTAGAGAAGTTCAACATAGATAAATCATATCCGTTGAGAACCCCCATGGTAACTAGATCTCTCCAAGTAGAGAAAGACCCATTCAAACCAAGGGAGAAAAAAGAGGAATTGTGAGGACCGGAAGTTCCATACTTAAGTGCCATAGGAGCACTGATGTATCTTGCAAATTGCACCAGGCCTGATATCGCATTTGCAGTAAACCTATTAGCAAGGTTCAGTGCAGCTCCAACCATAAGGCATTGGACCAGCATTAAGACATTACTCCGATATCTCCAAAGAACTCAAGATCTTGGATTGTTTTAGAAGAAGAACCAAGACTTGACCATGGTGGGATATATATACATATGTATTATATCTATCTGGTCCCCATAAAGCAATATCTCATATTGGATTTGTGTTTCTCTGTGGTGGTACAACCATTTCCTAGCGGTCAGCCGGCCAGCAAAGCAAAGCATTTTAGCGACATCTACGAACCACTCAGAGATAATTGTGTTGTATGAAGCCTCATGTGAATGTGTTTGGCTCAGATGGATGGTTAACCATATTCAGCAGTCATGTGGCGTAAATACCATCCAAATCCCTATTATTATCTATGAAGATAATATTGCTTGTGTTGCACAGATACAAATGGGTTATGTAAAGAGTAATCTCGCGAAGCATATTGCTCCTAAGTTTTTCTTCGCTCATGAACTCCAGAACAAGGATGAATTGAAGGTACTGCACACTGAGTTTTGTGAAAATATTGCATATTTATTTACTAAATCCTTGCCAACATCTATCTTTGAAAGATGTGTTTGTGGCATTGGAATGATGTGACTTACACGAAAGATAGTAATATAGAAGATGATATGATCAAGACGATCAAATGTTGTAATCTTTTTCTCTTAGTGAGTTTTTATTAGAAGTTTTCTCACATTAAGGTTTTTAATGCGGCAACTAGTGATATACAATTTGCATATGCGATGTACTCTTTTCTTCATTTCTTTTCTCCCACAGGGTTTTGTGAATGAGTTTTTAACGAGGCATGTGTATGTCGAAGTATACGTGAGATGCCCCATGTCATTACCCCAGGGGTAATCACACTTAGGCATGGGGTAATCACACTTAGGCATACAGATTACTATTTGTTTGCTCAGTAGAACACTACTCCAACGAATAGTAAGTTTTTACCAGAGTTAGCACAATAGAACAATAAGATAGAAACTGTTCTTTATTACAACAGTAGCCACACAAGGCTAAGGTTCTGGATACAACTATTTGATTACAAAGGGGAATACACTTTCCGCGCTTGCCTGCTAGGTTCCTCTGGCAGTCTACTCGTCCCACGAGTCGGATAGGGCGTCCACCTCGCCTTGCTTCTCGTAACCAATGCCCTCGTCATCGGCAGTCTCCTCGGTACCTGCGAATCCCACATCCTACTCGGGATAACTCCCGGTCGGACTAGGATCTAAGCAAGGGGAGATATAGCAAGAGTGAGTACTAGTGTACTCAGCAATCATTAATAGCAAAGATGCACCAATGACTCTACCTCTTGTCCTTATCAAAATTCCTACCTCTTCTCTTGTTCTGAAAATAGTCATCAAAATTTATGTTGCAATTTTAATTCTGAAAAGACTACTTGTCACTCGAATAGAAGATAGACCGCTGGTGGTTCTCGTAGACTCCAATCCAGGAGACTGTAATGAATTCATGGTTTGATATAGCACTACGCAGGCTTGTACCACTTTTCCCATAACTATTCTGAGCTCTAAATGAACTAGGTCTCCAGCATTTCCTTAGATGCGGGTTCGAGTTAAGAATACAGAATGTTTTCCAAGTTACATGATTAAGTCTCCAACCATTACTTTTTGCCGATGTTGACCTTATCAGGACGCTGACCTAGTCATCCACCGAGTTCCAGTAATACTGGTTGGGATGCTAACCCAACACTCCACCATGCGTTACTATAATGCCCTGGATCCCCCACTTTCGGACTTTTTCTACCGGTCTTGGGTTCTTCCCTAACTCAATCATGTAGGTAGTACTTTCGCTTGCATTGAAGCGGAGAATGGTTGGTCTTGAATTCTGACCTCGATCCGGATGAGAGTTTTGTTGGTCCTCATATTTTAACCGTATATGAAGGGGTCCCACCTCTTACCTCATCAACATCGTCGTCATGTTCCCCTACCCGGCCCCCCTTTACCAACCTAGTAATTCTTACCTCTTTCCTCTTTCTCATTCTCATCTCTTATCCTTACATTTTCATCTTAATCTCATTTATTCGATTTGATTTTTAGAAATAATTTTGATGCAATACATATATGATACAACAATATACGGTTTACATTTAATATAGCTATATTTATGCTCAAGAGAGTAGCTTGCCTTTAGAATTGGAGAAAAGATCGTCACCGAGGAAATCTGTATCAACTACCCCTGCCTGCGTCGGTTCATCTGCTGCAATTTATACAATGGTGCGAATAATAAATAAATAAGTAAATACTTAGTGGCAATTAAGTGCTACTAGGTGTACAATAGTCAGATGATTCTTTTCGTTAGTGGATTTTAATTTTATTAACATTTTTCGAATCCCCTCTTAGGTTAGCACTCCCCGACTACGGCCATTCTACGGTCTACTAGTTCTAAGACTGATGTTGCCTAAACTCATGTTTTATTGCCCAAAAATAACACACTACTAGTACTCATACGGAACTATGTTTATTAAATTTTATTTGCACAAATACGCCTAATTGATTTTACTAAAGCGCGTACGTATTTATTTAATTCTCTAAATAAACTCAGGTTGTTTATTTTAATTATTCTAGCATGATTAACTTACCTCTAATGCAACAGATTATTTGTCTAAGTTATTGTTTTCTACCGGTGGTTTATTATTTTACAAGAAGACTTAGATTAATTTTTACACCTTTTCTTATTTTTTATTTTAGACCGGTCTATCTACTGTTATTTACCAGTATGGGGTTTATAAATCCGTTTTTCTGACGATTTGCCCGAAACTCGTAGGTAAGCTACGCAGGCGTTGCCTTTATTCATTAATAATTTTTAGTTTATTCTATTAATTATCGGTCTGGTCGGTGACTATTTATCCGTACACGGCTTAATTAAACACGTTTAGCCTAAAATTATATAGTGTTGATAATTAACTTTGCTGGTGCTTATTTTTATTGCTAATTTACTACTACTAATCCTACTAAAATTATCAGCTTGCTTAATTCCCCCTTATTTTCTTAATCTCCTTCCCTTCCCATTTCTCATCTAAATCCCTTTCCCCACCTAACCCCTACTTAACTTCCTAACCCCAATCCTCTCCTCACCTAATACCCTTCTAATCTCTCTCCCCCTTATCCTACCACTTCCTTCGGCCGACACAGCCCTGGCTTCATTCCTTCTTCTTCTTCCCCCAATCCTCCTTATCCCTCCCTTCTTCTCCATGGTTTTCCCCCCAATCCGGAGCTCCTTGCACCGTCTCCACCCCGGTCCGGCGTCACACCCACCTGCTGACACGCCAGCTCCACTACCCCCTGGTCGCCCCTGGATCGGCTTCCTCGCCTTATGGCCACCCCCGGCTCCTGTGCCGCCGTCGGCGGGCTCGTGCCCCTGCGGCCTCTCCTTCCCGCGCCTGCTGCTCGCCCGGCCTATGGCCGCTTGTGCCTATGCCTCCCTCGGCCTCGGCCTCCAGCCTTCCCTCTGCTCTCCCCTGTGCACCCGGTTTGGCTCGCCCGTGAGCCCCTGCTCAGCCCGGGACACGATTTCCCCCTGGCTCCCCTTCCTTTTCTTTTGAGTTAATTTTTGTGCTTCATTTTGATTTACATTTTTATGTGGGTTGATGCTTGATTATTCATGAGGAATGGTGATGTGGTGATTTGCTTTATGCATAAACATGTTGGGATGGATGGAGGTGGCTGCTACCATGGTTGCCGCCTACATAGTGATGATGTTGGCTTATCTTGGGTAGTTGAGGTATGCTACTCCCTATCATCTATCCCTTTCTCTACTCCTCCCCCTATTGCTCTGTGATGCGATGAACTGAGAGCTAGATACTGATGCTACTGAGATCTGGTGATATGTGTGAATGGCATGATAAACTGGCTATGGGATTATTAGAGTAAAGTACACTGTAGGTCCATAAACTTAGCAAGGGGGATCACTTGGGTCCAACATCTTTGAAAGTGTCCAATCAGGTACCTAATCTATTTAAGTGGGTCAAGTAGGTCCAAAACAGCCCAGGCTGGCCAGTTGACCATGACGTGGCTGGTTGACCGTGACGTGGCCGCTCCAGCGTGGATGACAGCGTGGCCTTCTTCTCCCAGCGTGGCCTTCTTCTCCCTCGCAACAAAATCCCAGCGCTTCTTCTCCCACCGCCTCCTCCCTCCACCTCCCAATCCGCCGCCGCCCTCCCCTACTCCTCCCGAGCCGCCATCGCCCTCCCCCTCCTCCTTCTCCCGAGCCGCCATCGGCCTCCACCTCGTCCTTCCCCGCCGCCACCTCCTCCCCCGGATCCGCGCCGCCGCCCCACCTCCTCCCTCCTCCCTGGCCCCCTTCTTCTCCTCCTCCTCACAAGACCACCGCCCCTTCTCCTCCCCACTCGCCACCACCCCTTCTCCTCCCCACCGCCGCAGCCGCCTTCGCCTCGAGGCGAGACCGAAGCTCTCGCCGCCGCCGCCTGATGGCCCGAAGAGGTCCTCCCCATGGTGGATCTGTTGAGAGTCTTCCACGGCGTCCACGATGACGATGTCGAGGACGTTGTCCGCGGCGAGCGTATTCTGCGCATCGCGTTCGGCCACCGATGCCGATGGGGGCGAACCGGCGGGAAGGTGAGCACGCGGCTCGCGTCGCCCTGGCGTAGCGTCCGACCTAACCCAGCCTTGGCGCGCACGCGGTGTCGACGCAGAGCGGTCGCGGAGCGCCGCGAGGTCGAAAGCACGGCGAAGGCTCATCGCGGTCGAGAGAGAGGGAGGAGAGGCCTCGTAGTCATGCCGCCCGCATGCGTCGCGCGACGCGACCTGGCGGCGGCGGCGGCGCCACGACGGCTTTGGCGTGGGAGGCCTCCGCGGCGCGACGATGGAAAGCGGCCTCGGGGTGCCCGGCACGACGAACCGGAGGTTCCGGATGGAGGAGACGAGGAGCGCGGTGTAGGATGGTCCACGCCGCGCTTCGCCACACCAGTCACCACGCTCCGCCTCCTCGACAGTGGTGAGCTCGTGCTCATCGACGCCGGGAACGCCACGCTCTGGTCATCCTTCGCACGCCCCACCGACACCCTGCTCTCGGGCCCGACCCTCCGCGTCGGCGTCGGAGCAGGACCTCTCGCCGGGAGCCTACCGTCCATGGCAGTCAACACCTCCGGCCTCTACCTCCTCGCCGCCAACGGTAGGGACACAGTCTTCAGGCTGCTCTTCCCGTCGACACTGGCGAAAGGCGAGTCCCAACTCCTCAAGGTGGACCCTTTCGGCCACCTGCGCGCGCTGAGCATGGCCATGGGGGCAACACCGACGCAAGAAGCCAGCCAGGGGAGAGAGGAGTGGCTCACGAGTGGAGAAGGAGAAATAGGGAAGAAGGCCACGCTGGAGAAGGAGAAATAGGGAACAAGGCTGTGCTGGAGTGTCCACGTCACCGGTCAATGCTCCACGTCACCGGTCAATTGCCAGCTCGGGCTGTTTTGGACCTGTTTGACACACTTAAATAGATTAGGTACCGGATTGGACACTTTCAAAGATGTGGGACCCAAGTGAACCTCCCTGCCAAGTTTAGGGACCCACAGTGTACTTTACTCGGATGATTATGTGAAACGACGGCAAACTGAAAATAGGGTACGGGCTACCTTGTTGGTTCGGTTAGAGATGGCACGGTTGTCGTCTGCCTTCTAGGGTGGTGACCTCCGGTGCTTGCTTCTCCTTTGGGCTGCCTTGATGCCTTGTGGTGGCTTGATCTTGAGGATGGCAGTGGGAGGCCTGTGCTTTGCTTACCTTCAGCTGGGTTTGAGAAAGGGGAAGACTAGGGTGGTCTTGTGGGGCTTGTGAAGGGAAAGTGATTTGTTTGGGGGAATGGCAAGTTGGGGACGTGGTCTTCGGCTATCTTATCCCTTGCCCGTGCCTTGCTCCAGGTGGTGGCTTGGTTCTGTGAATGAGGAGGCTTGTGTGTTGCTTTATGGGGAGGATGGCTTATCAGGGGGCATGCATTCGGCTGTGGCTTGCCTTTGGCCTGCTAATGACCACTATGCCCCTTGCCTTATCCCATTTGCTCTCCTGTGATACTATTTGGGCTAAGGACCTTTTGGTCCATTTGTTAATAAATCACTATGCGAGTGATTTTCTGCGGTTGAGGGGAGTCGATATCGCGTGGTTGTCGGATTAAATTAAACACCGGGTGAGGAGATCCACAGAAGTGACAGGTGCCGAATGACCTCGGGTGGTCTGAATATCTTGACGATCAAGGGGCCGACTAACACCGGTTGGTCTGGGTATCTTACTGCACTTTGGGAAAATCTGACGGCCACTTCCTATATTCTAATTCTATTCTAATGTGTTTGGTTTTCTACCGTCCTGTTGATTGATGGCGTGCGATGGACTATGGATCGAGGAGGGGTTCGATGGGCTGGCGATAGGTGGACAATGGTACAAGGAGGGCTTCGGCGAAATGCAATGCAAGAATTTGGATTGTAATTTAATTAAGTGTTGTAAGTTATATTTTGATTTGTTGTAAATCAATCTTGTACTAAATGTCGAGTTTGTAAAATATTATTTTTGTTTTGCAGATAATTCTTGCATGTTGTTTCTGACTTAATTGATTAGTGAAATCAAGCATGAGATTATATTAATGCTACCTTTCGCTTGCAACGGATTTTTGTAATACATTCTGATTTTAAATTAATGTTATCGTCTCGCTTAAAGAATGAACTCTTGTAAGTTAATTCTGAGTGTTCACGAATACTCTACTCTTGCTTGTAAACTTCATTTATTCTTTAATGTAATGAACTTCTGTAATTAATCCTGAGTTTATATTACTTTACTTTTTTGCTTACAATGGCAATATCATATGTTGATTCGGAGTTATTGTAATTCAATTTTGGGTTTGATTTTACTGTTTGGCTTGTTGTTGTAAAAGATTCTCGTAAAGGTCTTTGAAATTGAAAGGATGATTTACACTTGCGGGAAAAATTTATATTGCGAATTTTGTTGATGAGCTTTGGATAATATTATTTAGTAGGATCTTTGTTTGGCAAAGCGATTAATATTAATATGACATTATGCTTTGTTTGCGTTTAGAAAATTTTAATTTACTGCTAAATGACGATTAGCGATGTTTTAGACTAATATGATTTTCCAGGTTCTCACATCCTCCTCCCCCCCTTAGAAAAATTTCGTCCCCGAAATTCGGTTCTCATTGGAAAAGGTAGGGGTAGGTTTCGCGTAGTTCTTCATCGTTCTTCTACATGGCTTCACTAACGGAATGATTCTTCCTCTGATTCGTACATGAACGAATAGTTTGGTTCCCTAGCTTCTGGTCTTCTGTCGCTAGAATTTTCACTGGAGGCTCTTCGTAGGTTAGGTCATCTTGTAGTGGTAGGTCTAAATTGGTTAGGTGTTACGAAGGCTCCTATGGGCATTTTCTGAGCTGGGGGTGTGGAATACTTCGTGAATTTATTGATAGCTGGTTTGGTAATTCCAATCTATACGCTAGGGTGCCTTTATACTCTAGAATCTAACAAGGTCCAATATACTGTGGACTTAATTTTCCTTTTAATCTGAATCGGCGCACCCCGCACCTAGGTGCTACAAGGAAAACTGAAAATGTAACACATTGGGAACACCAGCTTACATAACAAGGATCAAACAAAAGTTCTACAACCAAAAAGAAGTTACAGACTCATAAGGCATAGATTTGTCGACCAACGATCTTAGTCCAGTCTTCAAAAGTAGTCAAGAAGCAATCCAAGTTACTGTGATCAATCCCATTAACAAGGACATGCCAATGCTGCAATCAAGACATAAATTTGAAAGCCTCATCCATAGGTTGCTTAGGAAAACTCTTCTCAATCGCCATCCTGCTTCTATATTTCCGGGGAGTCCAAGCCAGTGCTACAAAACTAATCAAAACAACATTATATTACTAGCACCTCTCCTCTCCACCAATTAATTTGAAAGTCATCTAAGAAATTTGGAATGCGCTTCCAACTTAGCACCTCCTTCACACAACACCAAACAACTTGGCTAAAACACAAGAAAACGGTATATGATCAATGCTCTCTGCAGTCCCACCAATCCTGATTTCTCCAAATCCAAACAACTTTATCAAAATCCTTATTCAAATCAATGTCCATGATACAATTCTTTAGCGAATTCCTTTGAATTCTCTCCTCTTTACCAAAGTTTCTGAGAAAATCTATCTTCCACCTATCCTCATAACAACAGTTAGCCATGCTAATATCTGGGAACTGACAAATAATAAAGGTTTCTTGAATTGAATCTTCAACGGGCAATTCCTAACCTAAACATCTCTATAGAAAGATATATTGCAATTCTTCCCAATCTAAATTCTAGCATCCTAATTGAACAAATTCTTCTCATTTTCTATATATTCTTCCAGAATTGAGATCCTCTCAATGAATTAGCATCTATGAAAACACCCTCAGGAAAGTACTTCGATTCAAAAATTGTGAACCAGATTTCATTATTAGCTGCATGAGTTTTCCCAACCCATTTAGCAATCAGGCAGTCATTCATAACCCGAGTGTTTATAATCCCTAAAACCACCAAAATCTTTGGACCTACCAACAACTTTCATTTCACCACGTGATACTTAAATTTGAATCTCCTCATTAACTCGATAAAAGCCCATGGTGTAAATAGGAAAGCTACTCAGCTTATTATTTACCAACACTAACCTCTCCCCTAACTGAACTCATAATCAATTGAATCCAATGCTCAGAAAACAACATTTCTTCACCATCACTTCTTCCGAACGAACTCCAATGGATCTTATCATAAGACTTTTTGAAATCAGGTTAAAAAATCACCAATTTACTCTTGGAACCACTAATCCCCTGAGTAATCTCCTGGAAAGCAATAACTCAATCTAAAGTGTTTCTCCCTTTAATAAAAATTGATTGACAATCACCAATGATTCTATCAGCAATAACTCCCAATCTATTAGCCAGAAGCTTAGTCACAATTGTGAAGCTAGCATTTAACAGACAGATATGCCTGTACCGTTTAATAGTAGTAGCATCTTTGAATTCATGGATTAAAGTGATAACTCCAAAATTCAATCTTTCCAAATCCAAAACCCCTATAAAGAAATCTCATTCCATCTCCAGGAACTGATGTTTAATACTCCCATTTGCTTTGCGATCAACCCAACACTACTTATTCCAATACTCTACCGATTTCATAAATTCTCTATAATTCAACTAATGCACCTGGATCCTATTCGAAGCTTACTATAATAATTCAACTTCATTCTTTATTCATTACCTATACTTAATCGTTTTGTGTAAATTAAACTTCCAACCTTCACTACTAACACACTTATCTCCTCTAAGATTTCTTCTAAAGCCAATAATTAAATCATGATTCATACATCTCGTATAACTAAATTATCCTATTAATTCCTCAAAGTTTATACCTACTTCTTGATTCAACCAATCCGCCGAAATCATCATCACGAATAGTTATGAAAATACATCCTTTTTGTATTCCAATCACCACTTTTACTGGATTGAATTGCCAATAAAATTCCCCAATAATTACTAAAATCTATTCAGATTCGCCAAGATGTATTTCTATAGTTCAACCCAGATTTATTTCTAAACTCCCACAAAGATACACTTCCATAATCCAACAATGACATATTCCAACCTCCAACAAATGTATTTCTATAATCCAACAATAATATATTTCTAATAATCCGGTGATGATATAATCCTACGATCCAACCATGATGAAATCCGATAATCTAACTCCAACAGTTATATAATCCCGCTATCCACTCCTCAACAATAATCTAGCTCCATAATCCATTAATCCATCAATCCAACAAATGTGTTCCTATAGTCCAATATCCAACCTTCATTTTCATATCCAACAATAATCCAATACTCAATAATTGTGTATTTCTAATAATCTAATATTCAACAATCATGTAATCCTTGAATCTAATATTCGACAATCAGGCAATCCTTCGTCAGGTTGCGCCCTCTACACTTCATGCGTCTACGGGTTATGGCAACAAGCTGCTGCTAGGCTATGGGTCTCTGGAAGGGTGGGTTGAAGGTTCTTGGCCCAAGTGGTCCATTTCGAGGTGGTGGTTGTGGTGGCATGTTTGGACGAAGTCCATGGGTAGGTGGTGGACGGGGATGACTGGCTGCTGGTATTGTGGTTGTTCGGGAGTGGTCAGACGTTGTCTCATTAAGGCCTGCTGGTGGATTTCCTATTGGTGTGTTATGCGGCAATAGCCCCAATTTCAGTCCCAAGTTTCGATCGCTCTGTCCTTTACCTTCCATCATGCGGGGGAGATGTTAAGAAATGGTTTGCATTAATAGTTGTGTTGACAACATTTTAGTTCGAGGAGCTATTTCTGTTGTTTATAGTTATTTCTTACTTCTCCAGCAGTAATTTGTTGTAGGGAAGAAGGTAACATCTTTATCTGGTAGAGGTTAACCGTGGGTGAGTTGTATTATGCCATACACAGTTAAGCAGATAACACCAAGAAACAATGAGATGCCAAAAAGATCCAAATCCTATACTATCTGAGTCTCTCGTGCTCAGTCACACTTGAGATCCTGTTCTCAAGACTGCCCAAACCACGTGTCTGGGACTAGGATGTCAATTGTGCCTGATTACCCGCATATCCTCGAGCGAATACCCTAATGGAGGCGGGTATGGGCGTCTTTCTTTGCCCACAGGTATAAAAATGGGCACAATTTCTTACCCATCGGGTAAACGGTCGCGGTCATGGGTAAGCTCCACCCGTACCCGTTTCACTCGATTACCCGCCATGTACACTGACAGCTGGGCGTAGACACTGTGTAAAACCCTAGTCTCTCGGTCAAGTTCATAGCCCCCAGCGGCCCAACCTCCCACTACCAGCCGCCATCCCCACTCCCACTTCCCAGTTCTTCCTCTCCTCCTCGACTAAATCTCCTCCCAGGCATCGTTTGCCCAACCGCGCCTCCCGTTCGGCCGTCCTCCTCCCGGCCAGCCGTCCTCCTCCTAGCCATCCTCCTCTAGTAAGTCTCCTCCTCCAGTAAATCTCCTCCCGGGCTCTCGGCCAGCTGCCCTCCTCCCGGCCGTCCTCCTGCCGAGTCCCGACCGTCCTCCTCACGACCAGCTGCCCTCGTCCGCCACCCCCACCGCGCACTCCAGGACCTGCAGCTGCTCTGCCTCTCTAAGCCCCGTTCCAAGCTGCTGCTGGCGTTCGGGTCCAAGACCCTCCTCACCTAGGTCACCGCCGCGCCACCATCATCCTCATCGACCGCACTACAGGTCAGGCATTTCCGCGTTTTGCATAAATTCGCATTGCGCCCCATCTGATCCAAAGTGTAATTAGCTCATCTCAACCCAAACCCAATTTTAGATGCTGCTATCTAGAATATCTATGCTCTGGTCACATCGATTACTCCGATGAAATGGACATATGCCGTTTGAATTTATTTCCTATAGCTTAAGAGCTGATAAGAGAGCCCTGGATGATGGGAACCACTTATTATGTTGTTTGTGATTGCTATCCACTGCTTAATTTTCTTGAGGAATGCAAGCGGTGATTGGGATGCTGATGCTGTTCTTGCTCGTTCATCCCCATTGATTGCCCCAGATTATAAGGATTTCAGAGCTAGGATGTATTCCTGATTATTTTTATGATGCTAGTGCACACTTATGATAAGATATTCAGCTTTGTCAAATTCAACACATTTATGCGTTGTATTTTTCCTGTGATGTTATTTAAAGCCATTTACCGAGTTATTCTTATATCAGCGTATCCTAGTTGCGTTTAAGACCTGTTGTTTGCATGCATTATTAAGGTCAAAGATCAGGGTATCTAATTTGTTTGTGACTTCCAACTTCACCGATTGTCCCTTTAATCGTCAAATACAGATGTCTAACTAACTGTATAGTACTATCATGTAGTTATAATGCAACCTTCAACTTCTGTGTGTGTCTGTATTATTGTCATCATCAATTTCTCTCATGGTCTCAGTTAGATAAGAAGTTAGTGCTTTGCATTTATCATCTATAGATCAATTTTCAGTCCTGTTTCATGCAGTTTCCTGCTATGTAAGGTTGCTTAATTCAGGTTTGCTGTTTGGCTTAATGGGTAACCATGGGCGATGGGTACCCGCGGGCGATGGGTACCCACGGGCGGTAGTGCACTGTTCGCGGGTAAACGGGCATACCCGCGGGCGACGGGCATGGGCGAGGTTCTTCGCCCGTCGTCCTTCGCGGGCATGCCCATGGGGGAAAATCAGGGTCGCTGGCATGGGTATGGGCGAGCACTACCCGTACCCGCCGCGCCCGATTGCCATCCCTATCTGGGATTGCTTAGAGCTTGCCTTTGAGTGCGAACCTACACTACCCTAGATCTACGTGCCCAGGTACGCTTGAGATCCTGTTCTCGATACCACCCAACTACGTGTTGGGGAACGCTCAGGGTTCATTCCTTAGTACGCCCAGGACTTCGCTCCTAGGTACACCAGAGCTACACGCTCGGAGTGCCACGAACCACTCGTTCGGAAAATCTGATATGTAGAAGTGAGATAAGTTATATCCTTTTACGCCGCTAGCCTTTATTTGTTTTTCTTTAATTAAACTTGTATTTCTTTGAATTGCTGACGGGTCATCCTCTTGTTATATAGATGAAAAGGAAAGAAATGCTATTGGTATGGTCCATACTCATCCACAGAGTGGAGAAGCGAGTCCATGCCATAATTCTACTCCATGCCTCTAATCTAGGCACTAAAGTCTAAATCTTATGTTGATACACCCATCGCCTATATTTTCTATCCTAGGTTGAGCTGGAGTCTGACAATCTACTCGCAAAAGATAATCAACATGAATCTTGAGGCAACACTATGCGTTCCCCGCACTCTCTCGGACGGAAATCTGACTCTAGTCAAGCGAGAATGGTTCTATGTTAGTGTGGATGCCACTAGAGGAGGGATAAGCTTTTTTTAACATAATAATTTTGAGGATGGAACAAAAAATTGATATGGAGATGAGAATTATTAAAGTACTTAGTGCCATATAATAAGCGAGAAAGACATACTTAAGTTCTTGCTACAGTTTCTATTTTATTAGTGTGGCCCTAACCTTGTTGCTCTGATACCACCTGAGACGCCCCGTGTCATTACCATAGGGGTAATCACACTTAGGCATACATATTACTATTTGTTTGCTCAGTAGAACACTGCTCCAACGAATAGTAATCCTTTACCAGAGTTAGCACAACAGAACAATAAGATAGAAACTGTTTTTTATTACAACAGTAGCCACACAAGGCTAAGGTTCTAGATACAATTATTTAATTACAAAGGGGAATACACTTCCCGCGCTTGCCTGCTAGGTTCCTCCAGCAGTCTACTCGTCCCACGAGTCAGATAGAACGTCCACCTCGCCCTGCTTCTCGTAACCAACGCCCTCGTCATCGACGATCTCCTCGGTACCTGCAAATCCCTCATCCCACTCAGGATAGCTCCCGACAGGACTAGGATCTAAGCAAGGGGAGAGATAGCAAGAGTGAGTACTAGTGTACACAACAAGCATTAATAGCAAAGATGTACCTAATGACTCTACCAATGGTCCTTATCAAAATTCCTAGCTCTTCTCTTGTTCTGAAAATAGTCATCAAAATTTATGTTGCAATTTTAATTCTAAAAAGACTACTTGTCACTCGAATATAAGATAGACCCCTGGTGGTTCCCGTAGACTCCAATCCAGGAGACTAGCATGAATTCATGATTTGATATAGCACTGCGTAGGCTTGTACCACTTTACCCATAGCTATTCTGAACTGTAAATGAACCAAGTCCCCAGCATTTCCTTAGATGCGGGTTCGAGTTCAGAATACAGAATGTTTTCCTAGTTACGTGATTAAGTCTCCACCCATTACTTTTCGTCGGTGTTGACCTTGTCACGGTGCTGACCTAGTCATCTACCGAGTTCCAATAATGTTGGTTAGGACGCTAACCCAACACTCCACCATGTGTTACTATAATGCCCTGGATCCCCCACTTCCGGACTTTTTCTACCGGTCCTGGGTTCTTCCCTAACTCAACCCATGCAATATGATTTACCCGTTGTGGAGAAGATAATCACGTAACAAGGTAGTACTTTCTGCCCGCTGAAACGGAAAAATGGTTGGTACTGAATTTATGGCCTATGATCCGGGTGAGAGTTTTGTTGGTCCTTATATTTTAACCCTATGTAAAGGGGTCCCACCTCTTACCTCATCATCATTGTCATCATGTTCCCATGCCCAGGCCCCCTTTACCAACCTAGTAATTCTTACCTCTTTCCTCTTTCTCTTTCTCATCTCTTATCTTTACATTTTCATCTTAATCTCATTTATTTGATTTGATTTTTAGAAATAATTTTGATACAATACATATATGATACAACAATATACGGTTTACATTTAATATAGCTATATTTATGTTCAAGAGAGTAGCTTGCCTTCAAAATTGGAGAAAAGATCGTCGCCGAGGGAATCTGTATCAACTACTCCTGCCTGCGTCGGTTCATCTGCTGCAATTTATACGATGCTGCGAATAATAAATAAATAAGTAAATACTTAGTGGTAATTGGGTGCTACTAGGTGTACAATAGTCAGATGATTCTTTTCATTAGTGGATTTTAATTTTATTAACTTTTTTCGGATCCCCCTGTTAGGTTAGCACTCTTCGACTGCGGTCGTTCTACAGTCAAGCAACCTATCAACCCTATTTACTAAATTCAAGCCCACCTGTCAGCCACGGCGGGCAATTTGATATTCATGATGGTAAGCTGGTACTTCGGCGCAAGGCCACGGCAACGATCAACAACGGCAGAGGGGGGCGAAAAGGAGGGTGGGTGGGGCTTACAGGTGGGTCATACTTGTATGTTTGACTAACAGGTGGGAACCACATGTCATATCCAGTTGAATGAAACGGGACAGAGCAACCCTGGTTTTTTAAGCTATTTGCATAACAACATGTGGTTCCTGAATTTTTTTTCATTTTGACCCCCTGGCGTCACGCAATTACAAACATAACCCCCGTACCAATTTTTTTGCAAATCTAGACCCCCCTCCACCACCTTCCGCGGTCGGGGAGTGGGGAAGGTCGCTTTCGCGCTCCCCGAGCGCGGAAAGGCACCAGAGGTGGCCCAGGTCACTTGCCGCGTGCGTGCGCTGGAAGAGGCGGTTTCATGATGGCGAGCGCTGAACACTGATTCCGCGGTCCCCGTCCATTTCCGCGGAGATTCGTGTTGAGTACCCACGTTCCGCGGTCGGGGAGCGCGGAAGGTGAGGGAGGAGGTCTAGATTTGCAAATAAAACGGGATGAGAGTTATTTTTGCAATTGATTTGAATCAGAGGGCCAAAATGGCATTCAATTCAAACCAAAGTTTGTAAAACCTAGGTTGTTGTGTTACCTATTCATAAAAAACTGGGGTTTTATGAAACTTAATAAAATAGAAGCCCACGGCTCTTAAACCCCCGTCTATAAACAGAAACGTAGATTCAGATACCACCAGAGTCCAACGCACCACCGTGCCACTCGAACAAACGTGCAGTGCCCGTCCGCTTCCACCTCTCTCGCTCGTCGGCTCCCTTCTGCGCCTTCGGTAACGGCCGAGATGGACGGCGAGGCGCGGGGGCGGCCGATGCTGGAGAAGCAGCCGAGCCACCGGGAGCGGCACTTCACGGCGGGGGAGGTGGTGAGGGACGTCATCATGGGCGTGTCTGACGGCCTCACCGTGCCCTTCGCCCTCGCCGCGGGGCTCTCCGGCGCCAGCGCGCCCTCCTCGCTCGTCCTCACCGCCGGCCTCGCCGAGGTCGCCGCCGGCGCCATCTCCATGGGCCTCGGAGGGTAACGTACCAGACTCCCTGCCAATGCTCTCCTTCCATGCAGCACCGCTCATCTAGCGAAGTTACCAATACCTTTCGTGTCTTGTGTTTTACGGGTAGATTACGGGTTGGCTGCTCCTTGATTTTTCTGAATTGCTCAGTGATCGTTGAGTAACGAAACGAAAATTTCAGTTGCTGCATGCGTATCTCCACGGGTAATTGGTACAGATCGCGTCTTTTGCAGAGACGCTTAGTTTGTCGCAGTTATTCAGTGTAGCCAATAAAAATCTCGAACATCCTTATGGAACCAGAGATGCACTCTCTACCTCTCTGTACGAGTAAAACCATTGACATCTAGAATGAATTAAGCATTTAAGCTAGTGAATGACCTTGGCCTTTGCACGTTTGCCGTGCTCCTGCTGCTATGATATGTCCGACTGTATTGTTGTGCATGTACATTGTACAGTTGTGTTACTTGTGTTTTCTTTTTAAAAAATCATTATACTTGCATTTTATATAGAACTACAGAGAGCACAATCCAGACATGCTAGGCATGATCTGAATATGCTCACTAGGTCACAGGTGTACTTGCTGAATCTTGTTCTGTTACCTCATGAACACTTAAGTACGAAAGGCCCACAGTGTTCATTGTTCTGCAGATTGCACATACGCATCCGTTCCTGACCGCCTGTTCTCTGCTTTAGCCTCTAACTCCTACTTGTAAATTACCTTCATCCAAGCACCAAAAATTATTGGGGGAAAGTTAGCTTGTGATAGATAAGTGTGTGGCCCTCTTCCACGTGCTATTCCATCACGCTTTATGTTAGTAACACAACTTTTAGCACCGAGAAAGTGGAGAATAATGCTTTCTCCTTTCAACTAAGAACAAGACAGGTCACATTGTTTTCAATTCAAAAAGTGCCCACAAGGCCACAAATGCATGATCCTGAATTTCTGATCTCCATGCCATGTGTTAGGTACCTGGCAGCCAAGAGTGAGGCAGATCATTACAAGCGGGAGATGAGGAGGGAGCAGGAGGAGATCATCGCCGTCCCGGACACTGGTACATGGATACTACAGGATAACAGTTGATGAAACATGTTCCTATATTCCTCTATGTGTGACTTGCAGTTAAGCTGCCTAACTGTTGGTATTTTGATTTCCTGATTGGTCCGTCAGAGGCTGCTGAGATTGGCGAGATCATGTCGCAGTACGGGCTTGAACCGCACGAGTATGGCCCAGTCGTGGAAGGGCTCCGGAGGAACCCTCAGGCTTGGCTAGACTTCATGATGAGGTATGACCCAACTGTTGCCGCCACTATCTATGGCAATTCCCTTCTGATTAGCTCTGTTGAATCATTGTATAGTACTAGAAAGCAAATGCCGATGGTGATGGGACTAATCTGAAATACTTTGATGTCAAGAATACTGTTATTAGTCATCAACCCTGTTTTTATCATATGAAATATGCTAAATAATTGAGAACTATCAAACCAACACATGGTTAATGCTTTTCTTAACTAACCAGAGCAATGTGTCCAGGTTTGAACTGGGGTTGGAGAAGCCAGACCCAAAAAGAGCCTTGCAGAGTGCTCTAACCATAGCGCTATCTTATGTGATCGGTGGATTGGTCCCCCTCCTGCCCTACATGTTCATCTCCACAGCCCAGAACGCCATGCTCACATCAGTTGGAGTCACACTGGCCGCGCTACTTTTCTTTGGCTACATCAAGGGTCGCTTTACTGGGAACCGCCCATTCCTCAGCGCTGTCCAGACTGCTATTATTGGTGCTCTTGCTTCTGCTGCAGCGTATGGAATCGCGAAGGCCGTGCAAGCTAGATAGTTCTCGGAGCCTTCATGTGTTCAATATCTAAAGTTTCATTAACCCGCAATGAATTCAGGAAAGTTGTAAATTTTCTCTTTTGAACAATGCATTACATTGTCAAATTGCAGATGAAGCTAATCTACTTTACCTTTCAGACATGATAAACAATGGGAAAGAAATATAAACATACTAGATAGCTCTTTGCCTCCCTTCATGTAAGTAGAACACGAAGACTACATTTGATAATTTATTCACATACTTGATCATAATGACAAACTAAGTGAAATTAGACCAGACGTGTATATGGGTCTCTATGACATGAAACCAACATGGATGGTCGTGTCAAGTACCTGTTCAGCTGCAGACTGGGAGTCTGGGGACGAAACTCAGGAAAGGTAGGTATATGGCATCATAGGTAATATAGCTCTTAACCACGAGTAGGTTTAGATAGCAGAAGTTGTGATCTTAATGACAAGAGGTAGTATAAATTTGTAAGAAGAAAAGGCCTTACTTCTGATGGCTGCACGTATCAAACCGACTGCTTAAGACGTCTCGTATTCAAGGTAAGCATTTGTTAGCATCTTGATAATTTTACTGATCAGGGAAGCATAATTGTATAAGTGCAATATCAAGAAAAATATCTGGTCCAAGAATCTTCAGAATCCTCAGTTTTCCCATGCTTGCAATCTCAAGCCTATGTGAAAGTATTATGCCCATTGAGGAGTAGATTCACAATTTCGTGCTATTCATCTGCCTGACAGCCTTAGCTTGCAAAGACTATCCATATTACATTGTCAATCTTCTAGGTCAAGGGTTGTTGTGTTCTCGAAAAAAGATATAGGGTTGTTTGCTGGTGTCAAAGTATCAAAACAATGTCTTTGCCCAGCAACCTTATCTATCATGGTAACTCTTAGCTGGCTTCTTCTTGACAAGTTCACTGATCAGTGAAGTGTAAACACCAAAATCTGAAACCATTCCTTTTGCACTCTTCACTTCTTCAGGATCTGTAACTTTTCCATGCTTGCCATGCCCATCCAAGAGAATGTTGTATGCGATATCATCTAGGGGCACACCTATATTAAGCATTGCATTCAGAAGCATGTCAGCATTCTTCGTCTGCCCCAGCTTGCACAGCCCATTCATGATCACATTATATGTCACAACCCCCGGTCTTCGACCCTTCTTCTGCATCTCCTTCAGTAGCTTAAAGCCTGTCTTCACTTCACCTACAAAAGGCATCAATCACCATTGTGTAGGTCGTGTCGTGACTCGTGAGGCTCCAAACCAGCCTCCATCATCTCACACAGAACCCTCTCGGCAATAGAGGTGGCAAAATGGGCCGCCTGACACAACATGGCACGGGCCCGATTAGGCACGCTTGGCCCGGCTAACTAAACGGGTCGTGCCGTGCCGACCCAGGCACAGCACGACGGCCTCTCGGACCGTGCCGGACCAACTACAATGCCGAGCACGATTAGCCTAGCTGATGCCATCGCCCCGCACCGCCGTGCCTGGCCGGGCCATGCATGGCACGATACTGTGCGTGCCATGCTGGGCCGGACCAGTAGGCTGGGGTGCCGACACCAAACATAGCACGCTTAGTCGGGTCGTGCCGTGCTCGGGCCGGGCCAACAGTCCCGTGCTTCGGACTGGCCTGGGCGGCATGGCCCATCTAGCCACCTCTACTCAGCATCAACTGACCGCCGCCTTGCTCAACCCCGAGATGAATGCTGTATATGTCACCTTATCCAATGCAACCTCTTCATCTGCCATCTTCTGTTTAACCTGCATCGCCATGTCTAACTCGCCATCCTTGCAACAACCATCAATGAGGGTGGTATAGGTCACCTTATCCGGCTTGAGAGCTGCATTCCTCATCTCCTCCACAATGTCATCGGCAGCCTTCAGATCTCTTGCCCGACAAAGCCCATTTACCAGCGCATTGTACGGCACAAGATCTGGCCTCACACACCTTGTTCCCATCTCCCAGTACAACTGCCCCAGCCTTCACAGCTCCCTCCTTGCAATGTGCGTCTATCAACATCATGAAAACAACGGCATTGGGGATCGCACCACTCTCGCGCATTTCGTCAAACATCCCCCCCGCATCCTCCATCCTCCCCGTCCGGCACAACCCCTGTATCAAAGCACTGAAAGTATAGACGTCCGGTGCGATGCCCGCCTCCGCCATTCCCCTGTACAGCCCTTCCATAACATGCAGATCGCTCGCCCTGCATATCCTCGAAATCAAGGTGTTAAAGCTGACCACCGTCGGCCGGACGTCCCTCCTCCGCATTTCGTCGAACACGTTTCCTGCACTTGCAAGCTCGCGCATCAGCACGTTGAACAGCCTGGCCTCCGGGGGCATGCCGGCGTCAAGCAGATGCAGGTAGAAGGTGTAGGCTTCGGGAGCAGTGGGGGCCTGCTCATGAGGCCGGAGCACACGGGGACCGCGAGGCGGATGCCGCGGCGGAGGGCGAGGAGGAGGAGCGAGCAGGAGTCGGAGAGGAGGCCCTCGTCGGCGTAGGCAGCGGCAAGTTCGGAGACGAGAGGCGCGGGGTCGTCAGGGTCGGCGACGGAGAGGAGGAGCGGGAGGAGGCTCGTCGGGGAGGACCGGCCGAGGCGGGAGGCCTGATGGCGGAGGAGCGGGCGGGCAAGGTGCGGGAGGCGGTGGAGGAGGAGATGGGGCATGGAGAGGAAGGAGGAAGGGGTGTGGCGGAAGAGGCCCGGAGGGGAGGCGAGGAGGAGGAGAGGAGCGGGAGCGGGAGTGGCGGGAGGGAGAGCGGGTTGCGGCGGAGGAGGGAGAGGAAGTGGGCGGAGGTGAAGGCGGAGAGCGGCGCGGGGTGGACGGGCAGGGTGAGCGCGACTTCGGAGGCAGCGACAAGGAGGGGGTCGGCCTCGGCCGTGGGCGGCGGTGACGCCGGCGAGGCGTACCATGGGATAGGGTCGGGCGGTGAGGGTTGCGCGGGAGGCGGCCGGCGAAGGCCGGGGTGGGGGGAGGGCTCTGCGCATTGCGATCGGTGGGGGTGGGATACTGGGATCGGAGCTCGGGGGCCACCGGTGCGCCAAGTTTAGGCATTTTTGGCAGGGCCGTACGGAAATGGCTTTCCAAACAAGGCGACATATACGGTGAACATGAACTTATTTGTGGACATATGATATGGCACATCCTAGTCGTTCATTCGAGAATCTAAGGTTGTGGTATCCCATCAGTTCTCACTTCTCCCACTTCCTTCACGCTTTGCGAACACCCCCACCCCATCCCCCGCACAGGACCTTCCTTCTCCCACCAGCCCGACCTTGTGTCCTGCGTTTGATTCCCCCATTCTCCACCCGCTTGGGTTGCTCTCACGCCCCCCCCTCGCCTCGCCTCTGCCTCCTGCGCCTCTACCCTTTTGTGGTGGTGAGCACAGACCGAACCCTCTGCGTCTCTCCGCCTGCAGGTTCGAGCCGAGTCCTCTGTCGCCTCTAACGCGCGCCTGCCTCCCCCTGCCGCCTCGACGCCCGCCTCCATGTAATAGGTGACACAAACTAAAGCATAACACCGGGATCAAAATTTCTTATAGAACGCACGTTTATCGTGTAGTACTTAGCATTATATTCATCATATTATTGCAGGCCTTTGTTGTTTCTTCATTGCTTTTTGTTACCCTGCCAGTGCAAGTAGGCTTACTTTCTCTTTCTCTGTGCATTCTTTGCCATTTGGGGGTGTTAAAGACAGTGGATTTGGGAGATTTGCTGGTGTCGAAGGCTTGCGGGCTTGCTTTCTTGTTAAGGCAGTTGTAGAAGATAGATGGTGGCCTTAGTTTGTGGGACAGGCTGCAGGCACCATGAAGAGCCGATGAGCAGATACAGAAGGGTTTAGTTCAATGTTCTATCAATTTGCTCTTATGATGTTCCCGTCGGTGATTAATCTAGTCTTTTGAATGTTATCTCCACCCCTAGTTTGGTGGGGATTAGGATCGGTGCTTGATAGCATTTGTCTGAAAGTAAACACCCTTTAGAACTAGTGTTCTTTCCTGAAAAGGGAAGATCAAAATTAACACTGTAATCCCCTATTTCGATTTTCAACTCTGAAAGAATGTAAATGTTGCATGGTTTGTTCGAATTAAATTCTTGTATGATTTCAGTTCTTGTATGAGTGAATGAGCTGCCATATTTCAATTCTTGTATGATTTCAATTCTTGAAATGTCTGAAATTGAAATCATGGTCGTGTGTGTGCCAGATTTTGTTGGAGGCAATGGAAGCAACATTGTGATTTCGGGAGGAAAAGCTTCGGAAGCAAGGGAAGCAACATCCTAATACTTGAAATGTTTGATGGCAGTTGGTAGTCTTGATAAAGATTTCAAGATCAAGATTGATGTGATTTTAGTGATGCCAAGAGTGCCCATTGAAAAAATTAGTGAATTTTGTTGTAAGGATGTTGCAAGTTTACATGCTGTAATCTCTCAATGTAAGGATGTTGCAAGTTTACATGCTGTAGTCTTGACTGAAGGTTGCATTTTGCTGAAGTCAAATATTGAAGCTTGTTCTGTTCTTGAATGTGGCACACACACAGTCATGATTTGGCAGATAACTGATGTAGCTACCAATGGTTTGGCTCATCCTATATACTGTATTCGTACACTGATGTTATCCAAATTATATCATGCAGACATGTACTGAATTACTGATTGCTCGAGTAAGGATATAGCAGCAAGAGGCCACTTGTCATCACTCAGGAATCTAGATGCATCTTTATCGCGAGGATTAGGAAATTGTACAGCCCATGTGTTAGGAATAAATGATTTCCAAGACAAATGTCCTACCCAACCTTTGTACAGACAAACTGAGAACAACAAAATCTAATCGTAGCTAAAATTTGTCAACAAACATTGAATTATTGACTTCGTGATTGCAATATCCAACTACAGTGTCTAGATGCAACATTTGTATGATGCTGTATCCAATCTCCTGGCTGCAATATGCAAAAAAACCACCTAAAGAAGCTATGGTCAATCACTTGGATACCTGAGCACCAAATCTCAAAAGGGTCAGTTTCTTCCCTTCCCCAATTTCAGGCAACACGCTGCATCAGACTCCTACTGATGCCAGAGCAAACGCAAGCATTTTCCCTCTAATGCGCAAATCATAGCAAACACAGTGATATCACAACAATTTCATCACTATCTATCTTTAGCCATTACAAAGCAAATACCACATTTCAAGCATTAAGGAGCTCATGAATCCAATAATCCGATGTTTTTTAAACAACTCATCTCAACATCCAGAACAAGCAAACATATAGTTACCGACACCAACATTGGAGTCAACTGACAACCATAGTGACTACACCAAAAATAAGAAGAACTGCATAGATAACATCTGGTATTCGAGTGGAAGCTGCGCTTAGCACTTGACCTCCTGCAACCCATATGCAAAGTACAGGAATGTTGGTTCGGCGACTCCATCCTTGTAGTAGGCGAACACCAAGCTCCCGTCATCATGCATGCTCTCACCAACAAAGCTGAAACAGATTAAGATACTCTGTATAAGCGGTGTGCACGGGAGGCTGACAACTCGAGGCGCCATGGCGACGAAAGGGGCAACATGAGGGATTCAAGGTCCATAGGATATCCCCTAGCGGTAAGGGGTGGGCGTAGGCAGGCTCGGCTCGATGCAAAGGCCAACACAGTGGGGCGAGGGGCTCGCAAGATAATCTAATGCAATCTGTGGTTCTGGGCTCGGCTCAGAAAGTGACGGTCTTGAGGCGGAGGCACAGGGGCTCGGCGTGGCGGGCAGCACAGGGGGCGGCGCCCGAACCCTAGCGGGGAACACAGTCAAGTGGGAGGGGTGGAAGAGGGGGGGGCGCATGTGGAAGAAAGCTCGAGCGAGGAGTTTTTCGCAAATGTGGTGTAAGTGGGAGGTGGATGCAACGACGGTCGTGGATGGCTGGATGGACGGCTTGGATGTGTCTTGTGCATATGTCCACAAAAGCACGTATGTGCCCTTAAAGATGGAGCTGCTCGGTTTAAGTTATTTTAGCTGAGTAAAAAAAATTGGTAAGTCTGCTTACTAATTGAGACGACACGGCCCGTGAATCCATGATAAGCAAAAGGAAAATGTTCATTTGACCCTCTGAAGTATCATGCTCCGGACACTTAACTCCATGATCTAAAAAAATTGGTCTTTTTGACATCGTCACTTTAACACCCGAGCTTAGCAAAAACCCAGGATATCACCTACACCTACTAACGCTACCAATTTTAACTCATAATCAAGTATTACTACCTACTAGACTTCACGAATAAACATTCAACAATAAGGTAATCATAAATTTCCGCAAGATGATTAATCATAATTCAAATGAAATATAATCCAAATAATTACCAAAATCATCGTATGTAAATTTCAATTAAGGAAAAACATCAACTAACAATAGTATCAACCATAAGGTACTAAAGGAACCCCAGTTTATTCAATTATTACAAGTCCAAAATGAATCAATCATGAAGTGGAGTAAAGTGCTACACAAATACAATAGTTCCATGTTTTACTTCCACCCCAAAGTATGCCGTCATCAGCATTTACCTAAAACAACAAACAACAAGAGCGGGTCCAAAACTCAGCAAGTACAAGGAAAATAACAATGAAACAACATCTTATAAACAATTCATTATATTTATCTCATAACCCAATTTCATCTTTCATGAATGCAATGCAACTTATGCTCATACCACACTTCACTTCTGCTTATACCGGTATAGCGGAGTGTAACACCCATCGGTGTTCACTCATGCACGTATTCTCAAATACGGGGATTCATTGTCCATCCTTTTTCATAAGAGGATCTCATCCCACTCCCGTGGGTCAAATATTTCCAACATGAATGCTCAATATGCAATGCTATAAATAATCATCATTTATCGGATGCATAAGAGCAATATGAAATAAGCATATCTCACGTGCATAATCATGACAAACATTCATTATCATTCTACATGTACTTGCCTTTCTAGTTGCAACGACCGGAATAATGAGAGGGTGATACCAATCCCAAAGCCACTCCGCCTACAGCAAACACCCAACTCAATACAACTACAGTAATACAAATCAACTCTTAATCTACAACGCTACTACGCACTCTCCAAATCCACAATTTTTTTCCTCTTTACCAGACAGTCTCTGTCGGGACCCTGTGTATGCAACCCCGGGATCCTTTGTGTATACTGAACTAGTCTCATGATCAGTAACTAGCTCACACAGCTGCAACATAGATGAAATCATATCCATACAACAAAATTAGTAATGAAGCAAATAAATTAATATTACTAAATAGCAAATGACCTTACGGTCAAGGTGTTTACAGAGTTTGCCACGCAGGGCTAAAGGCGATAGAGTACAACTTGTAGCGGAGAACAAAACAACTCGTGGAGGCCATCCAATATGCCCACAGGTAATCAAGTGGAGGACGCGGCCTAGTCCACATGGTCTTTGAAGTAATCCTCCTTGTAGAACTCCGTGCTCCCTGGTTCTTCTTCGACGGCTGATCAACAAAGGGCGTATAGACGTGAGTACACAAAGTACTCAGCAAGTCGTAGGGAACAGTATGCGCGTACTATTCATACAAGGTTTGACAATGATGGCTTTATGTTTAATTTTGCAGAAAGCAGTATTGATAGTAAATACAGTAAGTAGATCGTAAAGCACAATTTTGAAAGAATAATACATAGGTAATCAAGTTCTTTGAAACAACTCATGAACACCCTGTTCACTTCCCAACCAACAACCACGACTAGATCGCTTCCCACGACCAGGTCGCTTTCCATGACCAGATCACTTCCTACGACCAGATTTTTGAGAAAATCTACCCCTCGTGTGAAGTCACCAGGCATTGTCTATAACCGGGGACACGACTATTCGAATAGCTTTACACTCTGCAGAGGTTGTACAGCTTGACCCACAAGAGATAATCATCTTATATTGTCCGCCTACACGCTTCCGAGGTGTGCGACTAAGAGATTATCATAAGGCCTTTACAAAGCTCCATTTTGACTCGGTCTTGCTCGCTAAGGATTCGCCTTCCCAGCCCCTCTTGCGCCACTTATCAACCCAAACAGGACCGACTCAAAATATTGCTAATTAGTTGGCCAGGTCCACCCCATCTTGGATATGTTGTTGCATGGTATGACTCAAATCAATGGCGCAAAAAGTTAAGTCCATAGTGGTTGCTCAGGCGAGACTACCTTATCCCAATGTGCTTCCTGCATCCACCTTCACTACTGACCACTCGCTCGAGCACAAATCATTTTTGTTCAACCCGGCCAAATGACAACCCTTACCATGGCACAACAACTTTTAACAGCTGTGGCCGTGCCACAATTCCATATATCATTATGTCTAATTTAACATCATTAATTCAAGTGATCGAGAGACAACACATAACTAAAGCATGACTAAGCATAATACGCACCCATGTCGGTATTACACCAACGTCCAACTAAGATTACCCAATCTACGGAGTCCAAGGATACATGTCAACATGTTGTTCACACTTATTTAAGGAGTCATACTGCCAAGTAGGTGTTTAACTATTCTCAAAACTATTTTTATATAACTAGCCATGCATGTTGATATGAAACAATATAATTTTATAAACTGGGTGTGACATGATCAAAGGTCTACGACTTGCCTTCGTTGAAGAGTTGAGATGCTTCAGTCGAGGTCGTCGGGTCCAAGAATTCTTCAGAGAAACCGGAATCTACACGTTCGAAAAGAGCCAAATAAATAAAATAACTCCAGATAAAATCCAAAAAGATTACCAAACTAGAACCGAAGGGGAAGGTACTAATTTTAGATGAAGTTAGAAATTTGAATAACTCAAATCAGAGTTCGAGCGAAGGAGAACGGGCTCTCGAAAGATTTGAAATCACAAGGTCGGAAGGAGGTCCAACGACCTGGTTGAAAGAGGTTCAACTAGTCGAAAGGAGTTTCAACGACTTGGTCGAAAGATAAGGACTCAAAAGAAAGACTTCGACTACTCGACGTAGTTGAAAGAGAACAATAGAGAACAGGGCACAAAAAACTCACCGAGATCGAGAGAGAGGTTGGAGGAGGTCGGTGAACGGTGGTCGAAGACGGCGCAGGTGCTCCAGCAAACTCTTCGGTGGCGAAACTTGAAGCACAGCGAAATGGGGCAAGAGCAAGAGAAAGTAAGAGTTGAGGAGGAAACAAAAGGAGGCAGAGGGCTTCCTGGTGCTCCATTTATAGAGGAAGGAGAGGGAACGGGCGACGAGATGGAGCGGCGGGATTCATGGCGGCGCGGCATGGGCGCATGATCGGCAGGTGAAAGAGGGGATGGGGCAGGTAAGGGAGGAGAGAAGAGGGGGAACGGGCGCGTCGGAGGCGATAGCATTTAATGCGCGGAGATTTTTGTAACAGCATTTAATGCGCGAGGACTTTTGCAACGGGAGGAAGAAAAAGGGTGACCCGGGGGGCTGACCGGCAGGGTTGGTTGAAATCGAGAGGGTGGTCGAAACCGAAAGGGTAGTCGAAACCAAAAGGGTGGTCGTGACCAAAGGGTGGTCGGAACCGAAAGGGTGGTCGTGACCGAAAGGGTGGTCGGTCACCGAAAGGGTGGTCAAAACTGAAAGGGTGGTCATCAAAAAGGTGCTGGCCCCTTTTATAACAGAGAATGGAAAGGGAAGAGGAAGCAGGAACGGCTGACGGGAATTCGAAACCAACAGAGATAAGGGACTTCGAATACCAGAGAACTCCAACAAACCCAAAAATAAACCAAATTTCGAGAAGCCCTGAAAATTAGGATGTTACAGTCTCCCTGCTATCCCGGCACTAAAATTATCATAACTTTCAACCCCCCACATCGTAAAATAGCGAACCATATCATTATGGAAACTATACATAATTTTCTACAATTTCTTAGGTGATCAAAAGTTCAGATTAAATTATCTAAACCCCGTTTTTCACCCAGAAGATAGATCTGTCATCTTCTGGACAGCAGAATTAATAATTTCATATCAATTAATTCACATGTGCAAATATAATGATCCAAGACTTTTCAGAAACTAAAGGAAATTATCTACCATAACCTAGTTGTGCCAAAAATTCCATTCTGCCATTAACTTTGTCAAATTAAAGTTTTCCCACGACTGCTTCCAGCAGCAACCCGGTTTTGGACTACAATCTTCCAAAAATCATAACATCTATTCTACCCGTCAAAAAAAATTATGTTCTTGGACTCTCTGGAATCCTTAAGACGTTATATACCCTTTTATGGAGATAAAAACCTCAAATTATCTCATCTTCTATTTTTAATCTACAGATTTATGCGCACTGCCAGAACCCAACAACCTGACCAGACAGCAAGCTTACAAAATTCATAACTTAAAATCTACCCATCCAATCAACATGAACAAGCACTCTACAGAAAGCTATCGAGATCCTCTACAACTTTCTAGGAGACAAAATTCCCAAATTTCGCACCACTGGTATCCGAAAATACAATGCAACGAAAATAACAGAATAACCGATCTGCTACAAGATCTCTTCCGACTAGAAAAAGTGCTAAACAAAAACTGAGGAGAACTTGTTCATCACCCTTGGAGATCAAGATGACGAACACAAAATCCCAGCGATCCACATCTTCTTCTTCCCTTTTCTTCCTTTTTTCCTCCCTTTCCTCCTCCTTTCTTCTGTTGGTCGAGCAAGGAGGTAGCAAAGAAGAAGCAGCAGCAAAGACCGCCTTGGGTTGGAAGGGAGGCGGCGCTGAGGCGGGGGGTGCTACTACAGAGTGAGGGTGGTTAGGGTTTGGTGGTCGGCCTCCCACCTTTTGCCTTCTAGTGGGCAGTCGGCCCACTCATGGGCATTGGGCCACTATGGCCGCTCCCCACTTGATTATGGGTTGGCGGCCCAATCCTCTCCCAAAATTCTAAATTTTGACTAACAAACTCCAATTTCTTAGTTCCTAATTATTGATGATTAAGCAGGATATTACACTCACGTTACAAAACCAGTGCACTTAGGGTGTGTTTAGTTGGTGGGATAAGGTTAAATAGGATAGGATGGTACAAGTAGAATGAGATCGTCCTCAATAGGATAGTACATGCAGGCTGTTTGATTGGCTTTATAGGATGATACACAAATATGTTTGGTTGATTGTATGGGATGGTACACGAATGGTACGAGATTGTGTTTGGTTGAGAGGATGAGATTGGTTCAGTAACCTCCACTCTACATAGGTGAGATTACCTCCATGGTTTTTTTTCTTTTTTCTCCTTTTTCCATTTTCTTCCTTCCTTTTCTGACCTAACTATTAATGATCAACTAATGATTTTTTTCTAATTAATCCATAATTTCCTAATTTAATCTCTTGTTAAGTTCTCTATTTTAATTTAAGGGTTAATAATATACTACTAGCACTTCTTTAACTTAATACAATTTTTAGTTACAACGTGACCCACTAATATTGAACTATTTGAGTAATTAAACATTAACCATTTCTAAATATACAACTTATAGTTAAATTTGTTCTTTAAGTTCAATGGTTAAAGGCAAACTCATTAATATCTAATGCGAGTGGTGAGCGCATGCGACGCAAGCGGATGAATCCATCCTGCACTGCGTGGTTCGGCCAATTTCATCGAACAGAATGGTTCAACATCTCATGGGAATATTCCTAGAATCTGTACTACCAAATCCAGAACCAGTTGGTTCGATACACTCAACCAAACAGAGGGATGAATGCATATCCGAAACCATCTCATACATGTACAACTCGATCCATCTAACCAAACACACCCTTAACCCCCGAGATGGTTTCAAATGTAGTTTTGCCACCGTGATGAGTGTCGTGGCGATGCCTTGGTGCTTATGCCACATTGGACGATGACATGGCTGTGACAATTACTAATTAAATCGAATATAAAATCCTTTCACCCAGTGGGTCCCACATGTCATCCAACGCACACATTTGCTAGCACTTCCTCGCGCTAGCTAGCTATTTCCATGTGGCCACACGACTTGTTGCAGTTTTGCGCCATGGCTGACTACGAGCATGTTGCGGCGGGGACAACCAGCATAGCCAACAATCGGTTTGCTTCCCTCTGAGCCGAGATTGACGTGCACGCCACCGTAGGGACAGACATGAGCTCCAAGAGAGTTGATGCCATCTGCAACAAGATCAACGAACTCACTGGCTTGGGGAGGAGTTGGAGGAGCACTTTCGTCGCCAGCACTACCAACTATGAGGAGTTCGGGAGATGCTTTTGCTAAGGCATTGTGAGCATGGCGTGGAGCAAGGAGAAGGGAATATTTTAGTGGCGGTGGATTGGACGGAGAGACTCCGAGATGGCTGGAACGCGTCCACGATGGCCACGACGGACATGGGAAAAGGGGAGATTGGCGGTGACTTCTCCAGCGACGGGACCATACAACTAAGGGGTCAGTGTGCACCAGGGCATCGAGGCGGTTCTGGTGATGCGGCTGGCGAGGTGAGAGAGAGAGAGGGGCCAAGGTGGTCTGTCGTTGGTGGCGGCGCCACAGGACCTGTCTTCTCCAGCGATGGCGACCTTCAAGCGGTGGGGAAAGGGAACAGAGGGGCGCACGAGAATCAGTGGAGCGGAATGAATCTGCGCACCTGATTGGCTTGGACGGAGGGGCTCGACATTGCGCTGGCACCGTGCACATGGAGCTCGGGTGGCGACGCTAATGGCGGCAGCAACCCAAGAAGAATCGGAACAGAAAGGGGTGAAATGGGATCAACATGATGTAGTGAAGGAGTATAAATGATCAATTTTGGAAGAGAAGCTCTATGTGCGAGGAATTTCATGATGTGGCTAATTTGGGCATGGCGCGACGGCATTACTTACCAGTGTTGGGGATGAAGCCGGAGCGAGGTGGCGGTGATTCTTGCTTCTAGAGGGTGAGGCGAAGCTGTAGAGGTGAAACCGAGAGGTAGAAGTGTAGGATTTTCATTGGATTCCCTCAATTTTGACTACGGGCGATAGAGTTCTCGGCACGAGCAACACAGGGCAGAGGCTTTGGATTGAGCAACGCGGGCGCGGGTGGCCAAGGACGAGGTTGGTGCTATCTAGTAAGGCTAGATCCACCACCGGTGCAGTCCGGTAGGGCGAGACGCGGCGGTGCCGGTGCTAGGGAAGAAGCGCGCAGGGCGGCCAGTTCCTCTCTCTCTCTCTCTTTCCGTGGAGAAGGGGAAGAGGCACTATAGAGCTGACGAGTGGGACCAGGAGATTAGCAAATCTAATTAAAACTTGATTTAAGTGATATCTCCATGACATGTGGGCCCAATAGTAAAACGAGCCAGCTCAGTCGCCCATGTGGCAAAACCACTGCCATGTAAGCAAATACCACCGAGCAAAATAGCCTTAGGTGGTTAAGTGCACTGGTTTTGCAACATGAGGGGATCAAAGGGCCGGTTTTTAGGTGAGGGGGTTAAGTGTCAGGAGCGCGATACTTTAGGAGGTCAAATGGACATTTTCCTAAGCAAAATTGGTTAGTTTTAACAAAACATTTGCCTTTGTAAATCATGCTCATCACTCGTGCAAGTGGTAATGTAGTCCAGTCACTTATCCTGTTGTTTCTTGAATTTTTGGCAGTATTGTCAAGTTTTCATTGTGTATTTACGGATCTAGCCACGTACAATTTTTTTGTTGCAAATTTGACAGCTTACCGCACAGCCACCATGCGGCATCCCACCACCCACCTCCAGCCATGTGTCACGCCAAGACGGCCGCCATGCAAATGTATTGCAAGCATGGTTGATCAGTGTAAGGGCGCCCACAGCCCGCCACGTGTCCCCCCTCCGGAATTAGTGTTAGGGTTTCTGCGATTTTTGTTTGAATTTTAAAATATAGCAAATGACTTCAAAAAATTATAAAATTTTACATGGAGCCTCCCAACACAGTGTGCTTGCTTTTGTAAATTTGGCATATTTTTATTCATCCAAAAATTTTCTCGCAATTTTATATAAGCTTAGTGTGCACACATACATCCGAATGAGGCCCCTTGTCTTTCTTTTCCACCTAAAGCTCCACCAATCAATCTGTCTTTTTTTTCCACCGAAAACTCCACCAAGCAATCTTGTCATCCTGTCACATCTTTCTATTCCATGTCTCCTCCGTCTAATCCTTGTCTGCCAAATTAAAACCGATCGCGCGAGAAGAAGGATTCCCTCTCGGCTATAAATTAGCGAGCAATGAGCGCGATTTCATTTTGTAGTCGCTCGCTCACTCACTCGCTCTTTCGCTCGCTCTCTCTTTTGGTTGCTCTCTGTGTTGATTATATTTCCAGGGACATTTTAGCCGTATTAACCGCCGTCATTATAAGCCAATTTAGCAGGTAATTTTTATCTCCGTCGATTTTTTTGCCACAGACTTGATCTTTCATAAATTATTTATTGACTGCATAGCAATTTTTTGTTGTTCGTAAATTCTTCATTAGAAGCCAATTTACGTGATGTTACGTAAATAATTAGTTCTAAATCCATAATTTGTTGTTAAGAAAATGTCATGCAATGCACTTACTGCTGGCGAGGTTAATTAGTTACGAAACAATTAGTTTATCTTAATTAATTAGTTTTAAACAATTAGAAAATACAAAAATAATGAAAGCATGCACTGCTAGTTATTCATGCAACTAATTATTTCGCGGTAGTTTATAATTACAAGCGAGTTATTCTAGTATGCATGCACATGCTGGCCAAAATATTGACAGCATGCACTGCTAGTTACCATGCAAGCAATTAGTTGCTACGTACTCAAGTATGCATGCACCATGCAATGAACACACACATATGCAATTAATATTTTTTAGCAAAGGGAAAGAACAGGGGTTAACGTGTGTAATTATTGAGGCAAGATTAATTAGTTACGAAATAATTAGTTTATCTTAATTAATTAGTTTAAACAATTAGAAAATGGAAAAATAACGACAGCATGCACAGCTAGTTATTCATGCAACTAATTATTTCGTACTAGTTATTTTATGGTAATTATCAATCTTCTCACTAATATTCCGTCTGTTTCATGTGTTGAAAGCCATGTCTCTACCGCTGCTTTTGGAACAGTTCTACGATGGCGACCACTGGTGCAAGCTGTGGATCGCCGGTGACACCGATGGCCCTTCGCCCCTACAGTTTCAGGTGGGGAGGGATTCCTAGGAGCTAGACGATCGCTACGTCCTGATCCTTTGGGACACGGGCTTGCCCCTTGCAAGGCTGGTGTCCCTCGGACACCGGTTCCTCCTAGACGCCAGCCTACTATCGGCACTTGTCGACAGGTGGAGGCCCGAGACGCACACCTTCCACTTTCGGTGGGGTGAGATGACGGTCACCCTGCAGGACGTCTCGCTCTTGACCGGTCTCCTGATCTGGGGTGAGCCGCTTGTTCCGGGCCCTCTGTCGGCTCATTGGAAGGCCATGCTAGAGCAGCGATTCTGCCAACCTCTCCCGGAGGGTGCACATGGCGTCCCCTGGGCTCTGCTGAGGTAGTTCGATGATTGTCCGTAGGGTGCACCTGACGAGGTCGTTAGGATGCACCTCGTAGCTTACCTTCTTCAACTCTTTGGTTGGGTCCTGTTTCCAACCACATAGGACGATTGGTGCTACCCCAGCTACGTCTACCTCACCGAGTCGTTGGTTGACAGCTACGTCTACCTCACCGAGTCGTTGGTTGACGCGGGGGCTGGGCCAATGCCTCAATATTGCTGAGGGTCAGCTGTCCTTTGCGCCACATACCGGGGGTTGTGTGACGCTTCGCGGCGTGGCATAGCTGGTGCCCCTAGCCCGACCCTCTGCTACGTTCTCCTGTAGCTGTGGAGTTGGGAGCTCTTCCCAGTTGGGCAGCCGTCCATCGAGATAGTGGTGCACCCATACGCCCCCCTCGATCGACACGATAGACGGGCCCACCATAGACTCACGATGGATTGCTAGCCGTCTACGCTGGGCCAAGGATAGGCTGGTGAGGTGCTACTTGTTGTACCGCAACGAGTTCGAGTCGTTGCACGAGAGCGACATTATCTGATGTCCATGGTATTCAGATTTCATGCGCACGATAGCGCCACACGGGCTGTCTGTGCAATGCACCCAGGACATCGGGTTATGGAGGATGACCTGCCACCTGGTTTTCACACATATGGTGGAGCCTTACGCGTCGCAGCCCGTAATGTGACAGTTTGGTTCATACCAGGTCGTTCCCCCTAGACGGCAGGCTCCTGTAGCGAATCGTACACCTGTGAGTCAAACTTCATCCAAGTAATGTTTACAGTTCTTACGTCTTCTTTTCTAACATCAATCCTTCCGAAAATGCAAGCAATCAAGGGCGGGTGGGCATAGAAAGGACTAGCGCCCGGTCCAATAGGAGTGGACTTCGGCATAGACGAAGGATGTCTTAATTTAGTGGTGTCCGTACGGCCCTGAGACATACGGTGCGTACTTGGAGTGGTACGTGCTACGGACGTGCGCAAGACTCACCATTCCTCCACCGGAGCTGGTGTCAGAGGAGACGCACTAGGAGAGCCTCTACCGCGCATACGATCATCACAGCGCTTCGCGGCGTGACAACAGCGTAGAACACTTACAACCTCTGGTCATTTCATTGACGATATTTGTACTTTTCATTAATGGACCTGTTATCTACGTCACTACAGTTGGAACAGGTGCAGTGCATCTTCAGCGCATTGGAGGTCGCCATCGGCAACCCAGACAAAACACCGGTAGGGATACTGAAAACTTTAAGGTACATCGCCACGGAGTTGAAGAAGATAGTAAAGAACTTGAGCTGTGGTCGTTCGACGGATGATGTCCTGCGTATCGGGCACCAAGTGGAGGGGGGCATGCTCACCCGCTAGGTCAGCACGACCTAGCGAGTCCGTTCGGCATCGTAACGTTCCCCATCGGTCATCCGTGGGCCAGGTCGGCGGGGAGATAAGTTATGTACAAATCTACGTTGTGTTTTTTGGTTATGCCTTACATTGCGCTAACATCATGTTGTTTTCCCGCCGTAGGTCCATCGGGATGAATCACTTCTACCGGCTACATTCGGTACACAAACTAGTGCTCCTCGTCGGTCATCTACACTGCACATCTGGGAGGTACGAGATTCTCAGTTCACATCCCGAGTGTTTATCTGTACTAACATTGTTCCATCTTGCAGCCTTCAGTTGATCGTGGGGGTGACGGCCAGTTCACAACGACTGATGATGATGACATGAGCCTCCCAGCTCCTACTAGAGAGCAGCACACGCCGTCAGGGTATGAAGTATGGCAGCCAGGGTTTGGAGCGTATGTAGGGCAGAGCTCCTCTGGGTTCGCTGTCCCACCGTACATTCAAGGGAAGAGCTCCTCCGGGTTGGCTGGCACCCCCTACCTCCAAGGGCAGAGCTCATCCACGTAACCAGAGTTGTAGGCATCGTACCCCGGGAGTGAATTTTTCGAGTCCGTCGCTTATGATTTCTTCGGAGGTGTCCCCTAGGCCGGCATGCCTCATCACGATGACATGTATGCTTACCAGACTCTTGCTGGGCTATGCTAAGCCTACCGATGCACCTCTGCCACCTCAATGGTCTCCATACCCCCTCCGAACGGACACACACTCACCCGATTGCTTCAGGTACTCCACGGGGCATGCTCGACGCAAAACATCCAGGCACATGAGGAGGTCGTCGCAATGAGCAGAGGGTATTGGCTCAGACGAGTGAGCCATGTTGTATCATGTGAACTCGGGCTTCTAACGAGTCTCTTCAGGGACGCTGCCTCGTGGACACGAATTACCTTCAACCGAATTACAATTCAGCCACGTACGCAGCGCCGACTCGGCATATAAGTACTACCCCTTCCACATCAGGTTTTCCTACATCCAGACTTCAACACAATCTCGCTCAGATGAAGAAGCACTTAGAGGAGATCCGCGAACTGTAAAGGGAGTATGCGGCCCAGGAGGAACAAAGGGAGCGTGCCAAGAGGCCACCTCTCTGCAATGACGCCGCCCCCTGTAGCAGCAACCCCTACCATAACATCCCAACTGAGCATTCACCGCAACACCCGCCTGAGGGGGAGATGCCGCCCCTCTATTGGTGCAGGGACAGATGCAAGTTCTTCAAATCTAAGCACCGGCTCAGCCTGGGTATGTGTTATTGGGGTTGCGCGAACTACTTTGCGACTATCCCAACTGCCGTTGGGACACGAGCCACCATCTGCAGCTGGTAAGGACAGGTTACAGCATGTTCCCCTACCATTTATCTTTTAAAGTACACACTAACAACCTCTCCCGTCTACCCGTAGTCCTCAGATCCACTATGTGGCTACCGCAAGTGGATCGACCTAGAGATCCACCTACACGACCAGTGGACTCTCGACTGCGAGGAGTGGGATGCCAACAGGGACCCTGGGAGGAGGGAGGAGGAGCGCTGCAACGAAGAGCACAACGAGCGTATCCGGCTGGAGACGCAGACCCATCTCAAGACATGTAGGCGTAGGGAGCGTGAGGCTCACGAGAGAGAGCGCGAGAAAAAGAGAAAAATAGTGGCTGAGGCCAAGGCGACCGGCGAGGATTACAACACCGAGCTCGCAAGGAAGGGCAAGTGGCCCCGGTCCACGCAGTAGTCCGACCCTCTTCATCCATATGTCCCATGTATTTTTAATTCCCTAAAGGCATGCGTGTACCGTCCTTGGTTCGTTAGCCTGCGTGCCATGTAACCCCCTTATCGGATCAACTATCGTGTTGTTATCGTTGCGCCATTTCTCCAAAGTTCTCCACCGTGTATGAATTTCCTAGCGCATCACAATATCACCTACCTTCGTACTTATGAATCATTGCTACCTCTATCGTCCTCACAAAATTCTTCGGAAATTTAGCGCACTACAACAACATACGACGATCATAAAATATTATTGCGAGTCTAACAGATAGTTTTCCAGAAGTAGGGAAAAGTATAGCATATTTAGAATATCCCACAACCTCCTCTAGACCGCTAATATACCTTGCTGTCAACACATGTATATTACCAAAATGTAACCCAGGATGTTTACATACAAGCAGGCCTCCTTTGAAACAGCAGTAAATCTCAAATAAATTCCAAGTCACATGAAATCATGAAACCCTAATTTCTGAAACCTAAAATCCAAATTCTCGCGACCTAAATCCTAAATTTCTGAGACAATTCCAGAACACATATAAAATTGTCGGAACATTACACAATAAAAAAAAATTCATAATTTTTGGAACTCATTTTCTACATTAACAAATCCGTACAAACAGTACACTTATATGAAATTGCGAGAAAAATTATGGATAAATAAAATTATGATAAATTTACACAAGCAAGTACACTGTGTCGGGAGGCTCCACATAAAATTTCATAATTTTTTGAACTCATTTGTTATATTTAAAAAATCCTACGAACAGAGTGAAACCGAAACCCTAATCGGAGAGGGGCGAAACCGAAACCCTAATGGGGGGAGATGGCACGTGGCGGTTCTGGACGAATAAAATTATGGCAAATTTACACAAACAAGTACATTGTGTCGGGAGGCTCCATGTAAAATTTTATAAATTTTTGAAGTCGTTTGCTATATTTTAAAATTCAAACGAAAATCGCCGAAACCTGTTGAAACCCTAACCCTAATTCCGGAGGGACACATGGTCGATCAGGCGCCACCACAAGTGATCGTCTTGACAACACCCCGCCCGACGACGGCTGTGGCGTGGACATGTGGCGGCCGGAGGTGGGATGTCGTATGATGGATGTGCGGTGAGCTGCCAAATTTGTAAAAAAGTTTTGTACGCGGCCAGATCCGTAAATACGAGGTGAAAACTTGACAATACTGCCAAAAAAATCTTGTTTCTTCATAAAACAACCAATACGCATACAGAAACGATCTAGTATTGATCAGCTATGTTTCTGAACACATTAGAGCATGTTGTGTTAAAACTCTTGTGTCTGCTCACACAATAGTGTAGTAGAAGCCACCAAGGGGCTAAAGCACAAAATACAAAGAATGCAGAAAGCGGTCAAGATTCAAACAGGATGGCAAATAGTAATGCATTAGTACATGTGTAGATGTTAGGGCACGCACAATGTCAATGAGGTGACATTGGTTGTATGTAACCCTTGCCGTGTAGTATTTCTAATAATGTAGATGAGAGAGAATGAGGACATCTAAGATCATCTTCAATATCGTGTTTTAGCCGGTTCAAATGAGGAGAGAGAATGCATTGAATCGATTCAATACATTGGAGGAGTCGATTCCAACAAAAAAAATGTACGGAACCGAACTCTACTTATGTGTCGATTTAAAGCATTAAACAACTTATATGAGCATTAAACAACTACATAGGAGAGAGTGTTGTTGAGAGAGGATATTATTATTTTATGGTTTGTTTAATGTAATATGGGTCCTAATTATTAGCAAGAATCGGTTCAATAGATTAGAGAAAAATAAGCTCAGTTTCTAGAATGCTTACATAGTGTGACTTCGAATCCACGTCGGTTCAATACACTAAAGATGCTCTAACATGCAATGCGGGAAATAAAGCCCTTACAGGCGGTTTCCATTGTTGTTATATGGATGTCGTCTATACTCCACGTGTTTTCTTCTTGTTGTATGGATGTCCCTTATAAACGGTTGGTCTATAGACAAATTAGAAATAAAGCATTGTAAGGATTGTCTTTAGTGCATCTGTAGATGGCATAGAAGAACCTTATAGACAGTTGCTGTCTCTACACTAGTGTACATGCTCAACTCACAAAAAAATACATTGTGAAACAAATCGTTGAGAAGTTGCAGCTTCCTGAGTGTCTACATAAGTGACAGTTTTGTTCAACCGAGTTATTAGATACCTGGCAACCCTGATTGTTGAACAGAGCATCCAGGCTTCCCCCTGGAAACATTTCTCATCAATCGGGATTCGGGGTTGCTGCCTTGCTGGCATAACCTGACGCCAATTTAAAGCAAAACACCAGGGCAGGAACTTGTACAAAATGTCGAGAATTTTCTTAATGTTAATTCCAGTATCATATAACAGAAGCTGCAAAACACTTCTACCGAGTTCACAATAAGTAAATTAGTAGAGTCCTGCAGACCACAAAAAAACATTGTTGATCATATCTTAAGGGCTTGCAAAGGATGGTATATTTACAGGTGGATATTACAGATTTCTGCCTCAGTTATGCCTACTAGTGTATTCTCGTCAACAGCGCCAGCTATCAAAACTTGCCTACTACAGGGTTGCTCAATGCTGAGGGTCAAGAACTTCAAGCAGGCAATAACTTCCCCAGCTCCGGCCGCCATTCCAGGAGCTACCTCCTGTCTCTGTCGTCCTCGCTCGTCTCCGACACGGCTCGCTCGGATGAGACCTCGGCCTCCCCGCAAGGCATGCCGAACCTCGTGATCACCCATTGTAGCGACTCGATCATCTGCCGGTCGTACATCTGCTTCTGCTGCGCCATCTCCTGGAACTGCCGCGCCTCGCGCTCCAACAGCGCTTTCTCGTTCCGCAGGCACGCGATCTTGGCCATAGCCTCGTCGGCCGCGGACGCCGCCGCGCGCCTCTCCTTCTCCAGCTCCTCGACCGCCGCCTCCCTCAGCCTCCTCTCCTCCGCAAGCCGCCTACTCACCCAATCCGCGTAGCCCTCTTCCGCGCCGTTCACCTCGCCCACCGCATTGTCCTCCTCCTCTTCCTCATCCATGTCGGTCTCCTGCTCGAACTCAGCGGCCAGCGGCCTCGCAAGCGGCTTGTCAGTGCAGCCGTTCGGGCGCACGCGCTCCATGGTGGGCCCCAAGCCGCCTTTCTTCAAATCCTGTATCTTCGTCCCGCACACGGCGCAGACGACGCCTCCGACGCGCAATGCTTGCACCGCGGCGTCCGCGTTCCCGACGAGCCCCTCCACGGCGTCGCAGCGCTTGCCGAGGCGCCAGACTCTGCTGGCCAAGAGCAAGAGAGACATTGCGACAAACAGGTGGTGGGCGCCCACGGAGCGGGCTAGGGCAGCCCAGTGCTCCGCGGAAGCCCACTCGCCGCCGACCTCGGACTCGGAGGCGTGGAGCATCGCCAAGAACCCGAGCGCGGAGCCGACGAGAAAATAGAAAACGCCCAAGCCGGGCATAAAGGCGAAAGAGATGCCGGCGAGCGGCTACAAGAAGCCAGCACCGGAGTTGCGGTTCCGGCCGCCCATCACGAACAAATCGGGGCAAGATTTGCTCCGATTCGGACGAAATTCAGCTGCAAAGACGCAAGCTTTAGGGGCCTAGGGTGCGGTTCCTATCGAATTGATCGGGACCGGAGGAACTCTTGGGAGATCTCTGTGGGTTTTAGGGGAGGCGTGGGGATTTGGGGGGAGACGAAGAGTTCGGTTAAGCAGAAGCGAAGGTGAACAGCAGTAGGGTACTAGGGTTCGGTTGGTGAGGGACTGAAGGACATTTCTTCGGATAAGTCGTGGGCGGTCTCGCTACCTTGTGGGTCTGATGATCTTTTCTGTGGGCGCGGACTGTCGGTTTGCGGATTTCGTGATGTGTGAGGCCGACGAAAAGGAAGGGGCGTGGATAGCCGATTAGCCGTATCGGGTTGTATTAAGTTGTATACTTAACGAAAGCAATGACAGGTGGGGTACAATTTGTTTTGGACCCGCATGTCTGTGGAACAGTAAAATGTGTAAATAGGAGAATATCTTTAGAAAGAGAATACGTGGGCGTGGAGAAAGTTATGGGAAGATGATGCATTGCTGCGTGAGGTGATCTACACCGCACGGCAGGATCTGTTGTCATTTGATATTTTGTGGTCTTTCGTGACACATGCAAACTTGCGAGGCTAGGATGTCCATATGCTTGCCTTTTAGCGAGTACTACCATCTACGTGAGTGAAAGACTGTTCTCTCACTAAAAATCCTTCTATATAAAAGGAGTTTGGATTGGGGGCTTGGCTTCTCAGCCTATCCACGTCGGTTTTTTTTTGGCCGTTCAATTTTCGTCTTTTTTTTTCCGTCGTTTGATTGCCTTTAGTGTCTTGTTGGCATGTGTCGATGCACCCTGGTTCCTTCGGGACATCTCGCGTGGTTAGCTTTGCGCCTACGTCGGCCCGTGCTCACATGTGTGTGGTAGGTTTCTCGTTTCTTGTGTGCCCACTTGGCCTTTACTCCCCAGAACACCTCCTCGGTTTCTTTATCCTTCGTTGTGTCATTGCTCTTCGGTCTCCATCGCTTCCAACGCCCGGTCGTCTCTTCGTCTGGGTTGCCGCTACATGTCCTTCTTCTTGTTTCTCTCTGTGTTTTTCTCCTCCTCTGTTTCGCTCTCTTCGGGTTTCGTTTCCCTCGTTCCTTTTTTCCTCTGTTGGTTCTTGGTCGGCCTACGGTTTGTCCGGTCGTGGTTTTGTTTTGGGGAAAAAAGGGTTCTTGCCACTGTTTCTCCTTCGACTTTCTTCTTCCCGGTTATGTCGACCCTTTTTTTGGGGTCGTTCGGTTTTCCTTTCGTTATCCCCGCTGTCCGGTTGCCATCAGTGTTGTCTTCATTTCTAACAGTACAACCTGGTTACTTCTGGACATTTTGCTCGGTTTTCTTTGCGCCTGCATCGATTTTTTGCCTGCGATGTTCACCTCTTTCGTTTCACTTGCTACGAGTTTCGCCTTCTTTGTTTCCTTTCTTGTCGTTCATTCTTGCTCGCTCTATGGTTGCTTCATTCGTGGTTTTGATTGGGTGGAGGGGTTGTTCTGCTTTTCTGGATCTATGTCGGTTAGGTTGCTTGTGCTTTTTGGTCATTTCGTTCTCGCCTTGCCTGCTATTTTTGGTTAGGGGGAGAGGGCTTCGCCTTCTTTGTTTCGATTCTTGTTGCCGTTGGTTCTTGCTCCGCGTATGGTTGCTTCTTTTGCGGTTTTGGTTGGGGGTAGGGGGTGTTCTTTGTCTCTGGATCTGTGTCAGTTGGGTTGCGCATTCTCGTTCATCTTTTGTCCATGGTTCTCAGTTGTTTCGTTGTCACCCCGCCTGCTTTTTTTGGGTGGGGGAAGAGGGCCGTATAGCTTTGCGGATTTTGGTTCTCAGTTGTTTCGTTGTCGCCCTGCCTATTGTTTTCAGGTGGGGGAAGAGGGTCATACTACTCTGCGGATTTACGTCCATTTGGTTTTTCGGTGGTTCGCTCCTTAGGTTCCCGTTTGTGCTTGCCTTTCGTTACCGTCGTTTTGCCGCTGCAGTACGCCTGCGTTTGGCCCGGCTTTCTTTTGGCTCGATTGCTTCTGATGTGTTTTCTGTTCTTGCAGGTCCGTTGCCGACTGCGCCTGCATTGTCCGCCTTACCTTTTCCACATGCTGGTCTTCACGGCTTGTTGACCCAATGCATGGTTTCGCTGTGCTTTTCTCTTTTCGGTTTTTGTTTGGGTCATCGTTTTGCTGTTCTTACTTCTTTCTTCTATTTTGCAGATACTTGTCTTCATGTTCTTCGTTTCGGATTGCTTCGTTCTTCTATGTTGTCTTCCATCTATTACGTGCTTCGTTCTTTCTAGGTGGCTGCTTTTGTTGTACTCACTTCTTTCTTTTATTTCCCACATAGTTGTGTCTTCGTTCATTGTTCCCGGATTATCTGTTCCACCTGCGCTGTCCTCGGTGCTATGCTTAGTTTGGCTATCATGGATGCCCCCAGGTTGATGTGGGTTCTCTTGTTTATCTCTGTTCTGAAGTGATCGTATTGTTTTCCTCTAACATGTTGTTCCATCGTCTTTAGTTAGCCCCTTCGTTTCCTTCTGTTTGATTGTTCTTGTGTTTCGATAGGCGATGTTGCGTGGGTAAGTTCCTGCCCTTTTGTTTTCTTGCTCATTGTTCTCCTATGTCGCGGTATTTATCTTGCTCCCTTTATTTGTTGCTTTTTTTGTTCGCATGTTTATGTCCTGTCTCTGTCGTTCCTCGTGGCGGCTATGCTTCTCCTGCTCCGAATGCTCTGCCTCCAACGTTGTAAGCTACCCTTTGGTCGTACCTATTCTGTTATTATTGTGTTGGTGTCTGTATCGTCATAGATTATTTCGATTATCCTCTCGTGCAGTCGCTGCTTCGTTTTGTTAGTGCCTGTAGCGCCTCTCATATACTTCTCGCCTTTCTAGCTTGGCTCATATGGTTTCAAATAATTTTAACAAAAAGAGGAATTTTGACTCATGAACAACGTAACTAGGTTTAATCAATGTGCAATTCATGAGTAGCCTCGATGATGAACCAAGAGAAAAATTATAGAAGGAAAATAAACACATGAACTAGGCTACTAGCAGAAGTTAATGTTCGATGTCCAAATAGAGATTGGACAACATTTTGCCTCCCTTTTGATGGATCTTTGTTTGTGTTTCAAACACCATGGTTCAAGTTTATGTATTTCTCCAGTTATAGATCGATCCGCACTTTCTGTTATTTCAATCTTATATTGTTGAGACTTAGAATTAGGACATCATTGGGTTGTTGGTTTATCAATCGATTGCTTTGAGATCTTTTATGATGACAGAGTTTCGTTGTCCCTTGCATATTTGGCTTGCATGCCTTCAAAGTCTTTACTGATAATTACTCACTATTTATAGTTTCGACCTAAAATATTTGAAGATCTTCATCAGTAATTTCCAGCAGTGTTGTTTTCCTTTATGGAGGATTCTTCAGGGTGATGATTGGAACTCAACCCCAGTAACCTCCATATCTGGGGCACCACACGGTAGCCTTGAACTTGTTCCGAGGGACATGAATGGTAATATTCCAATTAGCACATAAATAGTGATCTTTTAACCTCCATGTGTGGGGCACCATGCATTTGAACACCTTATCATGAAGATCACCTCTCTTTTCCCAGGGACATATTAATCTTATGATTCTTATCTTTGAAATTGTATTGCCTGAAACCAAACAAAAGTGTGATATGCCAAAATAATCAATATCTGAAATCAAAGGCTATCAAGCAGCAGGTGGTGTTGGTGCTGCGGCTATGGGAGAACTCAGGCTTTAGACTCAAGAGGTAAACAATTTCCCCCCTGTTATTACGCTCTTTCCAGTTATGGCACTAATTTAGCTACATGATAGACGTTTTACACTTTATTTAGGTCTTGGAAGGCAAGGCGCCAATATGCAGAATTTTGAACCAGCAGCTTGTAACTCTGTAATATCCTGAACACATCATAAATTAATTTTCCCATCAGCCCTTTATGCTGAATGTGTTTTTCCTTTTGCGATATGCTTTGAATATAGTTTCACATAATGCACTAATACTTGAAAACGAGTATAAAGAGGAGATGAAAATGGTGAAGGAGACCAGAAAAATATGGGTAAGTGAAATCCTGACCATTATCCTAGAAAGACTTTGCATTACTCTCCATGAAGCGTCTCTCTTACACTTGACATTTAAGCAAACAGGAATGTCCTCCTAACTTTATTCTCTTCCATTCCTAGAATGACAAGGATGTGAAAGTAATTGCGACCTGCATACGGGTTCCTGTGATGCGTGTGCATGCTTAAAGTGTGAATCTGCAGTTCGAAAAGCCACTTCACGAGGTTAGCATAAAATATTTCTTTATGTTATGTGCTAATTAGCATAAAGATGTCCTTCATGTTTGTGCCAATCTTAGAACCATGTGTGTTTGGGTAGGAATATGTTCATTGGGTTCACATTTCTTTGTCATTATTTACGCTAAGTGGATTATTCCTTAGTAGTGGGAACTGCCTCTTTGTCATCAATGGGTAGTTTAGTCATTTTCCCCCCTGAGAATGTGACAAAACAAAATTGATACTTGCCACCTTTTGTTAATAAAATTTTGTCTTTTTTTTGGGAGTGGTCGCGTGCAGAGACAAAGGGGAGCCTATTGTCGTCCCCGCTGCTTCTTCCTCCCTCTAGATATGGAATTTGTAGATAGCACTTCCTTACATGCTATATTTGTTTTGTAGACCACACCACCTAGTGCCTGATGACACAGCACCCTCTGTCGATGTAACAAAAGATTGTTTGGACAACAAAGGCAAAAAATTGGGCCAGGTATATTATGTTGACTAATATGTTAGCCCATTCACACATGTTTCTCGTTTTGTAGAAGAAAAAAAAACTATTCCCAATCCCATTTTTCCGTGCAGTTTTCCACCTGACTTGTGTTCTATTTTTCTAACAACAGCGTCTACCAAGTATGATCATATGACATATCGTGTGTTTTGCTTCTCGCCTAAAAGCTTTACGCAATGACTGGAGCGACATCTATAGCCTAAAAAACCTATAGTTTCGTTTGTATTAGTCTTATGTCATCTTTACATGTATATTTTCTGTGTTGTCCACTCTAGAATGATATAGACATGCTACCCTTTTGAAACCTTCAGCAACTGATAAGCAACTACGCCAGTAAGCAGCTGAATATAGAGCATCAGCTCTATCTCCTTTTATAAGGTTCTTGTTCATCTATTGCACTTTTTGGTATGTTGCATACAGTAGGTTGTATCTGAAGAATTTGCCAACTCTGGTAGCCTTCTTCGCCTATCGTTGCATACGGTAGGCATTCTACTTGTGCGATTTGAGACCATTGTACTGTGTGATCTAAAACGATTTAGAATTACAAAAAAAAAATAGAATTACTAATGAAATATTATATGCATCAATACTTGTAGTGAATGTCGACGTAACAGTGTCACTTCTGTACTTATAGCTATCAGCTACATTGTGGCGCCCCGTGTCATTACCTCGAGGGTAATAGCACTTAAGCAAGCGGATTATTATTCATCTGCCCTGTAGGACACTGCTCCAAAGTTAACGCAGCAGAATAATAAGATAGAAATTGTACTTTATTATAGCAGGTAGACACGCAAGGCTATGGTTTTTAATACAAGTATTTAATTATAACTGCAAAACGGGACAAAACCCCTCGCTTGCCTACCCTGCTCCGCCGGACATCTACTCGTCCCACTCGCCGAATAGGGTGTCCACCTCACCCTGATCCTCGTAGTAAGGGCCCTCGCCTCCTGTGGTCTCCTCGACACCTGCGTATCCTTCATCCCACTCGGGATAATCCCTGGTTGGGCTAGGATCTAATAAATGAAGTAATAGCAAGAATGAGTACTAGTGTACTCAGCAAGCATTTATTAGCAAGGATGCACTATATGACTCTTCTCTGGTTGATTATCTCATTTTCTAGCTCATCTCTTTCTCTGGAAAATAATTTACCAAGATTTAAGTGGCAAGTTTTAATTTCTGAAAAGACTACTAATCACTCAGTGGGAAGATAGACCCCTAGCAGTCACTATAGCCTCCAATCCAGGAGACAGGCATGAATTCATGGTTTTATTTAGCACTGTGCAGGCTTGTAGCACTTTACCCATAGCTACTTTGAGCCCTCTTTAAGCTAGGTCTCCCGCATTTCCTTTGATGTGATGTCAAGTTCAGAGTACGGAACGTTTTTCATGTTACATGATTAAGTCTCTACCCACCTATTTTTCGTTGTTGTCTTAGGACGCTCACCCAGTCCTCCACCGAGTTCCAATAGTGTTGGTTGGGTCGGTTATCCCTTCACCCAACACTCCACCTGTGCTAATATATGCGCCTTGGATACCCTACTTCCGGACTTTCGCTACCGGTCCTGAGTTCCTCCATCACTCTCACACTATATTACTTACCCAATGTGGAGAGTATAGTAACGTAACAAGGTAGCATTTTCTGCCCCCTTATCCGAGTGAGAGTTTTGTGTATTTACTCTTACAGCACAGCTGCTCCTCTCAGCTGTACTACTCTTTTCTCATGTTTTATCTCTTTTCTATTATTTCTTTTATCCGATTTGATTTTGAGAGATAGTTTTAATGCACATATATATAATGATACAGAAAGGTAACTTTTACATTTAATATAACTAGGTTGGTGATCAAAAGAATAAGCTTGCCTTCATATTCGTAGTAAAGCTCAATGTCAACGGATTCTGGATCAGCTACTCCTGCCTAAGCTGGTTTGTCTTCTGCAATGATACGACAGACGCATATAACAGAAATACTTAGTTGTTTGTGTGATCTTATGCTTACATTGATTCGCTGTCCCCTTTTTCAGCAGATTTTAATTTAATTAAATTTTTTGGATCCCCGTTAGTTTAGCATTTCCCAGCGCCTATTTTTCCTACGGCCTGTTAGCTCTAGAATCTAATGTTGCAGAACTCACACGTGCTCGCCCCTGGCTTGGGTTGGCTCAGGACAGAAATGTTGGGCTTCTTGTATCCGGGTCCTTAGATTTTCCCCAAAACTAAACTATCCTAGTCTAACAATAAACGCTCGCAACACACAACACAAAATGCTACACGCACTCACAACACACACTACACTATCCTACAAGCACACAACACAAAACACTACCCTCACACTACACTACACACAACACTTCACTTCATTGCACAACACAACACACAACAGCACACACGCACTCATTACATGCACACAACACACACAACAAACACACGCACACACAACACAACACTACACTCGCTCTATCCAAATCTAGCGCCGCTCAGATGTCGCTGGCCTCCGGCTGCTCCCCTCCGCCGGTTCTACTCTGGATCTACACCATCATGCTACCGGCGCATCCTGGGGTGGTTCCTTGTGGTCGCCCTCTTCCCTGGTTTTACCTAATGCCTCGGTTGCCTTCTGGAGATCTTGGTCGCCTCCCTCACCGGCCTCTACCTTGCCTCTAGCTCTCGGTGGCTACTACTGTTCGATTACCTGGCGATTTCCCCTTTACCCTTTTTGTTTTACTGCTATTCCCTATTATGCCGATTTATCCCCAATTGATTTGGGGATCTTGTTGACATTATGGGGCGTTTTAGAGGATTTCGGTGGTGATGGCATGTGGGCTTGGTTCCGGTGGTGGCTTGAGCATGGAGAGCTTGTGGCTTCTGTGGCGGTTTGGTGGTTAGGGTTTGTGTTGCGGTGAGTTTTGGTGGTGGTGATGGCTTGGTGGTGGTTGAGGTGGTGGCATGCTCGGTGGTGGCTTGGTTTTCCTGGACCTGATGGGCTTCAGTGGTGGTATGGTTGTTTGGTGCTGGTGATGGCTTGGTGGTTGTTCTATGGGTTTCAGTGATGAGGGTTTGGTGGTGGTCTGGTGGTGGCTTGGCTTGGTGCTGGTATTTGGGATGGGTTCCATGATAAGCTTCGATGGGTTTCTGGTGGTGGCATTTGGGCATGGTGTGCTTCGGTCTCGGCTTCAAACCCTAACCCAAATAGCTTCCTTTCCCTCTTTTCATATCTTGTCTATTTTAGTTTAGCTTCTTTACTTTGTCTGGTTCTAATTTTACCATACATGCTTGGGGGTAGCTCGGTTAGGGTTGTCGTGACGGTACTCGGAGTGGGGGTGTTGCGCCGGGGAGCTCATCCCCGCTTCCGAGGGTGCTCGGTGGCTCTAGCGGGTTTGCCACTGGTAGTGTAATATCTACGCCGACTGAGACATGGTGTCCTTTCTCTTGGTTACCTTGCCTTGTCGGTTGTGGCTGTGTGTAGTGCGAGTGTTGTGTGTGATGATGCTAAGAGGGTTAAAATGAGAATGGATATAATGGTGGGCTTACCTGAAGGTCGGTTGGTCGGGGAATGGTTGGATGGTTCTGAAGCTTGGTCAGTCCAATGGTTGTCGTGGTCGTCCACTGGTGGCCTTGGTCAATCACTGGTGGTCGTCCTCTATGTTTTCATCCCCTTGCCTCCTGGCCTTCGTTTTTCCTTCCTTGACTTACCTTTGGGGGCCGTGGGTGCTTGATGGGGTTGCCTCAGCTTTGGTTTGCTCTTGCTCTTTCCTTGTGGTGGCAGTGGGGGTTGGCTCTGGTTTCTTGCTATGGTTGCATCTATTTTTGGAGGAAAGCAAGGTAGGCAAGGTGGCTGTGAGCATTGGGATTTTATTTGGGGCTTTGGCTGGTTGCTTGAGATGCCCCCTCTTGTGCCTTGTCCATATTGCCCTCACCTTATCCTCACTTCTCTCTTGGCTAGCTGTTCGGCTGGGTAATAGGCTTGGACCAATGGTCCGTAAGGCACTATTAATTGGATTTTCTACGAATGAGGTAGATCGGAAAAGTGGGCGTCAGATTTTTCTAATTTCAAAATGATGAAACCTACCCTAGTGAGATGATGCCGAATGGCCCCGGACAATCTAGGAATCTCGGTGAGCTTCACTCTTTCCGACGGCATCACTTCCTTACTCTAACTTAATTTTATTGCTTTTGGTTTGCGCTCGGTCTTTCGGCTTTTGCTGACAACGGAATGGAGAGGTGGCAGGTTTGTTGGACTTGGGAGTAACACCCCCAAATCATCTGTGTATTTTTGAACTAGTCCCATGATCAGTAGCTAGTTCACACAGTAAATAAATACGATAACATCCATAAATCGCATAACTTTATTAACAATCAATAGAGTTTAATACAAGAAAGGCTTACAAGCCAACAATAAACAAACACAGCGGAAGATGAAGAAGGCGTAGTAAAGTCACTACTACGAAATGCTATCTCGACCCACGATCACGCAGCGGTTCATCGAAACCGCTCAGATAAACACAATCTCGAGCGGTTTTGTTTACCCACCGCTCGTGTTATTCTCCGCGCTAAAAGCCGTTTGTGAAGAGGTCATATCACGACGGTTCATGTTTGAACCGTCAGGAAGTATCACTGAGCGGTTCTTACCAAAACCGCCTCGTGATATTACAATATCACGAGGCGATTTTGGTCGTAACCGCTCGTGATACTTCACAAAGCGTTCCAAACATCAACCGTCCGTGATAATTAACTCATCACAGACGGTTTTTTGTTAAAAACCGTCCGTGATAATTAACTCATCACAGACGGTGCAGTGTACATATATAGCTCCCCAGCCAACAGAGTCTTCTTGATCTCCATCTCTGGCGCTACGGTAGGTCCATCGCCGTTCCGTGCCCGGTTTGAGTATCGCCTCACCTCACTGAGCCGGCCCGCTCGTGTGGTCCATTTCAGCTATTGTCGCCGAGGAGCTTGCTGCCGTCGCCTCTGTTCACCGATCGACGACCAGTCGTCTTGGTCCTTCCCCGACTTCATTGACACCTTCCTCGTGATCGAGGTGAGCTACTGGAGCATAAGCATCCTTTAATTTGAGTAGTTTCAAGCGTTTACGCCGAAATTGCTAGTTTCAGGCGCCGCCACAGGACATCACCGTCGGTTCACCTCAGGCAACCTTAGGGCCGAGCCACGACTATTAGCAATGCGATGTCACCGTAAGCCCAGTTTGAGCTTCAAATCCTACTGTTTTTAATCATTTAGTTAATAAACTAACGAGTCTATGACATGTGGGACCGCCATAGATTTTATAAATAAAATCATGAAATAAAAAATGAGTCACTGATAAGTAGGGCCCACATGTAAGTTAATAAAATCCGGAAAAATGAAAAAATGAAAAAAAAACATAATTAAGCCTCAGAAAATACGTTTTCGAAGTCACCCTTTTATTTATTTTCAGGGTTTTCAATACGAACCGTGTGATGGACCGGTTTGGATGTCTGTTGAGAATCATGTGAGTGAAGAGTACATTAATGGCGTGTCTGCTTTTACAAGAGCTGCCGAGAAGGATATATTGAATAAGGGGGCGGAATATATGTATTGTCCATACATTGACTGCGAGAATCTGAAGATGTTTAACAATCGAGCGCAGATCGAAGCACACTTGATTCGAAGGGGTTTCAAAAAGGGTTATACATGTTGGACCAGTCACGGTGAAGAGCATATTATACTGAAGTCAACGATATGCATATTATCAGAAGTCAACGATATCTGCCGAATGATGTCGATTGTGGTTCCGATTGGATAGGGCGCACGATGACAATCTAGATCGATAAGCCATGAATGCGAAGGAAGCTGTGATGAGAGGAGTATGTTCAATTCCGGGGCTTGATGGAGGACTCGGAGAAACCTTTGTTCCCGGTACGCAAGTTGGAATACACAAGGTTGTCATCCGTGCTTAAAGCTGCTGAATTGAAGGCAAGCAGCGGTTGGTCAGACAAGAGTTTCACGCGAGTCATAGGTCTCTTAGCGGACATGCTTAGGAGAAATGAGTTGCCCAAAACCACCTACAAAGCCAAGAAGGTTCTTGGTCCATTGGGAATGAAAGTAGAAAGAATACATGCATGTCCGAACGACTGTATCCTCTACCGTAAACGAGTATACAAACATGCATGTATGTCCGGTGTGCAACGATCCCGATACAAGCGTAAGAATCAATCGGATGACGACGAGGAATCGAGGTGAAGAAAGGACCTCTGCTAAGGTGGCGTGGTATCTTCCTGTAATTCCCCGTTTGAAGCGGTTTTTTGCGAACCCAAAGAATGCAAAACTGTTGTATTGGCACTCAGAGGAGCGTAAGAATGACGGAAGGAATATAATGTTTGGATTGAGTACAGATGGAATGAATCCTTTCGGTAACATGAGCAGCCGACATAGCACTTGGCCCGTGACGCTCTGTATCTACAACCTTCCTCCTTGGTTGTGTATGAAGCGGAAGTATATTTTTGTCGACGATCTAATCGCCGATCTTATGAAAATAGAAGGAGGAAAATGACGTAGAGTATCCTCGAAGAGAATGGGGGCTGCTCTTTATTTATATGAACGGGTTTACAAGACGTGACTAGGGACTATCTCCAATTACTTGAATGTCTTGAATACTACCGCTTGACTTCGTGTTGCCTTCATTGTTTGTTTGTTGCGTATATGTCCCCCCTCGTCTTCTGCGCTTCACCATTTAAATAACTCCCGAAGAGACGGCAGTTACCCCTGGAGAAGACGTCCCTGATGAAACGTTACAACTGGTCGGAGGTTCAAGGTAGTTAACAATGTGCTAACTGCCTTGCGGTTAAGTATTTGTGAGACATTTAACCGCAAGGTGGTTTATCGTCAGAGTCTTGTATGTCATCGTAAGTTATGGAACGTTTAGCACGTGTTCCATTCATCATACGGTTATTGGTACCTGTTCATAGCATTTCCGAGCAGCCACCTGGTCGGAACCTAGTCCGACTAGGATACCCATCGTGTAACCTTTGGAATCCTTACGACCAGTGAGGTCGTTAGCTTTTATGGGTTACGACCATGGAGACGGATGGTCTTTCTATGTATTTAAATTAATACATAGAGGTTTCAATCCTCGTCAGCTAGCCCCCGAACTTTAAATGAACAGGTCGTGTGAACACCTTCCCCCGATGAATTTATATCGGGCGGACCACCATTTAATGTCGTGACATCAGAGGTGATTTTGTGTTCATTTTAAAGTTCGAACTTGCCTTGGGAACCGAAGAACTTCTCTGTCCGTTGGGCAAAAAAAGTTTTTTGCCGTTCGGACTTTATGGATAAACTCAATCGTAATTGAAAAACTTCGAGGCTATAAAATCCCCATCGCTAGACCTTTTGGATTCTTTATCTTGCCAGATCTCCTTTTACGATCTCTTTCATCCGCACAAAAATCTTCGTCCTTCTTTTCTTGTTCTTCCGACCACAAAATCTCCTGCGAGTTCTGCTCATCCTCAAAATTTTCATCATGTCGAAGCAAATCTCAAAGTCGTTGCCGTCGGAGTTGAGCAAGAAAAAGCTTGAAGCTTTGGAGAAAATCGGGATGCTTCCTGACAAGAACTTGATCGAGATGGAGATCGACTTTCGGAGAATATGTCCCAAGTCGCGAAGATGAGAAAATTCCCGTTTTCCTCGCCTACATCGAATGTGGGCTGAGATTGCCGGTACACAAATTCCTTCTCCGTGTTCTTAAATTCTATGGAGTGGAATTAGTGAATTTGGCCCCAAATTCCATCGCCAACATCGATCTTCACATATTTGTGTGAAGCATACAGGATTGCCTCCAAGTTTGAGGCTCTTGAGTATTTTTACCGAATGGTGATGGCGAGATCTCGGAGACTCGGGGAATGTACATTGCGCCTTCACGACGGAAAGGCCGATGAGTACATTCATATGTACTCAAAATCCTCGTGGTCGTCATGGAAGAAGAACTGGTTCTATATGGCGATTCTGAGGACGACGGCCTCTATTTCACGGGATGAGAGCAACGGAAAATCCCAAATGGAGAAAGACCATGGAGAAGACAGAGTGGTCGGGCGATGGGTGGATGCCATCTCGACCTCTGAGTCAAGGGCTTGACCTCTTGGCATGTGGTGAGGATTTCACCAAACGCCAAATAAGCCCATTAAAGCTTCGACTCACTCCACGATCCGTCCATTGGTGCGTGATGAAGCTATCTCGGAGGTGGTAAGTCTTTGAGATAACTCCAATCAGCATTTTCATTGGATTAATGTATTACCTTAAAACATGTTCTTGTCTTATTTTCTCTCTTCTTTTGAAGTTCTTTCCTCAGGAAGTTAGAGAAATGATCGGTGATCTGTGCAGAGAGCCTGGAGAAAAGGCCGATTTCTGAGATCTTGGCCATAGTCTCTGCCAAAGAGAATAACAAGGCTTAAGGTAAAAATCTTTTATCATGCATATATATATATATATTCTCCGATCGGGTTTTTGGTCATGCTCTCTGTTTTTGTAGCCGGGTCGGGTTGCGAATTGCACACACTGATGAGGATAAACATCCCACCGTTGTTCCAACCGACTCGTGCCCAGATGCACTGGAAGAGGATGGATCTCCCGAGGTAACAGAACATTTCAAAAGAGATATATATATATATAGTTTAGATAAAAGATTTCATCACTTAACCAAATTCATTTGTTGGTTTAGGTGGAGAAGGCTGAAGGCCACCAGCACGCAACCACGGAGGTTGCCAACCCAGATCGGTCGTTAACGACTGCATAGCTTATTCTTTGGAACAAGCGGATGCGGAGGCGAGTCAAATTACTCGGTCCGACCAGATCATCAAGGACGTTGCTTTTGACGAGATGATCGAAAACATCGTGATCGATCTTACATTGGATAATGCAACAGACTTGGCCAATCCTACTGGTTTAGAACCGGCAGGGCCAGAAGAAAAGAAAAGGAAAGGAGACGGTACAGATTTTACTCTGCCGTGTTTCAAAGTTAAATCCCGGAAATTAACTAGGTACGTCCAAATGAAAGTGGTCGTATAAGAACATACCTTTAATAATTTCTTTGATTTGATGCATCTCTCCCCCCTCTTTTTTTAACTTCCCTTATTTGCTTGGTATAGGTCCTCTGGAATTCCGGTCGTTTCCGACCAGATTCCTTCTGAGGACCCAATACCTGAAGAGGTCCATGAGCAGACCACTTCCCAGGAAAAAGTTCCTGAGGAAAAGGTGGTCGGAAAAGCCCCGGCGGCGTCAAGGCCAACAGTTGAGTTGGATCCATTGGTGGTCCTAACTCCTACGTGGAGGTAGATGCCCTAAAGGCCCTCAACAGTTCCGACCATTGTTGGTAACTCTCCTCAACGACAAGTTCCTTTTAGCCCCGATTCATCGAGGATAAGGAGCTTGACGAGGCGTGGGAAAGATATCGGACCATCAAATCAAAATGCATCGACTCTATTTTTGGTGGATACAATGATTTGGCAATCCGAGTAAGTCTATCGACGGTTCATAATCTCTCTAAAAAATCTTTTAGACAGAATTTTTAAAGAGGAAAATGCTATTTGAACAACACATAGTCGAGAACTTTCTTTGTGGTCGGAGGATGACCCAATGGATTAAAGATTTGGGCGAAAACACTCCGAATTAGAAAGTAAGAATTTTCCCTTAGCCTTTTTTTTTTTCTTCAATGCTTAGATCCTTTGTTAATTATTCTCTCTTATCGTATTTGATAGATTTGGAGAAAATAAAAGAAGAGATCTTGGTGAGAGAGCCAAGATCGCCTCGCTTGAAGAAGAAATCAAAGCTAAGGACCTACGATCGCCGAGGCTACGATCGAGAAGGAAAATCTTAACAAAAGAATTGAAGGTAATAGGTCGTAGACTTGACTTATTATTTTCCTCTAATTATATATTTTTTACTTATCACTGTTTTACTCTTGCAAAGCAAAAACAAATTTTAGACGAGTAGAAAACTACGAAATTTGAGCAAGATAAGGAGGCGACTCTCATTCAAAGTCTAGATGAAAAGACTATATTTTTGAACAAGATGATTTTTGATATGAGATCGGGATCAAGCTCGCCTACCTTAAGAGATCGATGAGAAAATGAATTATTTTGGTCAACTTCTAGAGGATCTTAACAACTTTGCTCAAGACTACTCGGAAGAACTATGCCCAGGCCATGAAAACAGGCGTTGCTAGTGGAGTTAGTTTTGCTTTGGCAAAACTGAAAGCTTCCGACCCCTCTATTGATTTCCAAGTTGTTGAAGATGACTTCAACTGCCTACCTGAGGAGGCAACCAAGTTCATGGAAGAACTCAAGCCACTTGGAGATAAAGTAGTAGAGGAAATGGAAATCGGATCTCCATCAAGTAGTAATTAGTCTGGGAATATTTCTAGAGTAGATTCCTGCAAAAAGGGTGTAAAAATATTGAATATGTGTAAGACTTACCTTTTATGTCAATTAACAATGTCTTTATTTTATCCTGTTTGATTATTTTGTAAATTCTCACATACCTCCTAGCCCCCGACTGCTTTATAGTAGAAGAACATTACTATGCAAGCAGGTAGCCAAGGAAGAAAAGAAAAAAGTTGAAACCATAATTTTGAAGGTATGTACCGATATGAAGTCAAAAGCGATCGTACCAACATTCAGAAATCATTGTGGTCGGAACCACTTATGACTTCGCTTAGTTAGAGATCCTTGTTTGCCATGATCGAAATACCAAGCAAAAAGTTATATATGGCTGGATAAAAAGACCTTGTATTGCGACATAAGGAGGAATGCAAAAATGAATCAACAAATATTATAAGTGAACTTTGTTCATATCTATTATCCTAAAGTCAGTCGGAAGGTAAGCTTTAGATCTGAATTCATATATCACATTGCTTGTAAACGTGTTCAAACTCTCTATCCGATCGTAGCGAGGATCGTAAGAAAAGGACCGTCGCTAGGAAGCTCCTTCCAGATTAGGCGGGACCACGTCATGAAAAGGAGAGACTTCGACTAGGAGGCTTTCCGTGTCCCACCGATGGCTTACATGAGCGAGCAGAATCTTGAAATAGTGAAATATAACCTCCAAAATCTTAAGCATATCGTTCAAGATGGAAAGTTATTTGTACAATGCTCGATTACTCATATATTTCTTTAAGAAAAGAATGTTGTCGTCGTGGTAAAATGCTCACGTCTAGGACAAATACGACGCGATTTAGAAATCGTTGCGAGAGTAATAGAGATCCTTTAGAAAGGATATTAGAGAAAAATTGTCTTCTCTAACGGTTTAAATTGACAACTATAGGCGACCGACCTATAGGTATATATATATATATATATATATATATATATATATATATATAAGCAATGTTACTTATTATTATTTGTAGAAAGTAAATGAATTTATTGAATTTGAAAGAAATGAAAGCAATAATTAAACATAGAACTTACGAATTGATCAATGTTCCAAGAATTTGACAAAATTTGCCCATCGACATAGCCGATCGTCACGGAACACAGTGGGGTAACCGACCCAAAGTGTAAGGACCTTCCCATTTGGGGAAAGTTTATTGCGATTTGCACGGCTCTGAATTTTTCTCGAGAACGGATCACCTCTGATGAAGGTCAGCGAGGTTGCACCTTACGACTATGGTACCTTCGCATGGCTTGTTGGTAGGCTAGCGATCGTATAAGGGCTTGGTTTAAATCGTTCTTCAAGGAAATTGGCGTCGTCGAGTCTTCATTCATTACGATCGTTTTCGTTAAGCGATCAATTCGAAAGCAGAGCCAATTTTGAGTTACGGAGGAAGCATGGCTTCACCAGTAAACCAAAAAGAATGGTGTTTCACGGTCGCACGATCGGTCGTGGTTCGAACGCCCATATACTGAGCGGAGTTCTTGAACCCAAGCTCGACCGTTTGATTAATCGGTCGAATACTCGGCGTTTGATCCCTTGCATAATGATACCATTAGCTCATTCAATCGCCTGTTGCTCGTGGATGAGCAATGAAGCAAAATGAACTTTACACCAAGTTCATCACGAAATTCTTGAAATTATTTGCTAGTGAATCGGGCGCCATTATCTCGTGATTATCGACTAGGTACACCAAATCGTGTGATCACATTTTTCATTAGGAATCTCTTAGCGGCCTCGGTTGTTATTTTAACAACGGCTCGGCCTCGATCCATTTTGTAAACGTGTCAATCATGACGAAAAATTGAATTAAGCCCCGGTGCTCTGGGGAAAGGTCCTGAATGTCTAGTCCCCAGGTTGCAAAAGGCCAAGAAAGAGGAATTGTTTGTAAGGCTTGTGCTTGGTGATGTACTAATCTGCTATAAACCGACATTGTCGCGCCGTCACAAGCTCTTTTGCATCATGAAGGGCGCTTGGCGATAGTATCCTTGCTCAAGGCTTTACTGACCGAGTTACAGTAGGAATGATGTGCTCCACGACTCCTTCATGGATTTGGTTAGCAACTTAATGCCATCCATTTGAGATATGCATCTCATCAACACTCCGTGAGATCCTCGTTTGTACAAGGTGCGTTCGATTAGAGTGTATGATTTGGCTTTTTAGTGCTATCGATCGGCCTCTACATCATCTTAGGAATTATGTCATGTTGAAGATAATTGTAGATCGATGTCATCAATCTCTACCTTGATCGAGACAAATACCAACCGTCAACAACTCGTGGAGCATCCATGTCCTTTTGATCAGTTTGTTCGATCTGTAAAGAATCATGTATGTTCTCGGAAGGCTCGACTACCGAGGGTGAATCGAGTTGCTCGAAAAAAACTCCGGGCGGGACGGTTGACCTTGTGGAGGCCATCCGTGCCAACTGGTCTGCCAGAAAGTTTTCCTTTCTAGGAATATGTTGGATCTGAAAACCGAAGAAGTGCTTTTCGAGTTTTCGTACTTCCGCCAGATAAGATGACATCTTGGTACTTGAGCATTGATACTCTTTCCCTACTTGATTCGCTACTAGTTGAGAATCGCCTTTCACTAGCAATCTGCGAATCCGAGCGAGCAGCCGTCGAAGTCCCGCCAATAAACCTTCATATTACGCCATATTATTTGTGGCGGGAAAATTTAATGGATGGCGTGCTTGATGTGTTCGCCAATAGGGATATCAGATCACTCAACCCCGACCCTTTTAACATCAAAGAACCGTCAAAGTACATTGTCCACTCCTCGTGCTGCTCATAGACGGGCCCTTGGGTGGGTTCAGGGGTTTGTCCATTCGGCAATGAATTACGCTCATGCGCTCGATTTTATCATTGTTAAATGAAATGAAATGGAGGTCGAACGCCCTAGCTCAACCGCCCATTTTGCTATTAGTCCCGATGATTCCTGTTTCAAGGACTTGACCAAGGGATATCCGTCGATGCGACCACTTTGTGGGTCTCGAAAGTAATGCCTTAGCTTCCTTGAAGACATAAGGAGACCATAGAGCAACTTTTGTACTGTGGGTATCTTTCCTTTGGTCCATGTAAGACCTCGCTTACGTAATAAAGCGGTCGTTGGATGTTATCCCTTTCACGACCAAGACACCGCCACTTGTTTGTGGAGTTCTTTGCCACATACATTAGCAAGTGTTTCTCCGATCTCGGAGAGACTAAAACCGGGGCACTTGTAAGGTACTTTTAAGTTCTTCAAAGGCATCGTTTGCCTCTCTAGTCCATTCAAAACTCCCATGTTTCCTGAGAAACTTAAAGAAAGGTAACCCTTTTTCTCCTAACCTTGCTATGAAACGACTTAAGCGCCATATACAGAGACTAGGAAACCAAGCAATTTTCCAATGAAACTCGAACACACACTTCCTGGATTCACTGAGGTTATGCCTTCTCGGAGTTCTTTGAAAGTTTCTTGTAAGTCGAGATGTGATTGCTAGCGTTGGTGGTCTTCTGACCAAATCATCAACGTAAGCTTCTAAATTCCGACCTATTTGCGGACTAAAGGTTTTTGCATTAACCTTTGAAAAGTTGCACCGTTTTTGAGACCAAACGGCATCTTAACATAACAATAAGTGCCATATGGAGTGATGAAGGAAGTTTTCTCTTCATCCTTTTACACATACTAATCTGGTGGTACCACGAATACGCATCTAAAAACTTAGTAATTCGCACCTGAGGTAGAATCTACTAGTTGATCAATGCGTGGAAGGGGAAAATAAATCCTTCGGACAAGCTTTATTAAGATCTGTAAAGTCAATACACATTCGCCATTTCCCATTATTCTTTTTAACCATTACAGATTAGCAAGCCGAGGGTGGTTGACTTCACGAATGAATCCACTTTGAGGAGCTTGTCAATCTCGACCGGATTGCCTCCTTCCGGCCGGCGCAAAACGCCGCACTTCGCTTGATCGGTTTTTATCAAGCCGGAGAGCTAGCTCGTGCTCGATCACCTCCCGGGGACTCGGGTATATCGGACGCCGCCAAAGTAACACGTCTGATTTGCTCGGAGGAAGGAGACGAGCGACTCTTCCTATTTAGGATCGAGCCTTGCTCAGGCCGAGAATCTTGCGGCGGTGGGCGGGATCTTGGTCGTAACGACTTAGCGTTGTCCGGAGAAGTGCCTTTGTCGAGGTATACCTCTTTTATCCGGTCGGAGGGTTTTGGTGTCATCTTGGTCTTGTGTGCTTGGCACGCATCATAGATGAATTAGCCTCTCTGGTCGGGAGTTCATCGACCGAGTTCTAAGGATTTTCGATCACATGCATAAGCCATTTTACGATCACCCTAATAGTGATGACTCCTTTAGGCCCCATTTTCAAACTTTGATAACCGTAATGCGTGGCTATCGGGAACTTTGCTAATGCTTGGGTCGACCAAGAATTCCATTGTATCTTGATTCAAAGTTTACCACATCAAACGAAATTTTTCCGTTCGGAAGTTATCGACCTTCGAACGTAATCGTAAGAAACTTGTCCTATCGGCTTAGCGATGGAGCCAGAACTATCTTAGTGAAAAGCATATTTCACCGGTTTCACCTTTGACATGGGGACTGCATTTCTTCTAAAGCTCGAAAATAATATATTCAAAGAACTACCTCCATCTACCAAGACTCGATTAACCCTACAATTATTAATGGTTGGTTCAACAACAATAGGGAACCTACCGGTCGAGTCGAAGGAATGGGGCGATCATCTTCTTTGAAGGAAATTGCAATGTCCGACCACTTGATGGCTTGATAGTGTTAGGGATTCGACGAGGTTGATCTCCCGCTCCACGGCTTTCAGATGACGCTTGGATTCGTATGAAGAAGATCCTCCAAAAATCATGTTGGCTGTGTGTTGGGGATCCTGGTACTCCATCTCTTCGTCGCCATCCTTGTCCTTTTTGGAGCTCGTTTCTCCGGTTACGGTATTAAAAATGGTCCATCACCGCATAATAATCTTCTAGTTTCTTTTGCCAAACTCGGCAGGTCGTAGATCATGCCTCGTCACCGTGAAGTGGACACCACTTCTTCTTTTTCTGGAATCCTTCGGTCGGAGCTTTCGTTTTGCCCCGACCGGAGTAGTCCTTTTTGCCCTTCATGAATTTATCAGGAACGGCTAGGACCTCCTTGTCGTCGGATCTGCGGTTCTTCTTTTTCTTGAGAGATTTCTTGTTCTTTTTCTCTGATTTGTCGGTAGGCCGAGAATCTTGTCTTTCGATCAATGGCCGCACCACTCGATTGGTTATTTGGCGGTGGCATACTTGTCGGCCATATCAAAAAGCTCAACGGTTGTCCTTGGGGGGTTCATTGCTATGTCCTCCGTAAACCGTCGATTCCTCAGACCTGTTTTGAAGGCCTGAATAACAGAAGATTCTGCGACCTCGGGAATAGAGTTGCGAACTTGGCTAAACCTCTTGATGTATTGGCGTAGAGTCTCGCCGAGCCTTGCCGAATCGGTGGAGATCATCCTCCTTTCGAGTATCGACGTACTCGAAATTCGCAATCAAAAGGTCACAGAGTTGCTCCCAAGTATAGATTGTTCCGACCGGTTGGTTCAACAACCACGGCCAAGGCGAGATCCTTGAGCACGGTGGGTAAATAGTTGGCCATCACATTCTCGCCTCGGCTGACTCGATGGCGGTGGTATAGATTTGGAGAAATTCCAACGGATTTTGAGTTCCGATTAAACTTGTCCAAATTGGCGGTCGGAACCTAGGTTAGGCCAGCGCCGCGGCTTGGAGCCTGCAGAGAAAGCCCTACAACCTATGATTGATTCATGATGCCTTCTCTAGGAAGGTGCTTGGGATTATGTCGGTGGGAGACCGGTTCCTAAGGTTGGAACAGCTGGAACTCCGGTGTGCCGATCCGTCCGTGGACATTGGTATGATGTCTCTGACCGCTTATGATTGAGGCGATGTCAAGATCGTCCGTCCGGCGATGGTTCTTCTCGGCGTGATGGGGGAGTGGCTTGGAATAACCTTCTCCCTCATGACTCCTTGGTCGGAATCGTCGAGAAAGCCTTTGCATCGATTGCTCCGAGTATGACCTTCTTGTCCCCTACCGAGGGAGGAACGTTGAGATGAAGTCATAGTTTGACTCCTGAAACCCTTTGTTCCCGATATGCCTCGAAGACGTGCATGGTTTCTTTGGAGAATTTGGATACCGCCTACAAGTTTGTACAAAACTCAGAGTTTACGCTAAAGCGTGATCGAATTATTTAATATATCTTGAACGCGTTGCAAGTTTTGTACGATTCTCAAGGTCTCGGAGGTTCAGACGGTAGTAGGTGTACGCAAACTGAACCTCACCCGACCCTCGGTTTGATCGCCTATCAACTATTCTAGGTGGGCGGTGCGGCGAATTAGTTGATGGGCGTCGATCGGTTCCTTGGCCTCCGTAGCTGGTGCTTGATGGCGGATCATCTCTAATAACACGTGATGGCGTGGTAGAGAGTGTAGGACCGTGCAAGGCATCTTGATTCTCATCTCCGATCGCGTTGACCTCGTGCCTCGGCAGATGATCTTCCGATGAGCTTCCATCGTAACTAATGGAGAGCTTATCGGGGCTTCGCGAAGTTTCCTGACGGAGAGCGGTGGAGATGAGCACCTCGAGGTTTCCTCGGCTGATTCGGCGTACTACCGATCGTATCTTGGCGTGATTATCCCCACGGTTTATGACGATGGAGGCTTCATCGACACCGCTATTACGGATGTCGGTTGACTCGAATCGCCGAAGTTGTAGGAGAGTATCTTTCACCATAATTTCATCGAGGGTATAGAGATTCTCGGTGAAGGTGCTGAAATTTCTTCACTGCTTTTGCTTCGCCGAAGGCGGGCTTGAAGAGATCCCCGATATTCAATCGATCGGAATGGCGGGTTCCTCCGATTATGCCACTAGTAATGGTGGCGCATCCTCATCCATCCGGCTGATCTCGCTATCGTCGGCGATATGCGAGCCGACGGAGGAGGAAGATGAGGATGATCTGCCATTTTCCTCCATGGCACGAATGCATCCTTCCATGTCGAGGTCGGCGTAGTCCGCCAGTCGAAACAATTCTCCTCGTCCCAAACTCGGGCATACTCGCATTGGCGATTCTTTGGAATTTGGGTGAGGATTTGTACTGAGTAAAAGTTTCTTGAAAAACTTCGTCTTCTTCCCCACGGTCGGCACTCACCGTCGATTTATCTAATCGCCGATCTTATGAAAATAGAAGGAGGAAAATGACGTAGAGTATCCTCGAAGAGAATGGGGGTTGCTCTTTATTTATATGAACTGGGTTTACAAGACCTGACTAGGGACTATCTCCAATTACACTGAATGTACTGAATACTACTGCTTCGGCTTCTGTGTTGCCTTCTGTTGTTTGCTGTTGCGTATATGTCCCCCCTCGTCTTCTGCGCTTCACCATTTAAATAACTTTCGAAGAGACGGCAGTTACCCCTGGAGAAAACGTCCCTGATGAAACGTTACAACTGGTCGGAGGTTCAAGGTAGTTAACAATGTGCTAACTGCCTTGCGGTTAAGTATTTGTGAGACATTTAACCGCAAGGTGGTTTATCGTCAGAGTCTTGTATGTCATCGTAAGTTATGGAACGTTTAGCACGTGTTCCATTCATCATACGGTTATTGGTACCTATTCATAGCATTTCCGAGCGACCACCGGTGGAACCTAATCGACCAGATACCCATCGTGTAACCTCTCGAATCCTTACGACCGAAAGAGGTCGCTAGCTTTTATGGGTTACGACCATGGAGACGTATGGTCTTTCTATGTATTTAAATTAATACATAGAGATTTCAATCCTCGTCAATTTTGTTGTCGATACTTATCCAAGGGCCGAAGTAACCTGGGAATGATATTGATGTGTACCTAGCACCATTGATGGAAGATCTAAAAATATTGTGGATTGAAGGGGTACATGTATGGGACGCGTACAAATGATTATCCTGCCCTTGCTAATCTGTCGGGCCAGAGTACAAAAGGGGCCAAAGCCTGTACTCACTGCTTAGATGATACCGAGAGTGTGTGGCTGAATCACTCTTGCAAAACCGTGTACATGCGTCATCGTAGATTCCTTCGGAGGACTCACCCATACCGCAGGATGAAGAAACAATTCGACGGAGAGAAGGAGGACAGTTCAGCTCCAAGGCATTTAAGCGGAAAAGAGGTCTATGATATGGTTAAGGATTTAGATGTTGTGCTTGGAAAGGGATATAAATCGAGGACCCGCAAGAAGAACATGTGGAAGTAGAGATCAATATTTTGGGACTTACCTTATTGGGAGCACCTAGAAGTTCGCCACTGCATCGATGTCATGCACGTAGAGAAGAATGTATGTGACAGGTTGATTGGTCTCTTACTGAACATTCGTGACAAAACAAAGGATGGTGTCAACGCACAGCTTGACTTGGTTGATATGGACATCAGACCTGAGTTAGCACCAATAAGGACCAATAAAGGACGAACGTATCTTCCCCCTGCTTGTTACACTCTGTCCAAGGCCGAGAGAACTGAACTGTGCCGGTGCTTGCATGGTGTGAAAGTTCCGTCCGGTTACTCCGCCAACATGAAGAAACTTATTTCGATGGAAGATTTGAAGTTAATTGGCATGAAGTCTCATGATTGTCATGTGTTGATGACACAAATGCTCCTGTTGCAATTAGAAGTATTTTACCGATCAAGGTCCGAGACAATCTTGAGGTCAGGTTATTTCTTTAACACAATTGCTCGTAAGGTCATCGATCCCGAAGGACTAGATGCTATGCAGACGAGGTGGTGACGACTCTATGTGATCTTGAGATGTATTTCCCTCCGCGTTTTTCGATATCATGGTCCATCTCATTGTTCATATTGTGAGGGAGATAAAGATGTGCGGGCCCGTGTTCCTACATAGCCCGTAATTCGCTCGAGAGGTTCATGGGAATTCTCAAGTCATATGTACGGAATCGATCTCGGCCAAAGGGCAGCATCGTCGAAGGTTATGCAACTGAAGAGGTCATTGAGTTCTGCGTCGATTATATGGCTCAGGTCGAACCGATAGGTGTGCCTCGATCTCACCATGAGGGGAGGCTCGAGGGTATCGGGACCATCGGAAGGAAAGCAATCACTCGGATATGGATGCGTATGCTCAAGCCCATTTCACGGTCTTGCAACACATGACCAAGTGTCCTCAGATATCGACCGGCAAAGACAAGGACGCTTGACAGCGAGTAATCCGGTGCGGCGGATGTTTGGATCACGAGACAACACAATGACGGTTCAACCAATGGTTGAAGGAGCGACTTGCTAGGAGCTCGCCAAGTGATATGCTGGCATGGTTGACAAAATGGCCAACATTTACAGCTTGTAACATGGTGAGGATACTGACATAAATGGGTACACATTCTATACGCAGCTCGGGATATAAAAGCACTAACTGAATGGTGTCCGTGATGATGCATTCAGTACCGATGGGCTGAGGAGCTCGTACTATGGGCAAATAGAGGAGATATGGGAGCTCGATTATGTGCTTTTCAAGATCCCCCTATTTCGGTGCCGTTGGGTCCATCTCCCATAGGTGAAAGTCGACAAGTACGGTGTCACTACCGTGGACCTCGAACGTGTCGGATACAAAGACGAACCATTTGTACTGGCTAACCAAGTTGTTCAAGTCTTCTATGTTACCGACCCGGCAAATAAGAAGCGCCACGTAGTTCTTCATGGAAAAAGAAGGATTGTCGGAGTTGAGAATGTACTGAACGAGGAAGAATACAATCAATTTGACGAGTTGCCTCCTTTCGGAAACGGCATAAGGGTCGAGGAAGAAGAACGTGACGAAACTAGCTACATACGCGTCAATCATCATGAAGGGTTAATTTTTAAAGATTAATTGAACAATGTGTGTATATATATGTACGTTCTGATGAATGGTTAATTTTAGTTCATTTGAGTTAATTAATTGATTTGTACTGTGAAATGGATGTGATTGTTTCTCAAATGAATGTGAATTGGATGTATATACATGTACTTGTTGTCTTTTCTGCTTGTTTCAGAGGGCATGGCTAGCATTTCCTTAGGCTAGCCAATAAACAGATCTAGATATTAACCAATACAAAATAATATCAAAGACGGTTTGAACTGCAAACCGTCTTACATCACATATCACAGACGGTTGTTTATTAAAACCGTCTGTGATATATGTATATCACGATTTGTTGTTTATTAAAACCGTGCATGATGTATCATATATCACGAGCGGTTCTAAGTTAGAACCGCTCGTGATGTCCATCCCTATTTATATTCGGACTCTAGCTAGGGTTTGCCGCGCCACTCTCAAACGATTAAGTTTCTCAACTCCTCGCTCCTCCTCCTCGAGCCCATCGCCGCCATCCTCGACGCGCCTCCTCGAGCCATGACTCCTCCCCGATCTCGTTGGCGCCTCCTCCTCCAACTGGCGCGCCTCCCCAGTCCGCCGAGCCTCCTCCTACAACCCGGCGTGCCTCCCCCCGAGCCCACCGCGCCTCCTACCCGAGCCCGCCGCCTCCTCCCCTCCCCGGCCGTGGCGCCTCCCCTTCGACGCCTCCTTTGCTCGTCTTCTCCTGCTCGTCCTTCTCCTCGACGCCCAAAGGTAACCAATGCCGAGTTGCCGACCCCGACGCCCCTTTCCCTAACTATTTCTATCAATAATCTATCATGGCCCCTCATGATAATTGTACTTGTTTTAGGAATTTGTATTTGTTCTAGTCAGTTATTCATATGGTATTTGTTTTGATCTCTCTTCGAATATATTGCAATGTGGGGTGGTGGGCTTGAGATGAATGCTTTGTGATGATAATAGTCTTGTAATCAAAATTGTTTTGATAATCGGGTTTGTACTTGAGCTCTAATTGGAATGCTTACTCTACATCGATAGCAATATCAAAATGTTAAATCTTAGCTTTATCTTGATTTCATTTGTTCACATGATGTTCTATTTCTTGTGAAGATGTCTTACGCTCATTCTTCGTCATTGCCGCCTCATGTCTGCGATGATGCACCATCCTCTCGAACAATATCCAACCGCGGTGAAGAAGAGGAATATCGAAAAGGTCCGGGGGCCGATTTACCATCACGGAGGTCGATCAGTCTGGGACCCCTATCAATCCTCGCCGAGCAGCGTCCGCATTCCGGAGAATGGTCGGATGTAACATCCCAAATGTATAATTAGGGTTTGTTCAAGTATAATTATATGTGTAGAAATTAAAACTTTTTCTCACATCTTGAAAACCCCTAATCTCTCATGTAATTCTAGTCCAAGAGTTGTGTAATCCAAAAACACAAAGCTCTGGTTGACCAAAAGTCAAACTCCTTTTCCAATTATCTTAAATCTTGTGCCAAACATTTGGAAATATTTTTCCTTGGTCCTAAAACTGATGTGGGGCCCCTCTGAAAAATATCACAAGTTGTAAAACTTGTTTGATAAATTTTGGAGGTAAAACAAATCCTTGAACAACCTTCATGAATTTCCTGAGAAAAATGCATTGCATAATAACCTCTGGGAATTTTATGCAAGGGTAATCTTAATGTCAGCAAGCTCCAGTTAAAATTTCATGAATTTTGGAGTTCGTTTGCTATCTTAAATAATTTTGCTAAGTTCAGCTATTAAAAAAAACTGAATTCAAAAACTCGTACTGTTCCTTGGGCTAGCCACTTTGCAAAGCTGGTCCAACCCAACCGCCTCCCTTAGCGCGTCAGACCTCCTCTCCACCTTGATCAGGTCGTAGCCGTTGGATTCAATCCTAAGGCCACGACCTCCTCTGCAAACCTTCTCTGCGAGGTCCTCCCACTTTGTTGAGGTCGTAGCCGTTGGAATCGGATCCAAAGCCCCACGACCTCCTCCCTCAAAATATCCAGCGCTCACAACCTCCCCCATCTCATGTTGTGCACCGTTGGATTTAAAATCCACTGTCACGACCTCCTCCTTGTCTTGTCGCATTAGACCTCCTCACAAGACGTGAGGTCGTAGCCCTTAGATTTAAATCTAAAGGCCATGATCTCCTCAGTGCGTTAGCAAGCTCAGACCTCCCCTTTTGATCGTAACCGTTGGATCAAAAATCCAAAGGTCCTAACCTCCCTTGCCTTCTGCAAGCGTCTCGCACCTCCCTCGCCCTCTCATCACCATTGGATCTTAATCGATGGCCATAACCTCTTAATGCGCTCTGGCGTAGTGCTAAGACCTCCCCTTTGGTTGTGCGCCCTTGGATTTAAATCCAAAGGCCATGACCTCCCCTCTTGTTCTTAAGTTCGTATGCGGTTAAGACCTCACAGAGGTCCGCCTGCTGGATTGAAATCCAACGCCTTGGACCTCTGTCCCTTTTTCCGCGTCAAGCATTCAAGATGATGGAAATCGGAGGGTCACGACCTCCCGACCCAGATCCAATGGCTGTGATCTCCTCCTTCTCCTTTTAAAACTTCACTGCTTGATTTAGATCTCGAGGGTCACGACCTCCCTCATTTCTAATCGGACGGTGGTGCAACTCTCTGTTCTTCTCCTAGCTCTGGCCCAGCGTCACGCCATGGCGATGGAGGAGGCAATGGATCTGTCTTGTCCCAACGGCTCTTTGCCTGCAGGCATTTAATGCGGGTCAGTGCTTTTCGCCCCAAAGTCGATGTGCAGGCCTGCTCCTGTCACCTCCACGTCCTGTCCAAGCCATGGACCTCCCTTGGGCTAAGCTCACCATGAGCTTAACCCGTGGTCGAGACCTCTTTGCCCTAGCTATAAAACCCCCCACTTGTTGCCCTTGGCTTCTTTTACACACCATTGAGCTTGGCCTTGCCTGCGCTGGGCTGAGCATCTCCTCCCACTGACCTACCCTTTTTGGCCGCCATTGTTGAAGTCCTTGGAGCTCCTCGGTGGCAGTGCTTGATGGCTCCCTCTTCAACCTCTGGTTCACTTTGTGCTCCCAGCACCTCCTGGAGTTAACCCTAACCCCATTTGGGTTGACATTTTCAGAAGAGGCCTAACTTGGAGCTTGGAGCTTGGAGCTTGGAGCTTGGAGTTGGCCGTGGAGCAACCCTTCTTCCCCAACTCGGGTCCTCCACGTCCCCAACCTCCTCAGCACCTCCGCGACCTCCAGGTAACCCTCCTGGTAGTCCCGTAGATGCTGGCACCCGCGTGTATGTCGTTGTGGAGCTTTTCTTGGGCACACGCTTGAATGTTCGCTGCGGAGCTCATTATCGCTGTTTGTGTTTTGGCCGGGTGTTTCAAGCCGCCAATCTTCGCTTGTCGCCGTTCAGAGCCACCCTCGCAATGAATGGTCTGGCGTGTCGCAGCAAGAACACTATTGCGCTGCGTTGGTGCTCTTGGATGGCGCCATGAGGTCCTCATCGCCATGACAAGCCTTGGGAGCCTATCGGGGTTTTGTCGGACGACAATGGCACCGCATCATTGTCGTTAGGACAAAGATCTCCCCTTAAATGCGATCATCATTGCTTATCATTGGTAAACCTCGGTCAGCCTTTAATGCCTTGTTTTCCGCCCCTTGTTGCGCAATTAAGGCCATTAATCTCCCAGTAGCGTGCATCTCTGGGACCTCTTTGCCAAAGGACCACCCGTGGACTTTGGCGAAGACCTCCTCAAGACCTCCCAAAGACCTCCTCGGGGTCCTCTTTGCAAAGACCACCCCGGTCTTTTGTAGGACAACCCCCAGACCTCCTCCTTACGATCTTGACCGCTAGGACCTCCTTGTGGGAGATCTTAGCCGTTGAGGTCCTCCCCTGTTGATCTCCACCGTAGGACCTCCCGAGGTCCTCTTAACCTTGTGGACCTCCTCGGGAAAAATCTTAGCCGCCTGCACCTCCCAAAGGAAATCTGAGCCGCTTAGGACCTCCTTTGTTAGATCTTGGCCGTTCGGGACCACCCCAAGTGGATCTGAACCGCCCAGACCTCTTTTGTTGTTGTCTTGACCACTAAGGTCCTCCCTAGGACAATCTAGGCCATTAAGGTCCTCCCTTGGAAAATCTGGACCGTCCCAGACCTCCTCGAGAGGTCTTGGCGATGTAGATCTTCCTTGGAGAGATCTTGATAGTTTAGATCTTCCTTTGGAAGATCTCACCGTCCAGACCTCCCTCGTTTGATCTGGACCGTCCGGTCCTCCTCTTGGGTTGTGGTTCGTTGGATGCGGTATCAACGGCCACGACCTCCCCTCCATTAAGGCTTGGCGTGGCGGGGGAGGACATGGACCGTTGGATCCAAGATCAACGGCCCATGTCCTCTGGACTCAAGTGAGCGTCTGCGCTGTTTTCTCTGGAGGTCTGGGACCGCTTGATTTAGATCAACGGTTCACGCCCTCCCTCTCTCTTTGGTTTTAGAAATTCCAAGAAGCACTTATTTATAAACCTAAAAAGGTATGAACTTCAAAATATCATAACTAATTCATTCTAAATCCAAATGAAGTCATTTAAATTGTGTTAGCTCTGTCTTGAACTTGACTTTAATCCAAAAATGATTGTAAGTTGAGTTCAGCTCCAGAGCACAGTTTTGCCATTAGATTTTAAAACTCACTTTAAATATACACTCAAATTAATGCTTAACTTGTAAAATACATAACTAATGCTCTGTAGATTATTTTTGAGTGAATCCAACTTTGTTGGTTTCCTCTATTAATGAACTTACTACGAAAATTAGTTTTGAGCTCGTTGCTGTTATAAAAATGAGGACTTGTGCATTACAATTTTGTTCAAGTTCTTGTTTTTGAAAAATGGTAGAAAGTGCAATCTAGCTCCAAATGAGATGAACTCAATTGTGTTATTCATCTCAATTGTGCAGGGATAAAACTATTCGAATAGCCTCGTCCTAGGTTATGGACATGCTTGGTAAGGTCGTTCAAGACTAGACTACAACCTTTAATTAAAACTTGACATGGTTGGTATGAACGGGGAGTTCATGCTATTGTTGTGGTGACTTGGGTTAGTCACTTCTAGGTTGTTCTTGTTGTTGTTACTATGTTACTACCTCGTTGAATTTCAACAATTAAAATGCTTTGTCAAATTGCCTTCAATCTATTATATTATTGCAAATGAAACTTGCTTTATGCTAAAATGAGTCCAAAGCCTCATCCACTTAAATAAAGCTTGCATGTAGCTATTTATAGTTCTGTTATCTCACACGTAAGTCTTGCGGAGTACTTTATGTACTCATTTGCCCGTGGTTGTGGCATTTTTGTGGCTTTTGTTGCAGAGGAAGGAGGTGAGCCCCAAGGGCTTCACTCTTGCGAGATGTGCTTCGGGTTTGACGACTAGCTTGGCGGTCCGGTTAGTTGCCTTGTGGGTAAAGGCACACTAATTGGCTTTTGTTATGGCCATCTTATGGCACTTTTGCTTCCGCTGTGTATCTTTGTAGTTTGTTGTTATTTGGCCAGAAGGCCCCTCTTTTGTAATGACCTATTCCTTATTAATATTAACTTCTGGTTTATTGCTTATGTACTATGTGTTGTATGGAATTGATACATTCTTTTGTTGTGAGGTATGTATACTGCATTCTGGGGAGTATACATCTCTCGAGACTGGGTTTATTTGGTTGATAATACTAGGGTCAATTGGATGACTAAGTATTATGAGCTTAATAAATCCGGGTGCTCACAAAAGTTGGTATCAGAGCTATACTGACCGTAGTAACGCAAGCTTGGTCGTCTTTAGGGTATTTTGAAAACCTAATTTCAAAGTATCAAATGAGTTTTGAAAGCTTAAGAAAATTCTCAGATTTTACTCCTCATCTATCTTAGCTTTCTCTTCTCATCTCCCTCTAATTTAGGTTTTAAAAGTTGTTTTCCTCTCTTCCCTTCTATAAAATAGTTGTTATCGATTAATGGGGTTTTGGGGAATCAATGAGTTTGGCAAATTGAAGTGTTAGCTGCCCATCTACAAGGTTTTGAAGCTTCTGGAATGGCCAATTTCGACTGGAAGCTTGGATGCAAAATCTGGACAGCAAACGTCAATTTCCGGACAGCAAGCTCAAAGGTTCTAAATAGGGTAGAAAATGAGAGGTTAAATCGACTAAAATTTGTGGGAATAAAAGGGTAAGATGTGATACTAGCTAGCTAAGTATCTAGCACTTATTTCGCTGCACTAACCTTGCTCTCTAATAGTTTTAGATCTCATCTTACAATCTGATTTTTAATCTTCTCAACCAATTACTCGTTCATTCAATACAAGTTAGTTGTGTTGGGAAGTTGGCCTTTAATCTTATGTCTTCCTTGCTGTTTTGGAGACCTTTTGGAAGCTTTTAAAGTGCATTTCCTTGCTGTTTTTGCTTCTCCTTTATTATGCTCCCTATAACTTCTTTTATTCTGCTTGTTTCATTAGTTTACATTTACTATCATCTAATCCGTTATTAACTCGGTAGGGATTTGTACTATCTATTTTGTTGGCCTTCGGTTAGGGTGATGTTCCGTTCCCCTAGTCGTTGGCATCCCTTTTCGCTTTCTTCAACTTCTAGTCCTTGGGTTTCGTGTTAACCCATCTCTTAAATAGCAGGATGTGCAAGGGATCAAATAATGGACTAGGTCGACAAGTGGTTGGGATGAAAATCCTCCTTTTGCCTTAGCCGTGGCGAAGAAGGGCATTTCACGATGATTGCGAACTAGGAAAAGTCAAGGTTTGTCGGCGTTGTGGTGAGGAAGGACACTACAACAACCAAAGGTACCACACCTGTGCAAACCGTGACAAAGACCACTTACCCGAGATTGTCTTGCCGCCAAAGTTACTTGTTTCTTTGCGAGGAAGCGATCACTATCCCAAGGAGTGTAGCATGAACTCGGTGATTGCCAAGTCATTGAATCTAGCGATCGCTTCTTCGGTCATCTGCAAGCATCGCAATCGCCAATGCCTCCAAATCGAGAAGTTCTTGGGTGATTTGTCCGAGGAGTTCTTGGGACAAATTACCATCCATGCCTTCCCGACTTTCACTTGTGGTGAAAATCCTGCTTCTTGCTGTGGGCGTAAAGAGAAAGTCGAGGATCGTCGCAAGTGTCAAGAGAGGACTCGTGGTGACTCCAAAGAAGGTCACGGTGTCACTTGTTTCTTCCGCAATCTCAAGGGCCATTATGCTAATAATTGTCCTAAGAAGCTTGCAAGAACTCGTCGTCGCTCAGTCGCGTGCCTCCATCACGCACTGCGAAGTCGCAAAGGTGGTCCCCGCAAATTAGATGCCAGGATCACTTGTTTCTTTTGTAGCAAAAAGGGCACTACACCAACAATTGCCCTGTGAAGCATAGCAATCCATTTGCCGGAATCACTTGTTTCTTCTGCAACTATAAAGGGCACTACACCAACAATTGCCCTTTGAAGCAGCACAAGATCGTTTGTAATCCAGTCGACTCCATCTCAACTGAGAAAGCTCTGGAGGCACCTGACGTCGTGTTAGGTACGCTTCTCGCTAACTCTTGCTCGGATATTATTTTATTCGATTCAGGAGCATCTCGTCTTTTGTACCTCGCTTTTCTGTCTTTGTCGGTGGTCTCCTTTTCGCTCCTTTGATTGGTTTCGTTGCTCATTCACTCTCCGGTTTGGATTTGAGAGTCGAGTCCGAGTGTCGGAATGTCCTGTTGAGATTGAGGAAGTGGAATCCATGCCAAAAATTACCTCTAAACTGTGCAAACCATTGAAATGGATTGGTTGTCTCCACGTATGGGATAAATCGATTGCACCAGAAGCTTATCTACCTCACAAGTCCCTTCGGTGGCGGTTATTCGCTGCTCACGAGCATAAGGTCCACATCTCTTCACTCTTAAAGCAAAGCCGCTCTGGATATTCGTGAAGTTCCAAAGCGGTGTGTGACTTCGCGATGTCTTTCCTCAAGATCTTCCTCGAGATGCCTCCTGCTCGAGAACTCAAGTCGCCATCAAGATGGTACCCAGTACCACCCCGATTTCAAAAGGTCTACTAGTCTACATCGAACCCCAAGAAAATAACGATGTCATCCGGGTTGTCATCAACCGTGTGACGAAAGTGGCACCATTCCTTCCCTATACATCTAAGGGCATCACATAACATTATTTCCTCCAACTCCATGGCCTAAATGGCCATAATCCTTTGTAAGATAGCTAGTCATGAGGGATGACTCAGATAGCTAGTTAACCAACCAAGGTCTCGTTTGTTAGTGGAGTAACCGGACAAATTGCTCCACCAACTAAGAGCGACCTTAGTCCCTCTAAGATAGCTAGTCATGAGGAGGATGACTCCGTAAAGCTAGTTAGCGGTGGAGATCCCGTTGTTAGTGGAATTAACCAAATAAATCGCTCGAATTAACTGCACAAGTTGTTCCGAATTAACCGCACAAATCATTCCACCAACTAACAACGGCCATGCACCACCAACCATCGAATCAAGAACAAGCTCTCGATCACAAAAATAACCTTCTTGTAGGTTTTCCAAAGGATCTCTACATATTCCGTGATCGTAAATTTGCACTGTGTACTGAAGACAATCGTGCTAATCGTGCTTCTCTGCTCACGTTTCAATTTTGGCATAGCCTATAAGAGGCTACGGAAACTCGAGTTTCTTTCAGATCAGCTTACCCTCATCAAACTGATGGTCAGACCGAAAGGGCCATCAACATTTCGTCGTTATGGGCGAGTTAGCTCCTCGATACGTGGATCCTTACGCATTATCGAAAAGAAAGGGGCTATCGCCTATAAGGTTGAAATGACCTGCTGCCCTTGAGGGGATACATGATGTGTTCCATGCGTCCACGTTCAAAGAAGTGCCTTCGTGTTCCAACCGAGGAAGCTCCGTTGGAAATTCTTGTTGTGCAAGAAGTTGGGTCGGAATTGTGACCTAACGAGAAGCAATGCAATAAAACAAATCAAATAAGATCCGGCTCATCAAGAAACGAGCTGGGAGCAATATGTAACTAAATAAAGTGTTGGTTAGACTGAACATAGTTCGAGAATTAGGTCCCAGTACAACAAAAATATTATAAATGGATAAGAGTCTTAAAGAAAGGTTCGTATCTTTGAAGAAGCTAAACGAAGATCAAGGAATCGTGTCGTCAAGATCCTAAAAGTTCAATGGCTAAATCATTCTGTGGATGAAGTTGCTTGGAAACGGAAAGACTACCCATCTTCCTTCCCCGCCTGAGCCAAAATCTCGGGACGAGATTTTTGTAAGGGGGGGGGGAGATTTTGTAACATCCCAAATGTATAATTAGGGTTTGTTCAAGTATAATTATATGTGTAGAAATTAAAACTTTTTCTCACATCTTGAAAACCCCTAATCTCTCATGTAATTCTAGTCCAAGAGTTGTGTAATCCAAAAACACAAAGCTCTGGTTGACCAAAAGTCAAACTCCTTTTCCAATTATCTTAAATCTTGTGCCAAACATTTGGAAATATTTTTCCTTGGTCCTAAAACTGATGTGGGGCCCCTCTGAAAAATATCACAAGTTGTAAAACTTGTTTGATAAATTTTGGAGGTAAAACAAATCCTTGAACAACCTTCATGAATTTCCTGAGAAAAATGCATTGCATAATAACCTCTGGAAATTTTATGCAAGGGTAATCTTAATGTCAGCAAGCTCCAGTTAAAATTCCATGAATTTTGGAGTTCGTTTGCTATCTCAAATAATTTTGCTAAGTTCAGCTGTTAAAAAAAACTGAATTCAAAAACTCGTACTGTTCCTTGGGCTAGCCACTTTGCAAAGCTGGTCCAACCCAACCGCCTCCCTTAGCGCGTCAGACCTCCTCTCCACCTTGATCAGGTCGTAGCCGTTGGATTCAATCCTAAGGCCACGACCTCCTCTGCGAGGTCCTCCCATTTTGTTGAGGTCGTGGCCGTTGGATCGATCCAACACCACGACCTCCTCCCTCAAAATATCCAGCGCCACAACCTCCCCCATCTCATGTTGTGCACCGCTGATTTAAAATCCACTCGTCACGACCTCCTCCTTGTCTTGTCGCATTAGACCTCCCGTGCACGTGAGGTCGTAGTCCTTAGATTTAAATCTAAAGGCCATGATCTCCTGATGCGTTAAGCAAGCTCAGACCTCCCTCTTTTGATCGTAACCGTTGGATCAAAAATCCAAAGGTCCCGACCTCCCTTGCCTTCTGCAAGAACGCCTCGCACCTCCTCGCCTCTCATCACCATTGATCTTAATCGATGGCCATAACCTCTTGTGCGCTGGCGTAGTGCTAAGACCTCCCCTTTGGTTGTGCACCCTTGATTTAAATCCAAAGGCCATGACCTCCCCTCTTGTTCTTAAGTTCGGTAATGCGGTTAAGACCTCACAGAGGTCCGCACTGCTGATTGAAATCCAACGCCTTGGACCTCTGTCCCTTTTTCCACGCAAGATTCAAGATGATGGAAATCGGAGGGTCACGACCTCCCGGCCAGATCCAATGGCTGTGATCTCCTCCTTCTCCTTTTAAAACTTACTGCTTCGATTTAGATCGAGGGTCACGACCTCCCCTCATTTCTAATCGGACGGTGGTGGCAACTCTGTTCTTCTCCTAGCTCGCACGCAGCAGTCGCCATGGCAAAGGAGGAGGCGATGATCTGTCTTGTCCCAACGGCTCTTTGCTGCGAGCATTTAATGCGGTCGGTGCTTTTTCCCCCAAAGTCATTGTGCGAGCCTGCTCTGTCACCTCCACGTCTGTCCAAGCCATGGACCTCCCTTGGGCTAAGCTCACCATGAGCTTAACCCGTGGTCCAGACCTCTTTGCCCTAGCTATAAAACCCCCACTGTTGCCCTTGTCTTCTTTTACACACCATTGAGCTTGGCCTTGCTGCTTGGCTGGCCGAGCATCTCCTCCCACCGACCTACCCTTTTGGCCGCCATTGTTGAAGTCCTTGGAGCTCCTCGGTGGCGGTGCTTGATGGCTCCTCTTCAACCTCTTGTTCACTTTGTGCTCCCAGCACCTCCTGAGTTAACTCTAACCCCATTTGGGTTGACATTTTCAAGAGGCCTAACTTGGAGCTTGGAGCTTGGAGCTTGGAGCTTGGGTTGGTCGTGGAGCAACCCTTCTTCCCCAACTCGGGTCCTCCACGCCCCAACCTCCTCAAGACCTCCGCGACCTCCGGTAACCCTCCGGTAGTCCCAGAATCTTGGCACCAGCGTGTATGTCGTTATGAGCTTTTCTTGGGCACACGCTTGAATGTTCGCCGCGAGCTCATTATCGCTGTTTGTGTTTTGGCCGTGTTTCTGGCCGCCAATCTTGACTCGTCGCCGTTCAGGCCACCCCGCAAGGGAATGGTCTGGCGTGTCTTAGAACACTATTGCGCACACGTTGGTGCCTTGGATGGCGCCATGAGGTCCTCATCGCCATGACAAGCCTTGGGAGCCTATCGGGGTTTTGTCGGACGACAATGGCACCGTGCCATTGTCGTTAGGACAAAGATCTCCCTTAAATGCGATCATCATTGCTTATCATTGGTAAACTCGGGTCAGCCTTTAATGCCTTGTTTTCCGTCCTTGTTGCGCAATTAAGGCAGCGCCTAATCTCCCAGCGTGCATCTCTGGGACCTCTTTGCCAAAGGACCACCCGTGGACTTTTGGCGAAGACCTCCTCAAGACCTCCCAAAGACCTCCCTCGGGGTCCTCTTTGCAAAAGACCACCCCGGTCTTTTGTAGGACAACCCCAGACCTCCCTCCTTCGATCTTGACCGCTAGGACCTCCTTGTGGGAGATCTTAGCCGTTGAGGTCCTCCCCGTGTTGATCTCCACCGTGTAGGACCTCCCCGAGGTCCTCTTAACCTTGTGGACCTCCTCGGGTAAATCTTAGCCGCCTGCACCTCCCAAAGGAAATCGAGCCGCTTAGGACCTCCCTTTGTTAGATCTTGGCCGCTCAGACCACCCCAAGTGGATCTGAACCGCCCAGACCTCTTTGTTGTTGTCTTGACCACTAAGGTCCTCCCTAGGACAATCTAGGCCATTAAGGTCCTCCTTGGAAAATCTGGACCGCCCAGACCTCCTCGAGAGGTCTTGACGATGTAGATCTTCCTTGGGGAGATCTTGATAGTTTAGATCTTCCTTTGGAAGATCTCACCGTCCCAGACCTCCCTCGTTTGATCTGGACCGTCCGGTCCTCCTCTTGTGTTGTGGTTCGTTGGATGCGGTATCAACGGCCACGACCTCCCCTCATGTATGCTGCGTGGCGGGAGGACATGGACCGTTGGATCCAAGATCAACGGCCCATGTCCTCTGGACTCTTGCAGCGCTGCGCGTTTTCCTCTGGAGGTCTGGGACCGCTTGATTTAGATCAACGGTTCACGCCCTCCCCTCTCTTTGGTTTTAGAAATTCCAAGAAGCACTTATTTATAAACCTAAAAAGGTATGAACTTCAAAATATCATAACTAATTCATTCTAAATCCAAATGAAGTCATTTAAATTGTGTTAGCTCTGTCTTGAACTTGAATTTAATCCAAAAATGATTGTAAGTTGAGTTCAGCTCCAGAGCACAGTTTTGCCATTAGATTTTAAAACTCACTTTAAATATACACTCAAATTAATGCTTAACTTGTAAAATACATAACTAATGCTCAGTAGATTATTTTTGAGTGAATCCAACTTTGTTGGTTTCTCTATTAATGAACTTACTACGAAAATTAGTTTTGAGCTCGTTGCTGTTATAAAAATGAGGACTTGTGCATTACAATTTTGTTCAAGTTCTTGTTTTTGAAAAATGGTAGAAAGTGCAATCTAGCTCCAAATGAGATGAACTCAATTGTGTTATTCATCTCATGAGGTGCTGGTTTTGCTGTAAAATTTCAGTGTCACCACTTTTCTAGAAAATGTTGCCTCATAATTAAATTAGTGAATAGTGCAGTTTGGTATTTTTAGGGCTGAGCAGAATTGTTTTGCTCATATCTTTTGCATTGAGAATCCAAATCCATTGGTTCTTGTTGCTAAATTCCTAAAATCACCCTCTTGCTTCTGTGGAAAATTCAGAGTGTTTGGAGTTCGTTTGCTGTGCTGTCTTTGTCGTTTTCGCCGTTCTTATCGATTGTTTTCGCTCTTCCGATTAGGTGCCGATTTAGTGTATTGATTCCGTGAGCGATCCTCAGCAACAAATTGGCCAGCAACAGCAAGGCAAGCAGTTTGATCATTTCCATCATTGTCCTATTACTTTAAAGTCTAATATTTTGTTTAACTTGTATGTATGCATGCTTTTGTGTCAAAGTATTTTATCGCTTAGAGGTAGCTATTCCTATTGCATAGTTGCCCTAAATTGTTACCCTTCCACAAACCATAAGTTACTAATATCGCTGGTGAATTAGAGCCCGGTGATTTAAGTATGCTCTTTTATTGCTTTTACGGTGTCATGCTTAGCAATGCTTAGATGACGGTAGTAATGGCGATCATCGACTTAGTCGATGGTCTTGATCACTCAAAACTGATTATTACTCCTATATGTCCAGCACTTGTGCTTTGATTAATTTGTAAAATCAAAACTGAAAATAAAAGATTGATTTAGACTTGGGCATATTGGATGGATGGTGCGGTTTTTGGAATGTGGTGGTATGCCGGTCCCTAAGGACCGAGTACTTGGGTCACTAAGCCAAGCGCTTTTATGTACTAACCACGCGAGGGCATATGGAACCCTCTTGACTAAGTACTCTAGGAGGTGTTAATTATGAGCGAGCTCGGTTGGTGTGTTTTCAAAAACAAATGTATATGTATAGTGTGGGAGGAGCATTAGCTTCCTGGTAGGTCGCCTAATGTCTCCTTCTCCCGTGGGTTGTGCACTCGTAATTAGCATTCATCCTTTGGAAAGGTCTCGTAGGACTTAGCTGCACAAAGACACCTTCTAAGTGTGCGTAAAGGAAAGGCGATCCGACGTGGGTACAAAGTGGTACACCTGCGCAGGATAAAACTATTCAATAGCCTCGCCCTAGGTTATGGACATGCTTGGTAAGGTCGTTCAAGACTAGACTACAACCTTTAATTAAAACTTGACATGGTTGGTATGAACGGGGAGTTCATGCTATTGTTGTGGTGACTTGGGTTAGTCACTTCTAGGTTGTTCTTGTTGTTGTTACTATGTTACTACCTCGTTGAATTTCAACAATTAAAATGCTTTGTCAAATTGCCTTCAATCTATTATATTATTGCAAATGAAACTTGCTTTATGCTAAAATGAGTCCAAAGCCTCATCCACTTAAATAAAGCTTGCATGTAGCTATTTATAGTTCTGTTATCTCACACGTAAGTCTTGCGGAGTACTTTATGTACTCATCCGCCGTGGTTGTGGCATTTTTGTGGCTTTTGTTGCAGAGGAAGGAGGTGAGCCCAAGGGCTTCACTCTTGCGAGATGTGCTTCGGTTTGACGACTAGCTTGGCGGTCCTGTTAGTTGCCTTGTGGGTAAAGGCACACTAATTGGCTTTTGTTATGGCCATCTTATGGCACTTTTGCTTCATTGTGTATCTTTGTAGTTTGTTGTTATTTGGCCGAAGGCCCTCTTTGTAATGACCTATTCCTTATTAATATTAACTTCTGGTTTATTGCTTATGTACTATGTGTTGTATGGAATTGATACATTCTTTTGTTGTGAGGTATGTATCTTGCATTCGGGAGTATACATCTCTCGAGACCGGTTTATTTGGTTGATAATACTAGGGTCAATTGGATGACTAAGTATTATGAGTTTAATAAATCCGGGTGCTCACATCGGAATAGTTGCATGGGAACGGGTCAAGATCACCTACGATTCGTGGAAGGTGGTGCCCGACCATCGAAAACTTTGCCAGGTCGGGCGGATATTCTCGCATCGTTCGAGATCCCGGTAGAACACCTGGACTCCGTGCGACGACTTGCGTTGCTACAGGCGTGCAAAGCGTGGAAGAACTTCAAGAGCACGCTTGTCAAGAACGACGTGAAGAAAGATCTGAGGGCGCCCTTCCACAAGTATCCATTCTTGGAAGAGTCCTGGGCCGAGTTTGTGGCGAAGAAGACGACAGATGAATTTAGGAGTGAAAGTGCGGTGCACACGGCCCTCCAGGCAAAAAACAAGCACCCTCACAGACTCGGCACCGCTGGGTATGCGGGTAAAGCCCCGATATGGAGGGATCAGGAACAGCAGGCAAGCTGTTCGAATGTCTCCCTGCTATTTCCCGAGATCACTAATGTGCGCTCCCGACAGTGGTTATTTGCGAGGTTATGTATTGGGTCTACGGGGGAAGCGTACTTTCCAAACCTCGAAGACCAGGAAGTGTCCCAAATACCGTAAGATATCGAACTACCTAGTTTGTAATTACTCCATAACTTCATAGGAAGTGAAATGACATTTCGGCTATTGCAGATAACGCCGAGTGCACAATCTTCCTAAGGCTCATTCCAGCACAGGAGAAAGATATACTCTATGCGCCCTAGGAAACAATGAGCATCCGGTCGCACGAGAGGCGCCGGTGTTTTTGTTACATGGGAACAATGGTTCCAAGCGGACTCAGATCGCATCGAGTAGGAAGAGAGCCAAAGCCGAGCGCGATGCAAAGTTACGAGAGGATCTTCGTGCATCACTCGAGATGAGCTCACCGAAAAATCGAGAGGAGGTCATCAAAAAATCGACATGAGGTCACTCAATCCCTCGATTGGAGATTCGTGCATCCGAGCAAAAACAGATAGAGACCTTTGAGGAAAGGATTAGGGATTGCAACTCCCAAATCAGCTTGCAAGCCCCGCCTCATCTTGTGCTAGCCAAACCCCCAAACTTCCGAGTAGTCACTGGCCAACCCTAACCCTACCCCAATAGGTGACGACAGATTACCGTCGATGACATCCGTAATAATTATTATCTCTCGAATGCTCGATCCATTGATAGGCTGTTGGAGTAGCTAATTTTGTATCGTTATGTACGTGGGTGGCTATGAAGTGCAATCTCCAAGTGAGATATGTCTCTGCTGTTCTAGATGTTTGCTTGGGGCTGTGTATCCATCCGTGTCGGAGCTTTGGTGCACGGCAAATCTAGCGCCGGTTTCGCAAAAGTGAATGTGGACGGTGTTTGTGCCAATTTCGAGGCCGTCTCACTGAAAATTCCCCAAACGATGAGGTCATGACTCTAGGGCAAGCCGTTGGAACATTCATCCCGTGGCCCAAGGAGGACATCTCGCCGAGCTACTGCTCCCGGTGTCAACTTCATGGGAATGTCTCGCAACGGCATCAAGTCCACGGACTCGACCGCACCGGCTACTCAGACTTGACCCAAAGAAGGGCCCGCCAGATCACATGCATCTACACTCGTGCTCGGTCGAGTCTTGTGAAGTCGACCTATACAAAGCGAGGCAAAGAAGGGCAAGGGCAAATCAAGATGATCGACTCTCTCTCGATATCCCATTCTACCGCTTGGCCGTAAATTAAGCTAGGCGAGCCGTTGCTCGAGAAGTTAGACGACCCTACCCTAGGACCGGATTGCATGGAATTGCATACATGGTACATGGAATACCCAACAAGCTTGTTGATCAACGACGCCGAAGTTTCACCGCAAGTTCAAGGAGGATCATTTTAACCACGTGCATCAAGACGCTGTCTTCGCGGTGACCTTCGACGACTTGTTCTATCTCTTCAACCTCGACGAGCTCGACGTCTCACTCATACGATGTTGGACACTGTAAGTGTGTACAATCACGGTCAATGTTCGTGTAATACCGATAAATGTTATATATAACTCCTTGCTTTTGTATAATAGATACATGATCTCTGAAGCCGAAAGAAGGAAATCACCGGTAGGTTTCCTCGACCCACACATTGTCTCCGAGCAAAGCATCATGCTGAATGCAACATTCGTCGAGAATTACGTTATAGATTTTTTCATGGCTCGCCGCAACAAGGAATTCATACTTTTTTCCCTACAACCAGAAGTAAGTGTTGCACTACTGGCTATACTTGTTGATTTGTACTTTATAAGTAGCACGAACTTAGGTTTAATGACCATGCTGACATACCTGTGTAGCTATAACTGGATTCTAATTGTAATTATACCAAAACAGAAATGCGTAATATACCTAGATTCCCTACAGAGTGCCACTCACAACTTCACAATTATTCGGAATTTAATCATCAGGTAAACACATTTCCTCCATAGAAACTCTATTGTAGTCTTTCCTTCCTTTGCAATGGCTAAGGCTAACTTCTTGGAGTCACGTAGGGTGTTCGACGTGTTACATGCTAGAGGATGGAATATCAAGGGAAGGATGCTGTCACATGATCAAAAATTCCCGGTACTTGCTAGCTAGTACACATTAATCCTATATAACACTTCGTAGTAATGCCTCTCGAACTAACCAATTCTATTTTTAGTGCCACCAAAGAAATTACCAAGACATAACGTCTGTGGATACTATGTTTGCCACAATATGCAACTACTCATCGGTTCCGCGATCACCAATGATCCTCAGGTTTGTTAATCTTTCAACAATTATTTCATATATACTTACCAATTTATATAAGCACGAATTTAATCTTCCTATCGACAGGTTGCGACCATCGACGAAACTGCGTTGGAACAGAGCGAGCTCATAAAAGTTCGATCATACTTTGCGTCATTCCTGAACAGACAGGTCATAAATCTAGATGGGAGTTTCCACAGTGTAGATTGAACTTGATTGGAATAGATTGAATTTAATGGTACATGTGTGTAAATTAATATACATTAATGGTTAAAGTTAATTGATTTGTGAATTGGATGTGCTTGTTTCTGAAATGAATGCAATTTTGATGTGCTTCGAAATGAATGCTAATTGGATGTGCTTGTTTCAGAGGGCATGGCTAGCATTTTCTCGAGGCTAGCCAATAAATGAAATAGATTTAGCAATGCAAAGACTACCCACAGGCGGTGCATGTAGATGAAACTGCGTGATAATCGACTACCACGCAGCGATGCGTAGATGAAACCGTCGTGGTAGCGACTCATCACGAAAGGTTTCATCTATAGACCGTCTGTAATCGAATATCACGCACGGTTTCATCTACAAACCGCTCGTGATAGATATATGCATTTGTTCAAAACCGCTCTGTGATGACCTCATGCATTACTGACCCATAAACACAAACGGCTCACGGAACCGTCTGTGATGGCGTTTTTGAACCGTCTGTGAAGGCCTTTTCTGTAGTAGTGAGTCCAACTGATCTGCCAAAGGCAATCGACTAGGGTAGCGGCCTAGTCATCGCAATCCACACTGATAGCGAAGTCCTTCTACTCTAAAATTTATTTGCATTAAGTAAGGGTGAGCACAACTTCCGTGCTCGTAAGCTACACCCAATAATATATTATAATGCATGCAAGGATATATCAAATGAAAGCTTATTGGTTGAATTTGCATAAAGCAATGTTTTCTTTAAATATTTGTACTAACTAAAATTCATTTTATAAATTCTCAAGTTTTATAATCAGATAACATTCACACAAGAGTGGTGAAGGATACCCTTCTATCACATGGCTACCTGCCCAATTTCCCAATTGGATAAACTATACAAAATCATTTGTCCAAATCTTTTGAAATCAAAACCAAAGTCTAACTTTGAGTGGCTTTACTCAGCATGTCCATGACTATGGACATGGCTATTCAAATAGTTCTTAACACTCTGCAGAGGTTGTACAGCTTTACCCATATGACACGACATCTCTAGTTTGTTTGGCATCCGTCGATACCACTGCTCACTACCTTAGGTAAACAATCTAGAGAACGTGAAAAGGCCTTTACAATGTGTCATCCCACCATTATCCCGCTTTGCTAAGGTTTCGCCCCCTTTGGATAGAAACCCGCTGAGTTCAAGCCCCCTCTTGCGCCAGGTGGGAATACATGAAAGTAGGTCATAAATACACCCACACAACCGGATGGCACGACCACGATGGAACGTTGCAAATTAGTTAGCTAGGTCCCTCCCATTCGAGACATGTGGCAGTACGATAGGGCTTAGCAAAATGCGCTCTAAGACCAGTCCTTAATTGACTTAGGCGACTTCCAATAAACCCTGGGCCTCGATCATAGAAATAAATTGATCCCATGCATGAACATGCAACCATCCAAACATTCATTTCGCCCAAGTCCAAACCAACTTTTCCTTTATTTCAATTTTTTAAATCATTCGCAAACTTCCATGACACACCAATACCATGGATGTCATTTAAACAACATTTGATTTTTGGCTGAAAATTCCCAAATCAAACATTTTAGGTCTAAGCATGTCTAAGCATAATTTTTTCCAACATGTTCTAGTTCATACTATTGCATAAACTAGATTTTCATCTAAGGTGTCAATGTAGGTTTATTTCAATGTCAAGATTGGCAGTACGAAGGATTTAGGCATAACTATAATTTTAACACAGGTATTTAAATTACATTGAATAGAAATACACATGCAATAATAATTTAAAACAGAATTTAAATAATTTGAAATAATGGGATCAAATATGATCAAAGATATAACTTGCCATGCTTGATTAATCGTCATTCTTAAACGGCGTCGAAATCCGGTTGTCCGAAGTCATCAAAATCTATACGAGTAAACGAGCCAAATTCAAATAATATTCAAATAAAATCTAAAAATTATAAAATAAATACTGCAAGGAAGATATCGACTTTATGAATTTAGGAATTCAAATCGACAGAATAGGAGTTCGTATGAGGGAGAACGAATTTCTGGAAGGTTGAAAATCACATGAAATAATGAATTTTGAAAATCACTATTTGTTGGAAATATGCCCTAGAGGCAATCATAGAGATGATTATATTTCGTTATGTTCATGACATTGGATAATGTGTTATCTTGTTCCTAGAATAATATTGTTAATATTTATTATCAAGTATGTGACTTGGTTGTGAAACTCTATATTCCTGTGATAATTATTCTTACACGATCCCTAGTCGTAAACATATGTGGACACATATGAATAGACTAGCATATGTATTGGTTGATGACTATGTTTCACAAGTCATAGATATGGAGATATCAAACTGATAATATGGACACATGTTAGAGAACATGATGTTGGATAAGACCCACATTGAGACACTATTGAGATTGTTATGAATCTATGTGTCGTTAGTTGGTCTCAAGCAATGATGATGTATAATCCTTAGACCTGAGATCGGCATGGTTTCCTACATGTGTAAGAGCACTCTTAGGGGTTACCAAACGCTACACCGTGAATCGGGTAGTTATAAAGGTAGCTTTGGGTATGCTCAAACATGGAGAGGAATGTGACCGGTCGATATGGGATTTGCCCTCCTAACATAACAGAGAGATGTCTCGGCCCCTCGTTGTGATCGGATAAAGAAAGTGCATGGCCATGCCACTAGTAGTCGAAGTGTTCGACCACGTAAAGTTATCGACACTCGATCGAGAAAGTATTGAATAGTCCATGGATGACACAACATCTCACCCGAGTTCGACCGGACATCGTGAGGCAAAGGGAGTATACACGAGTAGGTCGCTTAGTTCGAATCGATTCTGATCGGGTCATTATCTGATACAAGCTGGTCGAGATCGGTCGAACGTAGTCACAGAGTGGTCGAACACGTCGTAAGCAATTACGAGTGGTCGTGACCAAATACTGAACTGTCGATAATGATAGGACCTAGTCGTAAGTGATGAGGACCTAGTCGTAGATCATATTGCATTAAGGTTCGTCCGATATAGTTTGTGTGTATTCGGAATCGATATGTTACGCTAGGAGCCGCTTCGACTAGTGATCTAAAGCGGTTTCCGAGTCACAACCGAACTACACATGAACCTCTGGGTCACACACTTAACGGGTGGAACAAACCAAGACGAATCGATTAAGAACGTGTTCGGATAGGATCCGTCACGAGCACTATATAAGGAGGTGCATGAGGTCGTTGGGAGCGGGTGAAAACACCACCAAAACCCTAGCCGCCATCTTCCCGAGAGCTCCACTGCGACTTGGTGCCGCACACCGACGTTCGGTTGTTCCTTCCTGGGCGTGTGGATACCGTAGAGGCGCTACTACGATTGTTGCGCTTTGAGGACGATCCGCGATCTTCACAAGGAACCACAGACGTTCTTTGGAGGAGACGATCGACTCGACCACTACATCGACGCCGCCTTCGTTGGACCAGTCGCTCCAACCCTTCTTCCGCTGCTCACTGCGCTCGGTGGTAACGATCTATGATCATCTACTTGTATGGCTTCTGGTTTGCGTGGTAGAATTTTTGTTTGTAGCTATCGTAGCCTACCCGTGACCCAACACTATTTGGACTGCATTCTTTCGGTTTGAATGGACATTCAACAGCTAACCAGAGAAATAATGTAGGATCATGACATGTGGGACCACTTGCTAGAGAAAGAAAAAGAAAAGGAATGAAAGAAGTGTATGTCTTGTGGGTTCCATGTGTAAGTGACTCCATTGCTAAGGAAGGAAGAAGAACAGAACACTACACAAGCTACTACAGTGAACACACAAAGTAGACGCATGGAGTGAGGAAAAGGAGATATAGCCGGCAAACGGGTAAAATGGAACCCTGGTGACGAGGCGGAGATGATGACGTGAATGGATTTTAAAAGAAACTCACCGAGGAAGCGGAGAACGCGACGTACGTGTCTCAGCGTCATGGTTTGACATGGCCAGCGGTGATCCGGTGATCTTTGGGCAATGGTGATGGAAGCACGACGTAGAACGCGTTGAGGCGAACTCAATGACGCAGACGGTTCGGCCGGGGGACGTCGGACTCTACACGCGCGAATTGGACCAAATAAATAACAGAAATTAAGTAAAAACTAAAAATTATAAAATAAATACTGAAAATTAGAGAATGGATTTAGGAGAAAGAATCGAAGGATTTGGAGTTTGTGTGAGAGAGAACGAATTTCTGGAAAAATAATTCTCATAAAAAATGGACATGTACAAAGCACAAAGCAAAGCTACTAGCTGTCTACCGTTCTGGAATTGTAATTCATGCCGACGCCGAACATGGAGCACAGCGCATGGAGGAATTGGTGGTGAAGCGGCGACCGATGAGGGTACCAATGGGTAGAGGATAGGATGGGGATGACGATGTTCACCTCATCGGCGGCGAGACGCATACGGATGGCCGGAGGCGAGGGGAGAGACGTCGGCGCGGTGTGGGCTCACGGTGGCGCAGCTCTCTGGCGACGAGAGGGTGAGCACGGCATAGAACGTCGTGAGGCGAAGCCGGTGATGTGGTTGATGGTGGCGAAGATCCACCGTAGGCGGTGCTAGAGGTGGAAGAACGACGTTCGGCCGGCGGGACAAAATCTTCGATTGTCGAGAGGAGAAAGGGGGGAAGGAGTTGAGATTTTCGGGGATGGATGAGGGAGATGAGGGGGCACCCAGGGCTCTCCTATATAGGGGAGGTGGACCGTGGAGGGAGAACAAGGAGGCATGTCTTTTGGGTGGCATGGCCGTTTCTAGTGAATTAATGCACGAAAATTGGGGGAGAGGCCGGGAATAGAGGTGTCTTGATGAGGGGAATTGACTGCCTTTGATTGTGCGAAGATTCATGGAGAAATTCATGGATATTTTGAAGATTCTTTGGGCGCTCTAATGGTGATCGGGCCACTGCGTGTTCTCTGGACAAGCCAAACAGGAAGAAAACGTTTGACTGGAAGAAGAAAGGAGGAGAGAGAAAGAAAGGTAAAGACAGGAAAGAAAGAAAGAAAAGAAAAGGAAGAAAAAGGGAAAGGGAAAGAAGGAAAAGATGGAAAAAGGAAAGAAAATATTTTTGGCCAGAAATTGAAATGAATTCTAAATTTTTCATTTCAGAGAAAATTCAAATTTGAATTTGAATTTTTAAATTCGACTGAATTTTGAATTTGAGATGAATTCAAAACAATAATTTGAATCCAGAGTTGGCTGAAAAGATATTTGATCTTGGAACAAGTTTTTGAATTGAAATTCAAATTTTGGATAGGTAAACAGAATCAACCCATCTCATATGAACTCATTCAATGAACGGGAATACGTCCGAGATCGCTTGGGGAGTCCGGTCGAGATGTTTTGAGCATAAAATAGAGAATAAAATTATAAGACCAAAATAACTTGCTTCGATTCATTTGGAGTTCAGAAATATTTTCTATGAATTTTCAAAGTTAAAAGTATTTTCTAGTGTGAGAATAATTCGGTTTAAGGATCAATTTCCAAAAACTATATTTTCTGGGCCAAAGACAAGTTTGAAACCTATTTTAAAACAAATGTGTTTAAAAATGAAAAAAATACCAAATTTGGTTTCACTTGATTTGGAGTTGAGATGAATTATATATGAAATTTTGAAGAAAGAAAGATTTTTTAGTGGAAAAATAAATAAAAATAAAACGAAAATGTTCGGACGGTCCGAATGGCACAAAGTTACTATTCACAAAGCTACTGTTCATAGAGTTACTACTCAGATAGTCCGAACGATTTTTCCCGATTTTTGAATTACAAAATAAGCAATAAATCAAATGGATTTTTAGAAATAGCAAATAGAGACAAAAATTCTAGAAAAAATCAAAAAAAATTCAGAATTATTTTGAACTTAATAAAAAATAATTCCAATGTAAAGTTGGCTTTTTTGTACAAGAATTATTTATATTTTACAAAAATAGGAAAAGCCTTTTAAATACCGTAAAATTCGAGAAATTAATTAACATTTTATTTTTCACTTTAAATCCAATAAAATCCCAGAAAACTCAATAAATTTTCTTTTCTTTTTGACTTTACAAACCAAGAAATTAAATAATTGACAGCCAGAAAATCCAATAAAATAATATCTTTATTAATTTTTATTTTGGTAACAAAACTTTGGGATGTTACAAGGTTCTTGGATCGACTGGGGAAGGTTCTATCTTTCTGGAAATGCACTGATGGAACATGCAAACAGTTTGAGGCTACCTAGCATGTAGGAGTTTCATTTGTAATTTCAAATAAATGTTGTAATTTTTATTTTGTTTCGATGTAATGAATTCTTGTGATTATCTCAGAGTTTTTATCGATGTTGTATTTTAGAAGTCGTGTTGTAAACTCTTGATAATATAATCTTATATTAAACTGTTTTGCAATGTGTTCAATATTAGTCTATAATTTACTACTTATTAATGTTCCTTATTACTATTTATTATTGATTAGATTACTTTAAGTGTTCTAGTTCTTTCATACATCTCTATGGATTCTATCTCAGACAACTTCTTTTCCTAATCACAGTTTAGTCGCACGTATTCAGCTCCGCACACCAAGGCGCTAGCAGGTTTCTAGTATGCAGTAAAAGATAGGGTCATTTGATAGCTAAATGGCCTTTAACGAAAGGTTGTGTTATAGTACATCCTTTCATGGTATTAGTCTTTGTTTAGATCAACTGATTTCTATAAAAATTTAAGAGACATTCATTCTTACATTATAATATATCGCGATGTATGTAAAGACGAGGAATTTAGTGCTAGCACCTTATGGAGTGAAAAGGTGGCAAATAGGACAAATAAGGGAGGAGCAAGATCAGTGGCGGAGATTGAGCCAAAGTTTAGAGGGGGGGGCATTAGCAAAGTGATAGAATAACTATGCAAACAAGGGGTGGTTATTTGAAGCTATTCAACAAAAAATAACCCCAAGTCTATTATTTTTGCCTCATGGGTACACAAATGTAGGAGGCCATGGCCTTGTTGGCCTCCATGAAACTCCGCTACTGAGGAAGATAGAGAGGGTGTGGAAGGAACTCCCTATCAACATGGTAAAGTCCTACCATTGGAGAGTGGTGTTTTAGTAGCAGAGATCATTTTCAGCTTTCTCACTCTAAACACTCCATAGGAACTGCAGTAGAGAAAACTTGATGACTTGATGCTCATAATTTAAGTTTAAGCACACATCTACGAGTGCAACAATTAGAGACGTACAAAACAAACTTTTGGTGGGGTGGTGGTGTTTTGGGTGTATGACTTCACCCACCATGATTCAAATCATGGTGCCCACCCTTACACACATACTAGTGCGTTTTGGTAGGATTTTTGTCAGATTATGGATTTATACCTAGCCTCTGTATTTTTTAGCGTGTGATAAGGGGGCACACTTGTGTGTGTGTGTGTGTGTGTGTGTGTGTGTGTGTGTGTGTGTGTGTGTGTGTGTGTGTGTGTGTGTGTGTGTGTGGTGATGTGTGTGCTTGTGTGTCTTCCTTGTAATCACAAAACAAATAGAGACATACGTAAGCAAGAATTTTGCAAGGAACTTGGAGGAAAGGAAACAGTTACTCTCGCGCAATATTTGCTTAGCTACAAAACTTGCTTTACAAATGTTGTGTTACAAACGGGTCTAGACAAGAGTGTCAAAGTCCATGAGCATGTGGTATCCAATAGGGGTAGGAGTGGTTTGGCCTTATCAATTGGGGCACCAAACTGGCCTAAAAATTCTAGCGGTATGGGCCAGAGGTGCGGCCCAATAAAATACTCGATTCAATAGGTTCATAATCTATTGGTTCCTAGGGTTCGAGTGGATCAAACTGAACGCATCATCATCCTCGTTCCAACGCGTTGTCGTCACTCACGCTGTTGCGATCCTCCACCCGGAAGCTCCGCTGCCTCCATCCAAACACACGTCGTCGTCGCCTCCATCCTCCACCACGACACGTCACTTCCATCATTATCTCTGGCCACCGCCTTCATCATCATATCTAGCTGCCACCTCCGTCATCAGCTTCGGTCGCCACAACGTCCTCGAACAACTGCCATCCAGATCTGGGTCATCTAGATCGGGCCGCCCTCTTCTTCCTGGCGTCGACAGCACCACGACAGCTTCTTCCGGGCTACCGATGAAACCACAACAACTTCTTCCTCATCATTAGCGCCACCGCATGGATCTGGTACTACCTTTCCCTTCTTCCTCTAGGATCCCCGTTCACTACTCGAAATCTATGACCTCCATAACTCGTCGTCCTGGAGCTATAGCTTCTGCCACCCTCGAGCTCCGGTCTCCTACCTCGACTTAGGCTGTCACCACCCTCGAGCTCAGTCGCTGGCTATCAAACTCCGGCTGTCGCCACCACTACCACCACCTCAAACTCTGACCACCACCACCACCTTGAACTCCGGGCATTTGGAAGCGTGGTATGGACCATGCCTCTTGCTTGCTTAGTTGCTTGCTGCTGTGTGGTGGGTAGCTAAAAGAGGTGGATCCTAAAGATCCAATGAGTCTTGGGGTTCTTGCTTTGCTTCCTCCTGGGGTCGACCGTGGATAGGGTGGGAAAAAAATCTCAAAACTCGCGAGCTAGATCAGCTCATTAAGAACTCGGCTTGACTCGACTCAAACTTGGGACATAAACGAGTTAAGCCGAGCAGGCATTTTGCTCGTTAAGTTAACGAGCTGAATCGAGCCAGCTCGCGAGTAGCTCGTTTAATTTTTAGCTCAACATAACAAGCCCAGAAGGCGGAAGCCCACACCCACACAAGCATCAGCCACTAACAGCCCACTGCCAAATTTCAGCGCACGCCAGACAAGCGCAACTGCACAACCCTATCCACCCCAATAGGCCACAGTCCCTTAGCCTCAAGCAGCGCAAGTAATCCTGGCTACTGACCCGCACGACACACCGCACAGCCACCGTCGCCGCCCCCTTACTCGCCTAGCGCCCTGGCCGGTCCCGGCCTCCCGCCTCCCCCACCTCCTGCTCCCGCTCCGGCCGCAGCCTCCCGGCCTATGGCCTCGCCCTCCCGCCCCTAGTATCTCGCCCGCGGCCTCCCGCCCTAGGCATCCCACCTCCAGATCTGGCCTCCCGCATCGGCTCCGGCCTCCAGCCCTCCAGATCCGAGCTGACCTCTTGAGCTCTGGGTTCCGGCGTCTACCTCTTGAGCTTTGGCCTCTTGATCTCGGGCCTCTCTTGTGGACTGTTGAACCTTGAACTCTTGTGTTTGTGGTGAAATAGAGAAGCATGTTGCTGCCAAAATTCAAGCATATTTTATTAGTTATGGTTATAATTTGGATGCAATTGAATTTGGATACAAATTATGTGTTCCTTTTCATATTGTACACTCTACATATTAACACTGTTGAGTTGTTATTAACGAGCCTAACTAGCCGAGTTGAGCTGAGCTGGCTATTTTGCTCGTTTGCTTAACGACTCGAGCCGAGCCGAGCCGAGCTCGGTTCCTTAACGAGCTCAACCAAGCCGAGCCGAGTCAGCTCGTTATCTACCCCTAGCCATGGACGCCCAATGGGTGTTCTCGGGCAAACGAGGTAGGGGAGGGTTGGTTAGGTTCGGACCACTCCCACCCCTAGTATCCAGACTCTAGAGGACCCGATGAAGATGACCGACAAAAGAATTCGTGAGTTGACGTTGTACGTAGATAAAAGCATCCAATGGAAAGCTTTCATGGACCACGCGTTTGTGCGCGGTAATAATCAAATGCCCATTGGTCCAGCATGGTTCAGCACTTCAGACATTCAGGTCCAACGTCCAATCACCTCGAAAGGGCGGTGAATCGTAACGGGCATTCATGCCGTTGACATGAACTTAGTGCTAGCCAGATGGGTCGTGCCTGCAAGTCAGCGAAAGAGGTACACTAATATTTTTTGCATATTTTTATTGTTAGTGCTTGTTATGCTAAGATGAAAGTAATAATAGTGTTAGTTTTGATTTTGCAGTTTTTGTTATGGACAACCCTTACGACAACTTTGCTCTCGGTGATTACGGACTTTCACCGGAGGAAATTGCATCCATGGAGGTGGCTGCGGCTGCCTCAAACGAATCGGAGCAAGGCGGAGTTTCGTCATCAGGCTCCACGACAACATCAGGCTTCACGACAACCAGAGTAAAGAGGTCAAGACTGTCTATATCGGGAGTGTGTGAGAATTTTGACAGGACAACAAAGCAAGACGCAGTGGGAAATGAGGTACCATATGCTATTTGTAAAATTTGTCACAATGAATTATCTGCAAAGTCTACAAGTGGAACGGGGCACTTGCTTAGACATGCTACAAGATGTCGAGCCAAGCAAGGATTGGTGATGAGTTAGACGCAGCTGCAATACAACCCCGACGGTACGGTATGTAGCTGGGACTACGATTCTCAAGTAGCCCGCCAAAGGCAGACGCAACTGCAATTAATACAACCCCGACGGTACGGTATGTAGCTGGGACTACGATTCTCAAGTAGCCCGCCAATCTCTCTGTCGTTTAATTGATTCTGAGGATTTACCATTAGGCTTTGACGAGTCTACTTATTTCCAAAATTACATTAGGACTGCGTATAATCCTAGATTTTCTTCCATTTCTAGACAAACAACAACTACGGATCTAGTAAAATACTATAATGAACGTCGTAATAAAATAAAGAAACTATTTTGTACGTGAACATTTTCAGTGGCCCTGACCTCAGACATATGGAGTGGTCGGGCTAGGGAGGATTACCTTAGTGTAGTTACACATTATGTTAATGACGACTGGGTAATGGAGAAAAGGATTATAGCTTTGAAATTAATTGATGTAGCACACACGGGTGAGAATACTCCAGACAGTATTATCAAAGTCGTGGAAGACTTTGGTCTTACAGACAAAATATTCGCAATTACTTTAGACAACGCCGCATCAAACTCTAGGGACATGGACATTCTTACTCTAGTGTTGAGTACATATGCCGATTCCTTCTTGCTACATCAACGACGCGCTTGTCATATTATCAACCTTATAGTCAAATGTGGTTTGAAGATGTTGAGTCCGTATATTAAAGCTTTTCACGATAGGATTTCTTTCTTGAATAATTCTAACGTAAGAATAGCACAATATAAGAACTTCTATAGGGCGATAGGTGTACGTCCAAGAAAGTTCGGTTTGGACATGGAGGTAAGGTGGAACTCTACTTACCTCATGCTTAAGAGTCTTTTACCATACAAGAGCACTTTTTCTATTTTTATTCAAACGCACTATCATAGCACTGACGGTAGTATACTATTAACTAAGTAACATTGGTTCGTTGCTGAGAAGATACTATCGTTTTTAGAATTTTTTTTATGAGGCAACTGTTGCTTTGTCCGCTATCTACTATCCAACATCTCCTATCATTGTCCATACTATTTTACGGATTGCTACTCAATTGAAAATGTATGAAAATGACTTAGTTTTACGCGATGCTATTGTTTCCATGAAATCTAAATACCTTAAATATTCAAGAGAAATCCCGAAAAATGGCAAAGAGTTCTTAGGAGAGAATGAGACTGCTCTTTATTGCTATGAATTGGATCCTTTATAGGGGGTGTCCTCGACAAGGCGGTGGACTAATCCTAATTACACTGAGCGTAAGGCTTGCTATGCTATTGAATCAGGCTTGAAACATGAATCTAATGTCAATCGTTGTGCTTCAATCTAATGGAATGCGACTCATCCCTTTCTATCGTTCGTAGTCTCCTTGAAGTAGTTGATGAAGTAGTGACAGTTACTTCTTGAAGAGACGTCTGTTGAAAGTGTCGCGACTGGTCGGAGCAAGGCGGCAGTTGGTGAAGTATCAACCGTTTGGCGGTTGATATCAGGGAATGACATAACCACATGATGGTCAATGGCGGACCCAGTATTTTTAGGATGGGTGTTCGAAATTCAGAGCTAGGATGTCCAGATATGCCGATACTAATACACCAATACCGTGAAATATCATTTCCCCCAAAAGCACTGATTCGACGATACGTGGATATGTAATAAAATACAAAAATCTAGAAATTAATGATTTCATATGAGGAAATGGACGATATAAGACAATCATAATGGCATGAATTGAACAATAAATTATAGATATCAATGATAATTGAGGAGGTGGAAACTAGGAATAGAGCTATTTTAGCTCCAAGCTTTATTTTGCTGAGTTATGTTGTTTTTGTAGGGTACGGCTAAAACTTGTGCTTGGTGCTTGGCCGTTGTTGTTTTCTCTATTTTTCTGTTCTGGGCTGTAGCAACTATACCGCTAAAACTTATTTTCTTTCTCTAATAGTGATTGGTTGAGCTCATGTCTTCTTTTTCAAAAAAAAAACTTGTGCTTGGTGCTTGGTCATTATTGTTTTCTCATGTTTTTCTGTTCTGGGTTGTAGCAGCTAAACTGCTAAAACTTATTTTTCTTCCTCTAATAGTGATCCGTAGAGCTCCTACCTTCTTTTTTTTAATAACAAAAATGACAATTGTGTATCTTGTTGATCCTGCTCTTTTTTGCTCTTTTCCCGTCAGCAAGAACCCCATCTAAGAATATTCCTTCCATAGAGCAAAAATTAGCATGTAAACATATGTAACAAGAGCCCAACTATCTGTTCATTGCCCAAGGTAAAGATTGTATTTTTGTACAACATCCATTGAAAAGAATCAAGAAAGCAGGGGAAGGGGCTAGACTCCAGAAAGAACCGGAGCTGGAGCAGAGCAGAGCCAGGGAGAAGAAGTGGAGTGCGCGGAACACACCTAGATCTGGAGAGATGACGGTGACGGTGAGCTGGATATGCTGCTCCCTTCCCGCCGTCACGCTCCCTCCTGGCCACTACGTTGCTCCCTTCCTCCCTGTTTGTCACGTTGCCACCCATTTACTCGCCTCGCGTCACATCTCTGTTCGCCCATGCAGGTGCATTGCCATACGCTCACTCTGCGCCGCATCACGTCGTAGCGTCGTGTCCACCGACGCTCGCCTTCGTAGGCTAAGCCTCCGCTCGTTTGCCACTTGGAGGCCGGACGCCCCCCCCCCCTCACACACACACACAGACAACCACCGGATGAGAGAGAGAATAGAGGTTAGGGTTTGGTGGGCTGGAGTAGGAAGGAAAATGGGTCTAATGTGTTACATAGGCCGCGCACGAGGTGTGAAAAGTACAGGCTGAATTTATTTACGGACACAAATATATAATTTTGACCTAACTAATAACATATACATCTAATATACCTATTATATACCAGATATTTTGCAAAAAAAAAGGTGTTCGGCTGAACACCCTTGAACCATGGAGGGTCCGCCCCTGATGATGGTTATTGTTAGTGACGTAGAGCCATGAAACGTCGTGTGGTTTGGAGTGATTAGGCATATGTTTCATTCATCACACGGAAGGTATATACTTGGAATCGAGTCTAAGTGCCAATTCATTGTTTCTATGAGCAGTTACCTGGTCGGATAGTTGGTACATGACCTCTCCGACCAGGGTACCCACGATGTAACATCTGAAATCCTTACGACCACGGAGGTCGTTAGTCTTAGGGGTTACGACCACGAAGACATATAGTCTTTTATTATGTATTAAAGTAATAGATAAAGATTTTAATCCTCGTCAGTGGGGAACTATCCACATATTTAGACAGCGATATGGTGGATTTCAACTTAGAAAGCTTCGACATCTTGCAATGATGGCAAGCCCATAAGTTAACATATCTCGTGATATCTATACTTGCACGTGATGTGTTAACTGTTCTTGTCTCTACAGTTTCCTCCGAGTCTGCTTTCAGTCTTTCTGGAAGAATATTGGAGGAGGGAATAATAAGTCTCACAAGTAAGATGGTGGAGATCCTTCTAACTATGATGGACTGGAACAAGCTGATTCACGAACACAACATTCTGTGAAAAATCCAGAGTTATGGGAGGTGTTCGAAAATCTGTACTTAGACAATGACAGTAACATCGACACGTAGAACAATGATGTATTATGTATGTAGAGCTATATGTTGTACTCTTTTTACTTTGCCAAGATTTTCTCATTTTGAGTTTTCACTTATGAAGGTTTTGACGAGGCAGCTAGTTGGATATTTATAAAACTCTTTATTATATTTTTAATATGATTGTCTCTTTTTTTTTCAATTTTCGTGTTTACTTCTGAATTCTACACATTTTTTCTAAAATTTTTAGATTTTTTTATTCTGTCGAGCCAAACGGGCCATACTTGGCCCGATGGGCTAAACTGACTCGTGTCTGCTATGCACGACACGAACGATCGACGGATCGTGCTTTAGCCGTCACCCCAAAGACGCGACCGACCGTCTGATCGACTCATCTAACAATCGAGCCGTATCAGGCCATGTCGAGATGGCCTATGCCAGGCCAAGCCGCTCATTTGGCTAGGTCTACATGAACTCAGGAATGTGCACACGGAACTTACAACTCAAATACGGCGAAGCTCAGCCATATACAGTAAAAAAAAAGTCATACGAGTTCCGGAATGGATGTCTGAACCTAAATGTACTCAAAACTCAATCAACCATCAGCCATCGTTCTCGGTCATGCACTTGACATAAATCACCAAACCAATCCGATCTCGATGGCACGCAAACCAAACTCTGCGGTGTAGAAAGCGTCCGAAAAGTTAGCGCCAGGACGGCTCACGGCTGCATGCCAGGCCAAGACCACCGGTTGCGCGCGGCGTGGGCCAAAACCGCGAGATATAGCAGCAGAACAGAACAGAACAGAAGGTGTCAGCCGATGGATTAACACCGAAACTTCGCACTCCCGTACGTCCCGTCGCCGCTCGCTTCAGTCGCTCGTGCTGTCTCTATCAACCGGCACCGAGCACGGTTCGCAGACGCCAAACGGAGCGAGAGCAACCGCGCGGTGGAAAACGTGTGTCAGTCCGAGGGAAGCGCGGCACCCGCCGGCGCCGCCCGCGCCATGCGTTCACCTAGCAGAGATGACGGAAATAAATCTTACGAGACCTCTTCACCTGCTGGCAATCGTCGCGTTTTATCTCACCAAAGCCGTCTACGGCCTCTACTCGAATATGCCAAAGCCACCGTGCCAATCCCGCACCAGTGCGCCGAACCGTGCCAACCCCAACACTGAAGCCCAGACTGCCTTGGACCTGGATCCACCCAAGGAAAGTGATTCCACGTTAGTAGGAAAAAGGAGCTGAAATGCATACTGTAGATGTTTGGCTGCTTATAGATAAAAGTTGTTAAAAGTATCACTGCTGCTCCTGCCTCCTGCCTGACTGTTTTTTATCTCTCGTCCTTTTTAAAAGTTTTGGCAATCATTTTGAGGTCCCAGATCGAGCATTAATAGCAGCTTCGCCAATTTCATATCGATGCACAGGGTCTATGCTCTGCCTTTCGCTAGTACAGCTAGGATTTCATCTCGCGATCAATGCTTCTCGCTGATTGACAAAAATGATTGCCACCTTACTGCAATCCAAACAGATTGGCTGGATTCATGAACCACATCCATGACCCGAACCTAGAAAGTTAGACGTGCTATTCGCTCCATCATGTAACATAACAAACCAAAGTGAAGAAACACGTCTGCATGACTGTATCACACAAATGAAAACAGTTCATCTACTAACTGTCGTAGCAAAAAGGACTAAACAGTAAAAGAGAAGGACCCCCGATACCGGCGGACGACCGGGGGATCCTCGGAGAGGGGACCAGTTGCCAGGAGAAGTGTGTGTATTGATTGTCCCGAAAACCTAAGTCTGAGTTATTACATGAGGGAAGGCGGCTATTTATAGCATTCTGACAAGGTGTACGAGATTACAAATTTACCCCTAAAAAGGTCATATGCCTGTAGGAGCTACAGGGGCTTTTCCTACCCCTACGCGTAGCCTTCGGCTCGTGGTGGACTTCCTTGGCCTAGGTCCACCTGATTGGTGCATTCGGTCCACCAATGTTCTTTGGCCCATCGCACTTCGCGGGGCGGCTCTAGGCCGGGGGTGGGGGGGGAGCCCTTCTTCCTACCCTGGAGTGGCCCTGTGAGGCACATTCGGGGCCCTCCTCAGAGTTCTGGGCCCTTTCTGGCTCCTCCTCAGAGCCTCTAGGCCCCCTTCAAGACTCCTCCTATGGCCTTCAGGCCCCCTTCGGGGAGGGGAGCCTTGTGGCGGTTGCCGGGTCGTGGGGGCCAATGGGCTGCTCCTACGACAAGCCCATTGCAGTCGAGGTCCTTCTTCATCATGGTTGAAACCATGCCCTTTTCCGAAGGTCCAGCACACCGCCCCTTCGGCTGGCGGTTTACGCTGATAGGTTCCTCCGGCGGCGGTCGACCTCGGGGGTATGATGGCGCCCCTTTGGGTACTGCGCGCGTTGGTTGAGCACCGTGCGCCATGATAACTTCCTTTTCGAGTTAACGACACCTCCTCGAGCCGCACACATAGTGATTGGGCGTTGTGCGCTTTTAACACCATTTGTTGGTTCACGTGTGCCATAATGTGGTTGGTTGGGTGCTTTGTTTGAGGTGCACATGTCATGCCATGATTGGCCCATGGCTCTTTGGCTCCCCTGTCGTGTCTTCATGTGGACCTGCTACTTGTATAAATAGGTGGTATCCTCCCCGCCCCACCTTCACTCGCACCATTACAAACCCTAGTTCCTGTTTCTCTTCACCTCATGCGTTGCCTTTGTGAGGACGATGAGCTCCGGCGTACCATCTTTGTGTCCCTCGGTCATGTCATGACAAAGTGAAGCAAAGACGGTGGTGGCACGGTGGTGTATACCGACGAGCTTGGTCGCTCCACCGTGATGCCGCAGGTGCTGCGGATGCTGAAGGACGAGGGATAGCTGGGGGATCTTGCGAATGCTCGGGCTCTTAGGACGGAGACCAAGCCGACGCCTTGGGAGGACAAGGTGGTTGTGTTCGTGGCATTTCTCGACGCAGGTCTTCGCTTTCCTTGTGTGGGTTTGGTAGCCCAGGTACTTCAGCTGTACCGGGTGGAGCTGGCCCAATTGACTCCCAACTCCATCGTAATACTTGGCATCTTCGAGTGGGTATTGCGCTCTGCGGGGGTGAGCGACGGGGAGGGGTGGCTCTTCGCGTGCCTCCACGACGGGCGGTGCCAATCGAACAAGAAGAAGAATAGCAGCAAGACGCTGAACTTTGGAAGCGTCAATTTTCAACCAAAGACGTGCCATCTCCGGTACGCACCTGCTCCGACAGTCAGGAACTGGTGGGACCGACTGGACCCGGAGGTAGTTTTACCACAAGTCTCCAGCGGACGATGGTTTTCATTCCGTCGGAGGGCCCATTCAACTCATTCCCTCCCCGGAGGTCGACCTCACATCGAGGGAGGGACCTCGTGTAAGAGTTATGTGTGCTTCGAGTGTGGCCACTGGCGTGGGGCTGGAGCCTGAAGCTTGGGGAGTCGAAGGGCGACCTTCCCCGCTTTGAGTTGGCGGATCATGAAGGTGGCGGCCTGTTGCCTCGGCTTTTCTTGCTCTCATTTTTTTCTTTTTTGGTTCTGACGAGTTGTACTGATGTTCCTGTAGTGCTGCATATCGACGAGGCAGCTTGCGCCGCAGACCAGCTTTTGGGCCCATACACCGGGGAGGAGCACGTGAAGCGGGGGTTGGTGGTATGCGAACCGTGTTTAAATAGGGCGTACGTGGATCCAACGGTTCGCTTAGCGGAGCACCCGGATCCCGATGCCGGGAAAAAAGAAGTGGGCTCGCATGCCGGAGGAGCTGGAGGCCTCGGGTCCGATCGGGGTGGTGCTCCTGTAGTCCGTTGGGGTTGGTGGCACAGGAGGCTCCAGCTACTCGAGGGTGGACATGATGGAGCGGCCTTTGAAGAAGGCGCGCGAGCCCTCAGGTAGGCCGAGCGAGTAGCTCAGCAAGTTCTTCGTCGTGCGGAACTCAGTTGCTCGGCAGACACTGCCGTGAGCTACAAAGGTGGTGGCGAGCTCGTTCGCCGTGGTGAACCTGCCCCTCGAGGAGTCGTCTATTGGGACACCGTCGCATGTGTATGGCCGGGGGTCTGAGGACACCCGAGTGGAGGCACACACCTTTGGCCACGACACCTTCGATCGATCTACTCCCTCGCTTTTTTGTTTATGTTGTTTGGTTTTTTTTGTTACCGTCGCCTGACTTGGTTCCACGCTGCGTAATGAGGAGCGACGAGGGTGGTGGGGTAGCAAGGGCGGCTCTGGGGTCGGAGGATCCGATGGTGGCTCCGGTGCTGGGCAATCTGAGGATGGCTCTAGTTTCGGGGGGTCCGAGGCAGCTGTTTGTCCGCCCGATGCTGCGGGTACCGCGAACGTTGGTCCACTGTGTACCAATGATTTCAAGATCAGCCCTAGGGCGGTGGTTGTTTGCGAGGAGGTGGCCCGCTTTGCCGCCCCGTCCTGGTGGTAGAGCTCTTCCGGAGCATGCCTATGGACCGGATGTTCCGGTCGATCGAGGCAAATGCTGCGAGGGTAAATTCAGATACGTGTATCCCTTGTTGTTTGGTTGCCCCCTTTCTTTGTCCGTATTTTTGTTTTTAACGGCATGCCCCGCGCATACGCTAATGCTGGCCTGCACCCTCGAGGGGGACTTTTAGCGCGACTACGCGAAGATCCAGGAACAGGTCAACTCAGAGCACGTGCGAAATGAGTCCCTGAGCGCCAAACGCTCGGCCTTGGTAGAGAAGGCTGGGGGCTGGAGGCGAGGGTTGCTGAGATGGAGGGTGAGCGTCGCACCCTTCAAGAGGAGGTGCGAACGCTCCACAGTGTTCACACTGTCCTCGAAACGGAACTCCAAGCGGAGTGGCACCTTTCGGACACTGTGGCGCAGGCTACATGGGATGCTATGGAGTCCTTGGAGGGCACCGTGACGGATCTTGGCGCCGTGCCATCGCCCCAAAAGCATGCCCTTGCGGAGATGGATATTACGCTAGGTCGCCTTCACCGTGCCGGGGAGGTTTTTCTTCTGGCCGTGCGAGCCTATGGTGATCATTGTGCTAAGGCCGCTTCGACGACGGCCTTCGCTCTGCGATGGGCCGGTGCAAGCATCGCCGACGCCCTTCTTTGCCCGCCTGCGCCCGTGGTGTCTCTGGCCGAGATTGCGCCCGCCGTAAGTAGGCGCGGAGGACAAGCAACGTGTTTGCCCATGACTTCTGGGCGACGCGCGGCCTCGACGCAGAGATGGAGTCACTTCAGGCGGTACTAACGCAGAGGAAGAAGGGCAAGGGTCCGTGGATGGCGGCGGCGCCAGTGAGCGGGGGCACCGCCGAGGCAATGTGTGTCCCTCCGCTCTTCTCCAACCAACTAATAATAGCTTTTAGCACTTGTTTGTTAGGATCTTTTGCCCCCACTCCGCTCTTCTCTTGTGTGTCGGAGTGGGTTTAGGGAGTGGTTGACCTCTTTTTGCAATGGCCCCTGCTTATTAATGAAAACAGATTTGCGAAACTCAGTTGTCTGGGCGTTCGTTGTTGCTTCCCTTGCTCGTTGTTTATGCTTTATGTTCGTTGTTTCTGCAGGGCGAGTCACATTTGTTCCGCTGCACCACCCGACGGGGGCCTCGCCCTTCCGAGGTGCAAATGAGCAAGGTGACCGTCCCTCCGCAAGGGTCAAAGGAGGAGCATGGTCTTTTGTTTATCTGGCCTCTGCAGCTGTGCTACCGAGGCGTTGTGTGGCATGGTGCAAAGTGGCAATGCTGGAAATTGGCCCATCCCAACGGCTCCATGGAAAAGTTTTGGTGCTTCCGTGAGAGCAAGGCAGCTAGGGCGCACGATGAGATACATGCTTTCTGGGAGCGTCGAGGCACTGCGACCGTGGTTGGGGGTCCTTCACCTCTGTTTCCCGGTCCTGTTGCTTCATCGTCGGGGGACTCCTGTGAAGGGTCCCTCGAGGTGTTTGACGATTGGAGCGTGACGAGTGAGTACCTGAAATTTATGGCTATCGAGCCGTCCGACGAGGAGCTTCTTGAATGGGTGCTGCGGAAGGAGGAGTCAGATTTTGTGCCATAGGAGTTGTCTCGACCATGTTGGGGGTTGTATGTTGTGTGTTGTCTATGTTGTATGTTGTGGGGATTAGGCCCTCCGGTCTGTGTACCCCATGTATCTTGATCTTGTGATGAATAAAGTGGTCCTTGTTGGTGCCTGGGCGTGTTAGTCCTAGTTTGGGCCTTGCCCTTTTTTCGTTTGGGTTTTGGGAGCCCTAACTTTTGCGAGGGGGAGGCGAAGTCTAGCTTCGTCCCTCATACTTTCTTATATAGGGCTCCGGGGGAGCCCTAAATTTTGCGAGGGATGAGGCAAAGCCTAACGCCATCCCTCATACTTTCTTAGATTAGGCTCTGGGGAGGGGGGGGGGCTAATTTTTGCAAGGGAAAGGCGAAGCCTAGCGCCATCCCCCATGCTTTCTTAGATCGAGCTCTTGGGGAGCCCTAATTTTTATGAAGGGGGGGGCAAAGCCTAGCACCGTCCCCCATGCTTTCTTAGATTGGGCTCCGGAGAAGCCCTAACTTTTACGAGGGGGGAGGCGAGGCCTAACGCCATCCCCCACGCTTTCTTAGATAGGGCTCCAGGGGAACCCTAACTTTTATGGGGGAGGCGGCTTCAACGCCGTCCCCACACTTTTAAATAGGGCTCAGGGAGCCCTAACTTTTTGAGGGAGGCGGCCTCAGCACCATCCCCCCATACTTTCTTAGATATGGCTCCCAGGAAGCCCTAGTTTTTGCGAGGGGGAGGTGAAGCCTAGCGCCGTCCCTCATACTTTCTTAGATAGGGCTCCGGGGGAGCCCTAATTTTTACGAGCGGGGGGGGGGGGCAAAGCCTAGCGCCGTCCCCCATACTTTCTTGAATAGGGCTCCGGGGGAGCCCTAACTTTTGTAAGGGGGAAGGCGAAGCCAGTGCCCCCCCCCCAATGCTTTCTTAGATAGGACTGTGGGGGAGCCCTAACTTTTGCGAGGGAGAGGCGAAGCCTAACGTTGTCCCCCATACTTTCTTAGATAGGGCTCCGGGAGAGCCCTAACTTTTGCGAGGAGAGGGAGGCGAAGCCTAACGTCGTCCCCCATACTTTCTTAGATAGGGCTCTGGGGGAGCCCCAATTTTTGCAAGAGGGGGCGAAGCCTAGTGCCGTACCCTATAGTTTCTTATATAGGGCTCCAGGGGAGCCCTAATTTTTGCAAGGGGGAGGTGAAGCCTAGCGCCTGTCGGATGCGGGAGCGAAGGATCCCGGATCATCTGTGTATTCCATACTAGTCCCATGAGTAGTAGCTAGTGTACACAGTTTAAACAAAAGGTGATAGCATAACCATAATATGCGATATATTCACAATAATTCACGTTTATTAAGTAAGAAGCGTATGTCCAAAAGTAAAATACAGCGGAAGCAAAAGTAGTAAGGTAGACTGCACGATTCGCCATAGGCAATCGTCTAGGGCGTAGCCTAGTCGTTCAAGTTCTCATAATCGTCGGAGTAGTTCTCTCCTGATCAACAATTTACTAAGCAAGGTGAGTACAAATGAATGTATTCCGCAAGTTACATCCAATAATAGATTATAATGCATGAGGGTATAACAAATGATGGCTTATAGGGTTTATTTGCATAAAGCAAGGTTTTCTTTTCCAATACTTGTACTAAGTTCCAAAGCAGTTATTCTAAAACTAAAATTTATTTTTTGTAAATTCTCAAGTTTTATAGTAGGATAACCTCCATACAATAGAAGTGAAGGATACCCTCCTATCACATGGCTACACACCCAATTTCCTGATTGGATAAGATATCCAGAATCATTTGATAAAATCTTTTGAAATCAAAACCAAAAATCTAACTTTGCATTGGCCTTGCTTCAGCATGTCCATGACAGTGGACACGGCTATTCAAATAGTTTTATACTCTGCAAAGGTTGTACAGCTTTACCCACAAGGGACAATTGACTTATAATGTCCGTCTGACACACTACCGAAGGTGTGCGACTAAGTCATTATCACAAGGCCTTTACAATGCGTCATCCCACTGTAGTCCCGCCTCACTAAGGTTTCGCTTTCTTTGGATAGAAACCCACCGGATTTAAGCCCCCTCTTGCGCCATGTGGGAATACATAAAAGTAGGTCATAAAGACACCCACGCGACCGGATGCCACGACCATGGTGAAATGTTACAAATTATTTAGCCTAGTCCTACCCACACAGGACATGTGGTAGTACGATAAGGCTTGGCAAGATGCAGCTTGAAGATGGGTCCTTAACTAACTTGGACAACTTTCCATAAAAAACCCTCGGCTCAATCATAGAAATGAATCGATCCCGTGCATAAACTTGCCACATCCAAACATCCATTTCACCTAATTCTAAATCAATTTTAATTTTATTTCAGTTTTCAAAGCATTTGTAAACTTCGATGACAAACCAATGTCATGGTTACAATTTTAGACAACATTTGATCTTTTTGCTGTAAATTCCCCCAAATCAAATATTTTAGGTCTAAACATCGCTAAGCATAATTTTCCAACATGTTCTAGTCATACTAATGTACTAACCAGATTTTAACTATGGTATCAAGGAATAGCTATTTCAATAGCAAAATTTGGCTATACAAAGGTATTAGGAATAACTACAATTTAAAATAGGAACTTGAATTACTTGAATACAAGTACGCATGTAATAATGATTTAAAATAGAATTTAAATAATTTAAAATACTGGGATTCAAATATGATCAAAGGATTTAACTTGCCTTGCTCGTATGCTTGAGGATCTAACTCTTCAAATGAGTCAATTTCCCCGGAGTCGTCGAAATTTACACGCGAAAACGAGCTAAATTCAAATAATATTAAAATAAATTTAAATGAACTCCAAATTAAATAATTCTAGTGTAGATAGCTAGATCTTGATTTTAGATGAATTTAGATATTTGAATCACTTGAATTGGAGCTCGAACGTAGGAGAACATGCTCTCAGAAGTTTTGAAATCACATGAAATGATGAAATGGAAATATCTGGAATTTAGGAATTATTTTTTCAAAGGAAATAGAATTAATGTGTCATGCTGATGTCAGCACATGAATTTTATTTCGGCTGGATTTATTTTTCAACTGAAAAATGTTAGAGTCACTAAGATGTGGGCCCGCGGTCCATGGACGGGGTCCGCAAGATTGCCCAGGTCCGCGTTGGACCGGGCGCACGGGAACAGGGCCATACCACGTGGGCGTACCACACAGGAAGCCACGCAGGCAAAGAAGGTGAGGTGGCAGTGACGTGGCCTGCTACGTGGCGGCCACGTCGGCGAGGTGGACGGCGGCGTCTCGGGCGCATTGGCTCGCCGGCGTTCTACGGCACGGCGAGGAACGTGAGTGGTACTAGGGGAAAGAGTGAGTCACACGCTACCTGATGCGTGCAAGAACGGCGGTGATGAGAGAAAGCGGCGGCGGTGATTGAAGGCGGCGGCGACAGTCCAGTGGCTTGTGGAGGAAGATGGTGCGAGCACTGTAACATCCCAAACAATGGTTCGTGTTTCAAATGTATAGAAATAAGGAGAAATTAAAATTTTTGATGCCTCATGATGCCATTTGAAATTTTCTGGAAATTTTTCCAAGGGTTTCCTAATTTCAAAGCCAATGTTTCAATTGATGGAAGCATGGTCCTTGAAAAATCCTTAAGCAAACCTTGTGATCATCCTCTGAAAATATTTTTTCTAGCTACTAGATCACTCTGGTGACCCCTCTGAAAAATCTCATAATTTTTAGAAATTATTTACTATTTCTAAGAGGCCAGTCAAACTAGTTTGACTCTTGGTCAAAACCCTAGGGCTGCAACTTGTGATTTTTCTAGAAAGAAATGCAGTGCATGAAAAGTTCTAGAAAAATTACAAAAGGTTGTTCCCAGATCCAGTAACCTTCCATAAAAAATTTTAGAATTTTTGGAGCTATGAAACTCCCTCTAAAAAAAATCGCTAACCATCTCAGCCCTATCTTTCCAAAAATCAGAATTCACTGTTCCTTGGGCTTAGACCCAACCCTGGCTCGAGCCACTTGATCTGGTTGAACCGCCTAACTACATCGGCGTGCTCAACTCAATCTAACCTTCACGTGAGCCGTCCGATTCGTTTTCAACGGACCAGATTGATTGGGTCGTTCGGATCGTCCGAACGACCATTTCAATCAGGATCGTCCATTTTCAATCGGGCTGTCCACATCGCTTGGGCTGTTCGAACAGTCCGAACGTTCATCTCAATCGGGGCCGTCCTTTTTCAACCCAACGGTCGAAACCAATCCCACTCATTTAAATTGACCCGAGCCACTCAGTTGGGCTGCACCCGTTCGCCCTTGTGTCGCTGAGTAGTGAGGCCCACATGTGGGACCTGCCTTCTCCAACGCGCTGGCTCGCGAGCAGAGCTCAAGCGCCACACGCCCTTTGCATGCTGCGTTGCCCCGTCAACGCCATGAGCCACCACCCATTGTGACCTATCCTGGAGCTCCGTTGCTTAACGTCGCCTCCATTGCCGTCATTTTCCTTGGTTAAAATCCCACCAAAACCTAGTTTCCCTTCACTTCTTCTCTTTGCGGCCGAGGGGAAGGAGGCTCACATTGACTCATCTTCATGGTAAAATCCTCACCTCCAAGTCCCTTAGTTTCCTTCTTGCATGCCATTTCCATTTTGGCTAATGTGAGATCTTGATTTCTTTTGTAGCTCTCAGACCATCTTTGTGCTCCTTGAAGTTCTAGAGCGTGCACCCGAGTGACATCATCGTGTCAACTTTGTGCTCGGTGAGTTTTATCCTCAATTTTGCACGTCACCTCGTGTCTTAGGGCATCATTAAGTAAACCCCTAAATCTATTTCAACAATGCATGACAGGGTTTTGGGAATTTGAAAGGATTGTATTTTTGGCCGAAGAACAGTCCTTTCACCTCCCACTTTGATCCGGTAAGGCATTTGTCGATTCCCTGCTCCTTTAGCATCCACATTTAATCTTTGAGCTATCCCGGGCATTCACTGGCCTTGGTTTTGCTTAGGATCTTCTCTCCTCATTGAGCCGCATTGCCGCCGTTGTCTTCTCCAGCGCCGATGCTGCTCCACCCAACTCTAAGCTTTCCCGAGCTTCCTCATAGCTCAGGTAACCTACTAGTAGCCTTTAGACACTTGGGCACCCGCTTGAATGAGCTACGGAGCTTCGCTTTTGCTGCTTGCATTTTCGGCCGTGAGAGCACCTTTGCTCCACTCCGGCTCGCCGCCAACGTCGTCCCCCTCAGTGGGTGTAACCACTTCCAGTAGGTGTGCAACACTATTAGGAACCCATTCATGCCCTTAGATCATGCCCGTGTGGACCACATCGCCAGCGGTGAGCTCAACTTTAAACTCGGGTTTTTGTCGTACGCGGACATGCACTGTAGCAACATACTTAGGACCCAAATTCGGATCATTAATGACTAATGATTGCTTAGTCATTTAATGGTTGTCTTAGCGATTGTAGTGTGTCACTTGTAAGTGGGCCTAGCCACTTAAGCGCCGTGCGCATGCACCCATGTACTTAATTCATGGGACTGAGTCACTGACGGCTGGGTCCCACCTGTCTGTACACTCGAGTTAAGAGTCCGAGCATCTCGTTTCATTTGAACCATTCGATCTTGATTCAACGCTCTAGATCGATTGGGCCGTTCGGACTGTCCGAATGTCCCTTTGCATTTGGACCGTCCGATTTTGATTCAACCGCTTAGATCAATTGGGCCGTTCGGACCATCTGAACATCCCCGTCGTTTGGACCGTCAGATCTTGATATAACGGCCAAAATCTGTCCCTCTCGTTCAAAACGATCCAATGCCACTTCCTCGCTCACTAACGCGTGGGCCCGAGGCATTTTGACCGGGTCTGTGTTGACTAGGTCCGCTTTGACCGTGGCCCCACTGGTCTACGTCCATGGCTAGAATAGGCTGGGTATAGAAAGTATTTACTGCTTTTATAAATTCCAAAATGCTTTATTTTTGTACTGTTATTTGTGTTGAACTTCAAAATAGCATAAGTATTTCATTTTAACTCCTTTTTGGTTGATTCAAATTTTGTTGGGTTACATTTTTAGTGTACTTTATTTTGGTATTGTTTTTGTGGCCTTTTGCCATTCCAGATTTGGTTGTTAGTAGAATTACTTTCGGTTTAGCTTTATTTCTTGCACTAAAAATTGTTTTAACTTCAAAAATACATAAGTATTTCTCTGTAACCCCATTTTGAGCAAGCTCGAGCTTGTTGGTTTCCTCTGTTACTGTACTTTATTGTAGAATAGATTTTGAGTATGTTACTGTCTCTGAAAATATTATTTTTACGTATGGTTTGTGCACTACTTTCTTGACTTTGAAAAATCAGAAGAAATTCTTTTTAGCTCCAAATGAGGTGAATCAAATTCCATTGTTCATCTCATGCGGTGCTCTGTCTACCATAAAAGTTTCATGTTCACCACCTCTCTGGAAATTTTCACCAAAAATTTAATTTTGGATGAACAGTACCCGAGAGGGATTTTTTCAGCATTTAGTCAAAGGCTGATTTTGTTTTGGCTATAACTTTTGCATAAAAACTCCAAATTATTTGAATTTTGTTGATAAATTCATTCTAGATCATGCTCTACCTTCTGTGAAAATTTCATGATTTTTAGATGACTTTGAATTTTTTAGTATTCTCGGTGTTATTCGTTCTTATTGGTCTTCTCGAATTTTTCGATAGGTTTCGACGAATTCTGTGAGTACGAGAGTGATCCTCTGCAGCAATAAAATTATCTCCAGCAAGGCAAGCAGCCCCCCCCCCCCGGCCCTTTGATCATATTGATCCTATTACTTTGAGTACAATATCTTGTTTTACAACTGTATGTATGCATGCTCTACTTAATGATTAATTTCTCGTTTAGAGGTAGTTAATCCGAGTAGTTGCATAAGATGTAGGTAAATGTTATCCATTGCCATTGAACTTAGGTTAATAATTCCGCTGGTGAATTAGAACCCGGTGGATGTTATATGGTCTAATTATGTTTATGCTATGTCATGCTTAGAACGGTAGAATAGGGATCAATGCCTCGGTGATGGTCATTACATCATCACTTTAAATTACTTGGGTCAGGGTACCCATGTATGTACTGTATTTGAGAAACTAAAACTGAAAACAAAATATTTTGGACTTGGGCACATTGGTTGGATGGTGTGTTTGCCGGGTGTGTGCTTGGTGCCCGAGTCAACAAGAACCGAATTACTTGTGCCACCATACTGACCATTTTGCGTGCTAATTAACCACATGATAAGGATATGGGACCTCTCTTGACCTAGTACTTTGGCGTGTGTTAGCTCCGAGTCACAGGAGGTTGTGCGTGTTGTGTTAAAAAAGGAATTAATCCGTGTGTGTGTTGGGCATGACGTGATGGGTTCTGGGTTTAAGTTCCCTACCCATAGGAGCATCAGTAAGTTCTCGCTCTACCGATGACTCCAACACAACGTATGGTTTCCATCATACAGGCGGCTCGTAGTTAATGAACAATATTGGAAAACGTCTTGTAGGACTTAGTTTTGTCGGCATACCTTCGGAAGTGTGCTTTATCTGGTGGCAAAAGAGGCGGTCTGGCATGTGGGTACATTGGTACACCCCTTCAGGGTGTAAACTATTCGAATAGCCTCATCCTAGGTTATGGACACACTCAGATACGCCCCATGAGAATTAGACTTCAACATTTTCGATAAAACTTGAATTCGGGTGGTACGAATGGGTAATTCGTGCTATGTTGTGGTGGCTGTTGGGAAGTCACCTCTAGGATGTTAATTATGTCTATATTTGTTGTCTCGTTGTTATTTTCATGAATAAAAAACTGACTTGTGAAAATTGCTTTACAATCTATTACTCTATTGCAAAGAAAATTTGCTTTATGCTGAAAATTGCTTAGTGTAGTAGCCTTCCTTTGATACATGAATGTATCTATATATTTATTTTGCTTGTAAGTCTTGCGAGTACAACTTTGTACTCAGCTGCTTTGTTTATGCTGCACAGGAGGTTGATCCCCAAGGGATTAGCTATTGTGAGACCGACTTCGTACAGGACGACTAGCTTGGCGGCCCGGTCAGTTGCCTTGTGGGTAATGGCAAACCGGTTGGCTTTTATTTATCGCCATCTTATGGCTTTTGTTTCCGCTGCTACTTTGTTTAATTACCTTGTCATTTTGGCCGGTCGGCCCTACTGTTGTTTTCTAGACTTGTATATCTTTGTGTTGTAAGTTTGAAGACTCGGTAATGCAATGACTTGTGTATGGAGTTGATGCATAATTTTTGTTTGGGGTATGTGTACTGCAATTCTGGGAGGTACATGTACGCCGAGGCACGTGATATTTGGTTTGTGATGCTAGGGTCAAGTGGATGGCTAAGTATTACAAGCTATATACCCCGGGTTCTCACAAGCACCATGCAAAACGGGCTACGGCGAACGCGAGGAGGCAGTCGATGTCGACGATGCATCCTTGACGGTGACGAATTTGGCGGCGAGACGAGCTTCGGTTGGCGAAGAAGAACCTCAAGATTCCTGTGCTAGAAGGAGGGAGAGTGAAGTGGTGAGCGGGAATGGGAAGAGGGGGAGATGGCGCACGTGGTGACGCGGCTAAGGCGGTGTGAGCTATACCGAAGTGATGGCTCAGCGTTGAGGCGGCGTGGCCAACACCGAAGAAGAAGAGGGAAATTTGACAGGTCCGCCCCATACGATCCGTCGTGTACGAGAGCGTTCATGTGGAACATGAACAGATCTTGAATCTCCACCATGAAGTACCTAACACAGGTGCATATGAAACCACTTATATGCAATGCTCGTACCATCCACTTATTTGTGGGTTTTCCAAATGAATTCTTCTACAAATTTGGTCATGCCCACTTTACACCAGCTTTTTATACTCCATGTTTTCAATTCTATTTCTGTTGCGTCTCATGCACATTTGAATTACACATTAAACCACCTTGGAATATTTTAAAATTTTAGGTTCAAGTTCCTAACACTTCTGTAATTTCTTCATAATTTAATGTACTAGTGGACAGAAAAATTACATGGTTGCAGGTTCAATTCTAATTCTATTTAAACATTTCATGGTTAGCTAGGGAATAAAATTTCATGACCAACAAAAATTGATTCATCTCAATTGGACTTCATATGAATTTTCTATGAAATGTTGAACTTAATTCAATTTCTACTGTAAAAATAATTCTTAACCGAATTTAATTCCAATTCGAAAATTTTCTATGGTAGTAACAAGATTCAAACCTATTCTAAGTTAAAGTACAATAAAAATAAAAACCAACAAAATTGGTTTCACTAAATTTGGAGTTAATTTCAAATAGTTATGAATTTTTTAAGTTGTTTGAATTTACAGTGCAAAAATAAATCACTTCAGAAATTCCTAATGCATTTAAAACTTTTTATACCCGAGCTAAACCTAGCCTCTACCACTAACATGTGGGGTCTACTGCATAGTTTTTTTTTCATTTAATTTCTGAATTAAAAGCCTACTAACAGGGGGGCGTTTGTCATTCACTCGGTCCTTGGCATAGCGCATGGACCGAAGGTCAACATACCCGGTCAAGGGTCCATGGACCACGCACGCGATGCACGCGCTCGATGGGACCCGACCGTCAGCGACTCTATTTCAATTCTATTTCTATTACGTTAAACAACCTCAGAATATTTTTGATATTTTATGGTCAAGTTCTTGACACTATGCAAATCATTGTGTAATTTTACATCCAAGCACATAATATACGTCATACATGTAATTGCCCAGACTGAGTTTTCAATTCTATTTATGTTGCGTCTCATGCACATTTGAATTACACGTTAAACCACCTCGGAATATTTTGAAATCTTAGGTTCAAGTTCATGACACTAAGTTTTCTAATTTTACGTCCGAACGCTAAGTTAAAATACACCAACTGCACAACCCTAACTACTCAGTTGCTACAATAAGAAGCTACCATTCATCTAATTACATGCTAATCACATTGCTAAAACTATAGCCGCATGTGAATGACAATTACCTTTTCTAGGTGCTCACAAGATGATGCACAACTTTCGCAACTGCGCGAGCCTCAACTGCTCTCTGCTTGGCTTCTCCCTTCTTTTCCACTTTGCCTTTCTTCCCTCTCTTCCTCTCTGCTTCAACGTGAAAATAGCGTCATGGCGTTAGCGTTAAGCTCATTTTATTGATGCATGAGGGAATCTACGTGAAGCGCACCGCATCCACACGTGATCGCGTGAGGGCGGCTAGAGGCGCCGCGACGGGACCGAGCGGACGCGGGGGGCGGCGAAGCGGCGAGCCAGTCTTCCAGGGGTAGACACCTTCTTCGCCGCCATGCCGAACAAAGACCTTTGTCTTTGCTACCGTCTTGGCGTTAGCGTGACTAGATACTTGCGATGGGGCGGTGAGGAGATGCGGTGCATGACCCAAAGACGCGTCTTGTGGAGGGGCAAAAATAGAATTTTAGAGCTAGAAAGGCTAGTTTAGAAATTATGGTGCTCTAAGAGGCCAATAATATCCAAAATTCCAAATTTATACAAGTTTGCACACTCTGGCCTTGCTTGTCACTGAAAGCCCCGGAGCAATACGTAGAGTCGTAGAGCATATGTACCTGCGTACAATCAGACTGCTGACCACTAACCGCGTACAGGAGATGATGATTGCTGCATCAACAGAATCCCTTTCGGTTTACAATGCAAAAAATGAAACGGGGCAGCGGTTGAAGGCCAACCATGTTCATACAGAAAAGTCAACGTCTCCATGGCCGTATAGTGCAGGCCATCCCGGGTTCTTTCTGGCTGGCACTCTCCGGATGATCGATCTGTATGTGGCTGTGAGGCTGTGTGGGCTATCCTTATACGCGTCAAGGCCAGAAAAGCTCCTTCTGAAAAAGGAGTCACGAAGGAACCAACTATTGGGACTTCCATGTGCATTGCAGTGCCTAGGTTCACTTCAGCTTGCTTATTACTAGCTAAAACTTCTGCTACGGCCCGATGTTAAGTAGGTGCATCAGACGAAGAGAGATAAAATACAGAGCAACATTTTGCATGTTCTGTCTGTATCTGACTATCAGACGATGTTCCTAGTAGTTTTAGTCAATTTAATTCCGCGGTACAGCACGGCTTAAAGGAAAGGTACGTTACTATAATTGAGAAAAATAAATCCTGCAACGAATGATAATCGATCATCATACGCGCGTGATAACCCAAAACTTTCCGGACGATTGCATCATGGTGACATTTACGCCACCGTGCTCACAATCTCCGGACAGTTACGGTTCCAGGACTTGGTCGCACATCCGTTTACTTTGTCGCGCCATGCCAAAGAGAAAAAAACTCTGCATCTCTCCGCTCTGCATCCAGCTCTATGCCTTCAGCGTCCATGCATCAGGAAATCTGAATCAGCATCAGCATCTTAGGTCTTTACAGCAGGGATGCATGTGATCTAGGATTTGTGTTCATGAAATTGACCTACAATCAATGTAGATGATGAAAAGCATTAGCAATCCTGGTTACAAATCCAAATCACTGAATCTGCTACAAATGTGCAGATAATTTCATGCACTGTTGTGTTGTACTCCACGTTATCTCGTACTATCAAAATCAACCCCTAGGAGGCTAGGAGGATCAACGGCCGGCAAGAGAGTATATTAGTTTTCTCCCTGGCTAACACTTGATCTGAACCGTCGAACGAAATAATCGGACGGTCGAGAACACGTCCAACTCTCGTAGTGCAGTTGCTTTGCAATAGCAAATGTGCAGATTGCGGCATCCTCCTCTTTCCCCTTGTCACTAAACAAAGCATTTGGAAAGGTTCTTTCCAATATTCCACTTTCTTGTTTCTTCCCTCCTCTCCTCTCCTCCTCCTCCCTGCTGCATGGTGTGATCAACAAAGAAACCACCCAGCCATGCCTCCGCCGCTGCCCGCCACCGTGCTGATGTTGCTCGTGGCCCTCGCCGCCGGCGCGGCCCGCGGGGCCAACGACCTGGCGTCGGACGCCGCGGCGCTGCTGGCCTTCCTCGCGCCGTTCGGGTCGGCGTCCGTGTCCTGGAACTCGTCCCAGCCAACGTGCTCTTGGACCGGCGTGGTCTGCACCAGCGGTCGCGTCACGGAGATCCACCTCCCCGGGGACGGCCTCCGTGGCACCTTCCCCGTCGGCGCGCTCGGTAACCTCAACAAGCTCACCGTGCTGTCGCTGCGCTACAACGCGCTCTCCGGCCCGCTGCCGCCTGACCTGGCCTCGTGCTTCGAGCTCCGGGTCATCAACCTGCAGTCCAACCACCTCTCTGGCGAGCTCCCGGCCGCGATTCTGGCCCTCCCGGTGTTGGCGCAGCTCAACCTCGCGGACAACCGCTTCTCGGGGAGAATACCGCCAACCATTGCCAAGAACGGGAAGCTGCAGCTGCTCTACTTGAACGGCAACCTCCTCACCGGCGAGCTGCCGAACGTCAACATGCCATTGCTCACCTCTTTAAACGTCTCCTTCAACAACCTCACCGGCGAGATTCCTAAAGGCCTCGGCGGCTTGCCGGCGACGTCTTTCCTCGGCATGCCGCTGTGCGGCAAGCCCCTCCCGCCGTGCCGAACGCCAATTTCCCAGTCACTATCCCAGGCTCCCGCGCTCCCTCCTGAAGCCGCGGCCTCGTCGGACCACCGCAGGAGAGGCGGGCGCCACCTTGAAGGCGGTGCCATCGCCGGCATTGTGATTGGCTGCGCATTTGGCTTCCTGCTTATCGCCGCCGTCCTCGTCCTCGCGTGTGGCGCCCTGCGGCGCAAGCCAAGAGCCCACCGCAGCCAGGACGCCGTCGCAGCGGAGCTGGCCCTGCACAGCAAAGAGGCAATGAGCCCGAACGGCTACACCCCACGGGTCTCCGACGCGCGGCCGCCTCCGCCACCGCCCCTTCAGTGCCGCCTGCCGTCGCCCCCGCCGCCGTGGGGCGGAAGAAGCTTTTCTTCTTCGGGAGGGTGCCGCGCCCGTACGACCTCGAGGACCTGCTGCGCGCGTCCGCCGAGGTTCTTGGCAAGGGCACGTACGGCACCACGTACAAGGCCGCGCTCGAGTCCGGGCCGGTGGTGGCGGTGAAGCGCCTCAAGGAAACATCGCTGCCGGAGCGCGAGTTCCGGGACAAGATCGCTGCGATTGGCGAGATGGACCATCCTAACGTCGTGCCCCTGCAGGCCTACTACTTCAGCAAGGACGAGAAGCTCATGGTGTACGAGTTCGTCGCCATGGGCAGCCTCTCCTCGATGCTTCACGGTACGCCAAGTGTTCTGGTTAGGCTCTCTCTTTTTTAGTGTTCGAACCGGATCAAAATTTCTGAATTGGTAAAAAATTTAGGCAACCGTGGCTCCGGCCGGTCGCCGCTGAACTGGGAGTCGAGGAGGCGCATCGCGCTAGCCTCGGCGCGTGGCCTCGAGTACATCCACGCCACGGGCTCCAAGGTCGCGCACGGCAACATCAAGTCATCGAACGTACTCCTCGGCCGGTCGGTGGACGCGCGCGTGGCAGATCACGGCCTCGCGAGCCTCGTCGGCCCCGCGGGAGCGCCGTCCACGCGCGTGGCGGGCTACCGTGCGCCGGAGGTCGTGGCAGACCCGCGCCGGCTCTCGCAAGAGGCCGACGTGTACAGCTTCGGCGTGCTGCTCCTGGAGCTGCTCACGGGAAGGCGCCCACGCACGCCGTGCTGCACGACGAGGGCGTGGACCTCCCGCGGTGGGCGCGAGGAGTGGTGCGCGAGGAGTGGACGTCCGAGGTGTTCGACACGGAGCTTCTGAGGCACCCCGGCGCGGAGGAGGAGATGGTAGAGATGCTGCGGCTGGCAATGGACTGCACCGTGCCGATGCCGGAGCAGCGGCCTGCAATGCCGGAGATCGTGGTGCGCATCGAGGAGCTCGGCGGCCCGGGGTCGGCGTCAATGGCTCGGTCCGGCCGGACCGCGTCGGTGGACGAGGCTGATGATCGGCCGCTCAAGCCCGCCGGGTCGATCCGCCAGAGCTGAAGCTCGATCAATCCAGCTCGTGTCAGCTAGCATAGTGATCATCTGGTAACTCACGGAAGGTCATGGTTTTTTTTTCTTGTCTTCTTGTGCTTTTCTTAGGGCATTGCAGTGTGCTGTTTATTCATTTAAGTTCCATGGATTTCTTGTTACTTCTTTCTTGCTGAATTCTTTGGATTAGCAGTGTGTGTTGAGAGATGTTGGTGATAGGAGGAGCACCGGTGAAATATGTAATTACTACATGATTGATGTTACCATCAATAATGCAAAAGCACATTTTAGGTTTGAATCCCGTGCGATTTTGAAAAAAGTCTTGAGTCGATTTTGTTTGGTCGTACGTATCATCACCTAACAGCTGCTACATCAAGATAAAAAAAGTTGCTTTTGTGATAGTACCTCCTGAATTACTCAAGTGCTCTGAATTTGCCAAGTATCTGAGTGAAAAAAGTGTTCCTTTGCACGCATGCTACTCATGCTCAGTGACAGCCACACAGATAATCTTCAGACGACCCGTTCTTCATTAACCCTTACCAAGCGAAGTGACTAAGACACTAAGTCGAACGACAACTACACATAGGCATTGTGGTAAACTCATGGCATTTAGACACACAAATGTCAGTTGGTTGCGGTTTGACTTTTATATATGTTGCAAAATAGAAGAGTTTTCTGAGAAAGCAACAAGAACATGGCTGTGTGTTGGCTGCATATCGGATTGTCCTCGAGATACGAAGTGCTCCAATGATAACAACGCGTCAACTTGCCGAGCATAACTCCCGGGCATCCTTCCTTCCTTCCTCGAACCCCAAAAAAAAAGAGAGAGAAAAAGGAAAACAAGATGGTAGGTGTTGGAGAGAGGATACATAGATCATGCACGCCGTGTCTGTCATTAGTTGTCAGGCTTTTAAAAAGAAGGCCGATCGAGTCGAGTCGAGCCGGAGTCGCTTCCCCACTACTAGTCCACAACAATCAATGGGCTATTCTAGCAATAATGGCCGTCGTGAATTATTGGCCCTTAGAACAGCTAGCCCGGCCACACACTCGAGTCCATTGCGCTACACACCTTTCGGCACAGCCGTCCTGTTCGATCTCCTCCTCTACGTTTTCTTCAGAACACAAGGCCATTCCTCCTGATTTGGACCGTGCAGGTTGTCCTCCTACTGCTTTCAGTAAGCAGTGTATGGGCAAGTTACTTGGAACCGGAAGGCACATGAGGACGACGCGTTGAAGCAAACTGTTGTGAAAGCAGGCAGGCGTCGCGGAGTGCGTCTAATTGATGCGAGCGAGCCTGTGCCTGTACTAGCTACGGCTACGGCTGCATGCACGGCCGATGGATCGGTCGCTTTTCGTTGCGGCGGTCCCCGCCAGCCCGGGCGGTCGGTTGGGGTGGGTGGGCGCTGGATGGATCGATGCATGCCTGGAGCCCCTCCCGTCCAGCCTCAGCAGTTGCACTTGGCGAGTGCGTGCCACCACGTGCCGCGCCGCCTGTTCGGCACGCCGAAATTCATGTTCCTTTGCAGTGCACGGTGCGCTCGCCCGCGCCGACCGGGGCGGCCACCTCTGCGTACGCGTGCGCTGCGGCACTAGCGTCCAGCGGCACGGCAACTACGGCGTTGGTGTTAGCTTCGCTCCAATCTCCGTCAGTGGCAGTGGCAGGCACTCGCCGTTGCCGTCGCAGCGTTTCCATGTGTGAAAAGGACGATGCAAATCGCCACTAGCCCATGTATGAACTGGGTTTGGGTGGCTAGCCCATTAGCCGCCACTGACGGGGACATGTGTGTGCCTCTTTCTTTCCCAAGAAAATTCTCGGCACACTGGCTAAAATGGCTAGTGGCCCAACCGGCCCATAATCTCAAGGCCGTTCAGGTCCAACCGTAAGGCTCAGGCGAAAGTTTCTTTCTTCTCTCCCAGTCAAAAACCGACACCGGGCCATCGCCTGTCAGTCACCCAGACCCGCCCGAGTTCCCGACCTTCTTCTCTCCCAAGAAATAAACCCACACAAAACGTTAATCCACTAAGTGTTTGTTTGGATAGAGACATATTAGTACCAATGCTTTCGAATTAGAAGAGATTTAAATTTAAATTTACAGTCAATTCGACGGAATTAAATCAGATCACAGTTTATCCAAACGACTCAGCACACAGTCAGTCAGATGGGGTCCACACCGGACGGCGGACGCACGCCCCTATTCCCATCCCCAAACCAAATACTCGCTAGGGTTTTTACTCCCGCGCCGCCGCCCTAAAATCCCCCAAAAGAGAACATGGCCGGCGGTCCCGCGGCTGTGTCGTTCCTCACCAACATCGCGAAGGCGGCGGCGGGGCTCGGCGCCGCGGCCTCCGTCCTTTCGGCGTCGCTCTACACGGTGGACGGCGGCGAGCGCGCCGTCATCTTCGACCGCTTCCGCGGCGTGCTCCCGGAGACCGTCGGCGAGGGCACCCACTTCCTCGTGCCGTTGCTCCAGAAGCCCTTCATCTTCGACATCCGCACGCGGCCGCACAACTTCTCCTCCAACTCCGGCACCAAGGATCTGCAGATGGTCAACCTCACACTCCGCCTCCTCTCCCGCCCCGACGTCGTGCACCTCCCCACCATCTTCACCTCCCTCGGGCTCGAGTACGACGACAAGGTGCTCCCCTCCATCGGCAACGAGGTGCTCAAGGCCGTCGTCGCCCAGTTCAACGCCGACCAGCTCCTCACCGAGCGCCCCCACGTCTCGGCGCTCGTCCGCGACGCGCTCATCCAACGCGCACGCGAGTTCAACATCATCCTCGACGACGTCGCCATCACCCACCTCTCCTACGGCATCGAGTTCTCGCTGGCCGTCGAGAAGAAGCAGGTCGCGCAGCAGGAGGCCGAGCGCTCCAAGTTCCTCGTCGCTAAGGCGGAGCAGGAGAGGCGCGCGGCAATCGTGCGCGCCGAGGGAGAGAGCGAGTCCGCGCGGCTCATCTCTGAGGCCACCGCCGTAGCTGGGACAGGGATGATCGAGCTGAGGAGGATTGAGGCGGCCAAGGAGATCGCCGCGGAGCTGGCCCGCTCACCGAACGTTGCCTATATTCCCGCCGGGGACAGCGGCCGGATGCTTTTCGGCCTCAACACCGCCGGGTTCGGCCGGTGATTTGCTATTCCATTTTGCTCCTTCAGTTGCCCAAGCATCTTTCTTGTGTTATGGGAGACTAGAACAATGGCAGGGTGAACAATGATATATTGCGTTAAGTTTGGATGCCTTGAGACGAAATGTGCTAAGTCTTATGATCCGAATAAGGTCTGGGTCTGGACATATTTATGATTTGTCGGATTAAGCTTTGTGTTGTTGAATCTGCATGCTAGTTCTGCTTATGATGTTTTCTCTTGTTGATTTCGTTGTTATCTAACGTCGCAGGGGTTGTAGCCTTTTAATTTCTTACTGATTGTGCTTTGTGAGTTTGCACTTGTCCTAACTCTTGCAGGGATGCTATCTTTGTTTCAAAAGCACTAGTTTATGCGTATTAACTTGTGGCATCTTGAATAGGTTCCCCCATTAAAATTTGAATGATTAGAAGACTTAGAGCTGACGGTGCTATCTACTGGTCGGATATTAGCCCGTTTGGTGATAATTTCCTTGTTTTGCAGCTCATGAACTGTTGTTTAGAAGCTCTCTTGCTCCTGTAAAGATATTTATCTAGTTAAGCTGGTGTTTGCCTCTTGTGTTACAACTTACAGGAGTCAATTCTTGATATGGTATGACAGTGGATAGTAGGTTGACGCTGTGTTATTCGATTTTAGCTTCACAATATGGTTTAGGCATTTAGGAGTTTACCTCTACAATTTGGTCTAGGAACAACCTTGTAGTGCTTGTATTGGTTCTGATTTTTATGAATGTTGGTCTTGTCTCTTGTGACGCCACATATCATTACTCCAGGCGTAATCACACTTAGGCATACGGATTATTTTTCGTTTGCTCAGTAGAATACTGCTCCAACGAATAGTAAGATTTTACTAGAATTAGCGCAGCAGAACAATAAGATAGAAACTGTTCTTTATTACAACAGTAGCTACACAGTACTAAGGTTCTGATTACAAATATTTAATTACAACGGGGTAATACATTCCCCTACTTGCCTGCTAAGTTCCTCCGGCAGTCTACTCGTCCCAAGAGTCGAATAGAGCGTCCACCTTACCCTGCACCTCGTAAGCAACGCCCTCGCCATCTGCGGCCTTCCCGATACCTGTAAATCTCTTATCCCACTCGGGAGCCGGATTAGGATCTAAGCAAGAGGAGAGATAGCAAGAGTGAGTACTAATGTACTCAGCAAGCATTAATAGCAAACGATGCACTGTATGACTATCTCTGTTTGCTATCACATTTTCTATATCCTCTCTTTTCTGAAATAACTCATTAAAATATTAGGTGGCAAATTTTAATACTGAAAACACTACTTGTCACTCGGAGAGAAGAAAGACCCCTACGGTTCCCGTAGACTCCAATCCAGGAGATTGGTATGAATTCATGATTTGATATAGCACTGTGCAGGCTTGTATCACTTTACCTATAGCTACTCTGAACTCTCTCTAAGCTAGGTCCACCGCATTTCCTTTGATGCGATTTCGAGTTCAGAATACAGAGCATTTTCCAGCTTACGTGATTAATTTCTCCACCCATTACTGTCCGTCGGTGTTGATATTGTTACGGTGCTGATCTTGTCATCCACCAAGTTCCAGCAATGTTGATTGAGGCAGCTTCTATCCTGCACCCAACACTCCACCTTAACGCTATACCGCCTTGGATCCCCTACTTCCGATCTCTCCTCACAGTTTTGGGTTCCTCCATTCACCTTCACACATATTACTTACCCGATGCGGAGAGCAAAATCATGTAACAAAGTAGCATTTTCTGACCACCGAAAAGGGAAAATGGTTGGTACTGAATTTACGGCCTCTGACCGAGTAAGAGTTTTGTTGGTCCTTATATTTTAACCAGATGTAAAAAGGGGCCCACCTCTTACCTCATCATCGTCGTCGTCGCCGCGTTCCCCTTCCTGGCACCACTCCTCTATGCCTCCTACAGCCGGCTCGATGTCGGTCCGTGCTCACGCCTGTGCTCTGATCTGCGCACGCCAAGACGTGCTCCCTCAGGTCTTTGCGGCTCGGCGCCGTCCTCCCATGATCGCGCTAGGCGCCCGGCACGCCAAATTCTTGGGCACCCCAAAGTCGTGGCTCACTCCCCTATTTCTTTCTCTTCTTGCTATTTCGGTTTTTGCTTTTGAGTTGATTACATCTTGATTACTTTGCTTTGATGCTCATGCATGAAGAGGCGATGGATGTGGGTTGCTATTGGTTTTGGTGAGATCTGAAAATGATGATGCATGGTGACCAAGATTCGTTGCCGGTGGTATGCCTCCCCTGACCCTCTCTCTCCATTCTTTCCCCTTGCTTTGTGATGTGATGAACTGAGAGCTTATTGTGGTATGTGTCATGTGTGGATGATATTGTTGCAATGGTTTGTGAATGTGCTCTCTGTGCAAGGTTAGCTTGGATCTGCTTGGGCAATACTAAAATGGGGGAGATGAATAGGTGGGTTACCTTGTTGGGTTCGGTTTGGAAATGACAAGGTAAGGAGTTGATGGCGATGGTTCGGTTGGTACTCCCCTTTGTGCTAATGGTCCCCTCCTGGATGGAGGTGCCGTGGATGTCTTCCTTGCTCCCCTTTTTCCTCCCCTACTTCCTTGCTCTCCTCCACTAGTGGCTGCTCTGGTGGTCTTGGCTTCGGTTGGCTTCTTGCAAAGAAGAAGGGGGAGACCTCAGCTGCCAGTGAAGGAAATGGGGGTGAGGTGCTGAGGGGATGAATCTGAGGCTTGGCCAAGGTGGCTTTTGAGTGGCAACGAGTTGGCCTCCTGTGCTTGATATTTTTGGATGGCTTGGTGAATGTGTTTGACGGGGGAAAGAACCTATGTGGGCTGGCTCTTATCCTCTGGCTCTCACATTCTACTGTTGGGTTGGGTAATGCTGATGGACCTCCGGTCCAGATGATGCTTCTATGGTTGTGGGCTTAAGGACCTTTGGTCCAAAGGTGGACTTTGGGTCGGTTTTCAGATATTTGGCTGAGATAGGTCAGTAAAATATGGGTACGGTTCTAATATTGCTGGGTGATGAGGCTCACAGAAGGCGAAATGGTGCCACTACCGAGCCTCAATGACCTTCGCAAAGAATCTGACGACAATCTTCTCCTTCTCCCAATCTTTACTTTAATAATACTAGGCTTACTCTTATCTAATGGTACTAGTGGAGAGTGGTATGCGTGCAGGTTTTAGAGGACTAAGACAACACAAGGGTTTGATGGGCTGGCGGTCAAAGGGCAAAGATACCAGGAGGGCTCAGCGATATGCAATGCAAGACTTTTATTATTGTTTTGTAAACTACTCTGGGTTGTAAAAGATATGTTTTAAATTGATGTAATTAATTCTTGTAGTAAATTGACTTTGCATTGATGTTTCTAATTTGGCTTGTATGGAATTCATATTGTAATTTGAGATGCACTTTAGTGTAGAACATTCAATTGACACTTGTGTTAATGAATTTTGATGTGTAAGTTCTAATGTGACTCATGTTGATGGTGTTAGCTGCACAACTTTTATGTTCATTATGGTGATTAAATCTTGTTTTTGATTATCCGCAATTTAGTTACTGTTAATTACTAATTAACGATGCTAAATCTAGGTTTAGGTTTTCCGGGTTCTCATATCTATGCCCATCTACATGTGTTTCATCATGACTTGTTAGTTGCAGGAGGCCTGTTAATTCCTATTTGAAGTAATTTTCTGGTACAATATGGATGGCTTGGTGATTGCTTTTATGTGCATTATATTTTATTTTTCATAATTGATATATGGTTGGACATGATAGCATTGTAGATATGTAGTCCCTAGTTTCTAGCTTCATACGTTAATCCTGGGTTATATAGCCCAAAGGCCTGCATTTTGTGAGGGCTTGACTGTTTGTAGGCTGTAGCTTAACTGCACTTTTTTTTTGGTTCAGGACAACCCCTCCGGCCCATATTAAAGAAGAAAGCAATCCCCCTCTCTGCGAGGCAATAAGTCCTAGCTCAGCCCTCCTTCGTGAGGCGCATGAAGTTGCGATCCCAGGATCAAACTCCGGACGTGTTGCTGCGCTCACCTGGCGAGCAACCAATCGAGCCAGCACGCGTCCTCACTGCAGTGCAACTTTTGAGTTGATATTAGAAGTTATGTTTACTCTGGCTATATTTGGTTCATTGTTGTTACTTTTGATTACTGTGCTTTTGTTATTGGCGGTGATATGGTGAAGTAGTGTTCTTTTGTCTCGGATCGTGGTTTCTGTGCGCAGTGATGCATGTTATGGGGAGTCTTGGTTTTACTCTGCTTCTGGTGAACTTGGTTTTACTCTGCTTCTAGAATTCTTTCTTTGTTATATCTCACTGTTTCTCTCTTTTGCACTGTTGAAAAACTAGAAGAGAGCTTCAACCCTTTTTTTTCTCCCATCAAGGTATACGCATTTTTCTGTGCCGCTGCTGGTACGATTGACCTTACTAAAGCCTAAAAGCATCAAAAAATTGTTTGCTTAGTAACATGTAGTGCTGCACGCTATTGGATATTGATGGGTTACCCTTCAGATGTTTGCCATTTTACTGATGAACGCCCTTCTGGCATGATCGGCGTCCTATTTGATATATCTAGTTCGCTATTGAATTGCACTTACTAGGTATTTCTCCGGGACTACCTTCTCGGAATCGGCTTGGAGTACATCTGAATCACTCGACTTCGAGTCTCCATATGCTAGAATATGGCCATTTGGCCATCTCTTGTCAGGCTGTATGTATGACAGTATATCAATATTTTTTTGAGGGTAGAAAGTGGACGCACACAAACTATGCACACACACGTGCGTGTCTAACCTTATACACGCTAGGAAATTAATCGGACAACGCTGCCAGTAGCGTGCACTATGACAACTCTGGCTAACTGAGCTACGGCCCACTCCTCAACGGTACATCAATAGGAGTCGGGAGTCGTGACCATCCAATACAGGTAGCTGGGCTAGAAGCATCAAGAATCTTAACACGGTCCGAAATGTCTATAGTTTGCCGGTTGGCCGCTGAGCCAGGCCCGCCCGTGCCGTTCTGTTTGGAACCTGGGAAATTCGGCCGAACACAAGTTACTCAACTGGCTCGTGCGATCGACCGAACGTCGTGAACCAGGCGTGGGATTCTTTCTATCCTTGGTTTGCCAACGGTGGGTCCGGCGCGGTGACGGTGGGGGTGAGGTTGACGCAGCAGCGGCTGGTCGCCCGACAGTTTGTCAAAGGGGCGGGGCCATGTGCCACCGGCTGTTGGTCATAATTGAAGTCTACTTTCTCCAGCCATCTCGTGGCATGCTGCTGCTGTAGCCACGATTGCTCTCTCCTTGAACTAGCAAGGTGTCGGCCATCAACGCCCGAGCATCATCGTTATAGATCGATAAAATATAGTTAAATGTGTATAAATATTGCTAATTTTCAATCATAAAATATAGTTAAATGTGTATAAATATTGCTAATTTTCAATCACACTAATGTGGATGTGTTTTTATACATTTGTTTTCTATTTAACCCTAGATGTCTTCTCTATATGTGTTTCATATTGTCCATATAGTTGGAAATCAAGCAAAAATACAATATTTGCCTATACAAATTCTTTTCTTCTTACGACTAAGTGGTAGAGATAACTTAGTGGTGGAGATGGGGGAACGTTCCACCCACCTGGGTTCGATTCTTAGAATGATGTGGTGTGTCTCACCTAAATAATTTGGATATAAATGCATGTGTGAGCACCTATTTTTCAGTGACGTCTTAGGGTTTCCAAAGTTCTTTGCATGCGTAGGGAGACACACACGCATGTGTTCGTGTGTGCGGTGTGAGTGTGAAATGATTTCTTAGTTTCTTTTTTTTTTTTTTGGTTTACAAAATCGTTTCCTTATTTGCGCTAAGAAAGATGTCCGAGTGAGACGTACGTGGGTCGGATTCCCTTTTTTGTGTTCACGTGTAGTGTATTTAGGTTAAGCACTATTTTTACTTTAATTTCCTTCTTATCTTTTATTATTAAAACAAATAGATTATCTCATATATTTTGAGTTTAAAATAGGTTGCATAATAACATATAATGGTTGTTTTTTTAATCATAAGTTAGGTCCACAAAATTAATGACCAAATTTCTTTTTTTAAAAGAATTTCTAGCACGTGCTTATTTTTCTTGTAGCGTCCAGTGGTTATGAGCTATGAATCGTAATTAGGGTCCACCAAACTAAGGACCGGATATTTTTCTTTTTTTGTGTGTGAGAATTTCTAGGATATTTTTCTTTCTTTTTTAGCAGTGGTAAATGTTGCTGATGTAGCCACGACTGCTTTCTCCTTGAACTAGCAAGGTGGCCGGCACCCTTGCGCAGGAATGATCATTATAGATTGGTAAAATATAGTTAAATATTACTGATTTCCAATCACACTTATGTAGATGTATTTCATATATTTGTTTTCTATTTAACCCTAGATGTCTTCTCTACATATGTTTCATATTGTCCATATAGTTGGAAATCAAGCAAAATGACAATATTTTCCTATACAGATTCTTTTCTTTTTCACGACTAAGTGATAGAGATAGCTTAGTGTCAGAGACGTGGAGGAACGTCCCATCCACCTAGGTTCGATCCCTGGATTGTTGCAGTGCTTCTCACCTAAATAATTTGGGTATAAACGCATGTGCGAGCACCTATTTTTCAATGACTCCTTAGGGCTTCCAAAGTTCGTTGCATGCGTAGGGGGGACACACGCGTGTGTGCGGTGTGAGTGTGGTGTGCATCCGCGTTATACTCTCTTAAAAATTGTTTTCTTAGTTTCTTTTTTTGTTTTTTGTTTACAAAATCGCTTCCTTATTTGTGCTCAAAAAGATGACTGAGTGAGACGTACGTGGGTCGAGATCCCTTTTTTTGTGTTCAGGTATGGTCTATTTAGGTTAAGCACTATTTGTACTTTAATTTCCTTCTTATCTTTTGTTATTAAAACAAATACCTTATATCCTATCTTTTGAGTTTAAATAGGTTGCATAATAACATCTAATGATTGTTGACCGGGATCTAATGATCCTCAATTAATTTAATTTTTTATCTGTAATTGTTATTATAGATAGTAATATCTTCATGATATTCGTAAGGATACCCCTTATCATTAATAAGGGAGAAGGTTATCTGAGTGATCGTAAACTATTTTATGACCACCCTATATGGTTGTAAGTACTTATACGACTACCTAATGGTCGTAAGATTTTCTACGACCATCTCATGATCATAAGGCTTACTACGACCACTTCATGGTCATAAGCTTTACTACAACCAGGTCAACTATGATCGCCCTATGGTCAACAGAGCCTACAGACTTGTGGGTCCAATCGACTAAGGACACTTATGCGATATGTTTAATACACAAAATAGTTAATATGTGTTGTTATTCTACAGGATAACTGCACATATTAAGTATCTGTCTCTGACATAACTGCAAGGCGACGTGGGAGGATTAGTCTCTGACAATAACCACCACTAAACGTGTGTATTTCATCAAACGGTGAGACGCCTCTTGATACGGGACAACTGTCACCCTTTCACGCGCTATATAAGGAGTAAAGACGGTGGACAAAGGATAGGAACAACAACAACGAAGACAAGATCAGCAGACATAAGTCATTAAGCCCTAGTTCTAGTGATTTCTTCCCTATTGCAAAGTATAGTCAATACAACAACATATGAGTAGGGTTATTATTCTCTTAGGAGAAAGCCCGAACTTGTATAAAATCATCGTGTCTTTTTCTATGTGGTTTAACTTAAGGAGAGTTCTCAGCATTCATTCGTAAGATCGATACTAAACCATCGACATTTATTATTTTAATCATAAGTTGGGTCCACCAAATTAATGCACATATTTCATTTTTGAGAATTTGTCGCATGTGCTTATTTTTCTTGTAGCATCCAATGTCAATCATAATTAGGGTCCACCAAACTAAGGACCAAATATTTTTCTTTTTTTGTGTGTGAGAATTTCTAGGATATTTATCTCTTTTTTTTGTTAGCAGTGGTAAATGCTGCTGATGTAGCCACGGTTGCTCTCTCATTGAACAAGCAAGGTGACTGGCAGGTAGCACCCTTGTGCGGACATCATCATTATAGATTGGTAATATATAGTTAAATGTGTATAAATATTACTAATTTCCAATCACACTAATATAGATATATTTTATACATTTATTTTCTATTTAACCCTAGATGTGTTCTCTACATATATTTTGTATTGTCCATATAGTTGGAAATCAAGCAAAAAGACAATATTTTCCTATACAAATTCTTTTCTTCTTCACGACTAACCGATAGCTTAGTGGTAGAGACGTGGGGGAACGTCCCACCCACTTGGGTTCAATACCTAAATTGACCCAGTGCGTCTCACCTAAATAATTTGGATATATACGCATGTACGAGAACCCATTTTTCAGTGACACCTTAGGGCTTTCAAAGTTCGTTGCATGTGTAGGGGACACACACGCGCTTGTGTGCATGTGTGTAAATTGACCCAGTGCGTCTCACCTAAATAATTTGGATATATACGCATGTACGAGAACCCATTTTTCAGTGACACCTTAGGGCTTTCAAAGTTCGTTGCATGTGTAGGGGACACACACGCGCTTGTGTGCATGTGTGTAGTGTGCGTCCGCCTTGTACCCTCTTAAAAAATGTTTTCTTAGTTTCTTTTTTTTTTACAAAATCTCTTCCTTATTTGCGCTCAGAAAGACGTCCGTGGGTCGGGTTCCCTTTTTTGTGTTCACATGTGGTCTATTTAGGTTAAGCTCTATTTTTTTACTTTTTTTTCCTTCTTATCTTTTAATATTAAAACAAATCCACTATCTCTAATCTTTTGAGTTTAAATAGGTTGCGTAATAACATCTAATGGTTGTTATTTTTAATCATAAGTTGGGTCCACCAAATTAATGACCATATTTCTTTTTTGAGAATTTCTAGTATGTGCTTATTTTTCTCGTAGCATCAGCTATCAATCGTAATTAGGGTCCATTGAACAAAGGGTTGAATATATTTTTTTTGTGTGAGAATTTCTAGGATATTTATCTCTTTTTTGGTTAGTTGTGGTAAACCATGTATCATCGACTTTTAGTATATAATAGATCTGAGCCGTTATAACTTGGGTTCACAGGATAGATGGCTAGATCTTTCTGGTTAACACCAGAGCTTCCTCGGAGTGCCTAATTAGTATAGGTTTAAATTTTTTAAATATTTTTGGAATTTAGGTTTCAAATTCGTTTACAAATCAAATCTCTAACCATCCTTTAATTTTTATTTCGAATTTGCATGTTTTTGGATTGTACTCGCTGTGGATTTATTTTTGGTTTAAGCTGAAGTGTAAAAATCCAATTTCTATTTCTATTTTATTTATTTTTTTGGAATTTAGTTTTTTTAGTATTTACTTTGTAATTAGTTTGAAAATTAATTACTAGTTTTACTATTTTTGTTCCGAATTTTAGTTCATTTGGATTGTACTTGGCATGAACTCTTTATTTTAATTTTCTATTTTTCATTTAATTATTATTCCGAATTTTAGTTATTTATGAATGTTACTTTGTGAGTCGTATGAAAATCAAATTGCTATTTTTTTTATTTTTTTATTTCGGATTTATCTTTGTTTGGATTGTGCGCGACATGGATTCTTAGTATAGATATAGATATATTCTATCTCTAGTGAACTATCAAATCTAATCCTTTAAAATTAGGACCCACGAAATTAAACGCTAGATGTTTTGCTTTTTTTGAGAATTTTTAGCATATTTCTCTTTATTTTCTTAGCAACTCTGCAAAAACTGTCATCAACTTTTAATATATAATAGATGAGCCCTATTTTTTTTCCTGTTTCATGTGAAATTTCTACAAAATTCTTGAGTTGCAAATGAGGACTTAGGTTGTAAACCGTCGCGTTGCGATAGTGAATGAGTTCTGTGCTGGATTGAACTTATGCTGATCCTACGACGAGTATTCCTTCTGGACTCTTCCAAAAACCGAATGCCAAACAGTATTTCTACGCAGAGAAAACTTAAGTAATGTTGTTGTATATTGGAGTAGTTCTATCGGATTTCTTAAGTGCATTATTTGTCCCAAACAGATTTAAAACTGCAACGAATGAAACGTAGCATGAAGAGCAGAGCAGGAGCTTAATTATAAGATGCTCAAGAAGGAACTTTTTTTTATTAATTAATCTTTTTTTAAAATTTTATTTTAAAGTTAAACCTCGCGAACTTTATTTTCAATTCTGATCTCTTTGGTCACGCCACCACATGTGGCATGACAAAACAATATTATCACGTCATAGGTTAAATTCGTTAAAATAACACTTTTTGTCACGTCACTGGTGGTGACGTGACCAAACAACACTGTCATGCCACCACCCGTGACGTGATAAGAGTTTGCCCAGATACGGGTTGACGTGACAGTGTTGTTTTGTTACGGGTGTTGGTGTGATCAAAAAAGTTAGAATTGAAAATAAAGTTCGCAGGTTAACTTTAAAATAAAATTAAAAAATTTAATTAATAATAAAAATTCCGCGAGAAGCGATCCTCAACGAATACACCCTGCCCGAACAAGGACTACTCCCTGAAAAAGGAATCAAAGGGCTTCTCTCAAAAGCTGCTCCAACGAATTCCAGGAGCAGCAACCAAAAACTCACACACCCCAAACGGCCGAACCCCAAGAAAACCCAACCGGCCACCAGCCCACCACCGGTCCACCACCCTCCTCCGAGACAAAACCGCGAGCACCTCCCACGCGCGGCGCGGCCATGCCCTCTTGCCACCGCCGCTGCTGAGAAGCCGCTCTATCCGCCTCGCTGGAAGCGCCTCCATGGACCCGGCCTCCGACGAGCTCGAGCGCCGCAGCCGCTACCTCAGCTCGCTCGTCCGCCGCACCAGGCTCGCCGACCCGCCGGAGCCGGAACCGGAGCCGGAGCCGGTGCCAGAGGTGGAGCCGAGGCTTGCGGCGGAGCCCAGCGGTGGGGAAGGCAAGGGCGGTAAGGTGGAGGCGAAGGAAAGGGAAGTGAAGGCGAAGGAGGCGGGGAATGGGGAGGAGAGGAAGGTGGCGGTGCGGGTGCGGGCGGCGGACATGCTGCCTGCGCTGCAGCGGCGCGCGATCCGGATCGCCGCGGAGGCCGTAGCCGCCATGCCGCGGCTCGACAGCAAGCGCCTCGCGCTCGCGCTCAAGAAGGTATCATACATTTCATACGGTGAACACAAAGTTTCTTCTTTTTCGAATTTGTCATTAACTCGTGGTCAACTAATCAGATTGCGCAGTAGTTATGTCCACGTGAAACTTGTCTAGATCATTTATTGCTCTACACGACCACAAAATGGAGACAGATGTGTTGTCACAGACTTACGTACAATTGTAGGGTTGAAGTAAGATCCAGAGCTTGATTCTACTGATCTTTTTGGTTGGATAGTGTTGACTTTGGGATTGGGAATACGTGCATCTAAATTTGGGAGTCCCAGGAATAATTTTGGAAGTTCTTTGGTGTTGGGAGTGAAGTTGGATGCAAATGCTAATTTGACCTAGATGGTGGGAGGCAGGATGGTGCCAGATCAGTTAGGTCAATTTGTTCATTTACGAGAGATAGTCCACTACAGCACTGATTTTTTTCCATGAGATATGGAGTGCTCAGACGGAGTGCAATAATTGATATTTTTGCTGCTATAGGTGGTTACTAGTTGCAAGTTGCAACCATGTTAGGAGTTGAACATGGATGATACCTATGCATGCTCTAGGAATTGAAAGGCTGGTGCACCAATGCAGATCTGATGGCTTTGTGCAACATGTTGATTGTAATCTTATTAACTAGCTTGACAGCTTGGTTTTGTAAATCGGCTGTTGCACGCTTGGTGTTGATTGAATGATCAATGATAGTTGTGGAGGACTAGAGGTGTCTGGGAGAAGAGCAGGAAGAGGATTATAGGAAGAAAATCAAGAAATGTGATTTTTTGCTATTGGCCGCCTGACATAGCTTCACTAGAGCCTTCAATGTTGCAGTTAGTAGATAGTTCCAAGGTAATCCATCTGATCAAGGAATCAGACAGCTGAGATCACCTTTGGATACTTGATCTCAGCTGTTGATTCCATGATCTGATGGGTTCATCTAAGTTCGATCGATAATTTCTACCATTTTCCTTGGAGTTGGGGTTGGCAGTTGGAGCATTGATCCTGAAATTGGAAACCTTGATATGAGTATTGGGAGTTAATGAATTAGAGGTTGTCTTCACAATTCCTTTTCAGTTAGTTACTAATTATGCATGTCCTTACCTGCAATAGACTGTTGTGTAAGTTGGTTATGGCTTATGAAGAAACAATAACTTCACACGTTGTATATGTTCTTTTGACCCCTTGTCACATCCTTACTAATACAGCGTAATGTAAAGCTAATCATCTGGCTGCTTGCTGTGCATCTTTCTATGGCTCCGAGTGTTAATAAAATAGCATGCCTTTGCTTCCATTATTACCAAGATTACCAAGATCTGCCTTTGATATTACCTCAATGTTGAACCCCAGTTCACTAGCATCTAAAATTCTTTATGTAATGGATGCCAATGCAAGCACAAACAATCTTCATGCATTACATTATCTCCCCGTCTTGAACCAGCTAATGTTGTATTACACTCTTTGAGCTATCACCCCCGCCCCTTGGCGTCGTTCTGATGAATTAAAGAATTCTCATATAGTCAGCTAGTTACATACTGCAAGAAATGATTACCAAGGTGTCTTCAGTATTCCCCTAAAAGAGATGCGTTTTTCAGTATTTTCAGTATGGCAGTGGATCTTGCATGTAGACTCACCATAATCCTGAGCAAACGCTTGTGGTATAATTTATTTTATAATCAAACTAGATCTTGTAATTCTTTTGGTTTGTTGGCATGCACTGCAGACCGCAGTTTTATGGTTATACCTACTGGACAAGGTACCTACTTGTGAGATGCTTGCTGGCTTGCTGTTATGTTTGTTTGAACAATTAAGGATGTAATTTCTCTTCCATAGTCTTCATTTTCACTCTTCATGACAATTGATGGATGGAAATCTGTCTTCATTTGCTCACAGGAATTTGATACAACGTATGGGCCTGCTTGGCACTGCATTGTCGGCACAAGCTTTGGCTCCTATGTCACTCACTCCTTGGGAGGTTTCTTGTACTTCTCTGTTGACAAGGTCTACATTCTTCTCTTCAGAACTGCTGTCGAGCCTCTGAGCTATCCACGATAAGGTCTGGAATCTATCTACTCACACACAAGTGTAGATGCAACACAATTTGTAATTTTGAACAGAAGTTGTATTAGATTCTCAGTGCGGCAGTACCAGTACGTTCGAGTAGCAGAGGAGAATGATCTCCTCTCTACATACAGAACTGTAGAACTACCAAGCCTCTCTATCTGTCATGTACTACGCAAGCTGCTGCTGTGTAAACTTCATGTACTGCAAACGCAAAGCTGTAGCCTGACTCAAATCTCGGAGCTTACCTCGGTTTCCAATAATGCTATGTGATTATATCGTTTGAACTGGTGAAAATTCTGTCATCGAAGCTCAAAGACCCTGTTGCTCCTTCTGACCCGTGAATCCTCTGAATCTAACGCGCGTGCAGTGTACTGCTTTCTTGGTTGTTGAGTTTTTTCGTTGTATTTTGGTTCGAGCTTATGGTATCTATCGATTCCACTGCATTACAGAAATGAACAGGGAATATTGTCGCAGAACCGTGCCTAAGCCGCTACACACAATGCTAGGGTGGGATCAATGAAACCCGTCTATTTCTACGACATTTCCACGCGCCACCTTCTTATCTGGAACATGCATGTGCACATCGTCTCGAACTTTTTTTTGTCACGCATGGATCGCAATTGATTCGCCTGTGCAACCAGGCTCCAACATGCGTGATGGTTATCCCCAACGTGCGTGCGTGCGTGCATCGGCTCAAACCCTGAAGCAGGCAAGCAGCCCGACAATAGAAAGCGTTCCAACGAACAGAGCTGACGCGACCGCGCGCGCGGTGCTGCCCCCGGCCGGCACATACCCCGGCCCCGGCGGACGAGCTACCGGCCTACCGCCCGCGGGAGTTGGTGGAGGCGTGGTCCTTGGCTCCTTGCGACTGGTGGCGCGGCGCCGCGGTGCAGTTCTTCTCGGAAAGTGTGGATCCCATGTACCTTTTCTTTCAGGTACTTAGTTTCCCAATTCATTATAGGAAATTGTAGAATACTGAATGAAAATGGGTCGATGATAGAGTTAAAAAGAAACTTAACGGTTGGAAAAGAAAAAAAAATTATCTATTGGTGGACGAGTAGTTCTTATTAATTCGGTGCTAAGCAGTCTGTCAATGTTTATGTTATCTTTTTTTTGAAGTTCCTAGATAGGTTCTTAAAAGATTATATTATTATCGGTCTAGATTCTACTAGCAGAGTGTTAGTCATAATCGAAAATATAGATTGGTTAAATAGAGTGTAGTGTGCACACCTAAAGAGTTGGGCGGTTTAGGCATCCAAAACTTAAACGTTAAAAACAAAGGTTTACTAGGGAAATAGTTGTTTAAATTGCTTAACGAAGAAGGGGTTTGACAATCTTTGTTAACAAGAAAATATATGAGCGAGAAGAGTCTTTCGCAGGTGGTTAACAAATCTAGGACTTCTCAGTTCTAGTCGGGTCTCATGAAAATTAAAGAACAATTTCTTCATTTTGGTTTATTTCAGGTTAAAAATGGAATGCAAACCAGGTTTTGAGAAGATATTTGGTTAGGTGAGTCCCCTTTGAAGAGCCAATATTCTATTCTTTATAATGTAGTGAGGAGAAAGAATGATACCATGGCAACGATTCTGAGATCGAATACTTTACATAGTTCTTTTCAAAGACCTATTATTGGACCTAAGTTACATGCTTGGAATGAGTTAGTTTTGCTAATTTCGAATTTGCAATTGAACTTTCAATAAAATGTTTTCAGGTGGAATTTGAATACAATTGGACTTTTCTCGGTTCAGTTTTTCTATATGGCAATAATTCGGAATGCCTGAGCTACCACTAGGGATTTCTTTTGGAGCATTAAAATTCCTTTAAAAGTGAAAATTTTTCTTTGGTATCTCAAAAGAGGGGTTTTGTTAACTAAAGATAACCTGTTAAAAAGAAATTGGAGGGGAAGCAAAAAGTGTTGCTTTTTGTATTAAAGAGGAAACAATTCAACATTTATTTATTGACTGCCCCTTTGCAAGACTTGCGTGGTGGGCTGTTCAATGTGCGTTTAATTTAACTCCTCCTGTGAGTATAGCAAACATGTTTGGGAATTGGCTAGTCGGTATTCCAAAAATTTTAAAGTCACATCTCCGTGTGGGAGCTAGTGCCTTATGTTGGTCTATTTGGCTATGTCGGAATGGGGTTGCTTTTGACAAAAAGATTATCACTAATCCCTTGTAGGTGCTCTTCTCAAGTGGACGCTGGCTGGGTATCTGTGCAAATTTGCAGAAATCAACCCAGAAGGAGGCTTTGCTGGCTGGAAGCGCCAGGTTGGAGTTTGTGGCGAAGCAAATTTTAAACTCCCATGGGTGGCGGTGGTTTAGCCAAAGGATAAGCAATGGTTTAGTTTAAATTTAAATTTTCATTCGTCCTTTGGTTGTAAGGCCTTAGGCCACTGTTAACTATCTATGGTACCTTTGGCACTTTAATCTTTTAATAAATAAGGTTGTGTGCATCTTAGATGCAGAGGCCGGGAGGGTTTTTTGCTCTTCTATTATCTAAAAAGTGTGGATACCATAGAGATATGCTAATGATTTTTGGATGATAATACAATTGTCAATGGTGTTGATGGTTCGTCGAAACACTCATTTTTGGTAAAATTCAGGTTCTGTCAGGCAATAAGCGGTCAGATCGACCTTCGTGACGGTTTGACCGGCCACCTCTAGCGGTCAAACCGGCTGTTGGGCAGGTCAAGTGGCTGGCGGTCAGACCGGCCATGGGTAGCAGTCTGACTGGCCATAAATGTGACTTTCGAGTTTGGAGCCGGGCCAAAAATAGAGGGTGTAAGTAAAAAAAGAAGATTATTCTACACTTGGTCTCATAATTTTTGGAGCTTTGAGCCAAAAAATTCTATTCGTTTTAAATTTTCAGAGAGGTTTCGAATTTCTAGAGATGAAATTTGGCTAAATCCCCTTGTTGGGCGGTCAAACCGGCCAGGGGCGGTCAGACCGGCTATGGGTGGCAGTCTGACCGGTTTTGCCATGTTTGCTGGCCGGCTTAGCGGCGATGTTCGTAGGTTAGGTTAATTTTATGGATTTCAGTGCATATGTATTGCATAATGCATGTTTGGACTAATGTGGGTCAAGTTGCAAAGAACTTATTCCCGGAATCGATCTCTTGGTCTATTATTGTGCAAAAGGTTTGGAGGTCAACGACAGTCAACGGCGAGGATGATTGGGACTAGATTTGGAGAGCTGAGGTCCAGAACGATCGAGGATGTCGGGTGAAGTCAGTGGACTCAAGCATGGCGTAAAATGGACAAGGATGACCGAACGGGAAGAGACTTGCCGACACGAAGAGAGTCGGATGGGAGAGACTTGCCGACATGAAGAGAGTCGATGATCAACCTACACGTGGTGAAACATGAGATTGCTTCATGAAGATTGAACTCAGTCTTTGGTAACTTCACTAAAATACCGACTTGATGACCTTTGGCTAAACCGCGGCACAAGACGGCGTAAGGAGAGATGGTTTAGGTCAAATGAAGATAAGATCACGAAGAAACGGATTCGGAAAGCCCAGTTTGTCATCTGCTTTGAGAAGCGTGCATGAGTGTAGACCTGTTTGTGTGTAGACTTAACGAGTGCTCGTTATGGTCTTCTCTCAGCCTAGCCTCCACTATAAAAGGGAATGTCCAGATGTGGAGTTCCCAAGTCCTTCCAAGAGAAAAACTCTAATTTGTGTTTTGGGGATTTTGGAACAGTTGAGGCTAGGGTTTGTGAGAGATGGATTAATTGTGTACTCAAGTGTTGAGCTTTTATCCTCTATGGTAGAGTGGCTATAAACCAACATCTATCTTAAATCCAGTGTTCACCTAGGCGCTAGGCGCTAGGCGGACAGTGGGTGGCTGCCTAGCGCCTAGGGCGCCTAGGCGACCGAACAAAATTGCAAGCATAATTGCCTCTAGCATCAGTCCAAGCAAGCGGGATGAACATAGAATAGCAAGCATCAGTCCAAGCTTATGTATATATTACATGTATGTATGTATGTATATGACTATATGTGTAATTATGTAAGAAGAGATGTTACATGTATGTATGTATATGTGTAATTATGTAAGAAGATATGTTACCTTAGTGGCTTGGTGATGCAAATATATTTGAAGACTTGATGTAATGACCTTCATGAGTTGATGACTTGATGCAATAAAAATAATAAAATATAATTCAAACAAGTTACATCAAATAGTTCATACAATGAAATAAGTCACAAATAAAACAAGCAAGACAAATATAAATAGTTCATAAGGTCTCACAAATAAAACAAGTAAGCGAAATATAAATAGAGTCGTATGATAATTCGATGATCAAATGAGTGAATGACTAGTCATCTTCTTCCTCATATTTTTTTTGTTGGAAGCACTTCTTCTTGGTCGGACTCATACTCAATTTCCTCCTCCTCTTCTTCGGTATCGGACTTGAAATCTTCTTCATGAGTTGTCTCACTCTTGCGCTCTTACAAAGTTCTAAGACCTCATTAGCCCCACATGCTTCTTCAATTACCTTCCATGCAAGTCCCGTAGTGGGCTCAACATCTTGATCATAATCTCCGCCTTCAATTAACCACCCTTGAGCTTCATTAGCTTCGGAACCTATAATGGGATCTATGTTCTTCTTCTCTCTTCTCTTTTTTGTTCCTCAATTTGGCACTGTATTGAACATAGACTAGATGGTTAAGGCGGTCCACATCTAGTTTATTTCTTTTCTTTGTATGTATCTACGAATTGCAAAGTGAAGTATAGTTAGCTAAATGTAATGTACTAATGTAGATATTGAGAATTGAGACTTGACTCTTTACTCTTTAGAGAAGTTTAAAGACTAACCCCTTCAAAAGTGCTCTAATTTCTTTCACAACCGGATGAGCTAGATGTCAATGAGAGGATCCTCATGGCCATTTTTTGTAATACAGGAATTTTACATCCATAAGTAGGCCACCATTTAGCTGCATATTAGGAACAAGAAAATAATTAGTATATGACAAATTTACAATCATGCATGTATTTACATTGACTAGTAATTATTAAATCTGGATTAAATTCATAGTCTTTGCGTCCGGCCTTTGCTGCCGCTTTCCCAAAGTGGCCTTCTTGATCTTTGAATATACCCAACTCCACATTTAGCAATTGACTTTGCTTGTCGTCATCATCATGATAAAAAAAGTCTCCACACAAGTGAATACCCCATCCATGAAAACATCATCCAAAAAACTGGAGCCATCACAATAACTATAATATGGATTCAAGAAGTATGTCGTCAAGTGCAATGGAGAATCAAGCCTATCCTTCATCTTCTTGTCAATAATATCTATGATGGGGTTGTAGTTGTTCTCTATATTGTTCATATCTTCCATGATTTCTTTTTTTGCCTTTCCAGTGTCTCCATAAAGAAAGGTCATAGAACGCTTGACATCCCCATCAACCATTCGAAGAACCTTTATCAATGGCTCAAAAACCCTCAAGCAAAGAGAAACACCATTCCAAAAAGCTCTACTCACCAATATAGCCGTGGATGCCTTGCCTTTACCTTTTTTTTACAATGGATGTAATTTTCCCATTCTTGGCTAAGCGACATCGACCTTAGTTGTTGTTTCTTCTCAATCAAGCTTTTCAAAGTGAGAATGGAGGAAGCAAATCTAGTCACTCTGGGCCTTATTATATCCCTCTTATTTGTAAATTTTCTCATCAAAGCCAATGTCTTATGGTGCGAGTAGATAAAAATAGTTAGTGACTTGGCTTGATCAAGTGTCTTCTTGAACCTTGCAATGCTCCCAATTCCTTGTAGCATCAAATTGATAGTGTGGGTTGCACATGAGCTCTAAAATATGCTAGGCCTTTTGTCCTTCAATAATGCCTTCGCCGTTATATTGTTTGAAGCATTATCGGTGACAACTTGGACAACATGGGTCGCACCTATTTTTTCAATACAAGAATCCACATATTGAAAGATGAGCTCTCCGGTGTGTGACTCCTCAGATGCCTCCTTTGATTCTAGAAAATATGACCCCAGGCTACAATGCACACATATGTTCATGATGCTCCTCCTTTTCTGATCAGTCCATGCATCAGTCATAATAGAGCACCCAGTCTTGGCCCTCTCTTCTTCATGGTCCTTCAACAACCATTTGGTTCTATCCACTTCCTTCACTACTACGAAAAAGATCTTCACAGAGCGGTTCAAAAACGTCATCACAAACGGTTTCGTGAGCCGTCTGAGTTTATGGGTCAGTGATGACACGAGGTCATCACAGACGGTTATTAACTAAGAACCTTCTGCCCAGGCTACAATGCACACATATGTTCATGATGCTCCTCCTTTTCTGATCAGTCCATGCATCAGTCATAATAGAGCACCCAGTCTTGGCCCTCTCTTCTTCATGGTCCTTCAACAACCATTTGGTTCTATCCACTTCCTTCACTACTACAGAAAAGATCTTCACAGACGGTTCAAAAACGTCATCACAAACGGTTTCGTGAGCCGTCTGAGTTTATGGGTCAGTGATGACACGAGGTCATCACAGACGGTTATTAACTAAGAACCTTCTGTGATAGGCAACTATCACAGACGGTTTGTGGCTGAAACCGTCTGTGATGACTTTTCTCTATAAAGCCTCCAAGCAGTGACTGCTTGTGCCATTAAAACCGGCATATATATATATATATATATATATTGTTTGTAGTCCCTCAGCCACTTTCGGGGGGTCGTCCACGCAGCATGAGAAGGATGAGACAGTAGCCACGAGCAACTTCATTGAGCCCATGCAAGTTTAAAAAGTATGGATGCAAGGAGACCATCAGGACATCCAATTACCTGGATGTTGTCGATAGGTAGTTGGACGTCACTATGTTCAGAAAGTGACGTGGACGCGCAGGTATTCCGACTGAGAAGTGGCATCATGTATCAGCAACCAACAATTCTCGAGCATGTAATCGTCTTTAAACCCAACAAGAACACCAAGCAACACAACATCTAGGTAATTGGATGTCTGGACGCTCCTTGCATCCATACTTCTTAAACTCGCATGGGCTCGATGAAATTACACAGGCTCTTGTCTCATCCTTCTCATGCTACGTGGATGACTCCCAAAGTGGTGAGGACTACGAACAATATATATATATATATATATATATATATATATATATATATATATATATATAATATAATATAATATAATATATATATGATGCCGTTTTAATGGCACAAGCAGCCACTGCTTGGAGACTTCATAGAGAAGAGAGATTATGAATGGAATGGTAGAACGTACCTGGGACGCAAGGTAGGAGAACTTGACCGGCATGAACACAGTTACACAAACAAAGGTGAAATGAATAGCGAGAGACAGGTGAAGAGGTGTTGTAGTAGTTTTTGACTCATTTGGTCTTGTTTTCGAATACAATACACATCAATTAATAAATAATTTGTATGTTAATTGTAGCTTTACAAATTAGTCTAACCTTTACAAATCTGAAAAGTTAATTGCAGCCAAGCCCCATTCGAACCACATCCAATGTAATCCAACCAAGCACAAAGCTAGAACCAGCATCAATAACCCTCAAGATCCATCGAGAGCATTAACCAAACCCACTATCCCTATTCATTTTGTCAATCTGAACCCACAAAGATGAACTAAGCAAGATGCATAGAATGCACATACACCAATAGCACTTTCGGTTTACATCACGAGCAAGGGATTATTAATATGAACTAATTATCAATTCAATCTCAAAGCATAAGACAATTAACATCATTGAGCGGTTCAACGACTAGCAAGGTGCCACTAGCCAACAAGCATCTGCATGATCATTGCATTCATTTATATTTATGATTTCTCTACTTCTCTCTACATGTATGTATTACACATTCTGATGATTCTCTGTCATCACCATCAAGCATAACCAACAACGAGACAACATCAAGAAGACAAGAAGGGACTTACGCGTTAGTGGGAGCTAGAGCCGGAGAGGTTGGAGGCGCGAGGGAGATCTGAGGTGGCGCAGCGAGCCGACGGCGAGAAGGAGGAGGAGCTGGAGCTGCGGCGTAGGGAGGAGGAGCCAAGGCCGACGGCGCAGCGAGGGAGGACTGGGAGCTTGATCCGGTGGCGTAGAGAGGAGGGAGCTTGATCCGGAGGTGCGGGAGCTGGCGGGGAGAGGGAGGAGGAGCTCGGTTCACATGAATACCAACAGCACAAACCAATAGGTGATAGATCTGTCTTACCTCAACATCGCCGATGGAGAGGTAGCCAGGGAGGAGGAAGAGGGGAAGGCGCGCAGTGTTCCCATAGCTGTGGCATAACGGTGACACTGAAAAAGACACTCTTATCGTACGAGTGTCTTGTTTAGTGAACCGTGGTGTCACAACCGTCGGTGACGGGAAGAATGCATGGTAGCGTCGGCGACGAGGTCACTCGGGCGGGGAGGGGAGTGACGAGTTAGAGCGCAAACCCTAGCGGGCTCCTACTAATAAAGAGACTTATCACAGTCGGTTCTATTATGGAACCGTCAGTGATACTTATCATAGACGGTTCCACAATGGAACCGTCCAAGATATGGTCTCATATCACAGACGGTTTATTATTAAAACCGTCTGTGAAGCATCACAGATGGTTGTTTGTTGAAACCGTCTGTGATACTTAGTAATATCACAGACGGTTCTTGTTTAGAACCGTCTGTGATACTTCACAGACGGTTTTCAACATGAACCGTCTGTGATATTACCTCTTTATATACGGTTTTTAGCGTAGCCAGTAACACAAACAGTAGCAAAACCAAAACTGTATGTGATTGCATGTAATACAGACGGTTTTGGGCAACCGTCTGTGATGAGGCGCCAATATTAGCCTTTTTGTAGTAGTGCTCATACAACAACTTCTCCTGCACATCGCGTTAAGAAGGGCGAATAAAACTAGGGCCAAAGCAGCCAATGGCTCCACACATTTGCACAAAGGCATCATTGTTGATGGAGTTGAAAGGTACACCTGAAACATGTTACTTATGTTAGTAAACAATGCCAGGATGTCATTCAAATATTATTAGAATATTAGTAGACATTACAAGAGTTGCAAGTGAATACCTGATTCATAAATCCACCTAGCAACGTATTGCCTTACTTTATGGAGTCTTTCTTTCCAAATAGTGGCACTAATTGCTTGTTGTCGTAGTTCTTTGGAGTACAATATACTAGGATCAATAGGCATTGCAAACTTATCCATAGACCCCAACTTCCGACGTGCCGAGCATCCTACATCTTCAAGTTCAAGATCTTCATCACCATCACCGGTAACATCCTCATCAATGGTAACTTCATTTCTAACTTCTTGTTCTTTTTCTTTCCTAGTCTTCCTCTTAAGTTGTGCCTCCTCGATTGATTTGATACACTTCTCTTGATCTTCCTTTGTGAACAAAGGGCATTTAGCAGCATTACCCCTAATATGAGCAATATGTTGCTTTATCCTATACACTCCTTCGAAAACAATTTTGTTGCACCTGCATTTTACTTTATCCATATTATTTGGATCAATCAACACTCCATACCCCCACCCTATATCCTCGGATTTCCTCTTAAGGCTATCCGTAGTCACCTCCACCGTGACCGACGCAACAGATGACATTCTACAATTCATGAACATTGATGAACAATTGTTACAAACTTACAATCATAATTGCTACAATGCTACTTGCTAATTGAGTAATTGACTAATGACTAATGAAGTAATGAGTAATGACTACTAAACAGTGCCACTGGCACAGTGCTACTACTATAGTACACTCTACAGTACTACTAAGTACTAATAAATCACACATTCACACTGCTATTACTAGTCTACTACTAATTACTAATACAGTAGTACTACTAGTATTACTAATTCACACTTCACAGAGCAAAGCATTTCACACTGCTACAGACTTATAGAGGCTAATAGAGCTACTACTACTAATTGTCTAATTCACATAGCAAAGTCGCACAGAGCTATCACTAACTAGTACTACTGCGCAAGCGCGCAGTGTGCACAAGAGGCGGCGCAGAGAGGAGGTGAGGCCAGCGAGGCGAGGGCCAGAGGGAGGCTCTAGTGAGCAGAGAGGGCCAGGGGGAGGCGAGCTAGTGAGGCCGTGAGGCTGGGAGGTGAGGGCGAGGAGGCAATGGCCGGGGCGGCGGGAGGTTGGAGGCACGACGGCGACGGGGAATCGGGGAGGAGTTGCGCGACGGCGGCGGGGAGCTGGGAGGAGCTGTGCAATGGCGACGGGGAGCCAGGAGAAGTTGCGCGACGGTCGAGGTGGGCCACGACGAGGAACCAGAGGAGGTGGTGGCGCGCGACAGTGACGGTAGCAGCCGAGCAGAGCAACAGTAGGGTTTCTGACCGGAAGGCACAAGGTGAGAGCCACTTACCTTTTTACTATTTTTCTTCCCCGTGCGCCAAGCTCCGTCTAAGCACGCCCAGCGCCACCTTGGGCCGCCTAGATCCACCTCAGCACGCTTCGAACCACCCAGACTCACATCGCCTGGGACCGCCTCGGACCGCCCAGCTCCAGCTAGGCGCTCGGCCCACCTAGAGCTTCGACTGGCACCAAGCCGCGGTGTTGTGGCTACGCCCAGCACCTAGGCACCGTCTAAGCGGCCTAGGCGCCCGCCTATGGAATCACTGCTCAAATCAATCTAAACAAGATTTCTTCAAGATGAGTTTCTTTTTATTCTTGCTCTCACTTTGGTGACTTTTGAGTTTTGGATGATCCTTTGGTTTCTTGCGGTAATCTTGCTTGCTGTGACATGTGGGAATACATTTAGGATCATCTTGATCATATTTTACACACGAGCAAGTTTTAGGATCAAAGTTTGATTTTCCTGAGTTCTTGTGCCCTCCTTCCCTCATCACGAAATTTATGGAACTTTGGCTTTGATCTTCCTAATCCTCGATTGAAATAGGTTTATGACCTTTTTGATGAACTATGGTTGAAATTTGAGGGGATTTAGATCACCCGATCAAACGTTAAGTCAATTTGTGGTTTTGATTTCATAATAATTTCACTGTTCATCGAGCTGAAAGTCAGACCGCCCCTAGTGAGATGTCTGACCGCTAGACCAACTATCAGACCGTCCAACCTGAAAGGTCTGACCACTTGACTCAATTTGATTTGAGTTTTTGGTTGTTGTACTTTAGGGTTATGATTGGATTCAATAAAGACTTTCGTTGTGCTTGTTCGTTGATCTTCGTAGCTATTAAAGAGAAAATTAAGATGAATCCGATGAAAATAAAAAAGAGAATACTGCTATAGTAAGCGACTTGCGGTGCAGATGAGGTCCGCAGGACCGTTCCGTGCGTGACGTTGAAGCTGGCCAGCTGCCCGTCGCGTTGTCCGGGACGGCCCGGCAGAAGCACCGCGGGTTGCAACACTCTGGCGGCGGCTTCTAGCACTCGAATAACTAACCAGCCCCTTCCCACGTCGCTTCTGTCTTATCCGGAGCAAACAACCCGTCTCATTGAGCCAGGCTGAAACAATGCAAGTACCCAATTATCCCGTAAACTGTAAAGATTCCGCCAAAGAAGTCAGGCCGAGGCCAAACATTGACGCCGGAGACCACTCACAATAAACAGAGATAAAAACGCGAACCGAAATACAGTGCCAGCAGTTTACGAGGCTCCCCACCAAACCAGATCTGGCTCCGGTCCCCCCACCTGCTTTGCTACAAGCGGCGACGGCAACGTTCCCTAGCAACATCACATATGGGGACCCCAAATTTTCCGACAATAATCATAGCACAGTCAGCTACGACGTTGCACCAAAGAAACCAGGATCCAGAGCACATTGCATAGTGTCATTAGACAGTAGCAAACACTAGCTACTAGTTTCTAGGGAACGTAAAATCGGCTTTACTGCCCCTCGCTGGAGTCTTGCTTCGGAGCCTCCCTGATCTCTTCTGCGGTGTCCTCCTGAAGCCAAGCGCATCGGGTACGATTGTTCAGGAATCAGGGTGATTTCAAGACACAAGTAAAGAGCGTGAGCAGGAATGGGAGCTTGAGCAATGGAAGATACCATGATGTCGGAAGTCCACAGGGTCAAGTTATCACGAAGGAGTTGCATGATCAAAGTGCTGTCCTTGTAGGATTCCTCGCTCAGGGTGTCCAGCTCCGAAATGGCCTCATCAAAAGCCTGTAAATTGAAAAGGAGGGGAACATCATCATGATGCCAACTATGTCTCAAGGAGGATACAAGCCTCTAAAGAACCATATATTGATGGGCCAGCCAGACAGAATTACTTATTGAATGGTCTTCGCTACAGTAATCCACAGGATTAAATGGATTGTCATTCAGTAACAAGGATAATCCTTGGGAAGTTTACTATCAGAAAAACAAAATCAACCAAATATAGACATTTGAAAAGTTGCGTATCAAAAGGTAATGCTAAATACTCAAATTTGCAGTAAGGAAAATATTACTTGGTGTGATTGTTAAGAAGTTTCGCATTTGCAAGATGAATAATGACCAAGCATTGCTATAACTGTAGAAGATAATTTTACTTTTGTCTGATATTTCATATTCCCTTAAAGTCACTTCGATGGCTAATGTATAAGAATTGGCAGAACAGGTCAAGAGACTCGCATTCATGACAGCTAATACAAACTCAGGGTCAACCAATAATAAGTGGGAGACTTAACGCCAACAATAATACAAGGTTAGGTACACCACATGCTAAGTTTTTTTCTGGGCACAGTCAGCATCACAGTTGACAAGCAATGCAAAGATTTTGTTGTCTCCCAACAATAAGTAAACATTCTTTCTCTAGTTGTGAAAACTTATGTAAATAAATGTGATATAAAATGTAATTTACCGCATCCCCTAATCTTGTACCTTTTGTGCGTTTGAAAAATGCTTTTTCCCCCCGAAAGAAACATACAGAAGGTGGCTATGGGAAGCTAACAAAAGGAATATGTGATGTGAGTGAAATATTAGCCAGGCCACAGCTCAATATTAATTACCAGAAGACCTGGATGTATTGCGATAGTTGTGTAATGTAAGCACCACATCAAGCATCAATACACCATCAAGAAACAAATATATCATTCACTACACAAGTATTGCGTATCTAACAGGATAATAGATAAACAAAACATCTAATTATGCAGAAAAACTAACCTGCTTTGCGAGATTGCAAGCACGATCAGGAGAGTTGAGGATCTCATAATAGAACACTGAGAAGTTAAGTGCCAGCCCAAGCCTAATCGGATGAGTTGGGGGCAGCTCAGCCAAAGCAATATCCTGATGGATTACAACACAAACCAAACCTTTTTTAAAAAAAAAGAAGTACCACAAGTAATAAAATGCCCAACAAAAAAAGGGGAAAGTCGAAAGAGTGACGCTCCACCAACATATTTTGACATTGTGATAAAGAAATATGAAGGAAAAAAAAGATTCACCTGAGCAGCCTTGTATGCCACCATGGTATTCTCAGCAGCATCCTTCCTCTCAGCCCCGGTCTTGAATTCGGCTAGGTACCTATTTATCACAATTGATCCAGCCAAATGAAAACCACAATCCCGTAATTAATGCAAAATTTCTACAGGACATCGTATTACCTGTAGTAGTCACCCTTCATCTTAAGGTAGAAGACCTTGGACTCAGGGGCGGTGGAAGAGGGGACAAGGTGGGTTTCGAGCAGCTTGAGGATGCCATCGCAAATCTTGGTGAGCTCAGTCTCGATCTTTCCACGGTAGTCCTTGATGAGTGTGACTCGGTCCTCGTTGCCACGGCTCTCCTCCTTCTGCTCAATGGAGGATATAATGCGCCATGAGGCACGGCGGGCTCCAATCACATTCTTGTATGCAACAGACAGGAGGTTGCGCTCCTCAACAGTGAGCTCCTCGGAGGCAACCGTCTTGGCCACCTTCTCCATGAACTCGACCATCTCCTCGTACCTCTCCGCCTGCTCGGCGAGTTTGGCCATGTACACATTCTCCTCACGGGAAAGCTCCGCAGGTGACGACATCTTCAGCGTTTACAATTTTTAAACTTCTAAATGCCAAATCTACAGTATCAAAGGGGGTAAACAACGGTGAGTTAACTGTTGAATCTAAATCAATTTCTCTCGAGATTACCATATACAAATATACAACTCAACACTGATTAATCTGCGACGCACACATAAAAGCTCAAAGTCAGAAACAGAATTCCCAAAAAGAAACAGTCTGAGGCAGTTCGTCCTGTTGCTCTTTTCCGTTAGGTTCAAACAATTTATTCAAGTTTGAATTTTGAATTATGTATTGTATACTAGCACATTTCGAAAAGCAATTTTGAATTACTACTACTCTGCTCGATGTGCCTGAGCCCACTACACCTCCTCTACACCGCAAAGCCTCGGATCTAATCAGTATCATAAATCAACACGAGAGAGAGAAAATGAAGGCAAGTCACCGGAAGCAAAGCATACACCATAATCAAATGATTCGCCTCAATCCGTTTCAAACAAATGATTCGCCTCAAAATACAGGTTTTTTAGGGATCCGAACGTACTGCACATCATATCAAACCAACATCACATAGATCACGACGAACCTATCACAGACCTACTCGATTCAAGCAAACCACAAAGCACAGTACAAATCGGTACGAAAATGACAGGTTTAGCTGAAAATTCAGAGAGAAAAACCCTCGTCAAACACCACAGATCAAAGAAGATAGTAGCAGCAACGATCCAATTGAACAAAACAATGGCGTAAAACTAAGCGGGGGACAAGATTTGAGGGGAAATCGCGAGCGCTACCTCTGTGTGCGTCGTCTCCTCGCGCTCTGGCGTTCGAATTGGGAGGGAGGAGGCGAGGAGGCCTAGAAAAGCTTGCCCTCCGAGTCCCCGCCGCCCAATGGAGCCTCGACGCGTGTTCCGCCACCGTGGCGCTCGGCGTGGGCGGACCGCCTGGCCCGCATGTCAGCGTGGGCCTCGGCCTTGTGGGTTGCGGCGGCGGCGGTGGGCCCCAGGGCGCGTCGTGCTGATAAGCTCGGCCCCGCGCCGCGACAGCCTAGACGCGTTGGACCGGACCGGCTCGGGGAAGAAAAAAGGGAAAAGGTTTCTCGCACAGGCCGGAGGTGTTACTGTTCGGTGGGCCCGCGTGACATGCTGGCCACGTGCTGTGCTGGCAGTCGCGCGCATCGGGTGCGGGTAAAGATGGGGGCGTGGCGCTGAGGAGGACGCGGGGCCCGCGCCGCGCGCGTGACGTGAGGCGTCGCGGCCACGCCGGCTGCTGCGCGGCACTGCCGGCTGCGGTGTGGGTTGCATGGTTGCATGGGTTGGGCAGCGTGACGACCAGCGCCTGCTCGACCCAGTGGCGGCCGTTGACGTTTTCTTCGTCCGTTTCGGCGGAAAAATGTCTTGCTTTCCTGTGGGCGTGGCAATGGATAGAGATGAGTGTTTTTGTTGATTTTTTAAAAAACATTATTTTTAAAAAATAATTACCAAATTAAGTAATCGGAAATTTTTTTACAAAATAGGTGCATAGGAATGGCGACAAACTACTGTCGCCATTTCAATTAACGACAGAGACCCTATTTGCTGTCTGTCGTCAGTCCACCTTTCTATTACCATTTTAACTAGCGATTGAAAGTGAATAGTGCTCCTGTTGTCAGTTTAACTAACGACATGATCTAGCTATTTAAACCCAAAAATAGGTGAAAATATCATTTTAAATTCAGAAAAAAGAGGAGAGGGAGAAGAGAGAGGAGGAAAGGGGAGAAAAGGCGTAGTGAAACCCTGTCAGTTCGTAGCGGAGGAGAGAGAGACAGAATATCAGATCTGATCGGTCATTTTGTAGGTACATGTTTTTGTAACTTCGTACATTATTTATAAACCTTGTCGATTAGCAAATAAAAATAGCGATATAGAATTCAATAGATTATATAATTGTATTTGTTTTATATAGTACATCATTTTAGCTGTGTATAGTTTAGTTCAACGTGCATATATTATTTATATTGCAGTACTAGAACGATTTAGAATAAATCTACAAAAATAGTAAGACATATATTAAAAATTTGTAAAAATGGCTGAAAATACTTTTTTAACAAGGAAAATAGCATGCCACATTTTAAAACTTTAACAAAAATCTGGAGTTGCTACATAGGTTACGTAGAGCTGAATTAAAATATTATGAACTTTATTTATTGTTTTTATTTGCACACGGTAAATATTTAAAAATTGCTGGAGACACTTTTAAACAAGAAAAGTAGCAAGATACCTATTAAAAATCTATAAAAATTGCATAGTAGCTTAGTAAGGTTTGCAAAGCCTAATCGAAATAACCCCAACATAATTATGATTGCCGTTTGTGCGTAGTAATTATTCTGTTAGTGCCGAAAATACTTTTTAAACTAGAAAATAGCAACATTCCTAAAAAATATCTGTAAAAATTGCAGAGTAGGTTAGTATGATTTGTATAGATTAATCAAAATAATCCCAACTTAAATTTGGTTTCTATTTGTGCACGATAATTATTTATTAATGTCGCTTCTTATTACTTTATTTATATGTTTAGTAGTTTTTACAATGTATGCAATGAATTTTTAGATATGGTAGACCCAAGATACGCTGCGTAGTGGCCGTACGAGTTGCTTGACCCGGTCATTGACACGCATCATCGTAGCCATCTCAGTACCATCCTCCCTGTCGGGATCGGATTTCTGAATCCGAACCCTTTGTGTATTTCTACACCAATCCCAGATCAGTAGCTATTGCACACAGTGGAAACATCGTCGATAACAAGTTCGAATAACATTAATAAACAACTGAGTATCGGCCTTATGACCACTTATTACAAAAGAGGTCCAAAGACCTTGAGTCTCACAGGAGAGAAAACAAAAATAAACTCTGAGGTGGCTCATTGAATCGCCCACCAACATTCGACTGAGGAGCGTAGCCTAATACTCTAGGTATCCTTCGTCAAACCCGCAGGCGTAGAAGTCGTAGTCATCCACAGCATCATTGAAGACTTTTGATATTTGTTTTGACTATAGCATGTGAGTACATAAAGTACTCCGCGAGTCTTCGGAAAACATGCATATGTATAGCTTTAACAATTAGGCTTATAAGGTTCTTTTGTACAAGCAATATTTTAAGTTGAAACATTTATCATAAAGCACATTTGACAAACGAAGATTCAATAATTAACATAATCTAATTCTCTAGTGAAGGTTCTAGCTACCAGTCACTAGTATTGATGTTCTATCCGCCAAGTTTTTATGAGTAGGGCTCTAGCTGCCCAACTGGCTCTAGTTGCCAGATCAATAATCCAAGAGTTCCAACTACTCCTAGATTCCCAAAATAATTCTTTGAAAACAAAACTGAAATCTACCATGTGAAAAACGCTCATTGCCCACCCTTGACTGTGGACACAGTTATTTGAATAGTTTTACACTCTGCAGAGGTTGTACAGCTTGACCCCCACAAGATAATTAACTTATAATGTCGGCGGCGACTAATCGATTATCACAAGACCTTTACAATACAACGCTCTAACACCAACCCGCCCGATGAGTTTAACCCTAAGTCATGGACGACATTTACCATCAACCCAGAGCCCACCGTTGTGGGGGATAACCTGTCTGGACATGGATGTCTGTTACCATCGCCCGGAGTAAGCCCCGACAGACATGGACGTCAATTACCATCGTCTGCACAATCCCAAAAAGGAACACCTAACAACTACAACCTGCGGGCATAATGCTAGAACATGGTAAATTAGTTGGTCATGTCCTTCCCATTTAGGACATGTGGTTGTATGATATTGCTCGGTTTGAATAGTCACAAGTGTCAGTCCTTAATTGAACTGGGCAAGACAGTCAAAAGTCATGCCACTCGCCCTAATCTAAACAATTTTCCACCATTTTATTTATTTTCCAATTACTGACATTACCTAATGTCATACATTTTACAAACCATAGCATAATAGGTAATAATGGTTTTCCCCCTAAAGGTCGATCAAGACTGAAAAACATGTCTAAGCAATTCTGCCGTGTTTAACTATTCCACAATTGTAGGATCAAGAATAACCGACTAGAGGGGGGTGAATAGGCGGTTTTTAAATTCTTTTGGTTAAATACTAATTTTACCAAAATTAAAGCTTATGAAAAACAATTTCACAATTTAAAGCCTAAAATGTCTAAGGCTATCTAAGTGCACTACACTATCAAGACAAGCTAAACAGTCTAAACAAGATAAACAACTAGCTCATAAACATAAATGCACAAAGTAAAGATCGAGAGAATAAACCACACTAGGGAGACAAATGATGTTTTTCTCGTGGTCTCGGAGACTTGCCGGTCTCCACTAATCCACGTTGAGGAAGCTTGATCAACTCAAGCCGGCTTCACACAAGCACTTCCCTCGATCACTAATGGTAGCTCTTCTCAACTCCGGATAGGCGAGCTCCAACCTTCACAAATGCCCAGGTCTTCTCACAATCTCCTTTGAGAAGATCACTAACACAACTCCAAACCGTCTAGGAGACGGTAATCTCCAAGAGTAATAGAACAAAGATTCTTCACTTGAAGATGCTCAAATGCCACAATGATCAAACCTTAATCAATGCTCTTGGAAAAACCTCAACAACCTTTGCAAAAGGATTTTAACGCTCTCAAGAGTAGAAGACAATGCAAAGGGCTCAAGTGTATTCAATGAGGTTCATCAAGGCTCATTTGCTGCAGTGGGGGAGTTATTTATAGCCTCCACCCACTTTTCTAGCCGTTGGAGCACAAAACCCTAAAGAAATTAACAGGTGCGGTCAGACCGCAGTTATGTGGCCGGTTAGTCTGGGCTGTGAAAATAACGATCTCCTGCTACGCATTTATTGCACAGAAACTATCTGTTACGGGGAGCCCGGTCAGACCGACCTTCAAAAATTCCAAACCAGATAATAGGGTGCTACTGGAAAAAGCTGATCGCACTTTCAACCCAGGGAAGCGGTCAGTCCGGGGCTGAACCTGCGGCCAGTCCGGCCTTTAAGAAAAAGGTAGCATGCTCAAAAATGCATCTCTCTAGAAAAAGCTGACCGTGTCCTTAACCTGGGACCCCGGTCAGTCCGGACTTTAACTGCCGGTCAGTCCAGCCTTGAAAATCTTCAGCAAATCAAGAAAAGCACCCTCTTGAAAAAAAGTCGACCCCTTTTTTGTCCGGAGGCGGTCGATCCGGCCAAGCAACGCCGGTTAGTCCGGCCTTCAAATTTCTCAGCAAATTTAAATTAAGGCCAAACTAAATCAATTAAATCCAAGATTTAAATCAAGTAAGATTGAGCATTTGTGGCATCATTCGCTTTCAAGCTACTAGATTTCTGAACCCTCTTCATAGTACGACTATCTACGCTAACAATCCGGTCTTTTATCCTTCATTCTCCTAGACCGGTAAAACTAAGAAAATGTCCTATCAACTATATACCTTTACCTTTAGTGAGATGAGATCCTTTAGCGCTCTTCCGTCATAGTCCAAAAAAAAACCTAGTAACTTCTTGATAAAATGAGTTAGTACAAAACACATGGTTGTCTATAATTACCAAAACACCGCAAATGGGGCCTAGATTCTTCAACAATGTTGTAATCAATATTGTGGAATTACTATGCTAGGGTTACTCAGGTATAGGCTAACAATTATCAAGGGAGGACATTAACAAATTTTATGTTTAATTAAACCTAAAATTTAAACTCATCATTTTAAGTGAAATAGCCATGCGTAATACTTTAAAACTGAAAACAATATTTAAAAATCATAGGTATAGAATATTCAAAGGAGACCCGCCTTCACCGAAGTTGGAGGTTAACGCGTCCGGTTGGTCCATACTGGTGTCGGCGGCGTCGGACTCTACATGCGCAAATCGAGACAAATAAATAACAGAAAAACAACTAAAATCTAAAAATAATAAAATTAGTACCATTAGATAGATTATGAAATTAGGAACAAGAATCGGTTGATTAGGAGTTCGTACGGAAGAGAACGAACATCCGAAAGTTTTGTCGAAAGGAAAATTGTTGAAAATTATAAAGGAGAGGAATATTCCTGGAATATGCTGCTTTGGTTTTTAACATGCAAAGTCATTGAGGGTATGACACTATGAGCCCACTTCTTGCTAGTGTGAGAGAAGATTAGATGGAAAAGACTATGAGTATGACTAGTGGGACTCAAATGTCATTGAGTCAAATAACACTAAATAGAGAGGCCTCAACATAACAGAGCAGAACAGAGGAGCTTTGGGCGACTCAGGAGCGGCGGTGGCGCCGGCTAGTGGTGGCGTGGGGCGACCGTCCGAATGGAAAAATGGAACCCCATGGGGGTTGCGGTCCCACAGGTGGCAGCGGCGGCGCCGGAGGGGGTCCGGGGCGGCGACGCACAAACATGCGGCAGCGTGGGGAGGCAGGCGGTGGGGGCACGGGCAGTGTGCGGCTATGAGGAAGGTGCAGGGCCGAACAGGGAGGCCGAAGAGGGTCCGAGGGGGAGCGCGACGGTGGCCGGCGATGGGATAAGGATGGTCGCAGTGGGGGCACTCCACGACAATGGTTCGACCAAATTAAGGGGAGGGAAAGGAAGAGGATGTCTGAGAACACGTGGTGACACATTTCAATCGACGAAAAACTCACCGGAGAAGGAGGTCGAGCGATGGAGGAGTTTCGGTCGGCGACGGGGAAGACGATGAAATCCGGTGACAAACTGCGAAGAAACCCGAAATTGATTGAGGGGGAATGCTCTTGAGTCTCGGGAACACGATGTGACGTGGTTAGGAGTTCAAAAACCTCACCGGTGCGACGGGAACGTGAAGTGGGGTGGTGGCTGACGCTCGGCAAGACGACGATTCAGGCGACGACAAATCTCTAAAGGTTATATGGTTTAGAGGAGGTGTGAAGGGGGGGTAAAGTTAGTGCTGTGAGCCTGTGACTTCCATTTATAGACTCGGACGGAGTTTGAATCGACGCGTCCACGAGCGCGAATGTCGATGACATTCGCGGCTTGGTTTGGAAACTGTCGAACCGGCAATGTTGATGAAATGCGGTAATGGAAGCATTGACGAGCATGGTGATGGCGAGACTTGAAGACAACATGGATGGTGTAGGTGCACGACACACGTAGGCGGCGCAACTCGGGCTGAGGCATAGCTTGGCATGAAGCAAAACAAAGGGCAAGGTAGGAAAGAAAGAAGAAAGAAAAAAAAAGGAAATGTGCCAAGAAATGGGCCAGTAAGGAAAAGAAATGGATTTCGGCCCAACATCAAATAGCAAGAGGGAGATTCAAGTTCAAATTTGAATTTGAATTTTGACTAAGATTTGGATTTGAATTGATTTGAATATGGAATTTAGATTTGAATTACGGATTTAGAATTTAAATGAATTCAAAAACTCTAAAAGAAGACCAATACTTTGAATTAATTAATTTGAAATAAATTTTTCAAAAGGGCAAAATTTGGGATGTTACAGTCCCCCAGGAGGGCGAGGCACTGATTGAGCTTAGTGCGCTGCGGCTGCGCATGTCCATGAGGGTGTGGAGGGTGGACCCACGTTGGGTTCCGAGGTACATGCAGTTGCGGCCTTCGTGTACTCATTTGCAGCCTGACTACTTTGGATGAACTAACATTTATTCTTAATATTTTCCAACGCAGTTTGAGGGCGGCAGGCCTCCTTCCACTGGCGAGGATGGTTGAGGCGACATGGGAGGACGACCAGGACCGCACAGGCAGTGGTCATATGTCCAGACACTTTCTGTACGATCGATGCCTCCTGATGGCACTGGTTGACCGGTGGAGGTTGGATACACACACGTTTCACCTTCCGTGCGGGGAGATGGTACCGACGCTTCAGGACGTGACTTTTCGAACCGGGTTGCCCTGCGCTGGCTTCCCCTTGGTGGCGTACGACATCCCAACCATGTGGTGCACGGAGTTCCTGGCAAGGTTCCAGGGGGTGCTTTCATCGAACAGCAGCTACAGGGAGTTCAGCAGCACCCACGGGCCGACGTTGAACCGGATCTGCCAGTTCTACGAAAATCTTCGTAACTCTTGTCCTCTCGCATCAATTGATGTGTGAACCTTGCTGACGTGTATATGTCTTCTTGCAGCCCGAGCGTATGGTGGAGGACGCACCCGACCACACGATGAGGAGGCATCTCGAGGCCTACTTACTGTGGCTGTTCGGGTGGGCGATGTTCGTGGGGTCCCACAGCGACAACATTGACAAGCACTACATCCAGTATGCATGCCAGCTGGCGGACTGGGAGGTGAAGGACATCCAACCCCACGCCTAGGGCCTGGTGGTGCTGTGCGCGTTGTACCGCGGACTGTGTGACGTGTGCCACCGGGTTCAGGACAGCTCCGTCCTCTCTGGATGCCTGTTGTTCCTTCAGCTATGGTCTTCGAGTGTTTCGAGATCGGACGATTATAGCTGGACCTGGGAGCGTACATAGTCAACATGTACGCCGAGGATGACAACGTGGACCAGCCGACAATGGGTACGGTGTGGTGCCGCCGACGGGTAAATTTCCTGAACATTTATTCTTTTCATAATGTAATTCAATTTCATGTGCTAAGTTTGTGTTGTTCTATTCCACAGGTTACCTACACGCCGATCACTACGCACGCGCACTACCCGAACTACGTTGTGATGTTCGATCAGCTGATGGATGACCGCGTCATCTGGACACCGTACACTCCTGAAAGGGTGTACGCACGCGCACCCCGAGCCCTGTTGAGCCTGTGCATGCGAGACCACGAGTATTGGTACACACGAAGGTGCTTGGTGCATGAGGTCTTCGTGGAGTAGTACCAGGTGCAGTGGGTCATGCGCCAGTTTGACTTGCGACAGGAGGTCCCACCCCCTGGGGCAGCGGGTACAGCCGAACGTCTATGGGTAAGTTCACGTTTTACTTCTGTCGTACATTTGCGTTATGTACCTACGAAACAATCATTTTGCCTTTCATAGGTACACTAGAAAGGGGGTACCTACTACGACTTCCTGAGCGGAGAGGATGTTCCCTTGGGTTCAAGGTTGGATCAACGCCTTTGGTGATGTCGTCCAGAAGGATGCTCCCTACAACCTCGGGGCGTACATGGAGTACATCGAGTGGTACTCCAGTCGGACAAGGGTTCGCTGTGTCAAGGTCGTGGACGACCCACCACGACACGAGGCTGCGATGTTCGACACGTACCCCACCTAGCCGGACTCCGCATTCCATCGCGTGGTACATATTGAATGGTCTATACTTATTTGCTTCACAAGATTTCGGTTTCTAACTTGTTAATTATTTGTACAAGTCGATCTGCACCGGGAGGTGCACGAGTTGGCGGCCTCCATACATCAGTTGACGCTGGGAGAGCGCTTTATCATGATGGCACAAGACTTCAGAGCGGTCATGGAGCAATTCATCGAGAAGACGAGACGAGGGATCCAAATCGTGTATTGTCGTACGCCGAGGGACCCGGTGGACCCACCTATGCGTGGACGGGGGATGAGCCACGGTGCGTCATGCCCCAAGACTCCTCACTCGAGCGTGGTGAGTGGGTCCTCGTGGCACTGTGCTGGGAGTACCCCGGCACAGTTTGCAGATCAGCATGAAACACTCACGTCGAGTTCTTTATTTTGAACTCCACTAGTTACTAACGGCAATCTTCTCTGATAGATCCTGAGTTCCACCTGTACACGGGGCAGGTGTACGCAGAGCCGTCCTCTGGCCTTGTGTATTGAGGTATGACTATCTTGCTTGCATGCATGCATAACGTACTATTTCCTACTGTTCGCCATGTTTACATGCAACAACGTAATGTTTCACAGGTCATACACCGCTTTTGGACGAGCCGGTGGTGTCGTACGAGGAGTCACGCTCTGGGGACTTTGACTTCGACCAGTGTGGCAACCAAGTCTCCGTGGGAGCTTCACAGCTGCACGATACGCCTGAACCAAGCCAACCGATGCAGGACCCCCGCGCGACACCCCCTAAGGCTACTCGTGTCGATCGGGTATCTCGGGCGCCTGAGCCTTTGACGTACTCGCACCAGCGCTCGCAGCCGCCCCAGGCGAGGCCAGGGCCTACACGCGGGGTACGCCCTAAGAGGAGCCATGTATAGATATTTGTTCTTGTAAATATCAGTGATGCCATATAAAATATTAATTTCTATACAACTATTATTATACTAGTCTTGTGTTTCGATATTTATTTTTTGCGTGCACACTGTGGCCATGTAAGGGAGTCAGCATCGCAGCACCCCACACCATCGGCAGCGATGCTAAGTTTTTAGACCGACAAGACCACACTTCGCCACGCCACCTTTTCAGACCAAAAAGATCACGCCCTGTCACGCCACACGCTGCCAATTTTGCAGATCGATATGACAACACATTGCGACGCTAACTTTTCAGATCGATAAGACCATACTCCATCACGCCACATTTTCAGACCGAAAAGGCCGCGCCCTGTCACGCCACTCATTGCCAATTTTGCAAATCGATATGGCAACACACTGCGATGCTGCGACGCATACTTTTCAGACCGACAAGATCACACTTCGCCACGCCACATTTTCAGACCAAAAAGATCGCGTCCTGTCACACCACACGCTGCCACTTTTGCAGATCAATATGACAAACAAGACCACTATCTGTCATGACACCTTTTAAGACCGAAAAGACCACACTCTGTCACGCCACACGCTACCACTTTTGCAGACCGAGATAACAACAAACTACGACATTACCTTTTTAGACCGAAAAGACTACATTAGGCCACCCCCCCTTTTGAGGTTGAAAAATCCCTTTATAAAAGGAGGGAGAAGAGAAGTGGAGGTGAAGAGAGCTACATGATTACACTACACCACCACACCCAATACTACACCAAAGCTTGGTTCACACTTCACACAACTAAGAGGAAGAAGATGGAGGACTCAGCGAGCTTCTACAAGAGGATACTATAGAAGCGCAAGTGGCTTACCGAGAGGGCTAAACCATACCCAGATAATTCTACGAAGGATGTGCCAGTACCACCGGAGTTCCCACATCCGTAATGTGTGCGTGAAGAACTAGCAAAGATCATCCAGTCTACACACCCGGTGACGGCCGCCCGAGCGTACTACACGTGCGGTCACCACCTCGTAAGCATATCTTGCACACAGGTAGATTTTTCACATCTTAAGTTCCATTACACAGATCCCTAACTACACCTACGCATAATGACAGCCGGAGATGCAATGCAACTTCTTCCAATGGATCGACGGCCCGGACATGTACGATATGACGTTCATCCAACAGAAGTATATGTTGAACTATGCGATGCGAGCCAAGACCTTCAAACGCTAGAAACCTTTCGTACCCAACCCCGTCCCTACTAAAAAGGCACCAGAGGAGCCCGAGCGCTCCCCGTCGCCTGGGCGCAGTTTGAATCGAAGAGGTAAGTTATGCTCAGTTTGCATCATGATTATTAATTTGGCACTTCGTTATGCTATGCTAACATTATTCAATCATCCAGTCCGTTTCGCAGAACATGTCTGACTTCGAGACTAACCACCGCCGCGGGTAGACCAAAGACAAGGGGAAGGGATGATGGGCCGCCACGACTGATCGATTTCGTTCCAATAAACCTTTTTCGGATTCCACAAAGGCGCACATGTATCGTAGGTGTATTTCGGTTTATTTATTCGTGCATGTTGGCGTTTCTAATGTACGTAACTAAACCCTGCGCGCCATTTATTTCGCAATTAAATCATGAACCCTTTCGAACTTACATCTTTTTCTCCTAAATATTTAGACTGTTAAATATCACGTAATCTTTTCCCAAAGGAATCGGTTCCATGAACAATGCAATCGGGACAACATCGCGCATGGCAACCCTAAACACAAATATTTTTTCCATTTCGCTCCGAAGGGGGCTGTTTGTGTCATTGCGCCGCCGAACTCGCATCTCTACTTCACGTTACATTGTCTTCTCCGATTTTGCATTCCAAATTACGCGGACACTTCTACATATTACCAATTTTTTTCAAAAAAAAAATACAAAAAATCCTCTAGACATTAAAAAAACAATAACGGCTCTCCTGTCGCCAATTAAACTGGCAACAGAAACCCCATTCTGTTCCAATTGGTGATATGAGCCCGTCGCCATTCCGCAATTGGAACGACGACAAGAGTCTATCGCCCAATGACGACAGACACCTATTTTTGTAAATTTTTTTTGACTATTTAATTTTGTAATTATATTTTAAAATAATAATTTTTTTTTTTAAAAAAAATCTGTTTTTGTTGGTCTCCCTGCCGACGCCGACAGACATGACTAGTAGCAGTAGGAGGCGTGGTTCATATGTGCCGGCCGTCGTTTGGGAGGCATGAATTTCACGGCAATGTCAGGCTAAACATAGAAACTCAGGTCCCGTCTGGAACCTAAGATTTTTACATGAATCAATTTCTACGGGAAATAGGACGAAATCTTGATCTCTATGTTTTGTCTACAGTATAACTTACTACGGGTAAAGAAAACCATAAATATGTCAAGAGTGGTGTTTGTCTGCTCGATAGCTGGTTTAATAATATCTACGCAACCACATGAGCTTCTTTGTTATACAGCTAAAAATGTTAATACTAGTTTTCATAGCTGAAATAGGATTGGGGGTTGGGGGGAGCATGTTGACTGGTAGAAAATTTGACAACAGTTTGTGGGCCGCGGTTGTTCTGCCTAGCTAGAAGATGGTCGATTCTCCTTTTCACAAAACAAGAACAAGTATGCTGACCAAAGCCTATTTTATTTCTAGTCTAGTTTTACGGCTCATGATGGAAATTTAATGAATATTTAACCGTTAATACAGAGAGATAACATTATTTTTGTGCTCCACGTATGCCACCGTTTGTCTTCTTCCATTATGTCATGCTTGGACTATCAGCCGCATTTGGTTTGCTTGATACCCAAAAGCACTCGCAGGCGATTATTTCGATCCTATATGTGTGTTTCTTTTAGCCTAGTAGATCCATCAGCCCAGTTCTTTTCTTCTACACGTACACCTGACGTGCTCTAGACAGATCAACAAAAGTTTTCTTTGATCGCGAGGAACAAAAGATCAATTCAGGCGTCTACTATAAGTGCGGTCACCCCAAACTAAATTAATTACGAGGGTGTTGGTACGTACGGCAGATATACTGTACCGCTCATCCATGTCCTGGCCTCTTGGGCCTATTATCCCAGTCCATCTAGGCCTAGCCAGTATAAAAACCGTACAAATTCGTACTGGGCTTTTGCGCAGAAGACATTGGTTAGAAAATTAAGCCCATCCACCTCACCCTTTTTTTTTTTGGGAATGAAGAGGCTGGAGAGCTGTCCTTTATATTGATAAAGTAGGAAAAAATAAGGTAAAATAAAAAGATACACTCCAACAGAGAGAATATCACCGGTGGGAGGGAGCCTTAGACTGAGGCACGCCTTCAACACTCTAATAACAACACCAGAGCTAGAGACACCAGCTAGCAACCTCTGGACCATGCCCTAACGCCACCCAGCTTTGTTGCATACACATCAAAGCTAAGAGAAAAAACAACACCTCCCAATCAACCCACAGGAGCTTCGAACTGGTTAACACCGGACAGTGAAGAGGATCGCCATGACACCGACTTGAGAGAGAAGTGTAGAAGCAAGTGCATGATGATCCACCCGCTTATAGTGCCACCAGCGGGGAGCTTCATATGAGTTTTGTGGAGATGCGGGTCTTCCACTCAGCGATAGTAGTGGACGATGCAGAACTGGAAGACAACGACTCCAACTCCTCTCCCCTTCACCCGCGTGGCTCATTCGAAGGTGGACTAGACCAATTGCTACGAAATTGGGCCTCCGGGACAGTCGCCTTGCGCCTCTTGCGCCTCAAGGCGACACTTCACTTCAACAGCAACAGCCCCCACTTGGGCTCTTCCACTGACAACAACAGCCCTCGACATAGCAGCATAAAAGGCCAACCTTCTCTTCTCCGCCTCACCCGAACTAGTGAGCGCACAGCGAGATTCCGGGGGCGGGGGTTCTGGGTCCGGGGGTGAGGAGACTCTCTGGCTGTGGCATGGATGAGCTCTGGATAATTGCCGACGGTCTGCATCGCGACGGTGTCCCACACGCAACTCCACACGCGACCTTCCGATGGACGACAAACTCCCATGCCGCTCACGCCCATCAAGCCCACGGGGCGGCCGAAGGCAGACATCTCCAACGTGGAGCATGGAGGCCCCCCCGGCGCTTGCGAGGACGACGGCCCCAGATGCGACGACGACCACACCCGCTGACGCCAAGACGACGGCCCCAGATGCCAAGACGAACTGCGGCGGAATCCCATGCCGCCAACAATCGACAATCTCGGCGGCTAACGTACGCTGGTGGCCGGCGGCGTCGGCGATGGGTGGACCTCCCCGGCGTGGGGCACCGAGGCCCACCCGGCAAGTGCGAAGACGACGCCCTTGAGCTCTCGGCGCATGAAGGACGATGACGACGACGACTCCCCGCACGCCGAACTCCTCGGCGTCAGTACCCTCGAGGCCGCAATGGACGCCGCAGATCGGCGGTGGCGCGGCAACCCGATGGCCGTGGGCGCGGCGGCCCGTGAGCTCCGTTGGCGGGCGGCAGCAACCCTGCGCTCCCGCCAAGGGGAGCTCCGCATCGCCGAAGGTCCATCGGAGGCTCGCCGCGTCGTCTGGGCGGGATGCGCCACCTCTCTATCCACGGACGGGGCGAAGCTCCCTCGGCGAAAAGGGGAGGGGGGGAGGAGGAGGTGAGGCTCGGGGGTGGGATGGGGGCCGCCGCCGCCGGTCTTTGGAGCAGCGGCGGCGGCTGGCTGGGGAGAGGGCTCTCGGGGAGGAGGCGTCGCCTCCCGGGTCGCCCGAGATGAGCGACACGGGAGCAAGGGGTTCTATCCACCTCACCTAATGCCTTGCAGTTGCTTCTCGCAAATCCAACTTAGAACACAGAGGCAAAGAGTGCCCTGGAAATTTGCAGGTCCAACTATTTTTCTGATTAGGATAAACATTTTATAAACATTTTAATCCCAAAAGCGAGGAGGAGCGTTTTGTTGTCATGTTATCATCACTTGTCTGTTCAGCAGTATTGCAGCAGCAGCAGTAGTCAGTTCATTTTTCTGCCGTTGCAAAAATGTTCATCTTTTCTGGTGATCTGCTGGAAGTGTTTGCAGAAATGATATAGATGAGGATTGATCAGTCAGAGATCCATGTTGCTTTAACCTCCGTGCGCACTCGGTTTCCAGTCCTAGGATCTGCTGGGTGCTCACCTTGTTCGTTAACGATCGATGAAGGGATTATCAGTAAGTGGAAAGGTAACCTGTTAGGCTGTTACATTTGTCATGCCTATGCAAGAACATTCTGTGTTGTCCTCGTTTGAGAGCCAAGAAGTTCCTTTCAGTTCTGCCCCCTCTTTAGGTGTTTTGTACCTAACCTAAATCGTACGACTAAATCGCTATGCACTCACCATTGAAATTCGCTATCACCAGAATTCCCATGAATCTGGACGGCATAATGCTCTAGGTTATTCAAGTGAAGCAGGCACAAGAGTTTTCATGTGCCACATGGCCAAAGAATCCATTTGGTTGGAAATCATATCATGATCGTCTCTATACAAGAAATCAAATCATCGCTTTAAGGGCTATACATCGATTAGCAGAGAAAGATTCCCTAGGATCTATTCTGCGCCTCTTTTGAACAGCGATAAGCTTTGATAATTTCCGGGTGAACCGAGGCCTCTCCTTTTGTTTCGGCACCTAATCATTCTTATGGAGTGCGCTAATGATCTACCAGCTTTATGTCTGCATTACGAGCACCAAAATTTCAGGGCTCTTTTCCAATAAAAAAACAAAAGAACAAGTACACCCACTACTGGTTAAGAGCTACTACAAATAGGGCTTATGCAATTCCAAGTCTCATACCCTGTAACAGCTGGTGCATGAACCGATTTAACTATGGTCTCCCCTTCAGTTCTTCCTAAGGTCTGGGAGTACTATTTTGGTGACTTGGACACTGCAGCTAGCTTGTAGAATTTGCGATTTATGGTCTAACGGATGACGGTTGCATGTGTGTTGCTCATGGACGTCCCTGCTGCTTGCGCTTGAGCTAACCATCCATGCATCTGGTGTTTTTTCAGGTGGTCGATGAGGCGAGCGAGACCACACCTCGCCGTGCCAAATGGTGGTACGTGACGTTCCATAATGTCACCGCGATGGTCGGCGCCGGCGTGCTCAGCTTGCCGTACGCCATGGCTCATTTAGGGTGGTATGTTCTTGTTGTCAAGCACGCCTTGTCTGAAGTTGCTTGATCTATCATCGCTAGTACATGATCAACTACGCTCGGCTTTCAGATAAAAAATCAACTTAAACTAAGACTGCAATTCCAATCACATGCTCATCTAGGCCATCGGTTTCCCGATCGGACGACCCAAATCTTTCTCCATGCAGCCAGTGTATGAATTGTTTTCCTTTCTTCTTTTTTTTCCTATAGGGGCCCAGGGACGGTGGCGCTGCTGGTGTCGTGGGGGATCACGCTGTACACGCTGCGGCTGCTGATCGAGCTGCACGAGTGCGTGCCGGGCGTGCGGTTCGACCGGTACCGCGACCTCGGCGCGCACGCGCTGGGCCCGCGGCTCGGCCCGTGGGTGGTGGTGCCGCAGCAACTCATCGTGCAGCTCGGTTGCGACATGGTGTACATGGTCACCGGCGGAAAGTGCCTGCAGAAGTTCGCCGAGTCGGTGTGCCCCACGTGCACGCCGCTGCACCAGTCCTACTGGATCTGCATCTTCGGCTCCTTCCAGTTCCTTCTTTCCCAGCTCCCCAACCTCAACTCCATCACCGCCGTCTCCCTCGCCGCCGCCGTCATGTCTCTCAGGCACGCGTGCACGTACACCTAGTCATGCTGCATGTTTTCCTTTGTGTCATAGCATCTCATGCATGTCTGACGCGCGCTGTGATGCAGCTACTCGACCATATCGTGGGCGGCGTGCCTGGCGCGGGGGCCAGTGGGCGGGGTGAGCTACGCGTACAAGGCCGGCACGGCGGCGGACTCGTCGTTCCGGGTGTGCAGCGCGCTGGGGCAGGTGGCGTTCGCGTACGCGGGGCACGGCGTGGTGCTGGAGATCCAGGCCACGATCCCGTCCACGCCGACAAAGCCGTCCAGGGCGCCCATGTGGAAGGGCACCGTCGCGGCGTACCTGGTCACCGCCATGTGCTACTTCCCCGTCGCGCTCGTCGGGTACTGGGCGTTCGGCCGAGACGTCAGAGACAACGTGCTCGTGGCGCTGCAGCGGCCGCCCTGGCTCGTCGCCGCGGCCAACATGATGGTGGTCATCCACGTCATGGGAAGCTATCAGGTAAGCAACTATAGATAAGATAGTTGTGCTTGTGCATTAGCTTGTACTACATGTAATTGCGCATCCATTCTTGGATGACATGAAACCTTAAAAAACAAAACCGATTAGAGAGAAATCATTAAAAAAATGTCTCCCATTACCTTAAAGCCTTCCAAAGTGGCCGCAGAAATAGAGAATATCGCAAAATACTAAGGTATCTATTGGGTCTGTCTACACAGAATGTGACAGATTTCTTTTTATAAAACTATCAGATTTTGAAAGTTTATTTACAACTCTATTATACATAAATTACAATAAATTATTTATGTAATTTTGGTTCTTAGTCACTGTAATTATTCTTGAAAGTCTTAGTAACTCATATTTCCATCACGTGATTCAAAATCTCGCATGTACTTTGAAAGGTTGAGAAAAAACATAGACAATTTTTTTTACAACTCCATTATATATAAATTATAGTAGATTATTCATGTAATTTTGGTTCTTGGACACTGTAATTATTCTTGAAAGTCTTAATAACTCATATTTCCATTACATAATTCAAAATCTCTTATGTACTTTGAGATTTTGAGCAAAAACAAAGACAAAAAAATTATATACCAACAAAATAAGGCAATATGGTTAACCCGTTATGTTCTTCACATGCACTTTGAGAGGTTGAGCAAAAACAAAGACAAAAAAATAAAATTATATACCAACAAAATACGACAATGTGCTGAACCCGTTATTCTCAAAATTCTCTCTAGAAAATGAATACATAAAACTTTGGTGACAATCTGACAAACAATGAGACAGAAGCTAAACAGGTAGAAATGGTACAAATAAATTAGACAGTAAGTAATTTACATGGGTCTGTCTAAACAGAAGCTAAACTGTCAGATTTTGAATCGTTAGATCAAAGAAGCAACATACAAGATCAATGTTCACACAAACAAAACTCTAATTTATGTCTACACAGAATAGGCAAAAGTAAATCTATGTGAACCCTACAAATAAAAAAAAAATAAACTAGACAAAAGTAAATCTAGGTGAACCCTACAAATACCAAAAAAAAAACAAATTAGTAAATTTGTTAAATCATTTGATGGAAATATAAGTTATTAAGACCTTCGAGAATAATTACATTGACCATGAACAAAAAATACATAAATAATTTACTGTAATTTATATATAATGAAGTTGTAAATGAAAAATGACAGTTTTGGCATAAAAAAACTGTCGGAAGTTAAGTAGCAATTCCGAATTTACATGGAAATCATACAATCAGTAGGATGGTCAAGTAGCCCAGATGAACCGTCACAGATCGAAATCATTTGAATGTCAGGATAGACCTCTCGTATAGCACTGTAAAACTTGAGGTAATTTCCTGTTCAACAAAATTAAATAATATCATAGGCAAAGTAGGATATTCATGGTATTCAACACGAATGTTATAGCACATCTAAAGAACAGAAAAGTGACAGTTTTTTCATAAAAAAAATTATCGTAAGTTTGATAGCAATTCCCTATATATAAATACAATGTTTATATACTTGGAGGGGTTCGACGTTCGCATAGGAGTAGTAACAGCTAACACATCTAGCTTGGAGCGGCGGTCACATGCTTCAAATTCTTTGCTACATTAATTAATTGCACTTGGGTGGCTTAATTAGTTCGGTGCTAAGTTAACATGCTGCTAGCTCAATTAGTGAAATATTAATATTAACAACACACAAATAACATGAATCTTATAGCACATCTAATGAACAGAAAAGTGACAATTTTTTCATTAAAAAATTGTCGGAAGTTAAGTAGTAATTCCCTATTAATATTTCCTCTATCTTACAATAGCACCATTACTCTTTTTGAATTTTGTTTATTAATTAACCCTTTTTTAATTTTATTTTAAAGTTAATCCCCGGCGCACTTTATTTCTCATTCTAACCCCTTTGGTCACGCCACCACCCGTGGCGTGACAAAACAACGTTGTCACGCTGACCGTATCTCTTGTCACGCCACCACCTGTGACGTAATAGTGTTGTTTGGTCATACCACAACTAGTGGCGTGACAAAAAGTGCTATTTAACGGACTTATTCTATCGCGTGACAGCATTGTTTTGTCACGCCACGGATGGTGGCGTGACTAAAAAGATCAGAATTGAAAATAAAGTGTGTCGGGTTGAACTTTAAAATTAAAAAAAATTAAAAAAAGGGTTAATTAATAAAAAAAAAAAAGGTCACTCTTTTTGTACTTCTCAAAAGGCTAGCCTGTTTTTCTCTATAAAAAAGCTATCCTGTTTGGAACGTGGACTGCAGAATTGCATTGCGAGTGAAACATAGAATTGACAGATGAACCTGCAACATTACAGGTGTACGCCATGCCAATATTCGAAAGCCTCGAAACAATTCTGATCACAAGATTCAGGGTTCCTCCAGGGGTGCTCCTCCGTCTGGTGGCTCGATCAGCCTACGTCGGTAAGAATCGACCACCTCCTTCATGCTTGACCTCTCTAGCCCGAAGCATTCAGCCCGGGCGTTAATTGAAACTGACATCGATCTGTTCATGAATTAATCATGGCCGCGCATGCCGTTGCGTTGCAGCATTCACGCTCTTCATCGCGGTGACGTTCCCGTTCTTCGGCGACCTCCTCGGCTTCTTGGGGGGCTTCGGGTTCACGCCGACGTCGTACTTCGTAAGCCGCTCCCTTTCGCACCCGAAAAGAAAACACCGCCTTATTCATACAAGCACATCACAACTCACAAGATTCAGTACTCACCATGGATGAAAACTTCTACTATTCTACTGCAGCTCCCCTGCGTTCTGTGGCTGAAGATCAAGAAGCCTCCGAGGTTCAGTGCGTCGTGGTTCGCGAACTGGGTAATAATATATACTACTCACCTTGTGACGCTTATCTGAATATAAATTGGGAGAGTTCAGGTTTCATTCAGACTAGTTGTTATCCCTAGACCATTAATTTGACTGGTGCTGCTGTTCCCTTGTTTCTCCTTTGTTTTTTTTTCAGGGGTGCATCATTATCGGAGTTATGTTGATGATTGCTTCTACAATCGGCGGGTTAAGAAGCATCATCCAGGATGCCTCGACGTTCGAGTTCTACTCTTGATGGGCTATGAGCTATGGCTGCGTGTATGACGAATGTGTCAATCCAAGAAAATGTCGTAGCAGCAGTTGCCAACATTAGTCTTGCAGAATCACTGAGGGTCGTTGGCCTCACTTAATTTGAAGGATGACCTGCTTCTGCAAAATGTCCTGACATACGAATGACATGGTGTTTCAGTGATGGGCCTCTTACCTTGTTCGCCTGTTCCCCAGACTTAATAAACCTTTTTCACACGGCGTTACAACTCAGATGAATAAAATCAGTGGGCCCACCTCCAGTCGTTGGAGTATGGAGTGACCAGTAATGCCACGTATACAAGGACTCGTTCCAGACAACCGTGCGCCGCCGCGCCGAGCCCGCCCAAAAGCGCTTATCGCCCCCGCACCATGCCCCACCCTTCTCTGCGGCGCCTTCTCCTCCCCGCTTCCCTTAACTGCTGGCGGCATTGGTCTCGCCCATTGTTCCAGCGTGCAAGATCGACCCCTATTTGCGATGGCGGTCGAGGTTGGGACCCTCTGCCGTGCACGTCCAAGCGTGGCGGCGGTGGTGAGGTATCCTCTGACGATGGGAAGGGCACGCGCGTGGTTCTTCAGGCGGCGCTGTGGGCCGCCGAGGCCGCCTACTAGGGGTGCAAACGGAGCGGATAGTTCCCGACCGACCGAATAAATGTGGGCAGAATTCGGTTGTTTTTTTCGGATTCGGATACGGATTCGGGTATTTTTCGCCGGATACAAATCCGGATTCGGATAATCAGATATCCGGTTTTTCCGGAACTATCCGGCATATAAATCGGATATTACCGAATACAATCCGAAAATTATCCGGTTTTTTTTTACTCCCGCGGCCACGGCCCGCCCGACGCCCCCGCGGCTCCCGCCCCTGGCCCCCAAACCACAAAACCAAAACTCCATTCACTCTTTCAGATCTGGGCATTCACTCTTCCACACCCTACTCACCACGCCGCTTGCCGCCGCCGCTCATGATCCCTCCTCAGCCACCGCGCCCTCCCTCCGAGCTCCAGTCCAGTCCTCCCGGTCCCCCACCCACGCCCTCACCGTCGCCTCCCTCCCCTCGTCGCCGCAGCCGCCGCCTCCCTCCTCCCTCGCATCCGCCGCTCATGCCTGCTGCCGCCCTCCTCTGTCATGGGTCACCGCTGCAGCCGCCGTCCTCCGCCACTCACTTGTTATGCCAGTAGCTGCTCGTCGTCTGTCGTCATGCAGCCGCAGCCAAGCCAGCGTCGTGCTCGTTTCCAGACTCGACGCAGTAAAGCGGCCTCCTTTCCCTTGCTTATTGAGTGGAAGTAGAGCTGCATCGATCGATTACTAGTTCATTCTTGCACCGCGAACTGACTGATCTAGAGACGTGATGTTGATGCGTGTATCTACTTTCGCTTTCTTGAATTTAAGCGAAAGGATTGATTGGTATTGATCCTTTCTACTTGGTATTGTAAGTCCAGAGGGCATTAGTGCTACCTTTCTTGCCATTATGCTTTAGATGTTAGCTGCTGTATCTGTATGTTGTCTAATTTCATGAATCTCCTTGAGCTAGCTTGTTGATATAAGATTATTGGGGATAGCAATTTAATCTTGCATTGCACATAAAATTCGATGCTATTATAAAGTCCTGCTCTGCATAGGGTTGCAGCATCAGCAATGAATGAAATAGGGCATTAGTGCAATAGTGCTACCTTTCTTGCCATTTTGCACTTTGGCCGTCCTTGCCATGAGATCGTGCAATGAAAACATGTTGCATAATTCATGTGAGCGCACTATCCATTGAATGCGTAAAGGCGGGTCCAGTGCAATTTTTAATCGCTTATGTACCATGACATGTTGCATAATTCATGTTGGTTCAACACTTCTTCAGTCGGACTCTGACGATCATTCACCTTGTTTGTTTCCTGGACAATTCATACATGGCAAGCAAGTGGTGTTTATCTCAGACAGCATGTAATAAAGTTTGAGGCCACAATGCCTTCAGCTCAGAAAGAGTGAACGAACAGAAAAATCTCTGTCAGAAAGGAAGCAAAGATGAATCTTGGCAGACCTTAAAAGTAGATTAAACGTGGCTATTGCTGCTAGATACTTTTGCTTTTATCATGAGATTCAGCATGATCAATTTTCAAAAGCTCTCATCTAGTGATTCTTAGCATCTTTGAATCATGTACAATGCCACTTTTACCTTTGGTAGGCCATTGGTCGGATGATGCTTAGCATGCGGAATCATGTACGATATATAGACTTTGATCTACACTTATCTCTTTCTGGTACAAAATACTTACGATCGTTCATAGTAATGTATTCATTTATTACTTATCTACACTTATAGACTTTGATCTACACTTATCTGAAGTAACTCAATCGTTCATAGTAATGTATTCATTTATTACTAGTACACACTTTCAACATGACAAACGTGGTTTTTTCCTACTGCAATTCCAGGCTTCTTTCTGCCTGTGTCGTGTTTCTCATGTAAACTAAAGCAGATAGTGCTATTGTATAATGTATAGCTTAGTTGACTCACTTCAGTGCACACCAACTGTGCAAAGTGAACTCGGATTGCATGAATTATAGTGTACTTGTGGCTTCATTTCCCATATAACTGTAGTAGTAAACTAAAGATACAATCATGTGACAAAGATCAATGAAATTTCGCTTGTTATTCGGCAAACAATGGAGGCAAGCATATTAACACATTTGATGCCAAATTCACGGTGAGTTCCATGTAATCTCTTGTCCTTCAAGAAACTTTTATTTTAAATGATGTCGGGATCCACATTCAATGCTTACTATGCTTGTTTACTGATTGATATATTTGTCCAAGTTCTTCAAGTGATGGTGGTAAGTGCACTACCTTTCGGATCTGTGAAGCTCCGTCTCCAATCTATATGCACCTCTAGAGTCCGTCTATTATTTATTCTAGAACCAACTTCTTTTTGTTCCTTGCCAAACCAAAAACTATACAAGGCTAACTCATTGTCCGAGGTGAGTAAATCTAGATTTATGCGGTAAAAGTGATGGGTCGACACTCTTTCATAATGCCTACAAAATTCCAAAGTGTGCTCTTCTTCTTTCCCATTACTCGATCTGATATGACATATTATTCTTTTGCCCATTTCAAAATTATTTTGGCATATCTGGTACTTCAAAGTTCAAAATGATTTTGATTTCTAACATATCATGAACATGACTATGTGCATAATAGGAACAAGGTTAGCATGCATCAATCTTTTAACACTAGCACTTGCAGATCTTTGGGATTCCAATGCGAGACATTGTTACATCTTGCAGTGCTCAGTATGGCACCTAAATTTTGTTTTCACATCTATGACAAGCTAAGAATAGTCTCACATAAAGAATCCTCATCATTCTAAATTTCTAATATGTTATTTCAGATCTGAATTATATAGAAGATAGTGCTGGAGGTCCAGATGTCACCATTGGCATTCTTGCAAAGATGGACAAAGTGACTCTTCTGCAGGTCACAAAAAAATACCATGAATTAATTCTCATTTCTCCAATTTTTGGAACTCCCGTAAACCTGTCTCATCTATATGCACAAAAAGCACAAGAATCTTTTGTTGTTATTTAGTTCCATTATTCTTGGCTGCCCTTTCTTTCACTTTTTTCTTTTACATTAAGTTATCCACCTATCATTGACACATCGCATCGACATCTCACTAATTACATTACATTGAGCAGGACCATGGGGACATGTCTTCAAAGAAGTATAGGCACGACAAGCGTGTATGTATATCTTGGAGCACTCAAATTTGTGCCTCATGCTGTCTACAAACTACTTGAGAATATGCTGATGCCATGGGAATAGGTAAATCATTGAATTGCGACTCTCTCATAGATACGAGCATTTAAAATTTCGTCATTGTTGATATTACCTATTCCGTGGCAAATGAATAACAGAACTCTTGTTTTCAGGTTCGCCATGTGAAGATCTTGTACCATATCACTGGCTTATTATGTTGATTCTTTGGTGTCTGTAATAGATGGAAAAGTTTCTTATTATGTGTTGTATGTTTAGCTCACCCTAGAACACGTACAAGTATTATTCTTGACCTTTTTGTTTTTCTCATTTGGTTTATGTGAACTGTTTTTTTTTTCTTTTTCAAACAAGGTATTTTGCTTTGCTTTTCATTTTCTTTGGAGTGTAGGCTGTTGAAACTTGGGTTACTAGATGTTAATGTGCTAAATATAGTGCATTCTTGTTCAATATGTTTCAGCAATAGCAAAAAGAGTAACTCCAACTGCACTAGTAATTTTAAATTCTGCTGAGAGGAGGGAACGTGGCTATTGGCTATTTCTTGCAGCACTTGAATTCTGCTGATAGTAACTCCAACTGCACTAGTAATCTGCTGAGAGTAACTCCAACTGCACTAGTAATTCCTTATGTTGTGCAACATCGATTCATCATGTTTCGAACTTATAGTGAATCACACATGCTTCATCGCAAGTTTCATTTTCCTAGTGTTCTCAAAAGATTCTCTTTATACCAATGAGTATCCTTTAACATTCTCTGTTCATTTTTTTTAGAGTGACCTCTCAATTTTACAAGAAATAAAATTTATCATAAATAATAGTGCTCAATTTCTGTATGCAGTTTGGCTTATTGATGTAGAAACCAATAGTTGGTCTGCTCTTGATACTTATGGAAAAGTCCCAGTAAGAATATTTTTCTTTTGCACTTCAAACGGGCTCTACCTGCTTGACACACAAACTGTAAGTACTATGTCTCTTCATATATATTTTGATAAAAAAAAATACTCTTCATGTATTGTGCTATACAAGTACACTTGTGCATTGAGTTGCATTCCATAAGTTCGCAATGGCAAAAATTTACTCGATAATTACATTTATATTTAGTTGCTCTTTGATAGCTTATTGAAGATCTGCAAACTCCCTACATGTATTAGTAGTTCTAAGTTTTAGTAGAACTTGCAAGTTCAAAATTTTATCTAGTTAATAGTGATTGGAAGGTTGAACGGTTGCTATCCAATGACTAGCATTCAACTCCATTCCACTATGGTTAACACTTAACACTTGACAGTAACTATTACATATATAAGCTGGCATACAGATATGTTAAACGAATTACATTGTACTTTTACACAGAAGGGAGAAATTGGAGATTTTAGTCCGCCTGTCAATCTGTCATGTACTTGCTAATTGCTAGTTATTAGTTACTACTACTTGTTTAACTAGTTAACTACCCTCTGTTATCGTGTGATGTATTTAAATTCGATTGTTAAACTACTAATCTAGTTGTATTTTGGACATGTAGTATGGTTGATTGATCTTTATTTGTGCGACATATATGGTTTCTGTTTTCGCGCAATATCCGAATAAGTATTCGTGACCGAGATGATCCGTATTCGGTTAGGCATGTATTCGGTCCGTATTAAATGACCGAGACTATCTGCATTCAGATTAAATATCCGCACTTTGTCGTGTCCGATTCCGAATCCGAGAAAAAAATATGGAAAAGGATACGGGATGAGCGATATCCGTCCGTATCCGCTCCGTTTGCACCCCTACCGCCTACATACTCTGGCGCTTCCTCCCATACGCCCCGGTCCGTACCGTAAACACAAATCTTTATCATTTCGGTTTTGCTAACGTTCAATTGTTTGAAAATTTTCTTATCTTTGGTCACCTAAAATTCCAGCGTTAAGCCTAAAATTGCTGCGCTGAGTAATGTGCAATTTTAGCTCGACCTTTTGTGATTGTAGACCTAGGTTTCCTTTATTTTTTTTTGTCTAGATTAGAAAATTTTGTCTTTATATTTTCTAGGGTTTATCAAACTTACATTAGTTTTTGTCTAGGTTGGAATAGTTCTTTGTTTTGTCTGTCATAGGGGTGAGGGAGTATGTTAGATATAGGAAGTGAGAGAAGTGATGGGATTGATTAGCTCTTCATCTAAGTGTTAAGAGAAGTGACTGGAATTCAGGGCCTGTTTGCTTTGCTACCATTGCAAACTAAACCAAATATTGATAACACCAATGAAAATTGGCTGCTGTTTGATTTGCTACCAAAGTTTAGTAACGCCCACGAAAATTTGGTAATAACAATAAAATCCAATGTCACACGCGGACAATTCGAAGGTGAGGAAATTGCTCACTAAAATTTTGGTAACGCCAAAATTTGGTTTGACCATGATCCAAACAACGCTCCTTTTGCAAATATTTGTCATTGCCTAGATTTTGGCTATGACAAAATTTTGGTGTGGGCCGTGTGGCTCATTTTGGCCACCAACGAATTTTTTTAAAGGCAATGACAACGAATTTTGATACATTTCTTTCTATGAGTAGCTTTTTACGGTTGGTAAGTCACTAGTGCGTCCCAATTTGCTTAGCATTTAGCATGGATATGCACGCCAGTTTGATCTCAATATATAAACAAGAATACCTAGGAGGAACTAGTTTTTTTTTTTCATTAAGAAGAAGAAATGACCCAAATTGATCTCAATATATAAATGAAAGGAGTAAGCTTTAACTCATTAGCATCATGCAGGGTGACCCAGTTTGGGCTATTTCGCAAGCCACGATCAGTGACCTCATCGGCCTGTCCCTCAACTTCTTCTTCATCCCGCCCTTGCTCAATTCCGGTATGCCCAAATTTCAGAATTTTCCATAGTAGTATACCAATTCAAAGTTCACAGCATTATGGCCATGATTCTGTTGGTGAGTTGCTGGGCAGTGTAGCTGGATTTCGCCTGCTCGAATCCCCGGTGCTTCACCGAGTAAGAAACTGACCCTCATTTTCTTGCGACATTGTCGTTGTTGTTGTGGCTTGTGGGTACAATATGTCTACTCATTCGACCATGCTCGCTTGCCTAGATGGACGAAGGATTGTTCAGTTTTGTGATTGCCTGGACGCTGCTGTTTGCACCGCTTCTCTTCACGGATTCTAGGAGGGACTGGTACATGGGATCACTCGATGTCTTCTGGGGTTTTCAGATGTTCCACACAAATAGTATGATCTCATTGACAAAAAAAAGAACTTTTGCAGCTCATGAGTAGAAAAGTTTGGGTTATCTAACATCTATTTTTGTTTCTTTGGCTTTCTTGATTCCTTACATGGCAATCCGGCTCAACGATCCGGTAAGGACGCGTCTCCACCGCAAACATCACAATTGGGTTCAGTTATGGTGAGTGGTGCATCAATTGTAGGCATAACTAGGGATGGCAATAGCCTCATTTTCCGTTCTCCGACGGGGAATTCACCTATTAGGAGTTGGGGTTGGGGCTATTGTTTCCCCCACGGGGATGCTAATATGCAAATACAATTCCACATCGGGTGAAGCGGGGCCGGGGCCATTCCCCTACTCCCTATCCCCGCTACCCGTATGGGCCCCCGATAACCCTATGACATGTGTGCTACTAGCCTACTACTACTACCTCACTGTTTAAATCTTTAATAGTTTGCTTGCTTATTTGCTAGGGAGTTAGGCCACCATCTTTAATAATATTGTTGGAATTATTAATTCGGAACATTGATAAGCACTGTTTAAATCATTTGGAACTCTGATTCTGTCATCTCTATGTGTGTCTATGTAGGAGAGGTTGAAAATCCAATTTTCGGGTCTAGGTCCCCATGGGGTTCTAATAACCCGACGGGGACGGGGAACGGGGGAGAATAGCATCCTAGGACGGGGACGGGGATGGGAATGGAGATTTTTCCTTCACTCGGGGACGGGGATGTTTCACCACTCCCCACCGGAGAATGGCTCCGTTGCCATCCCTAGGCATAACTGGCGGTTTGGTTTGCATTTTGTCGATTGTTTGGGTTCTCTTTGGTCGTGCATATGCCGACTTTGGAGGCATTTTGGAATGGTGGTAGTTTGCGCAGAGTTACGGGTCTGTTTGGCATGACTGTGGTTTTTTTGAAAAACGGCTCCAGGCTGGGCTGAAGAGATTTGATATTTAGTTGTATGGCTTTTATGTATGCTAGCTGCAGCTTCTGAGGTGGGAAATATCTGAAATGCCTTTGAGGACAGTAACAGCTTGTTTGGTACCGTTTAACGTAACTAACAACATTTAATGACAACTAATGACAATTGACGATTATTAACGTCGACTAATGATAATTAACGTAGTTAATGATAATTAATGAGATTGACCACAATTAACGATATTTCACATAATAGGCCCGTAATTAACACAAATTAACGATAATTAAGGAAATTGACCCCGGCTTCTCGCTGTTACGTTTTTGTCGTTTGGTTTGTGCCCCTCTTACATGTTAGGATTCTATTCCAGTTCGTGACGGTGACGGGTGCTGAGAAATACGCCAAATTTGGCTGGTTTATGTAAAGGTCAAGTGTGCACGCCACCAAGTGAAAAGCTGAAACTTCAAGTTGCAAGCAGCACGCTTGGCTCGGTAAGCATCTGTCAATTATCTCCAATTATATATGCTTGTGGCGAAAACTTTCAATATGAAGATTCTGGTTTATATTAATTACATTTCGAACAGAAAATAAATTGTAAATACACTAAGTTGACAAGTTTTTTTACGGTGGCAACTTTTTCCTACATGACGAGTACTTCCAGCCAGCGTCTTCAGACAAGAACATGCATCAGGTTAGTAAGACAGCTAATTCAATTGGCAAATTTGACAAAATGGTCTGATTTTGATCATCAAAGTTCTTGGGCAAACAACACAAGCTTCCACAAAAAAGAAAACGAATCCTGTAAAACTGTTGCTTCAGGCAATTCAGATAAGTATACCGAGTTTCCACTCTGGGTAGCCATATTTTCAGCATCACAACATAGTAAAATCGAAGCACTGATTTCCCGCACTACAACGTCAGTAATTTTGCCACTTTCATGACCTTTACACATCGCCTGGAAGCAATCGGCCGGTCCAGCTGATGCAGCAGTAAGCGAGTTCTAGCGCAACTGTGATGCAAAACTAATCTGCATACAAGCTAGTAGATTGGTTTTGTTCCTACTGTTTAGCATTATTCTTCTCAGTATATTTACTATTTCATCCTTGCATCTACAAGATTAGTTTTGCATCAGGTTGCACTAGAACTTTGCTTACCGCTGTATCGCCTATGGAATTCTTTCAGGTCAGATCAGCGAGTAACTTCACACTCTGCGCCCTTTGGTGGATATCTGTATGACGAACCTGAAAAGTTACCATGTTTGCCTGTAATATTGAGGGTTGTTCTTGTTATGAATATTGTGTGTATATTCAAGAGGGTTCAATGGGCAATATATGTAAAGAGTACAAAGGGGTTGCTATATACAGATAAGGAAATACAAATAGAATCCTATTCTAACACCCCCTCTCAAAATCATGGTAGATCACACACTGAGTTTGGAGAGAAAATACAAATGTTGTGCCCTAGTCTGTGGCTTCGTGAAGAAGTCGAGAACTCAGAACTCGATGGCACAAATCAAATCAAGTACTCCCTCCTGCACCTGTGAGCGAGTGTATGAAGCATCCACACCAATGTGCTTGGTGAGCTCATGCTTCACTGGGTTCCGAGCAATACTGATAGCACCTATACTGTCAGACAAAAGTGTCATAGATCCTATCACAGACACTCCAAAATCTGCAAGTAGCCACCTCAACCAAGTAACCTCTGCTGTCACTGTTGCCATAGCTCTCAACTCAGCCTTTGCGCCGAGCGGAAGCTGCGATGCGCTTAGTCTTCTAGGCAATCGGGAGGAGCCAAGAAAAACACGAAGCGAAAGAGAACAACGATCGAGCGATCACTAGCCTGTCGCGACGAGTACGCTGAAGTCAGAGTGAGGTAGAGCTAGGGAAAAACAAACGACAGGAGATAGTCCCACGCAAGTAGCGAAGAACACGAAGAAGGTGACTGTAGTGAAGATGGGTAGGACGAGCCATGAACTGACTCAAGATATGAATAACATAAGCAATATCAGGACGAGTGCTCACAAGGTACACCAAACTCCCAACAAGATGACGATATCGAGTAGGATCCTCAAGAAGATCACCATCAGTGGCATGAAGCTATAGGGATAGCTCCATGGGAGTCTCAGCGGTGCAAATGTCAGTCAAACCAAACCGATCAAGAAGATCTTGGACATACTTCCGCTGGGAGAGGTAGTAGCCCTCGAGTATAGAAGAGATCTTAATCCCAAGGAAGTACGTAAGAGAACTAAGATCAGTCATCAAAAACTGCTCACTGAGATGCTTCTTCACATACGTGATGAATGAGGAATCATTATCGATGATGAGCATATCATCAACATCTGTAAGAAGCGGTGTCCTACCCCGAGATGAGATATGGACAAAAAGAGCGGGATCATGGGGCCCGATCGTGAAACCGACAACAAGAAATCAGCGAGGTAAAAGCGCAAACCGAGCACGAGGAGCCTGTTTGAGGCCATAAAGAGCACGACGAAGGCAGCAGACGTGCCCATCAGAATGTAATATCTGGTGGTGGTACGCATGTAGACCTCCTCATGCAAAACACCATTAAGAAAAGCATTCTTAACATCCAACTGAGAGATAGACCACCGGTGAACATAAGCAACCGCAACAAGAGTGCGAACAGTGGTCATATGGGCAACAGGGGCAAAAGTCTCATCGTAGTCACGACCGTACTCCTGCTGAAAGCCACGAGCCACAAGACGAGCCTTGTAGCGCTCGATAGTACCATCTGACCGGGTCTTAATCTTGTACACCCACTTGCACCTGATCGGACGAGCATGCACAGGTGTTGGTACAATATCCCAAGTCTCCGTACGTCGAAGAGCGTCAAGCTCCTCTGCCATAGCGAGCTGCCACTCAGAATGAAGAGCAGCCTCACGATAAGAACTAGGAGTGACAGAGAGAGCATGAGCTATCGGAGCAAATCCAAGACGATCAGGAGGTCGAAGGGATGTCCGGTCACGAAGGACGCAACGAGGAGCATCAGCAGAAGGATCAGATGTGGGTGGCGGCAAAACACCAGGAGAGGAGACTGGTGGAGGACAAGGACGCCTAGAGAAGTGAATACCAGAGAAACGAGACGGTGGTGCTGCAGGAACAAGAGACAGTGTTGCAGGAGGCAGCACCGGGGGCGGAGGTACAGAAGGAACCACTGGAGACAAACCAGGGGAAGACTGTGATAGTGGAGAAATAGGTGAAGAGTCAGAAAGAGACAACCATGAAAGCGACTCAACGGTGGCAGGAGGAGCCGAATCTCGATAGAAGAAAGGTCGAGATTCGTCAAAGACAACGTCTCATGAAATCCTGATCCGTCGAGCAGAAGGATCCCAATAACGATAACCCTTATACTCAGAACTGTAACCAAGAAACACGCACTCAAGCCGATCGGGCGATAGTTTAGTGTGTTCACGAGCTCATGCAGTAACAAAACAAATCTGACCAAAAACACAAAGTTGAGTGTCTTTGGAGGCTCGAGTAGAGACGCTCTGTGGGGTGACACCCTTAAGAGCAGTGGAAGGCTGCATATTGATGAGATATGCAGCCGTAGAAACAGCCTCAGCCCAGAACTATGGTGGAACATGAGAGGCAAGGAGAAGAGTGCGGGCAGTCTCAATCAGATGACGATGTTTGCGCTTAGCAACCCCATTCTGAGCATGGGCACCAGGACAAGAAGATTGGTAAAGAGTACCGCCGAAAGAAAGCGTCTAAAAGTGCGAAACAAGATTACGCCAAAGAGAATCACAAATAAAAGTACGAATGGGAGAATCAAACTGAGTATGAACCATCGTTGCAAAGCTACGATAGATTGCAAGAAACCCGACCACGATTAGATATAGGGAAAATCCATGTAAAACGGGAATAATCATCAATGAAGATCACATAAGATTTATGCCCGCCTTTAGAGATAATAGGCGCAGGTCCCCATACATCTGAATGAACTAAATCAAAAGGGCGAGAAGACAAGGACTCACTAGAATGATAAGGAAGTTGGAGCCGCTTGCCCGACTTACAACCTCGACAAAACATGGGCGTGTCAGCAGAACACGTCCAAGAACACCTGACGAACTAATGAAGAAAGACGAGACCCACACAAGTGACCTAAACGATGATGCCATTACACAAAAACTCGGAGGTGGTGGCGGCAATAGCGAAGGATGTAGAGGTGATAGGAGCAATGAAGTGGGCCGGAAGGTGGAGGCGGTCAAGAATGTAGAGACCACGACGATCCTCTGGTGACCGGTTCAAATCTAAGTACCCCCCTGTCTGCTTGGCCTGAACAAAACAGTGTGAGAGTCAAAACCAACCCTACAATGAGATCGGTGGTGACCCACCGAGAGAAGCTGCATGGTAAGCTGAGGAACATGAGAAACAACTGGAACAGGAAAGTCAGTCGACAAAAGAGTGCCCTGACTGCTGACAGACAGAGAAGTACCGTCGGCTATTTGAACTGAGATAGGAAAACAGAGGTCCTCTTGAAGTGAGAGATGTGGAGTCTGGTGTCATGTGGAAAGAGGCACGGTAATCCGAACCCAAGAAGTACTGGAGGAGACGTCTGAGCTAGACGGCGTAACTCGATGAGCCGAGAGAGAGCTGCCAACTAGAGCTCGCATAATCTGCTGAGCATGTAATCACCTCGCCGAGAAGATCCTAACGTCTTTGATGCGTAGCCCTGCCGAGGAAGGGCCTCCTGCCTCCCTTGGGCGCCAACTCCATACACCTTATTTCGCTTTTTTGCACCGCATAACATCGGTAGTCGTGCAGAAGTTCTTGCAATAATTGCATCGAACCGGTTGGTGCAAAAAGCAGAGCAACAGACACTGTGGAGGGATCAGAGTCGAGCGCGTAAACTGCTTGTAGTCGAAGAAGAAGGGGTAGCAAGCACAATGAACAAATTGTGCTACTAACCCACGATTTAAGCTCCTCGGCCGGCATCGAAAGAGTCTCGGTGGTGTCGCTTGGTGGTGGTGGCGGCAGTTAGCTTGAGCCCTAACAGGCTCAAACTTTGGGCAAAGACAGCAGACGAAGTCATAAAGGCGAATGCGATCACGATCCGCCTTCTGCACTTTATGACACTCCTGGCAGAGCAGAGAAGCCAACTCGTCTAGCTGGCGCCAGAGACTGGACAGGGCTCAGAAGAAGTCGTCGACGGAGGAGTCCTCCTGGCGAAGCGTCTCCAACTCACGCTGAAGCGAAAAGAACTGAGCATCGCTGCTCTGCTGGTATCGCTCGCGCAAGTAGTCTCAGATCTGACGAGTGGTACGCAGACCAACGATGTCTGGCTGGATAGAGTCATCGACGCTGACCACCAGGATGGCTCGAACACGGGCCTCATCAGCACAACAGCGCTCAAAAGCGTCTATGGCATACTGAAAGGCCTCATCAGCAGCAGCAATATCGGCCTCTGCCTCCTTCTTGGCGGCCTCATCTTCTGCAGGAGGTGCAGAAGCAGGCTGTCGGGGAGAAGGCTGGATTGGCGATGGCGGACAAGGTCGGGCACCAGTGACATGTCCCCAGAGGCGAAGACCATCAAGCGTGATCTCCATGAGTGAAGACCACAACTTGTAGTTCGTCCCATGAAGCTTAGTTCTCAAGAATGGGATCGTAGCTGATGAAACAGAAGCCATCGGTAGGCGGCGCTGGACGGCGTGACGACCAAGGCAACAAAGTCTAACAGGTGGCGCTGGACGGCGTGGCGGTTAGAACAGCGTTCTAGTTAATTTTTTGATTTTTTTTTCGCGCTGGACCGGTTAACACTACAAAGCGGCCCAAAGCAAATCACGGGTGGGAGGGGGGAACCCTAGTTCGTTCCCCCTACACAAGCGGCGTGGCGGCGACGACCCCGCCCGAGCAGGTCGGCGTGGCGGCGGCGGCCCGGCCGAGGAAGATCGGCGTGGCGGCGGCCCGGCCGAGGAAGATCACCGAAGCACGACCGTGGGCGGCGGCGGCTCGGCCGAAACAAGGTCACGGGCGGCGAGCACCCGCCCAAGGAAGGTCGGGCGGCGGCGGCGCCGCCCGAGCAAGATCGGCGTGGCGGCGGCGGCCCCGGCCCGAGGAAGATCACCAGAAGTGGCGGCGGCCCGAGGTAGATCACTGGAAGCGGCGGCGGCGACCCGAAGCAGTAGCTTCGGCTCCGGTGGCAGTGACTCGAGCAAGATTTGACTCTAAGCGGCTGCGTCGGCTTTCGGCTCCAAGCGGGTGATGGCAGCCTGAGAGACCAGCGGCGTCGGCGACGGAGACGGAGGCGGAGGCGTCGGGCTCGGGTGGGGTAGAGATGCAGTGTCGCGTCGGGTGGCGGCGGCGGCCTTTGACGACGACGTGGCAGCGGAAGAGCGGAAGAGCTAGGTTAGAGCCTTAGCTCTGATACCATGTTATGAATATTGTGTGTATATTCAAGAGGGTCCAATGGGCAATATATATAGGGAGTACAAAGGGGGTTGCCATATACAGATAAGGAAATACAAATAGAATCCTATTCTAGCAATTCTCATGACTAATGAAGGTTTATGCATGAGACATATACAATGACATCAGTGATGATGACTAACCAGTGATTCGTAGCACTAGAGCCAGGGCAGTTGGTACTACATACAAAATACATTCGAGGAAACAAAACCCATGTACATAAAGTACTTTTAAGTTTATTCAGATGGAAAGAAGTGATATGCTCAGCTCAGCTCAGCTCAACTCAAGGGAAATAAAAACAGTGTGCTCCATAGATCCTAGTGTTTGGAACTGAAGAAAGGACCATCAGATTACATCAATTGAGAGAAAGAGCCCTTTAGTCGAATTGACCAAAGAATGACGCTTTCTTTCACTAAAGAGGAGCAATCACCGGTGATCATGTTCAGGATGGGAAGAACAAGCTAGCCAACCTACTTAATTGCATTCTGGTAGTGGTGGTCTAATGCTAAATCGAGCATTCACTGGGGAAAAAAGTGTGCTTTTTTTCCTAGTGCTGGTGGACTAGTGCTAAATTAAGCATTCACTGGGAAAAGAATGGCATGTTTATCTGCAATCAAGAGTGTCGATCAAATGTACTTCGAACACATCTTTCACTACAAAAACAACCACAAACCAAGTAGTTCAAGGGGAAGTGCAGTGCAGGGATGTTGTACCTTGGGTTGGAGGAAGGGGGCGTGGGCGGGATGCTCGGTGTGAAGGCAGACCCTACGATGCCCGGTAGCTTAAGAGGCTCCTTGGTTGTTGCTTGGTGCTGACGTCTCGGCCGGTGTAGCTCTAAGGTTGAATCATACTGGAGTCATTGTTCCCTTCTGAGGACAATGGTTGGCAAAGTGTTCTGGCTGACGGTAGGTATAGCAAACTCTAGATCTATTCTGCTGATTGCCTCTGGGATTGATGTTGACTTTCACAGCGTTGCAGAAGTTCTAAGCAGCTGGATGAGGCGCTGAAGTTGGTGCATGCATTCTGAAAGAGTTATGTGAAGAAAAATGAGTGAACTGTCAGGGAACTGTTCTCGGCTTCTGCTGAGCTTGATGACTCCCTTGTTGAGCCAGTCTACGCTTACAGTTGTCCTCCAACTCTTTGCACTTATCCACTAGTATCAAAGCTTTGTTAACTAGCTCTTGAAAATCTGGAAAGGTATGGGCGATCAAATTGACTTGCAATCCAGTATTTAACCCCTTTAGAAAATAACTCTGACGAGCCTTATCAGTGGCGACATCTTCCGCGGCATAGCGGGCTAGCTGAGAGAATTTATTGAGGTAGTCGGTCACTGACATACCTCCTTGCTTGAGGGCACAAAATTCATCCTTCTTCAGATCAATAATTCCTTCTAGCACATGATATTGGCGAAAAGCAGTTGAAAACTCTTCGCAGGTAATGTTTTGTGGCGTCTCATGTGCGGCACAGAAGTTCTCCCACCATTCGACAGCGATGCCTTCCATCTGATGGGTGGCGTATAGAACCTTCTCATGATCGCTGCATTGGGTGATCAACAGCTTTCTTTCGATGACACGAAGCCAATCATCGGCTTCAACTGGTGAGACACTTGTAGAAAAGGTGGGTGGGCGAGTTCTCATGAATTCTGCAAGCTTGGATGGTCCATGATGGTTATGGTTGACTGGTGCTGCATTGTTGTTGTTCTGATTATTGTTCATATTCTGAATCTGGTTCATCATCGTGTACATTATCTGCGTTTGAGTTGCCATGAATGCTCCAAAATTTTGCAAGTCGATTGGAGGTGCTTGCGGCGGAACTACTCCTGCTGGTGTCTGCTCATTCTCTTCTGACCTAGGGGTTCCGGATCCATTGGCAGCAGCATGACGAGTTTGAACCATCTGGCGAATGCTCCATGGGTTAGATAAGGTAGCAAGCACAGGATAAGTTAAGAACTAATCGAGGGGGTAGATTAGACCCAACAAACACAGCTTCAAGAAATCAACCGAAATACTTATATTAATAGGGTCTTAGCATAGTTGCAACAAATGCCTAACCCGAAAAGAGAAAGGAGACTGATCTTGACGTCGGTGTTGGTTTTTCCAACGAAAGCCTGATTTTGATAACGTGAACATGAACGGTAGACTGAACACCCACACAATCTCGATGAAATGGATCAAAACTCTTGTGAATCGAACATACCTCTATCTTACAAAGCCTTATTGAGAAGCCGAACTGGAATTCTCTTCTTGTACCTTAGTTTTAGTTAACTACGCCGCTATTTCAAATGAAGTTTGTTCGACCGATCGATTTAATCGATCGCGATTGACGAGAGAAGCGTCAAAGGTTTATGGGTAGTCAGACTAAATGAGGGCAAAGGATCCTTCGTGTGCAATTCAAGCTTGAATGCTTTGGATCGTAATAGATTCTTTGTGTTAAGGCGCGTTTTCTTTACTTTTGACTGCGCTAGGGCCTTTGCAGCTCATACTTGCACACAAGAAAAACAAACGAACATAACACACAAACTATCGCCTAAGGGGCGACACTTCTAATCTTAAACTGATGTGGCTCAAACACACCGAGCCTCAACTGACTTAACCTAAACTTGAGCGAACTACTCGACGAGATAGCCTCCACAGCCACGACGGTGCTCCCGCCTGCTGTAGACCTAAAACTGCACTGGTATCCTTACAAACTGGTTCTAATGCCTCGAAACTTGTGCAGCAGGAACAGGCGTCCCTGGTGTAGGCACAACTGGCTCCTCTGGTGCTTTGGGCTCTACTGGCTCCTCAGCCTCTTCTGGGTCTTCCTTTGGATCTTCTTCTTCAGGGTCTTCTTCTCATGATCCTCCTCATGCTTGTGCTGGCCATAGGGAGCTTCTTCTAGTGTGGCAATCCTTTCTTCTGCCACCTGCAGGGTCTCGTAGATGCACTCCAACTCTGTGGCGGCCAACTCCAGGGATTCCTCCTGAGCAGCTGCGAACTGTGCAAGGTGTACCACGGTTGTGTTGCGCTCTCCATCTATAGACGAGTATCATGTAGGAAGGTCCACTACGGAGGCATGGGGATGATAGAGGAAGACGGTATCCTGAAGCTCGCGAGCGTAGATGTTGCAGATCCTCAAGATAGCAAGGTGCGAGGACTCCTGGATTTCTTTTGAAAAGACTATCCTCCGAACAGAGATATTCAGAGGACGGCTAGCTTTAGTGTCCTTCCAAGCATAGATGGTTAAACGACAAAGCACTCCACGGCTTTGGCTGTTCACCACTTAGTCAGTGCCCTTGTACATCGGTCGGTCGAATCCTCCGAGCTTTTACAACAGCTTCCATAGATCTGCAGCAAGTCCTCCCTTGCGCTTACCATAGTTCTGGAAACAAGGCATCTGTCAAGACAGACAAGAGGGTAAAAACCAAATTAAAATAGCGGGGTGAGGAAAAATTTCAGCAATAGTTGAGTCAAGAGAGACATAAGGGAGTTAAGCAGTTCAATTAATCTTGCAAGTTAATTTTGCTTTAGAAAATAATTTGGATACTCTAAGACAGTCGATCTAACTAAGGTCAAGACCTACAGGCAGTATGGCTCTGATACCACCTCTGTCGGGATCTAAAAATGCAATTCTGAACCCTCTGTGTATAATACACTAGTCCAGGATCACGCTAGTGCACACAATGTCAACACAGGTGAATATTGATCCACACAAGACGAATAATAGAATAAACGAGTAATTTGAATAACAAATAACTATTATGACCTTAGGTTGAGTTTTACATTTATTAAGCCTCGCAAGGCTTGATCGCGTTGAGGTGCGGTTCGTGGGGGTCATGCATGTGTAAGCATACATGTTGTACCGCGTATGCGACATCCGGCCTCGTGAAGGTGAGGTACTAGAGGGCGCTGACCAAGCTCCGGTACTTCGTAGGGTTGGCGACGGGGGGACCGTCCGAGGGCAATTTGGACTGCGTGTCAACCGGCGTGCTGTAGGGGTTGCAGTTGCTCATGCCGGTGCGGTCCAGTACGTCAAGGATGTATTACCGCTGAGAGAGAGCAACATGTCGTCGGCGGAGCGTGACACCGAGACGCCGAGGAAGAAGTGTAGAGCACCGAGGTCCTTGAGAGAGAACTCGTGCTGCAGTGCTGAGATGGTCCACCGGAGGAGTCGCTCAGTCGACACAGTGGGGACGATGTCATCAACATAGAGCTATAGGTAGACAACATCGGAGCCGCGGGCGAGGATGAAGAGCGAGGGGTCGGCCCTGGAGCCGACAAAGCCGAGACTCAAAGGATCTGAGGCGAACCGGTTGTACCATGCGTGTGGCGCCTGTTTGAACCTGTAGAGCGACTTGTTGAGACGGTAGACATGGTTGGGAGTGGAGAGATCAATGAAGCCAGATGGCTGGTCGTAGTAGACCGTGTCAGAGAGAGTGCCGTGCAGGAAAGTGTTGTTGACGTCGAGTTGGTTCACCAGCCAATCACTCGAGACGACAATAGAGAGTACGGTGCAGATAGTTGCCGGTTTGATAGCCGGGCTGAACGTCTCACCGTAGTCGACACCGACGCGTTGTGAGAAGCAGCGCAACTCAACGTGGCGACGACAAACTAGGGTTCCTCCGGGGAAAAGAGTGCACACATTAGGTCGCCCGTGACGCGGCGAACTCGAAGGTGTGCTCGCTGATGGCCGGAACTCACCGATGGCAGCTGAATTTGACGGCGAAGGCTGCGGCGGCGCTAGGGTTCCAACTCTGATTTCGGCGGCTCGGTTGGAATCTAGGGTTCCTGGCTTTGGGGGAAAAGGTGGCGAAGGTTGAGGCGATCCTCATGACGCGGGTACGAGGCCTTAAATAGGATCGAAGCTAGGAAAGTCCAGGACGGAGACGGCGGCTTGTGCCCAGAGGGCAGCCTGCTCCGTCGTGGCGGCGTCGTCTGTGTTTGTCATGGCCGAAAGAGAGACAGGTGGGTGAGAAGGTTGCAGGAAAGGAACCAATCTGATAGCATGAAGGTGGAAGGAATTCATGCGCTTAAAAACCTTGTATTGCTTGCCATCAGTATATGTATCAATTACAAGAGCAATCAGCGTATACCTCAAGAGCAAGCTCATGCGTAGGACAAGAGGCATGCACGGGCTCGTTCATGCCTTCTATGGCGCCAGGACAGGAGGCATTAACGCTCGTTCATGCCTTGTATGTTCATGCCTTGTATGGCACCAGTACAGAGGCATTCATGCTCGTTCATGCCTTGTATGGCACCAGGACAGGAGGCATTCACGCCGGACGGATATGCATTCCTTGCATGCATTGGTCAGGCTAACACGGTGGAGATGGCCGGAGGCGCGGGTGGGCGACCGAGCGCGGCGTGGAGGGTAGATCCGATCGGGCGGAGGTGGCCAGAGGGCGAAGGGGCGGGCCCGATTGGAGGAGGGAGGCGGTGCGCGGCCTGCTAGAGGAGGGAGATGGCGTGCGGTCTCGATCGGAGGTAGAGCTCGGGGGCGCGGTAGGCCGCAGGCAAGGTTGGGTGGCTGGGGAGGAGCTGTAGGGCGGGAGGGCGGCCAGGGGAGGCACGGGCGTGCGAGAGGGCGACGGTGTGGGCTGGCAAAGACGGGCATAGGAGAGCGCTTCAGGCGCTAGGGTTGAAAGCGGCTGGGCGCTTAGGGACGGGGCAACCACGAGGGGTGCATGAGTGGGGTGGGGAATGGGAGATTGGGGTTGCCTTCGGGAATATAAACCGGGTACGGGGCAGGTAATAACCCTGGAACTTCAGGGGCATTTTTGGAACGCAGACCCGAGGAAGCCACGGGAAGCTCCTCACGACCGGCTTTCGGTTTTCTGCTTCCACACGTTGTGACAGCTTCCAACTTCGGGGGAAGCGGGGGAAGAAAGTCGTCCGTTTGGGACGGCTTTCGGCCTTTTCGGGCGAAAAGCTGAAGTCAAAGTCGTCCCAAACACCCCCTATGTCTTGTCTGAGCAGTTTGTGTAATGACCCTATTTCTGAGTTCCTTAGACTCTTCACAATCGCCTTGGAAGTACAGTTGCAAAACAAGAAATAACATCACAAGCAAACTTACGCTTACAAAAAGAGGCAGGCTTTTATTACAATAGTTAGGGCTTAACAGTCAGTTTGGACACCAGCACGGGCATCCAAGCCAAAATATAATACATACTACAACACAAAAGATACTTCAGGATCACAGGCATGCCCAAGCGTGATTGAGACCTAGTTCCAGTAGTCGTCATTGTCCAGTGGATCCTCCTAATAATAAAGATCACATGTTTCCTCTCAAAGTTCTTCTGTTGATAATTAGCAAGAATAAGTACAACAATACTCAGCAAGTTGCATAAGAAATCCTACTTAACTACTTGCCAGGATTAACAAGTGACTTGGAATGGTTTTGCCATATCAGGTGTATGTGGATGCATTACTTTGAGTTGAAAGCAGTTTAGTAATAAAAAGTAAAAAACAATATTAAATATAGTAACAGGGGTTTTCAACATTTGTATTTATCAATTTAACATCTGTAAAACTCTACTTATGCCTCATATATTGGATTCACCCATGAACATAGCTTCATTAACCAGAAGCACGGCGTAACTGAATACCATTGATTATACTCTGCAGAGTTACCCAACTTTACCCACAAGATACCTTCTACTCATACTGTCAACCTATATACACGCAACATGATAGTGTGCGACTGAGTTGAGATAACAAAGTATCTTCACTGCTCTACCTTTCTAGCTTCAACCTAGTAGGTTCTAGGACAATACAACTATCGGGAAACCACCGGCCAACGGTGGAATGCGCTGTCTGATGCTGACTATACTGACCGTTGTGTAGATCAGCTCCTGTCCCTCCGGGCCCACTCCCGTCCCACCCGAATCCGCAGCCGTTCTATAGAACAAGAGCTAGTGACATCCTGTAAATATTCAATCGGAAGAGCAATGTATTAAGTCAAGCTGGATATATCAAACTCGTGGTTGAGCGATTTTTGTGTCTGTTACTTGTCACAAGGTTCTAGTCCTTACTTATTTCCAGTGGGGAGGTGAACTAACAACCAACTCATGGCTACCCGCCTTGGCCCCACCTTCAATTCACTTTTATCGAATCTATTGGGTTGTCCAACCTTCTAGTCTCAACCCTCAACTCTCCACCAAAACCTATTGGTGTTTAGCCAATATTCTTTATCAGTATTTATAACTACATCGCGTGACAATGCCGAACATTTGCTATCATTTTATGTAACTTAAAGGAAGAAGTCTATTTTCCAACCTCAAACTTTTCAATAAGTCTGAAAAACAACCTTGAAGTTGAAAACCAGATAGCATAGGACCTCGACGTTTGCAAACCAGACAAAATACCCCCCGCGCCGATTCCACCTTGGTTTTGTGCTGACGTGGAGGTCCACCTATCATCCTTATGCTGACGAGGCTTTGTATAACACGCGTGTGGCCCAGCCCCTTCACGTACAAGTCCCTCACTCTCGCGCTCGCTCTTGTCCGAACTGGGCTCTGGTGGCGGCGCGGGTCGAGAGGTGCCAACTGGAGTTGCGCGAAGGGCGGCGACGGTCGATTGGAGGGAGTTGATGATTCAATAGCGCAAGGCCATCACAGATTTGCGACAAAATCGTGAAGGTGAGTGTTGATGCATTTCGGGATTTATGGATTTTAGGGTTCGTGTGGATTTACAACATTCAAAATTATGCAGCTGGCAGTTATTATACTAGATTATAGATTTTGAATGGATCTTACTAATTAGTTTCGACATGTATTTCTGCTTACAAGAACAAATAGAGTTTATCTTGTGGTAATTTTCTAGTTGCATGCATGTAGGGATGGATGTTATGGACACTCTCCCATTTAGGTTTCGCTTCAATGGCGAGTTTATGCATGATGGTAAGGACTTGCATTACTGTGGTGGGTCGGAGGGAATGTTTTACATAGAACGTGATAAGATGTCATTACCAGAGATCAATGGACATCTCAAGGAGCACTTTGCGATGTTGTTGAAGGGATATTCTTGCATTGGTTGTTCGTGGAAAGATTTGGGCAATGGGTTGAGGGTTTTGGTGGACGACAAGGCATGCCAGACAATATCTGATTGTATTATGGAAGGAGGTGTTGCCGAAATATATGTGGAAGCACCAATAGGTGTAGAGGATTCTGAAGATGAAGCTGAGAAGGAAGATAGTGACTACGAGGATGAGATTGAGGCAATGTCTCCAGGAGCAGAGGATAACGATGACTACACCATTGCTGGCTCTAAGGAAGTGAGCATTTTGACTGCAACACCAGAGCAGAAAAGGAAGGAATTAGAAGCAGTGGAGAGGTTTTACAGCCCTATCAGGAGTCAGAGCAAGAGCAAGCAAGATGGTCAAGGTTGTGGGAATGATAAAGTAGTGGAGAGGATGTAAAGGCAACAGACTGGTGAGAGCTCTGATAGTGACTACATTCCTGGTGACTATTGTACATCAGAGGAAGATGAGGAAGCATTAGATATCATGAAGAAATTCAAAGAGTTCAAGAAGAAGATGAAGGCTGGTGAAATAGCTAATCTTGATGATATGCCCTTCGAAGGTCCCCCTATACAGTCAAGATGTGCAGATGGGGGACAAGTAGAAGAGGAGGGTAATGAAACTCCTTACGCTGACAGCAGTTAAGATGATGACTCCTTTGATGAGGTAGACAGTGAAGGAGAGTTGGTGAGGAAGGAGTCTAAGTACCCTAGGTTTGACCCAAAGAGGCATGTGCCAATATTCTCCCTAGGAATGAAATTTGGAGACAAGCGGTTGTTCAAGGAAGCAATCATCTAATATGGTTTGGCCCACAGGAAGTTAATTAAGTTTGTAAAGGATGAGGGTGACAGAGTAAGGGCAAAATGTGACTGGGAACAATGTCCCTGGTTTTGTCTGTCGGCAACTAACACCAGAAGTACTAGCTGGCAAATTACCAGCTTCAATGATGTGCACAAATGTCCTCCAAGAAGAGACAACAAGCTTGTAACTCCAGGAAGGATTGCTGACAAATATGAGAATTTGATTAGAGCAAACCCTACATGGAGTGTGCAGAGCATGAAAGCCACAGTACAGGAGGAAATGTTTGCAGATGTCAGCATCCCAAAATGCAAGAGAGCCAAGCACATAGTGATGCAAAGGATCCTGGATGCAACCAAAGATAAATACTCTAGAGTGTTTGACTATCAGCTAGGACTGTTGAGGAGCAACCCAGTCAGCACAGTAGTGATGAAGCTTGGCAATGATGTTGAGATCCCCACATTCCAAAGAATGTACATCTGTCTCGAAGCATGCAAGAAGGACTTTATAGTTGGGTGTAGGAAGGTCATTGGGCTAGATGTTGCTTTTTCAAAGGAGCTACCAATGGTGAACTCCTTTGTGCTATGAGAAGGGATGCAAACAACCAAATGTATCCCATAGCCTAGGCAGTTGTAGAGAAGGAGACAAATGATAGTTGGGACTAGTTTTGTTATCTGCTTTTCAAAGATCTAAGGGTTATGGATGGTGAGGGATGAGTGATCATCTCTGATCAGCAAAAGGTTAGTGAAATTGTTAAACTAATTGCATGTTCATTACTTATGTATTACATAATGTGTTGCTAACTAACTATGGACAAAATGCAGGGACTTTTGAATGCTATTCAAACCTGGGCCCCTAATGCGAGAATAGGAATTGTGCTAGACATATCTATGCCAACCGGAGGAAGAAATTCAAGGATAGGGAGTGGTAGAGGAAGTTCTGGAGATGCGCCAAGGCACCTTGCATAAGCCTTTTCAACCTGGCCAGGGCAAAATTGGCCCAAAGCACACGTGAAGGGGCTCAGGCGTTGATGAACACTGACCCACACCATTGGAGCAAGGCTTGGTTTAGGTTAGGTTCTAACTATGATTCTGTGGATAACAACATATGTGAATCTTTCAACAAATGGATAGTTGAGGCAATGTTTCTGCCAATAATTAGTATGCTAGAGGCCATTAGGTGTAAGGTGATGGTTAAAATCCAATTGAATAGAACAAAAGCAGACAAGTGGCAAGGCATCATATGCCCCAACATTTTGAAGAAACTGAATGCATATATAAATGAATCTGGGTATTGCCATGCAATATTCAATGGAAAGGATTCATTTGAAGTCAAGCATCGTGATCACAGATTTACAGTAAACCTTCAAAACAAAACATGCTCTTGTAGATATTGACAATTTTCAGGATTGCCATGTTATCATGCCATATCATGCATATACTACAGCACCAACAGGCTAGATGATTACATAGCCTCCTGTTACTCAGTCGATGAGTTCAACAAGGCATATGACCACTGCCTAGAGCCTATGGAGGGTATGCATAGTTGGCCCACATCTGAGAGGCCACAACCACAAGCCCCAAAATTTGTTAGGATGCTAGGCAGGCCAAAGAAGGAAAGGAAAAGAGAGCCTTATGAGAAGCCCAAGGCCACAAGAGTCTCAAAAGTGGGAACTATCATTAGGTGCAGATTTTGCAAAGGGACAGGCCACAACATATCTTCTTGCTCAAAGAGGAAAGAAACATTGGGTGCATCTAATACAAGTGCAAGAGTTGTACCAGAAGATATCCCTCCTACAGCACTATGCAAGAGTTGTACCAGAAGATATCCCTCCTACAGCACCATTTGCCATGGTAATGTGTCACTCTTGCTTCACTAATGCACAATACATATCTTCTTCTAATATTGTAAATTTTCCTCAGGTAATGATGCAAGGATCACAACAGAGTTCTGCAAGTGTTGGTAAAAAAGGTCAAGCCTACCTGCCAACTCAAAGGGCAAGAAGAAGTGCACTGGATTCTGTAGTCACAAAATTCTGCAACTACAATCCAGCATGTAAGCATCTTCAAGTTTACTACATATATTAGACACTACTCAGTTCTAAGACTTAGCATTGTTCATGTGTTGCAGTCTGGTGTGTCAAATGAAATGATCATCAAGTCATCTGCTAAGGCTAGTGTGACAACATCAAAAGGTGGTTCTGCATCTATAAGGCTAGAGGCTACTGTCCCTACTTTGCAGGCCAGTTCATGTGCCACAATTCAACTCTCCTCTGATCATGCTTCACCTAATGTCAGTGCTAAAGAGCCACCAAGAAAGAAACCTCCAAAAAAGAGGTCCACAACTCTGCCGAAGCTCCTGATGTCCACCAGTGATGTGAACGACAACAAGCAGTGAAAGTCTGTACTAGCAATGTGTGTGTATTTGATGTGAACTTTTATGCATTTTCAACTTATCTGTAACCGGCTGTGAACTTATGCTTATGCAGTATGTGAACTTGACTGTACTGGCAATGGCAGTGAACTTATCTGTATGTGAACTTGTCTGTAATTGCATTAGTGAATTTGTGCTTATGCAGTATGTGAACTAGTCTGTGAACTTATGCTTATGCAGTATGTGAACTAGTTTGTGAACTTATGCTTATGCAGTATGTGAACTTGTCTGTACTTGCATTAGTGAACTTGTCTCTTGCTTGTCTGTACTGGTAATGGCAATGTGTTACTTGAAATGTTTTCCATTCAAGTGATCTTTGAAAGATAATGCTGACAAGTAATCCAAGATGACATTCCTGGCAATCATAGGAATGAGTTTGCAGTATGTTACTTGAAATGTTTCTCATTCAAGTGATGTTGACAAGCAATCCAAAATGACATTTCCATTCCAGTGAGCATTCAGTTTCACAACTTACATCAACAAACTAACAACATTTCTACCAGAACATGAAGCCAGCTACAACAAAGACAGTACATGCAAACATTGAGATGATCAGCATTCTATTATTTTCTACCATTTTGACCCTATCATTAAGATGAACAATTGCAGCCTCATTTTGGACCACAATTCTCCTCAACTCAAAACACTCCTCTGATTTTGCAACCAACAATCTCCTCAATTTAGCACACGCCTCTTGCTTGGCCTGTTCAGAGCTAGCCGAGGCCTTCAATTCCTTGTTTTCCTTCCTCAAAGCCCTTACACAGTCACGCAAATCCAACAAGTTCTGGTTAACAAAATCACTGGCTTGCAGATCATACCATCTCCAAAAATTGCAACCACCCACCTACACAAATTGAGAAGAAATCAAACAAGTGGCAGGACGACCACAGAACAGGACGACCGCAATGGCCCCAAATTAAGAAGAAATCAAACAGCCTGCAGAACAACACAAGAACACAAACACACAAGAACACCTACCACAGAACACGACGACCATAAGAACACACTATGCCGACCACAAGAAGACTCACTCGCGCCTTCGTGCAGGTAAAGTACCTCCTCCTAGGGTTCGCGTCACTCCAAGAGACCCATCTAGCTGACTTCTGCCCGCAATTACAACGGACGGCTGGCTCATAATCAAGCGGACCCTCCCTGTACCTCACCGGGGAGGAAAACGTCCCACCGCCGACGCTGACCACTGAGGAATCAACCGACCACCGTGACGTGCTTGAGCTTCCGGAGGTTGCCATGCACCGTGCCGCCGCAATTTCTTAACCTAGATTCTCAGGACGAAGGGGATTTCCTCTTCCACAAACACCTTGCATGAAGGGGAAAGGCTGAGCCGCACGCGTGTTATACAGAGCCGCTTGGGGAAAGGTTGAGCCAGGTGGACCTCCACGTCAGCACAAAACCAGGGTGGAATCAGCGCAGGGGGTATTTTGTCCGGTTTGCAAATGTCGAGGTCCTATGTTGTCTGGTTTTTGACTTCAAGGTTGTTTTTCAGACTTTTTGAAAAGTTTGAGGTTGGAAAATAGACTTTTTCCTAACTTAAACTTGTCAAGGTGAATATGGCCTATAAAGAATCGGAGGTTGTGGGTGTGTGGGTGATAGGATTTATCTGAATATCATGACATTCAAAAATATAATTGCAATAGTAAAGTAATTGGCTTAAATACGATGATGAAATTAATAATGCCAGTACGTGAAATATAGGCTCAAAATGATCAAACGAATTCAACTTGCCTCCTTGCTCAAAGTCCTCAAAAATCTCTGCTTGTCCTGTGGCTTGTCCAGCGTTCTTCGAAGCTTGGTCGTCGAAGTCCGGTCCTAACGCAAAACAAAATAATCCAAATAAAATATCCGGGATCAACAAGGAGCGAGCTGTGAACAACATGAAAATAAAATAAAATCGGAAAGAAATAAAAGGAAGGGTGGTGTAGGATGGTGGGGATTTATTTGGTTCTTGATTTGGCTAATCGGAGTTGAAAATGGGATTCACAGGCTCGAAACGGTCGGAATGGACATATCTTGTCAAAAATGGGTTCAGATAAATAGTAACAGGCCTGATGAACAATGTCAGGTTTGTACTGTTCACATCGGATCAGGTTGAATAAACGGTGATTGGTTTTGGGACGTGGGTTAGTGTATTTCGTATGAACAGTAACACCTGGGCTAGAATAGTGTTTTTGCATAGTGTTAGGCTAAGCCGTAGTTGGGCCTCAGGCCAACTGGGCCTTGCCTTAAAGGCCCAACCTGTTGCAGTGTGAGTTGCGCATGGCTCAGAGCCGGTGTGTGCTCCTGCACACCCGAGCCGGGGAAGAGAAGCTGACGGTGTTTTCGTCGGCTAGCGGCAGCGTCGGGTGGTGCGACGAGCACTATTGTGGCTTGAGCTACCTATTTTTCGGTTTTGCTTGGGCGATGGTAGTTCGGGGAGGGGTGGTCGTCGGTGGTGGCGCACGGCCGAAGCAGAGGAAGGCGGCGGTGGCGTTCCGGCGAAGCTCCGGCCAAAGTGGTCATTGCTTGAGCACCAATGGACCGAGGGGAGTCCGGAAGTGGCGGTGGCGAGTCTTGGGGTGGTGGCGTGGCGGCGTGAGCTGTGGGCCCATGGCGCACGGTGGAGACGAGCTAGGGGCGGCAGAGTTGGGCATGGAGCTAGGAGATAGGTTTGTGATGGTGAGGAGGTGCTTACAGTGAGGTTAATTGGACAAAGGTGTGAGGGAGGTGGCCGACGAGGTGGCGCGACACTAGCAGTGATTTGGCGTGAAGCGGGGGCGGTGCGAGGGCGAGCGGCGGTGGGGCACGAAGGTTGCTGGCGTGACGTGGGGCAAAGGAAACATGGGGTGGTGGCGGGGTTTTGAAATGACCCTTTCGGGTGGAGAAAACGACAAGATGAAAGAGAAAGGCTGTTTTGGCTAGAGATTTTCCGAATTGGGCAAGATTTCAAATTTGGCTCAAAAACTCCAAAAACGTTGAAACTTTTGAAATTTTCGGGTTATTTCAGTTTGCTTATGCATTTCTCTGTGACATATTACTATACTCGATATTCCAGCCATGGTTGATTGGAGACAATCTTCAGAACGTGAAAGCAAATGCTAGTAAGTTTGTGAATGTAGTGAGATTTCTCCGAGTTGTCGGCCTTGTTGCCTACCTCTTGTGGTTAGAAGAGACAAAGAATTAGCTGTTATGTTGTGTTATTTTGTTGTAAATGTTTTGATCTGGTCGCATTTTTTGGATCTGGTCGCATTTTTTGCCCAGAAAATTCTCTTTGAAGGATGCTTGTTTGAACTAGAGTTCAGTGATACAAATGTAATGGAAAAGAACATTTTCAGACAAAATATCCGGATGAACATACTCCTTCCAACTGTTAAATCCATTTGCTGCTACAGATGCTAAGAAAACCATCAGAAAACAACTAAATTTCTCTACGACATAATTCTAATTCCCCAAATATGCTCTGAGTAGATGATTTCTTCAGAAAGCTAGAGCTGATGCCAACACCACGAAACTAAGTGCAACAGAAATGCCGTCAACTATCAGCTTGGACCCGCTGCTATATCCCGACAGCTGGCTGCTCGTCCTCGGTGACACTGTCGTCAGTGGTGGTGATTGTGGCACTGGCGTCTGCGTCGATGGTGCAGTGGAGTCCCCATTCGGACGTGGCAAGTTCACCGGCGCTGATGGTGCTGGTCCCACTGGAAGAAGCCCTTCAAGAGAGTTGATTCAAAGAGAATTTTCAGTAAGCCGCAAATCCCTGACGCAAAGAAAAGCATTTTGCGCATCGAGAGTGGAGGCTGCATGCAATGGAATGGATGCAAGATACGACGCTGCAATGCGAATAAGCTCTTAATTACCTGCGCAGGCACCGGCGGCGGGCGGGAGGTTGAGGCGGCAGAGGGGAGGCAGCTCCAGCACGCGCGACATGTTCACCGCGACGGGGAACGCGCCGGAGCCGGACTGGCTGAGGGCCTGGCAGAGGCACAGCGGCTCGTCGTGCACCATGCTCTCCAGGTTGGCGCAGCACGTGTCCGACGGGGCGGAGACGGCTCTGTCGACGAAGGGGAGACAGGGGAGGAGGCGGATGAGTGTTACCAACCCCTTTCCAAATCTCCAGTATTCAATATAAGAAGTAGCTTTGTACAAGGACTTCAGAGAGTATTTTGGGAAGAACAACAGAAAGGAGGAGGGTTCAGAGAAGACAAGGGGGCAAAGGGGATTCAGTCTTTACATCATACGTGATCAAAACAGAATACACAGTATACTACTTATATCCTTCAGTTTTCCAGGTGTCTAGGTGGGCCCTTTCTGCAGCTAACCACCTTGGTAAAACATAGTTACTTAACCCAGTCTGAAGAAGGGAATCGCTCATTAGGCTTCTTCAGTCGCTTTCCTCGCCTGCCTGCTTCTTGACAAGAAGAGGTGCTCTGTACCATATCCGGCAATATGACATTCTGCCCTTCTTCTGAAACGGCTTGACCCCAAGCCGGTGCATTAGGGAAGCGCCTCTTCAGATCGATGAAATCCTCCCAAGTAGACTCAGCTGCCGACAAACCAGACCAACGGATCAAAACTCAGGTCCCGTCGATGAGCACTTCTGTGAAGTCGGTATCGATGTTTGTTCCGGTACTCCATGGTCTGCCGCCTCTGGAAGTTCAGGTTGCACTTGCTCAGTGGGAGCTAAAGCTGCTCTCAGCTGAGAGACATGGATGACTGGGTGGATATTACTGGTTTGAGGTAACTTCAACTTATAAGCCACTGATCCCACCTTGTGCTCAATCTGAAAGGGACCGAAATACTTGAAGGACAACTTATTATTTGCCCGAGTAGCTACTGATGTCTGAATATATGGCTGTAATTTCAGATATACCCAATCCCCCACAGAGAAACATCGTTCTGATCGTTTCTTGTCGGCTTGAACTTTCATCCTCTGAGTTGCTCGGTTAAGGTGTTGGCGCAACAGTTTCGTCATGAGCTCTCTATCTTGCAGCCATGTGGATAATTCAGGAGAAGTACAGTCCTCAGCATTCACAATTCCAAAATGGCGTGGACTGTGACCATATAACACCTCGAATGGTGATTTACCCAGGGTTGAGTGATACGAAGTATTGTACCAAAATTCCGCAAAAGCTAGCCATTCAGACCATTTACGGGGACAAGCATGCACAAAGCACCTCAAATAAGCCTCAAGACACTGGTTGACCCGTTCCGTCTGACCGTCGGTTTGTGGGTGATAGGAAGAGCTCATGCGCAATTGAGTATCCACTAACCGAAACAGTTCGCGCCAGAGATTACTTGTGAATATACGATCTCGATCTGAGATCAATGACTGAGGCATACCATGAAGCTTGAAAATATTGCCAATGAAAAGTTGTGCTATATGCAATGCGGTAAAAGGATGGGCTAGTGGAACGAAATGAGCATAACGAGAAAATTTATCGACTACGACCATAATGTTGTTGAAACTGCCAGATCGTGGTAGACCTTCAATGAAATCTAGCGAAACGATTTGTCATGAATGTTCCGGCACCGGCAGAGGCTGCAGCAAGCCAGGGTATCTCACATGCTCAGGCTTAGCTTGTTTGCATATCTGACAAGCAGCGACAAAAGCTTGAATCCCTTTTTTCATTCCCGCCCAAGCAAATAGTTTGCGCACTCGATTGTATGTCACTTGAAATCCCGAATGACCACCAATCGCACTTGCATGCATAGCAGTTACTATCTTCATTGCATAGACACATTGGCACCCACCCATATTCGCCCGCAATAACGCAATGTTTCCATCCCGGCCGAATTTCGGATGTTGTGCACCTTGAACACTTAATTGTGTCAACAGGTTCTTGGTAGATGCATCCGATTCATAACCTTGTACCACTTCAGTTAACCAAGAGGGAACAAAAGTTGATACTGCTACCAGATTTCCCGGAGGGCATTGAAATTTTCGTGATAGCGCATCGGCTGCCTTATTCTCCACTCCCTTCTTGTAAATCAACCGATAACGTAAACCTGCCAGTTTGGTTAAGGCCTTTTGTTGCCAAGCCGTCGTTAGCCTCTGATCTTCCAAATGAACCAAGCTTTTCTGATCAGTTCGAATTACAAACTCATTGTGCTGCAAATACTGCCTCCATTGATCAATTGCCAACATGATTGCTAGACTTTCTTTTTCATAAGTGGATAAACCCTGATTACATGGCCCGAGTGATTTGCTGAGATAAGCCAATGGGTGTCCGGATTGCATCAACACCGCGCCAATGCGTTTGGCTGACGCATCGGTTTCTAGTTCAAACTGTTTGGTGAAGTCTGGGAGGGCCAGCACCGGGGCAGTGACTAATGCTTCCTTAAGGGATTGAAATGCTGCTTCTTTATCCGGTGTCCAAACAAAAACTGAAGCCTTCTTAAGCAGGTCTGTTAGTGGTCTACTGATCAGTCCAAAATTCCTCACAAACTTGCGATAGTACCCGGCAAGTCCAAGAAATCCGCGCACTTCTTTGGTGTTAGTGGGAATCGGCCAACTTCGCACAGCATCTATGTTTTTAGGGTCAGTTGCTACCCCTTCCTTGCTGATTACATGGCCTAAATAAGAAAGTTGTTGCTTCACAAAAGAACACTTAGATCTTTTTATCCTCAACTGATGTTCATGTAAGATCAGGAACACTTGCCTCAGTAGACTGCTATGGTCTTGCAACGTTGTACTGTATACGAGTATGTCGTCAATAAAAACCAATACTCCTTTCCTCAGCAAAGGTGCAAGAATAGAGTTCATAAGTCCTTAGAAGGTGGCCGGGGCACTTGTCAACCCGTATGGCATCACTCTAAACTCATAATGTCCATGGTGGGTCTTGAAGGCCGTTTTGTGTTCGTCTTCCGGTTTCATACGAATCTGGTGATAGCCTGCACGCAAGTCCAAACTTGTGAACCAGTGGGAACCCGATAATTCATCGAGAAGCTCATCGATAATTGGTAAAGGGTATCTGTTCTTCACGGTTGCTGCATTCAATTGGCGATAATCCACACAAAAACGCCACGTTCGGTCTTTCTTTTGCACTAGTAGCACTCGAGAAGAAAAGGGGCTAAAACTTGGTTGAATTATGCCTTGGCTTAACATATCTTTCACTTGCCGCTCAATTTCATCTTTTTGCGCTGGGTTATAACGATAAGGCCGGAGGTTAACGGGCCTAACTCCCGGGAGCAGAGGTATTGCATGATCAAATATTCTGCTAGGTGGTAATCCCTTTGGTTCCTCAAACAAATGATCAAATTCAATCAGCAACGCTTGAATGGAATGAGGTATATTATCAGTAGATTGTTCAGTCACACTTGACGATTGCACTGCATCATACTGACCAGATATATCAGGGTTTGCTAGCTGATGAAGCCAGACCATGCAACACTGTGGTGAGTTCTCCTTAATTCCTTGCAACTGTATTGTCTTGCCCTGATGCGAAAATAGCAGTGTTTTCTTCAACCAATGCACATTCATGGGGCTATGTTGCACTAACCAATCCATACCGAGTATAATGTCATAGCATCCTAGAGGCAGAACCCTGAAATGGGTATGAAATGTATACCCCTGAATTGTCCATGGACACCTTGTATACTCCTCGACACATGACAACAACTCGCCATTAGCAATTCGCACTTGTATGGGGGTTACAGCCTTACTGACACCAGTAATAAGAGAAGCAAAACTTTGACTGATGAAACAATGAGAACTGCCGGAATCGATCAACATGATAACCGTTCGTCCTTGAATTACTCCTTGCAATCGCATAGTGGAGGAAGTGTTAGCCCCACTCAACGCCTCCTTGGAAATAGACATGAACTCAGCTTCAGTCTGTGGTTCTTCATCTTTGGCTTGTTGAGAATCACTGTCATCAATATGCAATATATTCCATAATTCTTCCACCACATGAAGCTGCACAGTTGGTCCACACTTATGATCACGAGACCATTTTTCCCCACACTTATAACAGAGTCCTTTAGCCCTTCTGTAAGCACGTAGGGCCAATAATTTGTCATCAGCAACAGGATTGGGTCGGGCAATTTCGGTACTCTTATGATCATTAGTCTTGACAATGGAAGTACTTCTTCCGGGGGGTAGAGGAAGAGGAAAGGCAGCACGACTGGCCGATCTCATCCCTGACGGCGGTTCAGTTTTACGGGAATCCTTCCGTATGGAGTCCAGCACCTCCTCTTGCAGACTAGCCAAGGCCACAGCATTTTCCAAATCTTGCGGTCGGTGTAACACCACTGCTGATCGAATGTCCACCCGTAAACCATCCACAAATTGGGTAACAAAGAAGATAGGATTCCAGGATGTATGATGTGCCAACAACAGATGCATAAGCTCATTAAACTTTTCAGCGTATTCAGCCACTGTGTTTGTTTGACGCAAACGACTGAACTGACAAACGATGTGTTGCAGTTCCTCCCGACCGAATTTCCCATTCACAGCTTCCACAAAAGTGTCCCAAGTAGTGCAACGAATGTGTGCTTTGGACGACTGTAACCACAAGAATGCTCCCCCCGAAAAATACATAGTGGCCAAGTTGACCATGAATTCAGGTTGCACAGCACATACCCGGAAGTAATTCTCACATTGGAGTTGCCATGCCTTTGGGTTCTCACCGTCAAATGATGGGAAATCAATTTTTGGAGGACGCGGATGATGATGCCAAGGGCTTGGAGGACGCGGATGATGATGCCAAGGGCCTTGATGTCGAAATGGTGCGCCTTGATGTCGAAATGGTGCCACTCCTTCTTCAGATAACAAAGGATCAAAGTCCAGATGATTTGATATACCCCTGCTCCAAGGTGTATAAGGAGAAAATTTTCCCCATTTGCTTTTCCTCGATCTGTGACATCCTCGTGATGGCCGCTCAGCAACTCGCCCTTTAACATCGGAGATGAGTTTCCCATCACAGTCGGATCCGGCTTCACTAAAGGCGCTGGTAGAAGTGGCGGTAAATTTCCCGATCGCCCCGTCACGCCCTGGTTATGGACGAGATGAACCACCTGTGATCGGAGTTCAACCACCTCTGTTCGCAGCCCGTCGACCGATCTTTCTATCTCGGGCTTCCACTTCTGCAGATCTAGCACCATCGGTTTGATTTCTTCTACAGTCGTCTGAATTGCTTCGCTTCTCGCTTCCAGTTTTTTCATCGACTCGCTTTGGGCCGCCATCGCCTTGAGGAGATCAGCCATTTGTTGTTCCATCTCCAACGAGCGAACCTGCGCACGGGTCCGGAATCGAGGTGGATCCAGGATGAAGGGCTCTGATACCAGATTGTTACCAACCCCTTTCCAAATCTCCAGTATTCAATATAAGAAGTAGCTTTGTACAAGGACTTCGTGAGAGTATTTGGGGAAGAACAACGAAAGGAGGAGGTTCGAGAGAAGACAAGGGGCAAAGGGATTCGATCTTTACATCATCGTGATCAAAACAGAATACCACAAGATACTACTTATATCCTTGATTTTCGGTGTCTAGGTGGGCCCTTTCGCAGCTAACCACCTTGGTAAAACATAGTTATTAACCCGATCAAGAAGGAATCGCTCATTAGGCTTCTTGATCGCTTTCCTCGCTTTGCTGCTTCTTGACAAGAAGAGGTGCTCTGTACCATATCCGGCAATATGACAATGAGGTCGGTCTTTGCGGTTGACTGACGAGCCGAAGTGCAGTGGCTGCAGTGGTGGCATCGGGGAGGAGATCGGCGAAGGTAACGCGAAAACAACAGTTGAAACCATTGTTGCTTCCTACTCCTCTCTGCAAACCCTCGATCTTGTGGTTGATCGATGTCTGCGGAGATCAGTTGCTGAGATGTTAGGATTTATACAGCGTTGGAGGAATCGGGGATGCATGGGAATGGCATGCTTCTGGGTGGTGCCCTCTGTGAACTGGAACGTTGCATACGTTGCAGTTTGTTACTACTAGATTTGTGCGTGAAGAGCTGCATGCGGATGGGGAGTTTTGTGTGAGTTGGAGCGTTAGGATTGGATTGGCGGAGTGGCCATGCATGGGAATGGTGTGCTTGTATTCTGTACGTTGGGGGTTCCATCATCCATGTGAAGTGGAATCAGCTGTTTCCCGTCTGAAAAATGAATAATCTGTTACCGACCATGCCATTCGGAGTTCTTTTGCACTGGGTTGGCCAACTATTCGGAGTGATTTATTTCCCGAATAATCCACCGCTTTTAGCAACTTGGCTATTTCCTTTTTGGCCGCGTCAAGTCGTTCGACCGACATGTGGCAGGGTTTTTATTTCTTAGGGGTGCCCCACTTTTGATGGTAAGGTGGTGCTCGATGGTTTGCCTGGCTACTTCGGGGATATCCGCGGGACCCATGCAAAGATTGCTTTGAACTTTGTTTGCCTTGCCAGGTCTTGGTCCCCGCACATCGTGATTATGCCCTCAGGTGCGGCGATTTTCATGCACATGTATTTGTGGTGTGCGATTGCGCCGAAGATGTTTAGCGTGGCACATCTGAGGAAGTCGTCGCTGAACGTGACAGCTAGGTCAATTTGACCTAGGGCCATGACAGGCCTTCCCCCGAAGCCCACCAGAGGTATGCCCGGTGGTGATAGGCGGTTCCTGTGGATCATCATTTTGTCGAAGGCATCTGCGAAGAGCAAGTCCGTGGACTTTCCTCTGTCCAGGAGGACACGTCTGACCTCAAAATCTACTATGTTGGCAAAAATGACAAGGAGGTCCTGGTGGGGATGTATAGGCATTGGGTGTCCCTAGGACCGAATGTGATCGGTATCTCGGCATAGCAAGGTAGGCTTGTAGCAGGGTCTGTCGTGACATGGTGTATTTGTCGGGCGTACACATTGTGCTGCCTTTTGGACGCCATGCCGAGTGAGGATCCTCCGGCGATCATGTTGATGACCCTCTGGGGGTGCTCCCCACGGGCCCCTTCTATACGGGGTCTCTGTGGTGGGGACGGGCAGCTGGTTGCCTGGCCTCCGCCTCATGTAGTCCTGCATGGCTTCAATGGTGTGGCAGTCCTTGGTCGTGTGCGACCCCTTGCCGTGGAGGTCGTAGAATAACGGGAGGCCCCGACACCTATCCTGGTGTCTGGGTAGCATCCCCCGCTGCGCCCACAGCCTCCTCGGCCCCCTCGGTTCCCCCTTCAGGGAGTTATCCGTTTTCCATGTGGTAAACACCACGCCCCTTCCGGCGGTTGTCGTTGGTCCATGTTTTGCTAGACGTCTCCGCGACGATGGTCGTAGAATCCTCCTTGCCGGATGGGGCGCCCGGTGATGGCGCCAGGGCTGTTGGTGTCAAGGTTTCAACCCTTCGGGTGCTGTCTTCTTTTGCCCGGGCGTATTCTTCCATCTTGTCGAAGCGCTCCACCATCGTGCGGGCAGGTTTGCGGGCCAGCCTCTTGAACAAGGGACCCTTCTGAAGTCCGCATGTTGCCTCATTGATAACGGTGATCTCGTTTACCCCCCTTTACTTGGCATTTTACCTCCGTGATCTTCTTGAAGAAGCTGTGCAGGGACTCATCCGGGGCTTGCTTTATTGCAAACAGGTGCCCCGCGTCTTTTGGTTAGGCGTAGTTTCTTTGAAAGTTGTTGCACACAAGGTCTCGCAACTGCTCCCACGTGTATATGGACCGGGGGGATGGTGAAGAACCAAGTCAGTGCCACACCTCCGAGGGCGAGGGAGACGCTATTTACCTTGGTGGTGTTGTCTCCCCCAGTCGCCTCAATGGCAGTTTCATACACCCGAAGGAATTTCGAGGTGTCCGTGCTCCCCTTGTATGGTCTGATGTCCAGTATTTTGAAGCCCGGAGGCCAACGGGCCGTCTCAAGTTATGCGCTTAACGGGGAGTTCGGGTCCCCCCCCGAAGGAGTGGCCTTGGTGGTGCCGCTGGCCACCTCCGGTGGCCTGTTCTTGAGTGATGCTCGCGAGCTAGGGCGGGGCCGCTTCCAGTTGCCAAAGGCTCAGCATCTCCCGACAGAGGTTTTCCTGCTCCTTCTGGAGGGCTTTGTATGCTTCCTGGGTCATGCTCGTGGTCGTGGGCGGATGCGGGCCCGCCTGATGGCTCCCAGGTGTGACTCTCGACGATGCCTCCATGTGTGGAGTTGTTGGCTTCCTCCTCTGTGGCCTTGGTGAAGAATCTAGACCTGCCATTATGAGTTAATGGAGTATCTTGCTTTTGGTGTCCCCAGATTCTCACTGAAACACCCCCCGGCATGCGCGAAAATAGTATTGGTACCCAAAGTTGACCGGAACGTAGAGGAAATTGTACTCCGACTTCATAGTAACATGCTGATACCTTTTTATCTTCTTTACAGAGGTAAAAAAAATCGTACTCTAACTTCACAGCAACTCACCCTAACCCCTAGGGCGCGATATTTAATGAAGTCATAATTTATTAGTCGGTCATAATTAATTAGTCCTAATTAATTAATCAATCGTAGTTAATTAGTCCTAGTTAGTTAGGATTAATTAAATTTATTATTATTAAATTAGCCGTAATTTTTCATTCGCATTAGGATTAATTAAATTTATTATTATTAAATCGTGTAATTTTTCACTGCTGACTAGTTAGTCGTAATTAATTACTCATAGTTTGTTAGTTGTAATTAAAATTCATAACTAAAATAATCGTATTTAATTAACGTAATAATTTAATTGTAATTAATTAGGCTTCGTTAAATAGTATTAATTAATTAGTTGGTTTAATTAGGAAGTCGTTGTTAGTTAGTATTAACTAAAATATCCATAATTAATCAACTATGATTAATTAGTCCTAATTAATTAGGGTTAATTAAATATGACTATTTTAGTTAATACTAACTATGTAGTGGTAGTTAATTGGCCATAATAAATTAGTCGCATTTTATTTGTCCTAAATTTTTAACCGTAATTAATTAGGCTACATTAAGTGTTATTAATTATTTAGTCATAATTAACTAGGCTTAATTAAGAAGTCGAGTAGTTAGTCATCTTAATTAAAATAGTTGTAATTAATAAACTAGAACTAGTTAGTCGTAATTAATTACTAACTAACTCTTGCTAATTATGTGGTGATAATTAATTAGTTGTTACTAATTACTCACAATTTATTTAGCCTAATTAATTAACCGTAATTAATCAGTCATCATTAGTTAGACGTAATTAAGACAAACCTAATTAAAATACTATTAATTAATTAGTTGTAATTAATTAATTTTGGTTAGGTCATGTTGCGAAACGTAGACTACATAGTGTGACCTGTTTGTTATAATATGTACAGTAAATTCTGTGAAGGATTGCCTCAACAGACCGAGCTCGCCTAGGCGTTATTCTGTGTCATAATTAATTATATTGTTTGCATGTTAGGGGATCCTCATTTGATGTAAATAGGTAGTGTTATCGTATTTGGGCCTTTGTGCACGCCAATTTTTCTTAACGAGTATGTATTTTGTCATTCTATTTATTATGAACTGATTCACCCTTGTTCTATGAGAAACGCGCATGAATCGAAGGCTATGATACGATATTATATGATCTGCATGCTAAGTATTTCCCTCAGTTGGTTCATAGACAAGTTTATCTAGTCTGTGGTACAATACAGTATTAAAGAATATCATCCATATTAAACCGATAAATTAACAAAGAATATTCTATTTGATCGGGATACATGTGATAATACCCCCTCCCCGGTTGTGCTACGCCGTGATTTCATGTGTAAGAATTTGTGAACTTTTTTGGTACATGTGATAATACATTTTTGGAATGAAATTAGGTGATTTCATCTGAAAAATATTGTTTGATATGATTTCGTCACATGTGATAATACCCCCTCCCCCGACAACAAAAGTTTAATCTGATCAGTAGGGGCGTGCCGGGCGTCCAACCACGTGAAAAAAAAATTGTGGAACAATTTTTTTGGTACATGTGATGATATTTATTTCTTTTTTTACCTCCGTAAAGAAGATAAAAACCATATCGAAATGTTGCCACGAAGTTGGAGTATGATTTCCTCTACATCACGATCGACTTCGGGTACCAATACTATTTTCGTGCATGCGGGGGGCAGCGAGAATCCGAGGACGCCTAAAGCAAGATTTTAGTTTTCAAAAAAAAAAACAAAGGGAGAGGGGCTACCGCACCCCTGGGAGCCGGTACTGCACCCCAAGGGTTAGGACGAGGGAATTACCACGCCTTAGGAGTTAGGACAAGGTAAATCCGTCCCCCAGTGGTTAGGACAAGGGGAATCCGGCCTGAGGGGTTAGGACGAGGGGAATCCGGTCCCAAGGACGTGGACGAGGCTATGTGTCATACGCACAATAAATTAAGTCCTCTGAGGTACGGATAATGTATCATTTTTTCCTTTGATACGCAGGAAAAAACTAATTTTGTTATTTTACATAACAACAGTACTATTTTAGCAAAAACTTTCGAATGCTCTCGCGAACCAGCTCGACTGCTTCCGTCCCCTCTACCCACTACATCGTCACATGCCGCGTCGAGCAGTTCATATATGACACTACTCTCTATTATCCCATACGTTTCCATTCACGGCCGATCTCCCACTTTGCGTTCGTCGTACGTGTTCACGCGTGTCGCGACGGTAGCACCGTGCCAGGCTATAAACACTGCTACGTGCCAGAGGCCGCCGTGCTGTGCCCGCGCATGCCTGGACGGACGCACGTACCGTACCACCTCGGCCCACCCACATGCTGGATCCAAGATTCCTGATTCCTGCTTCCTCAGCCTCGAACTCGCCATGCCAAACACATGCGTGCGCCCGTCCGGGGTTGGTTGGGCGAGCCGGCTACTCGTGTTCCCAGGGGAGCTAGCGGCCAGGGGCCACCATATGGATGGGCCAGACTAAACGTTGGTAACACTTGGATTAACGGCGGGTTCGTGCCACGCATGCGGCCAGGTAGCCAGTACTATGGGAATCTGCAGAAGAGAACCTGCTGTGTCACGTGTTTGGCCAGCGGATCTGGACCGGATAGGTGTAGTTCAACAGTGCTTGCTTTTAAGGTGTAATAGACATTTCTGGGTTGGATAAAACACAGTGATCATGATCAAGATCGAAAACAGTACCTGGGCCCGGGGCAAAAGGAAAAGGATAGGAAGCAGCGGTATACAAATCCGGATCTGAGTGGGTGTTAACTATTCATGATTCTTTTGTGAATGAAATCACGCATGAATACATGCCGTTTCTCGATTCGAAAGTTATTACCAGGTGTGGTACGAGAAGCGGAACGCACGTACGGCTGCAGCACCTCATCTCGCCGGCCGCGCGCGCCGATTATAACGGCGTTCGCCCTTGCCGTCTGACCCTCGTCGCCGTAGTGGAGAAAGCTAGGTCCTCTGCCAGCGGAGGCAAACGTACGACTTATACAGCTAATAACGACGAAGGCATGCATCGGGATAAGGGCGAGGACAGCACGGCCTCAGCTGCCAGGTGCCCTGACCGGTGCACTGACGACAGTAGTTACACAGTACACTATTGGTGATAGCAGGAACGAATTTAGTATAGGGATATAGGCATACAGATGTACACCCAAATTTTTAGAAAAAAAACCTCGTATTTAGTAGGTATATTAGGTATATATACTAAAAAGTATACTGAAAATTCGTATTTCAACTGTGTTTGATCGAAATCCCGTCCGTCTACGTCCGCGCGCGCAAACCCACTCCACACCGCACCAGGCCACTAGGCCACTGCCCACTGCCCCACCAGACCAGGTAAGCCCACCACGTGGTCCACGCGACCACGCCACACCAGCCACCAGTCCACCAGCCTAAGCCCACCACGCCACGGTCACAAGCCGCTCAGCGACCAGAGCCCCAGCCAGTACCTTTCCTCCCACCTCCCTTTCTCTTCTACTTGAGGCGCATGAGGCGACAGCAAGGACACAGGCGGGGATGGATGGAGTGGCGAGCAAGGGGAGGCGGCGCAGGAGCCAGCAGGCAGCCGAGGTGAGCTTCGAGGAGGATGAAGCAAACACTTGGCGCAAGGAGCGGCGGCGGCACGCGACAACAGCGAGGTCAAGGTGAGCTTCTCCGCTGCCCGCTGGTTTCTTTCCTCGTCTCGCATGACCTCCTCCTCTCCTACTCGGGCCGGCTGATCCCTAGTGTCCAGGACTCCAGGTCGCCGGTGCTCACGGCTCGCCTCCTAGCTCCCGCGGCCGCTCCTCCTTCGCCGGCTCGCCGCCACCGCCACTGTGATGGACTGATGGCTCAAAGTGAAAGTAGATATTGCTAACAAACTTTTTTCTTAGCAAACTTAACTTTTTTTTTAGCTTAGCTCACTTGGTTGGTGTTGGCAGGGGCCAACCAACCCACCTGGGTTCGAGTGGTGGTACTCACCTTGGGTGTCTCATGGGTGTGTGCGTGGGTGTGGGTGTGGGTGTGTGTGTGTGTGGGGTGGGGTGGGGGGGGGGTGTGTGGGTGTAGGGTTGTTGAGGGAGGTGGGGCTCGGTTGGCAAAAATGAGGGTATAGGCTCTCGGCCATGCAGTTTGAGCTGGCTCTCGTGGTGCCTCATGAGAATTAGGGTGCTTTCTTCTTTACTTGCGAATGGGAGGGTTAAATCCGGACTTTCAAACTTAACTTTTGAATAACAGATTTTGTTGCATATATTGAAGAGTTGCTACAGTGATTCTCATTTGTTATTTTTGAAGTCATGGAGTCAATATGGCAAAGATGGATCAGACAATAGCTGCAGCAAAATCTTGTGCCATCGAATGCACTAATTTTGAGAAAAAGCTGAGGTAATTGATATGTTGTCTCTAGTAAGAACAATTTGTACTTTATTTTTTTTATATATTATAAATTTTTATGTTTTACATTGTACAACATATTTGTAACTTCGAATACCTATTCTTAGGATCCTGGATCCGTCACTGGGTGATAGGGCTCTATCTCTCACGGACGCCACGCTCTTGTGGGGCCATCCTGATTTGGAACGACCTGACCGGTGGGCCACGGCGTGTGAAATAACTGTCTGTCTGTGTACAATGAAGTTGAGTCATTAACTGTGCTCTCTCAGACTCTCAAGTCACATACTCACATGACATGACAAACAACTGTTGCTTTGCATGGAGTCATTTTTATCCGCACGACTGACGAGTAGGCGACGGACTTTGATCGAGCCTAGGACACATGCTCATGCCTGAGCCTGACTGGCAGGTGAGATTTGGCCCACGACCCACACGGCGCGTGAAAAACGGGCCGATTAACCCGGCTCTGTCGTTAAATACGCGCGCACCCCACCCCCCACACGGCCACTCCCACAGTCACACACAGCTGAGCGGTTCTTTGCTTGTCTCTGATCAGAGTCCTAACAAGCGCTCGCAAGCCAGTAACCAAAGCCAGATCCGGCCTCGCCGCGCGGCAGGCAGCCAGTCCCGGCATTCCCATGGCCAGCGCCAACCACGCCTTCGGCATGCAGGCGAACCCGCCGGTTGCCTCGTGGTCCACCGGCCTCTGCGGCTGCTTCGACGACGTCGGCAGCTGTAAGCTTCCGTTCGGTTCTACTAGAGTAACGTTACTTTGGTTTGCATGTGAGAGTATGTATGCGTGCCTCGTTCTGATGACCTGCCTAATGCGCCGTTGCTGCAGGCTGCCTGACGTTCTTCTGCCCGTGCATCACCTTCGGGAGGATCGCCGAGATCGTCGATCAGGGAGCCATATGTAAGCTAGCTTAGTTTAAACTACATATGAGCGGATCAATACCCCGGTTAATCAATTTCGGCGTGTCTTAGCTAATTGAACTTGGTTTGCATGGTGCCTTTGCTCATTCAGCGTGCTGTGCGAGCGGGACGCTGTACCTGGCGCTGGTCATGGTGACGGGGGCCACGGGGCTGGGCTGCGCCTACTCCTGCTGCTACCGCGCCAAGCTGCGGGCGCAGTACGGGCTCAAGGAGAAGCCCTGTGCCGACTTCTGCGTCCACTGGTGCTGCGAGCTCTGCGCCCTCTGCCAGGAGTACCGCGAGCTCAAGAGTCGCGGCTTCGACATGACCATCGGTATGACCCCTATGTGTTGTGTTGGTAGTAGTTGGTCAGTAGTGAGATCACAATCATCGACTGCGCATGAACCTCGGTTACGTCGACGTCAGTCGAGCCGTGCTTCGTCCCCATTCACCAACCAGACAACTAGCCCTCGTCGGCTCGTCTTTTTGCAGATTAATTTTTTCGCTGAGAGAAATTTATGGTTTGGCCGTGCTCACCAGTAGAAAGTGTAATCGGAGTGATACGAACGAATATCGTTTATCCTGTATCATATTTCGTTTATTTTTCCAGAGTCAAAGTCGGACATGAATGGTGTTGGATACTCATTTCTCTGTCTCGTATTCGCTCCGCGAGCATTCGGTCGGTCGGTTGGACGGAAATTATTCGTTTCTTTTGCACCCCTACATAGTACATCGAACAATATGAGTGTAATCAGAGTGAACACGGAGAGACTATGAACTGAGATGTCGAATGAAAAACACTCAGTATCCACTGTCTGCTCAGATATAGCAACTCACTTATGTGTTATCATATTCTTAAGTGAAGTCATAACATACTTTCCTCATACCACCAGACATATGAACACATACGGAAGGATATCGCTCATCCCGTATCATATTCCACATTTTTTCTCGGAATCGGAGTCGGACATAGATAGTATTAGATACCCATTTATCTCTTTTGTATTTGCCCTGCAAGTCTTCGATCGGACAAGAATTATCCGCTTCGTTTGTACCTCTACTACTCGCCAGTGTTTTGATCAGCTTTCTTGTCGGTTCTTCCAGGATGGCACACAAATATGGAGAGGATGGGGAAGGCCGCTGCAACCATGGCGCCCCAGATGCATCCGGGGATGACACGTTAGCGTGTCCGCTTGTGCCGAATGCAAGCAGGAAGGATGTCAACTTCCAATTTCTGCGGCCTCGCGGGTCGTTCGAAGCTATTCGGTGTTGTGCTTTTCAGTTGCAATGTTGTCGTCCTCCGGCCCCCACCATGTGTGATGTTTATATGGACTTTTCAATAAGATCAGTCAGCTCTATGTGTGAAAACAGATATCCTTTGCCTTTCTTACTCATCAGTCGATACGTTAATTCCTAAACTAGTCTCTTTAGAGTCAAAATTCCAGATTTGGTCCCTCCTTGCGTCTTTGCCGTCAGGAATACCAAGAAGAACTGAAGGAACCGCGACACCAAGTCTTTGCCGTCCTCAAAGGCAGCATCAAGGTGCTACCGACGGCGATGGCAGCACCTTGCCAAGCCCCGTCGTACTGCGAAGGAAAGAAAAAAAGTTTAGTGTTTGCAGAAATAGGGAAAAAAATTAGGGTTTCAAGCGGAATGGAATTAGGGTTTCGAGTTTGGGTTAGTGCTTGTACGAATATGAAATTTTCTTCAGTCATTTCAATTAGGGTTTGAGCAGACGCGATATTTGTAAAAAACATTCATTAAGAAATATAGGCACAGGGTTTGTAAATTAGAGTTTCATTTTACGCAAAATCAAAGTTTAAATCATGGTTTCAAATATTTGTTTGTAGTAATTTCAAAATATAGGAAATGAGTTTAGAAAATTACGAAACTTTTGTGGAGCCTCCCCGTCACAGTGTTGTTTATACGTAATTTTTTATTATTTTATTAGATTACGAGAAAGGATGATTGATAAGCATATCGGGGCGAGTATTACCTTGATGATGTCGTCCAAGCAAACTTTGTGTCTTTGAAATACTCGTTGTCTTTTAGAAGTGGGATAAAAAGGGACTCGTACTATTGGAGTCTCTCTTCGATGAAGTCGTCTGAACGTATACGCGTATATAGCTAGGCAGTCGATGAAGTACTTTATGAAGCTTATATAGAATATGATTGAAGGGACTGAGAACGCTCGTTGCGATTATGAAGATGCCCTAAAACATGGACGATTCGATGTCGGTGCGAATGGTTGTTTTTGGGATTCCACTAGAAGAGACATACTTGCAATATAAGCTTGCTTTGATGGCTTAGCGGAGACACGGAACCAGAACTACATTAGAGTCCGCGGACAGAAGCACGTTACATGTAGTGACATGGCATGATGGTTCGGCTAATTGCTTTAGTCATTCTCGCTACTACTACGATACACTGCGACACAAGCATCTAGACCATATAAGTATACATGCCTTCAGGGGATAGTAGAAAACATGAGGGGTAGGGCGGGGACTACTACGTAATGACTGAACTCTGCGTGGACGGGGCCATTTCCCTTCCTTGCTAACTTCGGTGTTGAACTCCTCGCCTTCCCTTCCCTTGTCGCGGAGTGTCACGTCGGTGGTATATCGAAGTCGTCCATGTCCTGCGATTCCTTGATATAAGTGCACCGTATAGTGAAAATCGTAAGAATGATGTAAATTCTTCATAACTCACGTCGTCGTCTGGATTCACGCCCGCAGCCGTCTGTTGTAGGATAGGGCTCATTGCATGAGCCTTTCCCTTGCCCTTGTCGCGGGACTGTCCACGTCGGGCTGGTATGTCGAAGTCATCCATGTCCTGCAATTCCATGATGTAAGTGCATCGTATAGTGAAAATCGTAAGAATGACGTAAATTCTTCATAACTCACGTCATGGATACAAATTACGCCCAGCGATCGGATACGCTGTGGCAGCCAGGCTCAGCCGCATGAGCCTTTCCCTTGCCCTTGTCGCGGGACTGTCCACGTCGGGCTGGTATGTCGAAGTCGTCCATGTCCTACGATTCTATGATGTAAGTACACCGTACGGTGAAAAACATAATAAGGATGTAAATTCTTCATAACTCATGTTGTCGATATGGATTACGCCCGGGTGACTACAGGGCTCCTTTGGTGCCTCCTCAACAGGGTCCGGTACGTAAGGTTTCTACCGCACGAAGTTCTCGGCCCGCACTGAGTAGTTCAGCATGTACTTCTACTAGATGAATGCCCTGTCAAACATCTCCGGGCCATCGATCCACTGGAAGAAGTGGCAGCTCATCTCGGGCTGCCATTACATGGGGATGAAGTTAAAAATTTAAGGAATTCAACGTTGGCCAAAATCGTCTTGCGCTGAAAAACGCTTACGGTGGTGCCCTTGCGTGTAATACGCCCGGCGGCGGTGTGCAGGTGTGTGGTGAATGATCTCTACTGGTTATACGCACACACTACGGATCGAAAAACATGGTGGTATTGGAGCATCTTTCATTGATTTATCTGGGTATTGTAGATGTTTCCTCTTACGCTAAGCCACTTTTATACGCAACATCCTCGCGTAGAAGTTTGCGAAGAGTCCATAGTTTGGGTATCTATTGTGTAGTGTTGTGTAGTGTTGGGTTTGGTTCAACCCCCTTTTATAAGCTCCAGGGTTGGCATGGTGTGGTTAATTTCATGCAGAGTCCTGTCTTTTAGTTCTGAAAAGCTGAGGAGGTGGAGTGTTGTCATGTCCATCTGAAAAGCTGAGGAGACATAGTGTTGTCACGTCTTACTTTGCAGAGAGAAGTCATGTCTTGCTTTGTAGAGTGCCGTCTTATCGGTCTGAAAAGCTGGCGAGGCAGAGTGTTGTCACGTTTTTCTTTGTAGAGTCTTGTCTTTTCGATCTGAAAAATCTGGCGAGGATCGGGGTTATCAAGTCGATCTGAAAAGCCTAACCCTAAAGCTAGCAAAAAGTTTGTCTCCTTTGGTCTTATCACTACACAAAGCGCCTGTGTGGTCATGTCCTTTGCTCAAAATTTGTCTCCTTTGGTCTTGTCCTTTGCATAAAGCTGCCCGTGTGGTCTTGTCACTACGTAAAAGCTGCCGTATGGTCATGTCACCATAAAGTGCATATCGCATGCCACTACAACGATGGTCAGCCACGTCCAAGGCGCCCAACTGGAGAACACTCTATGTGGGTAGCGAGAGGCACCTTCTACCATTAGGCGCAGGCGGAGAAGTTTGTACACAGGTAGTATCATACATGCGCACTTATGTTCAATCTCCTAAAGCATGTAACTAAATGGTGGACGTGTCATTGCGGTTGCCTTTTATCGAGTTGACATGTTGCATCGATGTGTCGCGTGCTTTAAGTTATAGGCGTCGATATGCATTCAACAAACTCATTCATTGGTAGATAATGTTACTAGTTTATTCTCATTCACGACGGAATGCGATGCATAGATAAAGAGTGGACATTAAATCTCATTACAACTGAACTTCTACTTGGCAACAACAAGAAATAATAGAAGAAAGACCGCAAAACTAACTAGCTTAACTAATTTCTTCAGCATGTTCTCAACTCTTTCCATCCTTTCATCTAGTCTTTTAAGTCTATTCTCTTCATTCTGCGTTGGTGGTTGGAGGGTCGAGCCCTTTGGGCCTAAATCTTGACAACACCACGAGAGTCATCTTGCAAGGTGCAATTTGCATTGCGATATCTTGAACCACTAGGGCAACCGTCGTTGCTGCCAAAACAGACATGTTGTGCTCAAAAAAAATTGCGACTTCAAGTGAAAAACAACAACATGTTGTTTCGAATGGAATTGATTAGATGCAAGTTACCGTAAGATTTGAATACTTCATGAACACTCGGGATGGATTCGTTGGTGTATGCGAAGTGAAAACATTCACCGGATCACTGCAATGAGGGCAAACTAGCTGCTGTCGTAGTGATTGTAATTGTCTGCTCACTCGAAAGTTAGATGAGGCCAAAGACATCCCGTCTAAGACTAGAAGAAAGGAGAGGAGGAAATGAAGAGTGAGGTGAATGGCAGCCAAAGCATCCATATATAGCATGCGGCTGAATTGCAATTGGGTTGAAGGAAATTCGCGTCCGCGAGGTAACGGGCCTGAGGAGGAATGGTGTGGCAGTGTTGAAGGTAATTCGCGTCCGCGAGGTAGCGGGCCCGAGGAGGAATCGTGTGGCAGCGTTGAAGGTAATTCGCATCCACGAGGTAGCGGGCTCGAGGAGGAATCGTGTGGCAGCGTTGAAGGTAATTCGTGTCTGCGAGGTAGCGGGCCCGAGGAGGAATCGTGTACTGAATATTTTGGAGAACATTTTGTGTCGATAAATCACAATGTCGTACTGCACACTGGCACTACATAAATCACAATGGCACAATACACAATGATATTACATAACATGCATTATACGACCATAACATTACTTATGGTACATCGTCCCGTCGCTTGCCCGGACGGCGTAGCTGATCCGCAGGGAAGGTGAACCTGTCAGGGGAGCGGCGTACGTCTCGTAAGCCGTAGTAGGGGTGTTGCGTGGGAAGCATCGCAGTGTAGGTGTCCTGATCAAAGCTGAGCAGTCTGTCGATCCACTCGTGCTCATCCTGCGGGAAGGGTACTTGGTGAGTTAGTCCTTAATTTATGCAACGAGAAAATTGTTGTAACTACGTTAAAGCGTACCTGCGTAGGTTGTTATATGGACGAGGATCCTCCAGGCCAGTCTGTGCCCCGAGTAGGTTATTGTGTGGACAAGGATCCTCCTGGCCAGTTTGTGCCGTACTGCTGCTGCACGGTGTACCCTTGGTGCGTCTCGCCGAACCACTAGTCGCGCTCCTACACGTGCGGATGAATGCCACGCGCCAATGATCCCAACCCGTCGTCTCGACGCTGCGGCGAGTACGGGTCGCTGTCTATAGTGGAACAGCGTCGCGTCAGCGAGGAAGTCGTATCTTTGCGGCTCCTCTGCAGGCGACGCAGTGAAGCGAGTGTTGTCCCTCTCAAGTCTTGCAAGAACAAGCGGTTATGTCGACATCGTTCGGAAGGAGTGCATGGACAAGTATTGATGACAACAACTCAGGCCCGAGGCGTCGGTGGCGGCGATCGTAGCTCGCGACGACTTCAGTCGCGATGGGCGTCACGGAGGCGATGCGAGGAGGTGCCGAGGCGGAGGGTGGAGGTGCCCTCGGTGTCGTCGATGTTATGCGTGAGCGTCGGCTGTGGCGACCACAAGTTATGGTCCTAATTGCGCCCTCGTGTCCTCGGTCATGGGCGCACCGCATGTAGGAGGCAATCAAATGTCTTTATTGCGACCACGGCGTGAGAGCTTCTAAACCCTCACGCTTGATCACGATCAAGGTGGTAATCTTTACAAGGAAACCCATAGTAAGTTAAAGCGTGTTACGGATGAAATTTATACGAAGAATGTTTTACCGTCTCGTCTGGCGTCCGCTTCGGTGTGATGCGGACCTGCTAGTACAACAACATCTTGCATGACCTCCTTTGGGACGCCGTGGCGCTGGCCCAATAAGCCTACACCTAGTGCGCGGAACGTACCACTGCAAGTACGCAGCATACGTCTGGATGGCGTAGCCTCGTAACTCGTGCACTATGTCTGTCGCCGCCCTCTCGCCCCACAACACCGTCCACGGCTGTTGTGTCTACCTCCAGTCGTCGCTCCTCCGGCCTCTCCTCGTTTATCTGTAATTGAATTCGGATGTCAGAAAATGTAAGTCAGACATGCGGCTAATATGATACCAAAAAACGACATACCGGTGGGCCTTCTCGGTGAGAGGTCGTCCTGGCCGCGGTGGCACCTCCTGGTAAAGGCCAAACTGTCTCATGACCCACTGTGGATTGTACGGCTCGACCATGTGGGAGAAGACCAGGTGGCATGTCATCAACCAGATCGTCTCGTCCTGAGTGCACTGCGAGGATAATTCGTAGGGGGCCGTCTCCACAAGGAACTGTGCAGTCCATGGCCACCAGATGACCTCGTTCTCGTGTAGAGTCTCGAATAGGTTGCGGAACTCAGGGTACACACAACTCAGTCTCTCTCTGGCCCAACCTGGGGTGGCAAGTGTCCAACGCGTTCCCATTGTAGGCCCATCAACGGGGTCGTCGCCTCTAGTATTACCGTAAAGCTCGGCACTCAACTGGAAAGGGTGCACCCTGCTCCGAAAATACGGCCGGCCAACAGGAAAGTGCTCCCACGACCATAGTTGCAGCAGTGTGTAGCATACCGCGAGGATCTCCTCTCACGTCTTCTAGCTTGAGTGGCATCGCACAACCCTCATAAGTGGCACAAAGCACTGCGAGCCCCAAGCAGATTGCCACCTCGTCGGGATGGCGTCCACCAAAGACTCTGCGAGATAGATGTAGCTTGGTACACACAGTCTCCACGAGTCGTGGGAAACAAGATCCATCGAATGAAAACAAAAGGTGCGCGAGGAAGTGTGTCCTAAGCGCCTCGGCAGCGCATGCTGAGGGCAAGTCATGTACTCCCGGCAAGGAATGTGGCACACCGATATGTTGTCGACAATCGGGTGACCGAATCTCTCGACCATACGCACCTTCGGTCCAGTGCGTCTTGGAGGTGGCACTACTAGAAGATCGCTCGATGGTAGACACAGTAAGCATAGCTCGTCATCTAGAGTTATGGTCATCTCCCCCAGGAAGTGGAAGGTGTGAGTCTCGGTCTCCAACGATCCTGGCCTTGAATAAGTGTTGTGTCAAATGAAACGCAGCGTGCGGTCGTCCAACATGCGGGCAAGGCGAGGGAGGCGGCGTCGTAGTGTGGGGACATACCACTCATCAAGAGGCCACCTCTCTCTAGGGGCGCTCAGGACCAGGCTCGGAGGGCCGACGCCAGACGACCAGGTTCGGCATCGGTGTCGCCCATCCCAGCGTGCGTCGAGTAGCTCATACGGGCCATCAACTGGAGGCTGTGCCATCTCCTGCTAAGAGAGAAATAACACGTTAGTCCGCATATAAAACAGAATGTATGGCACAGAAAAAGAAAAAGAAACATATCACAACAGAATGTAAGACAAAGTGAATAACACCATATATACACCCATACAACATAACAGTATATATGACCATAATGAGTTAACATATGACCCAGATAACATAACATTACGTCCGTGCGAAGGCATGGTTTGACAACGATACAACTCATACAAGCCATTAAACTAAGCATGCAACATCACGACTTAGTAAATATATCTTGAGTAAGCTACGATCTGTTGCTTGTGCTAGATATGTTCGGGTAGTGGTCTGTTGGAGTAATAACCGTCTTACCTGATCTGCATCTGGGCGGCGAACACATTGCCATGTTGTCGTCCATGTCGTTCGAATCGTCGTGTTGGCGTTTTCCACGGCGGGGGTGCTTCAGTGCGTCGTTCGGCACCCACTTCACCTGTCTAGGCCAGAGGTCCCTATAGTGCATGTTCAGGCCATACAAATAGAACTCAGCACTCCAAGTGCCATACAGGTGGTGGATGTCGTAGTACTCGGAGATGTAACGCTCCGAGGCCTGGCGCCACGCCGCGCACGCCGTGTACATATGGGAGCATGGTTTGTCGCGAAGCGTGGCTTCTTTGCGGTGCCTGACGCAACCGTCGACAATTGTGCGAACCTACTTCCGATCCTCTAGCGTGACCCATCACATACTTCTCCACGGTGGATCTCGAACTTCGCTGGCGCCATCCATGATGCGTTACAGCGTCTTGAGCGGGCCTTCTTGATCTTCTTCTCCATGTACGCGTGCATTACTTCCAAGAATTGCTTCCCATCCTCCAAATGCTTCTTAGCCATCATGGCTCTGTTAATAAAGTACCCGACGGTACGGTTCTAGCTCTCCACCACGATCGCAGTGATCGGCAGGGATTGGACACCCTTGAGAACACCGTTGTACACCTCGGACATGTTGGTCGTCATGATCCCGTACCTTGCACCACCAGTGTCGTGCAGCAGTGTAACGTCCTAAAATTTGGCTTTTCAAAAATCTTTCAAGTAGTTTAGGTCCCTGGAAAATTTCACCAATTTTATTTGAATTAATAAAGCTTAATTGGGAATTTCCAAAAATTAAAAATATTTAGTTTGACTAATCTAAACATTAATTAAATAAAAACCTGTGTTATTTGGCTTCCTTGTGTTCCAAGGAATTTTCTGGTATTTTCTGGATTTGTTTACTATTTATTTGGATCTCCTTGATTTTTGGGATTTTCTTTAATTCCGAAAATCCTCTTTTCTCTCTCTCTCCTGCCGCACCGCTACAGTACCCATCGGGTACTGTTCATCCGAATCCGGTGCTACAGTAATCACGAAATACTGTTTGTATCATATCCCAGCCGAACTGCAAACCGAACATTCGGGTCTCCCTATATCCTATTCGTATCCAAACTCAAATTTCAAATTTCCATATCTTCCTCTACGATGCATATAAAAGCGAACCGTTTGCGCCTACGCGTCCGTCTTGATCTCCTCTTTCAATCCCCTGAATTGGTTTTCTCCAAACCAATCTATTTTCGTCGCCATCTGCAGAATACCGAGCTCTCCCCAAAAGTCTTCTCCGGCGAGTTGCGCCTTCATCCGACGTCCGCCGGCCGAACCGTCTGCGGCGTTGGCTTTGCGTCGTTGTCCTCTACGTCATGGTACCATCCACTTCGCCCGAAGATCACCGGAGCCATGTCAAGCCGTAAAGCCGAACCGCGTTCGTCGCGTTGCTCGCTTCCTCGGTGAGTTTTTCTAAAATCCGATCGCACCATCGCGTCCGGCTCGTCGTTTCCTTTCCGTTTTGCCCCTTTGCCGCTGCCGCGTTGCCTCCAGCCGCCGGCCACCCTGTGCTCACTATTCATGCATGTGCCTGTAGCTTCGCGTCGTTTCTGTTATGTGAGCTTTGCTATTGCCATCGTTCTCCTCTGTGCTGAATTGGTTCAGCTGCTACGTTGCTTCATCTGGTGATCCTTCTACTAATTCTTTCTCTCTTTTCTTTCCATCGCAACACCAAAATAATTGATGCCGCAGATGTCGTGCGCCAAGAACCGGCCAAGTACTGCCCTGTCCCTGTTATGCTGCTTCTTTGATTTTGTTTGTTGGATCAGTAGTAGACTACTAGTTGCTCTCTGCCTTTCTTGTCTAACTAACATGCCAGCGCTTATTCCATGCGCATGAACCAGGCCTATGCCTTGTTCTCTGATTCTTCTCTCTGGAACCAGTATGGTTATTTTGTCAACCAACCAAGCCAACAATTCAGGTGCATGCATCTCATGTGTGAAGCTTCATGTTTTCTTATCCTGGCTGTTGCTTCGTTCCCTGTGATTCGTTTCTTGTTAGTCCTCCTGCCTCTCTAACATACATGCATATCCTAATTGCTCAAGTACCAGATCAATGCCAGTGCCATCTCCTGCACCAAATTAGCCGGCAGGCGCTCCTCTGGTCCGTCTTCCTTCTCTGTTATTTGTTACCTGGTTCGTCTCTCCTCTGTCCCACTGATGTGTGGTCCCAATTTGTCATTCATACAAATTCAAGCCATATATATATATCTATATCTCTCTTCCATGTGGTCCCCACATGTCATCCTTCCAATTAAAAACCCTGGATTAGTTCTCTCTCTTACATGCGGGTCCCGCATGTCAGTCAACCTTTGGTCAACCCTAGCCATGAGCTTGGTCCACCTTGGACTTGCCGTGGACCTGGTCTATAGACCAGTGGCCCACACGTCAACCTCTAATCCTACTTTCGGGAATTAATTTAATTCTTGAAAAGTCTTTTATCTTGTTGGTCCCACATGTCGCTCTCTTTACCTTATTTCTAGAATTATTTTAATTCTAGAAATTCATAAATACCAGTCGGTCCCACCTGTCATCCAATAATTTCATCTCCCTCTCACTTACCAGTGGACCCCACTTGTAAGTCTCCAATTCATTTTATTTAATCCGAAAGAATATTCTTGAAATATTCTTTTCTCTCTCGATATCATCATTTCATGTGATCTTTCAAAGCTCATATCTTGTGCATCCGAACTCCGTTTGAGTCAATTCAAATTCCTAAATTCATCTAAATTCCATATCTAATTATTTGAGATTTTTATTTTATTTTTGGAGTTTGTTTGCTTTTTGTTATTTATTTGTTTTGGTTTATTTGCTTATTTGCGAGTAGACGTGGATACTTCGAGAAGTGCTGATCAAGAAGGAGCTGAAGATCAAGGAAATAAAGATTAAAGATAAATAAAGATTATCATTGCTATAGCAAGGCAAGTTATACCTTTGATCATATTGAACCCAGTTTTCAAAAGTTATATTGATTTAAATTATTGCATTTACTTTAATTATTTATTTCAATGTTTTTGGGATTAGTTAATATCCAATTTGTTATGACCTCCTTGTCTAATTGTATGCCATAATCTTTGTCACCCTAGTTTGGTTTATTTAGTTGGTGCTATTGTATTACCAACGTGGGTTGGTTAGATACGATTAGTTTGCTTAGCCATGCTACGAGTCATCATTTCATGTGAGTCGCAATAATAAACTTGACTAAGTGACTATAGAACCATTTGATAAAATTGTGTGTCTTGTGTGCTATTACTCGTTGATGGCATATATTGCATAACCAACGAGGGGGAAAAGGTTTTGGGCGGAGGCAAGTGGTGCAGTATACTTTTATGGTGGATCTATGTTGGCGGGAATGATAGGTTAGAATTTGGAAGTCTTGCCTCGATCGATTAAGGACTTAACCTTGTGCGTCATTGAGCTGGGCCTTCATTACAACCACATGCCTGATGGGACGGGCCTAACTTAGTAAGTTATGGAGTCTTGACATTGATTACTCAGGTTGTAGGTTAGCTATGTCAGATTGGGTGGAGGTGTGTACTACCAAGTAGTCGCATCACGGGACGGTTCACCGTTTCCCTATCCAACGGTGTGCGTCTGTGGTGGCTAAGCATACCAGGAGTGTCAATGTTGAGATGAAGTTTCTGAAAGGTTTTGTTGTGATCAGCTCTGATCAAGTTGGTTGCATCTTGTGGGTAAAGTGTACAACCTCTGCAGAGTGTTAAATTAATCCATTCGAATAGCCGCGTTCGCGGTCATGGACATGCTCGGGGATTTCACACGAGGGGTAGATTTTCATAAAACTTGGGATGGGACAGCTGTGTGAGATAACTTATGCAGCTGTGTGAATAACTTGTTTAGGCTATGTGTCTTTGTGAAAACAAAGGATAAAAATTATTATTGTCTATTTGTTTTGAATTACGCTTTCAATCTATTATTTGTATTCAATTGCAAATGTTGCATTTCTGCAAAAGAACCACAGAAGCCATTCCTTTGAAATAAGCCTGCATCTATAATTGCATTTCTGTGGTATGACTTGCGAGTACGGTGTGTACTCATGCTTGCTTTAATAAATCAAGCAGAGGTGAAGGAATCGTCGACCAACAAGGTCTACTTCAAGGATCGTGGAGAACTAGGTCGCGCTTTGACCGATTATGCGTGGGCATATGGATGGGCTTCACTAAAGTTATTACATTTTGTTCATCCTGACTTCATTGAGCTATTTGCTCCTCTGAAGCATTAATTGTAAGCTTTGACCTTAAGGTCTTTACTCTGATGTTTATTGGTTTTTTTTTGCCTATTTATTAGTTATCTTTGTATATGGAAATGATATTTCACCGATGTTGCCCTTTGTGTGCACTAAGCGTGATCCTAGACTAGTGCAAGATATACGAGGGGGTCGAGTGCATATTTTGGGTCCCGACAAGCGAGACCATTTCTCCAACTTCGGGTGCGTCTTGAGTTAACCTTTATGTGAACTCCCCAACTCCGCGGACCCTCCTCTGCTGCCCTGCCTCGGCGTCCACCGAGTTCCTTATATGCTTCGGTCTCCTCATCGAGTTGTCTCCACCGCATCGAACTTTCGCCTTTGGTTACGCATGCGAGCTTCTTGAACATCTTCATCGGGTTCTTGCTCAAACCTTGTGTGGAAGTTCGCATGAGATGCCTCATGCACCAACGGCTCTTCACATCATTCCACTTTGGAGCAGCGAGTGCGTCCGTTTTGCATCATACTCAACGCGACAAAAACTCAAAGCATTGCGGTCCAAGATGATACACACATCTGGCGGTCTTGGACCACCGCCGCTTCACATTGAGACGGGAACCACGACCCGACTATCGGTGTTCTCCTCTCAACAATTCACGAAGGCCACGGGAGTAATGGCGGTCTTCGCGATCACTGCAACGGCGATGAGGATGGTACCCTTGTACTTCCCACATAGGAAGGTGCCGTCCATCGTCAGCACGGGACGACAATGCTTGAACCCTTCGATCGCCTGACTGAAGGCCCAGAAGACCCTTTTAAGAACAAAACAATTGGGCTCCTCCGTCGGGTGCACCCGATCAAGCTTGTTTATGTATGTCCCAGGGTTTGATTGTGCAATTTGATGCAGCATCCTTGGGACTAAGTTGTAAGCCTCTTCGAATGTGCCGAACATTTGCTCCACGATCTTCCGTTTCGCCCGCTATGCCATCTTGTAGTTGACCGCGAACCCCACCATATTGGCAACCTTCGCCAGTAGGAGCTTTGGCGAAATGGACACGTCTCTAGCGACGAGGTGGCTTATTAGGCTGGCAACATACGAGGACGTCATGTTGCGGTGCCTTTGAAGCGGCTCAGCTAGCTCGCATGTGTGGTCCTTCAGCACCGTTATCCGGAAGCCCATGGTCGAGGTTTGTGAACCATCTACACGGACCTTGCCAAAGACAGATTCATTAACACACCTAACGATGTAGGTGTCGGGTTGGACCTCTGCACCCGATACGTCCGACCAATGTTAATGGCGTATTTAGCAATAGCATGCTGGGCGGCGCTCTTTTTAGAGAAGCGCTGCCCTAGGAGTAGGGTGTCCTCATTGAACCCCCACTCGGCCCCCTCCGGCTGTGGCAGAACCAACGATGTCGTTGCAACATCGTCCAATCTTGAGGAGACGTAAGAAATGTCGGTGGTCACAACACCAGCAACTACACCTCCCGTACCAGCTTCTCCGTCTTGGTGGGTCTTGAGTAGCCGTTTCCACATCCTCCTCCTCGCTTTCCACCTCTTTCGCTTTGGTTGGCGGTACTTGTAACAATCAATACTGTTGCCCACCATCGCTCCACTCCTTCGTTGGGCTCGAAGTTGTTGTACGCCTCCTTAGGTCTCCATCACCCACTTCCTCGCTGCGTCTCCTCCAACACCGGAGACCAGCGCAGCTCCTCCTCCCAATAGCTTCACCGGAACCACCAACGCCAGATGTCCCGCGCTCTCCTGGCCCGAACATAGACCATCGGCGGCGCATATATCACAAAGATAGGATTGCAAGCGACCTCCATGTAATAGGCCCATGAAGCATCACTTGTCACCTTCATAAGTTGCCAAACTATCTCATCTACACCACCCACCACCGAGGCATACTGGCGCCTCGATCGTGCTTCTTCCTTGTAGTTGCCGCGATCGAGCGCTGAACGCACGCGCGCCATAGCTCAAGAGGCTCATGTCCTTGAGACCGGCGCCGGATCACGGTCAACCACAATTTGTGGTCCATCCTGCCTGACCCGTCGCGTACGAGAGCGTCCCCATGGAACACGAACAAATCTTGAATCTCCGCCATGAAGTACCTAACACAGGTGCATATCAAACCACTCATATGCAATGCTCGAAATATTTTGAAATTTTTGGTTCACGTTCACGACATACGTAATTTGTTCATAATCTAATATAGTCTTGCATATAAAAATTACATTGTTGCGAGTTCAATTCTATTTCAATTTAAACATCTCGCATAAAATTACAGAATACTAATGGAGATAAAAATTACATGATTATCTACGGAATAAATTTTCATGACCAACAAAAATTGATTCATCTCAATTGCAGTTTACATGAATTTTTTTGTGAAAAGGAAAGTGGAAAAAAACCTGATTTTTTTTACACTTTTAAAAAAACCAAAAGTACTTTGCTTTAACTACACCATAGTGAAGTAACATGATCAAGAACCGTAGCAACCAAGATATTATTTTTTTTCATTTCTCCCGTTTTTCAGAGCCTTTCAGTAAAATGAAAAATAATTTAAATTAATAAAATAAACTTCAATTATATTCAAAAATTTTAATTAAATCTTTTCATGTTCCAAGTTTTTTTTTCAAATTTTTGATTTTTTTATAATTGGTTTTTTCCTTTTCTTTTCTTTCTCTCTCCTTGTACAAATTTCGAATTAAAAGCTAATCACATTGCTAAACTACTAAGTCTTCTAAGTCAAAATTTTTACATTGCTGACTACTAAGTCTTAAAATATTTCCTAACGCCCCCGATTATTTAATTAATGTAGTGAGTTTTATTGGCGATTAATTTTCTTATATATACTATGATTAATTTTACATTTTATTTATCCCAAGACTAATTATCTATAAATCGACCTCTTGCTATTTGACTCGTGCGTGGCTTAATTAAATACGTTGGTCTAAAAAAAACACCGCGTCGATATTTAATTTAAGTAGTGCCTAATTATATTTGTTACTACTAAACTGTTAATAGTATTACTAATTTGCTACTTCCTAAATTTCCCCTTCTCACCTAATCTCATCCCTAATCCTTCCCTTTACTTAATCCCCTTACTCTAATCTTCTCCTCACCTAATCCCATCTCTCCCTTATCTGCTCACCACTGAAATATCCTAGCTGCCATCCTTCCTTCCCCATCGTTCTTTCCTTCCCATTCCTCCTCCAAGGCTTCTCTCCCCTGGAGTTATCTCCTCACTGGAAGGTACATTACTAACTATATTTAATTTACAACACTAACAATAATAAGTCTACTAAGTCAACTAATTACTAGCTAATCACATTGCTAACTACTAAGTCACACTAAGTCTTCTAATTTTATGTTCGAACACTAAGTCAAAAAATACACCAACTGCACAACTATAACTACTTAGTTGCTAAAATAAGAAACTACAAATAACTATAAATCATCTAATTATATCCTAATGACATTGCTAAAACTATAGCCGGATGCGAATGACACTTACCTTTTCTAGGTGCTCACAACACGATGCACAACTTAGTGGCGAGCGAACTTCAACTTCTCTGGTTGCCTTCTCCTTCTCTTCCGCAGCTCTCTTTCTCTCGGCTCTCTTCCTCTCGCCTTGCTTCTTGGCTTGCAACTAGAAATGGCGTCATTGAGTTCTTTGCGTTTGCGTTCGCTTTCGATTATCGCAAAGAACGGACGTAGGCGACCATTCGATAAAGCAACGCGACCACCGGGCCGAAGCGGCTTGAGGGCGGCGCGGCGGCGTGGCGGGTCCGGCGATGTCGCCAAGGCTATGGCGCCGGCTGCGCGCGTGGCGTGGCGGCAAGGTCTTTGCCGCCCCAAAGGCGACACCTTCTTCTTCCGAGCCGATCTGAAGATCTTAGATCTTCTTGCGTACCGATGGCACACCTAGGTGCTTCGGTCCCGGACCGCATGAACTCGGTTGCTTCCATCCCGGATGGCAGCACGTGCAAGGAGGGGGCCAAATCTGGAATTCTGACGCTAAGGGGGCTAGTTTAGGAGTTAATTTGCGCTACAGGGCCAAAACAGTCCAAAATTCGATACGTTGTTGTTAGTTGCATAGTCTTCAAAGAGTTGCTCAAAACAGCTCTTGGGCATCCACCAAGACATTTGGTACAGATAACGACCACTATAGGAGTTATGAGGAGGGAGAGTCCAATTTAATACTAAAAATGGTGAGGAAGAATATAGATGAGAAAGGAATAGAATGGAAGAGTATAAAGGCTTGACAAGATGGAAATAACACATCGTTAAGATTTTCCATTTGTAAAATACTTTTTTAAAGTTTTCCTTAACAATGGCCATTCTAACTAAGTTCACGACCTACAGTCGATATGGCTCTGATACCACCTCTATCGGGACCCAAAAATATAATTTTGGACCCTCTGTGCACACAGTGGCAACATCGATGAAATATCATTTCCATATACAAAGATGACTAATAAATAAGCAAATAACAATAAATATCAGAGTAACAACCTTAAAGTCAAAACTTGCAATTAATGCCCCAGAAGGCGAATAGCTCAATTAAGCTGCAGTAGAATGTAAGAGAATAACTTCAGTGAAGCCTATTCATATGCCCACAGGCAATTGGTTGCAGTAGCACGACCTAATTCTCCACGATCCTTGAAGTAGATCTGATTGACTGACGATTCTTCCATTTTATCTGAATGATTATAGCAAGATTGAGTATACAGCCGTACTCAATAAGTTGCACCACATAATGCAATTTATACATTATGACTTATTCCAAAGGAAATAGCTTCTGTGGTTATTTTGCATGCAACATTTGCAATTGAATACAAATAATAGATTGAAATCATAATTCAAAACAATTAAACAATCAAATTCTTTCACACAGCCATATGGCTTAAATCACACAGCTGTCCCTTCCCAATAGTTTTATAAAAATCTACCCCTCGTGTGAAATCCCCGAGCATATCCATGACCGCAAACGCGACTATTCGAATAGATTGATTAACACTCTGCATAGGTTGTACACTTTACCCACAAGATACAATTAATTCATCATGTCTGCCATGACTCGCTATACAAAAGTACACGATTGAGCAATCATAACAAAACCTTTCGAAAACTTCATCTCAAACATTGACACTCTCGATGTGTTTTACTGTCGGTACCAACGCCCACGGAGGAAATTAGTCCGACGCACACTGTTAGACAGGGAAGCGGTGAACCATCCTGCAATGTGAATCACCACGGAGACAGAAACACACCTCCACCCTGGCACAGAGCTTAACCTACTACCTGAGTAGTCAATGTCGAGACTCCACAACTTACCAAGTTAGGCCCATCCCATATAAGATATGTGGTTGTACGAAAGGCCCAGTTCAATGACGCACATGGTTAAATCCTTAATTGACCAAGGCGATACTGCCACTATCCCATTCTAACAAAGTCACGGAGATTCATATATCACAAGTTCATCATTTTACCACTCATTTTTCCAGTCATATATCCACCATATCACTTAGTTCACCCACTCGCCTCAGTCTAAATCTTTTTCTACCTTGTTGGTTAAGTGCAACACATGCCATCAACGGGTACTAGCACACAGTACACACAGTTTTACACAAAGTTCTATAATCACTTAGTCAAGTTTATATTTGCAACTCAGATGACAATGAATGACTCGTTGCGTGGCTAAGCAGACTATTCGTATCTAACCAACACACGTTGGTGCTATGATAATATCAACTAAATAATGATCCAATCTAGGGGGACAAAAGATCATGACATAATAATAGACAAGGTGGATATAAACAAATAGGATTAATAACTAAACCCAAAAGCATCTAAATAAATACTTAAAGTAAATGCAATAATTTAAATCAAAGTAATTTTTAGAAAAACTGGGTTCAATATGATTAAATGTACAACTTACCTTGCTATAGCAATGATGATCTTATTTATCTTTGATCTTCCACTTCCTTGAACTTCAACTCTGTCGGTGTTTTAGAACCGATCTTACGTAAAGATTGTTTGATTCGGGGGGTCTCCTAGAATGGAATCATGCAGAGAGATTGACACGGGGATTTTTATACAGGTTCAGGCCTTCTCCGGGGAGAATAACAACCCTACTCCTGTGTGTGTATGGTATTGAGTGTGTTTTGTACAATCGAGAGAAAAGACCAAGACTATTACATAAGATAGTGCCTGTCTCCCCCTTCTTGCTTGCTCTCTTTCCCATTGCCTTATATAGTTGGTGAAGGAGTAGCCGTTTCTCCAGGTGAAGTGGCGCCTCATCATGTTCTGTAACGTGCGCATATTTGCAGTAATCACCGGAGTATTAACTCCTCCACGCCGTCTGGTAGTTACTCGTCAGAGATAATGGAGTATTACGTGCTGTTACTCCGTAGGATAATAGCGTATATTGACTGCTTGGATTCCCTAATCAATTGGGCCCACTTGTCTATAGGCTCTATCGATCATAGGGTGGTCGTAACTAACCTGGTCGTAGAAGAACTTACGACCATAAGATAGTCGTAGAATAACTTACGACTGGATACCAGTCATAGAAGACCTTACAACTGGAGAGTGGTTGTAGAAGAACTTAAGACTATGAAGTAGTCATAGCAGGACTTACGACTATGGGGGTGGTCGTAGAAGAACTTACGACCACCCGGTTGACTTCTTCCTTATGAATATAAGGGGTATGCTCAGAGTCTATATGATGTCATATTTATCTATAATAAGAATTATAGATAAAAGATAAAATGAGGATTGTTAGATCCTCGTCAAGCTCCTTCGGACGAATCTAGAACTTCAATGTCTAACGAGAAAGAAAGTGCAAAAACAAACTAAATTCAAAAAGACAAATTAAATAAACTCTAAATTGAAATTGAATGGTACTGGAAGGTAGATATTGAATTTAGATGAATTTAGAAACTTGAATGAGCTCAATTGGAGTTCGTATGAGAAAGAACGAGCTCTCGGAAAATTGGAATTCACATAAAATGATGAAAAAGAAAAGGGAGAGAGAAACTAACAAGTGGGGTCTACGAAATATTCTCATAATATTCTATTCCAAAAATATTAGAAAATGGCTGAGTGTATGACATATGAGACCTACTGAAATTTATGGATTTCTAGAATTAAAATAATTCCAGAAAAAGGAAGAGAGAGTGACATACAGGGCCAATAAGAAAAAAGGATTTTTTCAAGAATTAAATCAATTCCCGAAAATAGGATTAGGGGTTGACATGTGGGCCACTTGTCTATAGACCAGGTCCACACAAAGATAATAGTCCACAGTGGACCAAGCTCATGAACTAGGGTTGACCGAGGGTTTGACTAACATGCGGGACCCGCATGCAAGTGAGAGAAATAATTAGGGTTTTTAATTGGGAGGATGACATGTGGGGTCTACATGCAAGAGAGAGAAGGGATTTATATGGCTTCACTATTTGAATGACCACTACTACAGAAGAGGTCATCACAGACGGTTCAAAATCGTCATCACAGATGATTTTCTGAACTGTCGGACTTTATAGGTCTGTGATGATATGAGATCATCACAGAAGGTTTTTTTAACCATCTGTGAAAAAGGCTATCACAGACGGTTCTTGTGATAGTCTATTTTCACAGACGGTTCTGAACAAGAACCGCTTGTGATAGTAATTATCACACACGATTCTTGTTTAGAGTTGTCTGTGATAGTTTTTTCTATTGCAAAAAAAAAAATCGGATTTTGAGCCAAACCAATCAATTGCTGGACAGTAGTTTCCATATGCAACCTCTAGCAAGACAACTAAAATCTAATTAAAATTCTGATGGCAAACACATTATAGGAAAGGGAAACCAAAAGGTTTCACAACGTTCCCTCCAAATAGGAAAAAAAGAATAAAGTTACAAAGTTAAACTAGCTAGAAACCATTTGTGCCCCTGAAGAACTCATCGGCTTCTTGGATTGGTCTTGTGAGCTCCTCTCTGTACCTCACCAGCATATCACAAGATGTTCTTGCATGTCGTCTGAGTTCAACTCAAGCTCATCGGCAAGGAAGGAGGAACGATCGAAAACCTTCGGTGGCGCTCCGACCTTAGGTAACACAAAATTAAGATCATTTTCTTACAACAAACAGCCAACAAATTGTGTACGTTTTGGGGAAGTACACATACCTTCTAGCAGTCTACCTCTTGCGACAAACAAAGAGCTCCTCCGTATCCCTCCTCCTTGTCGTCGTCAATTGTGTCTCCTCGCCGAACCGCGATGGGGAATTGAGGGTGGTCATCGAAGCTTGGTGTGGGGAGGGGAGAGGGAGAGACTGATGGAAGATAAGGCTGGGGTGGCTATAATATATAAGGACATCGCCAAAATATTTTGCCTCCCGCGCACGCATTTTAAATTTTTTGCCCTCCCACACTGCGAATCACAGACGGTTTCATACAAATATTGTCTGTGATGACCAGAAATCAGAGAGTAAGGAAAATTCCAAGCCATGGTAAAATCAGAGAGTAAAAAAAATTCCAAGACATGGTAAATCGTAGAGTAAGGAAAATTCCAAGCCATAGTAAAATAAGAGAGTAAGAAAAATTCCAAGCCATGGTAAAATCGCAGAGTAATGAGATACTTATCACAAACTGTTCATATTAGGAACCGTCTGTGATATGATGACATATCACGAGCGGTTCGTATCACGAACCGTTTGTGATAAGTATCATAAACGGTTCGTGATCTGAACCGTCGTGATATTAGCTCATCACGAGATGGTTAAATGGCGTATCGATAATAGAGACGATCCTTATTTGGTAAAATAAATGCGTGATTACCACTAACACTGACGGTTTTGGAAAACTGTTTATAATGAGACGTCCAGTATTAGCCTTTTTATAGTAGTGGACAAGTGGGGCCCAACCATGAGAGAGAGAGAGAGAACGTTGATCAGTCAACCGAAGAGTGGACAGAAAGAAATCAAGAAAGAGCTTGCATTGGTCCAGAAAGACAGAACAGAGGATGTGTTATGGCTTTGGTGCATGGTGCCATCGGCGGACGAAGGTGAACCAGCTTCGGCCAAGGGGCAAAACAGAACGGCAACGACAAGGCAGAGGTGGTGACATGGTCCAGGCGTCAAGATTCGGCACCATGCGTCGGCAGCAAGGGCAAAGATGCGGCAGTGGCAGCCTCCATGGTGGCGCCCCAATTTCAACGAGGTTTCAGAAAAACGGAGGTAAGCACAGCGTAGAATGCGGCATTGCGAACGGAGTTGAAGGCAGGGGACCAACGGTTGCAGAGTAATTGGCCGAAGTAGACACTAGTACATACAGGCTCATCATAGATGGTTTGGAACCGTCATCACAAATAGTTTTTGAACCGTCTAAATTTGTGTGTCTGTGATAATAGACGGTTCAAAAACCTTCTGTGATACGGCATAACATAGACGATTTTTTGTTGAAACCGTCTGTGAAGGTATAGTATCATAGACGGTTTCTATTAAAAACCGTCTGCGATACGTAGGATATCACAGACGGTTCTATTTACAAACCATCTGTGATTTGAGAATATCAAAAACAGTTTGGAAATAGAATCGTCTGTGATATCCTATGTATCGCAGACGGATTTTAATGGAAACCGTCTGTGATACTATACCTTCACAGACGGTTTCAATAAAAAACCGTCTGTGATAGGTATTTATACCTAACTAATTTTACAGTTTGTAAATAGAACCGACATACCTTCATAGATGGTTTCAACAAAAAAATCATCTGTGATAGTTCATTATACCTAACTATTTTTTTTTAATTTTTGGCTAGTCTCAGGAATTGCTAGCCATGCCCTTTGAAAACAAGCATGCAGAAAACATATACATCACAAATAATCAATTGTTGACAACTCAAAGTGATCATTACTCAAAATAAATTACAAAAGAATTTTTTCAAGTATTGTCGCTATAGTTACAATTGGATTACAAATGAGTCAATTGTTTGAAGGTGGTTGAGAGGTGTCGACAGGGTGAAACTCTGCATCGGCGACAGAGTGAAACTCTCCCTTGACGTTAATGATCTCTATCTTGATGAAGGCGCAGAGCTTCCCTCGAACGTCCGCGAGCTCTTTCGGAACGAGTGCATCTAAATCTATGATCAAGTCCTGTCACTAGCAAGAGTAAAGTGGTAAGCATATATATTTAAATTTATAATTAGAAAATAATTATTTCGAGATTGACAAACCTCAGGATCCTTCATCTTAGCACAAATGATTTGCTGCATATGATGGCAAACGTAGAATGCACATAGTTGATCTTGTTTTTGCTGGTGGCACTGCAAAAATAGAATTACAAAGGAAGACTACAGTATAGTTATGTATGGAGGAAATGAGCATACCTGTCAAAATGTTGAAGTCGTGCTTTTTGCTGATTAGGGAATCAAGGTATATTAACTTGTTCTTCTTTGGTACAATGACTAAAAGGATCCAGTGGAACCTACTCATGGATGTCGCTATAGTCAGTAAACCTAAGTTCATGCTACGTATAAGGTACAAATGAAATTTATATAGCAAGTAATGAAGCACTTACTCCTGGTTGAAGGGCACCACTATGTAGTCCTTCTTGACCTAACGAAGCAATCTCGCCGTTATGTATTTCTCGACGAAGGATGAGTCTTGTTCGATGGTTTGCATAGTGATCGTGTGTGGGTCGAGGAAACCCACCGGTTCATCAACTTCCTGGGCTTTTTTCATCATGTATCTATACATAAGCAATGAGTTGTGATATATATCGGTATTACATGAATGTAGAGCTTGATTGTACACACTTACAGTGTCCAACATCATAGAAGAGAGGCATCGAGGGCAGTGAGGTTGAATAGGTCGTATAAGTCGTTGAAGCCCATGACGAAGTGGCCCGGCCCATTGAAGAAATGCTCATCCTTGTATCTGACGGTGATTCTAGTATCGCACCCCCTTCTCTTTGGTCTTCCACATGTACCAGACATACAAAGCCTGACAACCTACTCCAGCGCGGCCTAATACTGTGTCGGTGGCCGGCGGACTTTCGATGGAGTATTTGAAGGGCTCGGGAGGCGTCTTAATATTCATCGATTTCGATTTGGCCTTAATGACTGGCTCGCTACACGTCTTCCTGTGAGACGACTCAGGAACCGATACGGCGGCACGCTTTTCTTGTTCTTTCGGCGTCTTCTCCATGGGAACCGATGAGGTGGCCTTCGGAGGCAAAGGATGAGGTGGAGTCATCGAGGGTCCTGTTGGAGAGGAATGGTCGTGTTGAGATCGTGGCACTACTAGGTCCAGGGCGATGTCCTTTGTGAGGACCCCAGGTATTGGATACATTCCAAGTTAAAGGATTAGACCCGAAAGTATAATTATTAACAAAGAATGAACCCAATGCCAGGTTCCCGGATGTGTGTCATACATTAATTCCCAAGATCAAAGATTAATGTACACACATCCTAAACAACATTGTATACAGTCATACAAGGCATACAGATAACATTAAGGTTTACAATACTAGTATTCGGTACATCTATTACAAATGACCAGCAGCCGGTCATCAGACAAAGATTTGCAGTGGAAACAAAGTATAAACAGCAAAAGAACCACCAAGTGTGCCCTAACACCCTTAGGCAACTTAGTGAAGGATAGAAATAGCGTCACTCGTTAGCGTCGCCCTAATCGGCGCTAACGGGTAGTTCGTACAGGGTACAAAAGGTACAACAAGTGGTTAAAATACCTGAGTACAAAAGGTACTCGCAAGACTTACACAAAACTACTAAAAGAAAGTGTTTAGTAGCACCTATCCAAAGGATTGGAATCTGTACATGCTTAAGGCTGACAACAGGAAGGTTGTAATGGTATTAATTTTTGCATAAAGCAATAGTTTTACACCTATACTTACCAAGTTTTGCTAAGGCAGTTTTATAAACAAGTTTGGACGAAAACAACCAGTAAATACAGAATTTAACAACAACAAGACAATGTCAAAGTGGCTGTCCACTTTGACTAAACAACAAGCATGAACCACCAAGTTCATGCCGAACCAAAAATTCCCATGACAAAAGTATTTCAGAAACTATACTCTGTTGTCCATCAAAACAAGTGTTGTCCGTAACTGTGGACACGGCTATTTGAATAGTTTTAACCCTGCAAGGGTGTACATCTTTACCCACATGACTTGGTCTGCCCGTAAGCCCCTGGGAGAGTAGCACACTACCATAGGTATGCCGGCCGGGTAAACCAAGACTCGGTATTTTTTAGCAAGTTGACATTATTGAGTTGAATCACCCATGTGCGACTAATCCCGCTTAGTACAAGCTACTGATAGAACTTGCTAACCGGGGCACACATGTTGTGTTGGGAATGCCAATTCAATGAATTGAAAATAAAATTGTGCTACCCGCACATATAGAATTGAAATCGGAGCTCTACGAACATGTGAACTTCACAAATGTCCTCACTCCACTAGTTCCTCAACTCAATAACATCAGCCCCTTACTTAACCAAGCAGCACCCATACATCGCGTATGGAAGTACGTAAGGTACTTGAATTGACAGGTCAAAGTTCTGTCCTTAATGATCTGGACAAGACTACTATATTTTCCAAATCTCGTGCACGAAGGCACCCTCACTAGCAACCACTTGTCCAGATCTAAAAGTGCTTCAGAAAGATAACTTTTAAACTTCAGTTCAAGAAACTGATCAGGTAAATAAGATTTTAACAAAAACAAGAATCACTGTTTCTCCCAGAATTGACAAGTTATTCTTGTTAACCCAAACTACTGACCTACTAAACTGCATGGCTAAGCACACACATAAGACTAAGTATTTTAACAAAAGAGTACTAACTTAAGCTTAAGTATATGAACAGATTAAAGGTAAGCCACAAAGGTTGGGATATAACTAACAAAATTCACAAAGTACTGATACTTCAAAATATAGCATGCACACAGTTATCACTACATTTCAAAATACTAAATTATCAAAACTGGGATCAACATGGTGCAAGAGGATGCTTGCCTTGGTAATAAACCACTTGTTCAGATTCTCGAGTCTCAGGAATATTTTCACTCACGTCATTAAAATCTGAACCTAAAAGAATGATAGCAATGAAACATCGAGAAAATACCAACTGACAAAATGCTGAAAAGATGCAGATTAAAGCTAATGATGTGCAAGTGATATAACTAACAAAATACTTAAGTTTAAACTATTTTTAGTAAAGAAATAAACCAGTTTAACTAGTCATTAGCACTAGTCATCCAGGATTAGCAACTAAAGGCTCTGCTACAGTGTCGTCGGGCTGTCCGACAACAACAGAGCAACTGGGATCGTGAACTTTGCCGATTTGAAAGCACAAAGAGCGAACTAGCGCTTACTTAAGCTACTAGTAGCTAGTAAGAAACTACCTGAGCTGAGAGGATGGTCGGGGAAGCTCTAGAGCTCGCCGGTGACAAAAGACCGAAAACGACAATAAGAAGCCCACGGTGACAAGATGATCTGAGCAAAGATTCAAAGAGTGGTTGATCAGGATTGCTTAAGCAAAGCTCCTAGATGCTCTGAAACATAGGAATTGAACACAGGCTCACCAGTTTGGAAATGAGGATGCAAGAACTGATGTTGAAAGGAATTAGGGTAAATCCAAATTCCCGATGATCCTGTGAATCAAAAGATAAATTGATTGAGGGGTTTTGCTCAGCATATCCTAGAATATGATGTGACGCGCAAAAGATACGTAGGAGCTCACCGGAGTGAAGAAATCCACAGCGGCGGCGCTCAGGGCGCGCTCTGGACAACCCAATGGACAAGCTCGCGTTCTCAATCTACAAGCAATGCCAAAAGCTTCTATAACAGGATGAACAAGGCATTAAGAGATGAACAAATGGGTAAGAAAGAGAGGATACGCCGGAGATGAGGAAGAAACCACTACGGCATCACTTTGGCCGAGAGTGTGAGCTAGGGTTTTTATAGCCATTTTGCCAGAGTGAACGAGGAAGCTCGCGTGGCAAAAATGGCAGCAATTTGATGCCAAGTGGCGATTGCATGCAAGGAAATGCATGGCGCAACACCACCTCGCCTGCGATGTGCTCGGAGCTGGCACAATGGCGCGAAGAAGATGAAGTTGAGTCACTGACATGCGGGCCCGAGCGGTCAGTCTCAGCAACAAAACAACATAGTGAGCTCAAATGAATGCTGATCGTCCGATCGCAAACGAATGGCTCAGATTGAGTAGGACGTTCGGGCGGTCCAAACGGCCCAACTCATCTTGACCGTATGTTCAAAATCTAACGATCGCGAAAAAGGGGCGTGCTTAAGAGTTTCAAGCGAATAAAAGAGACACTGTTGGAGTGGGATTCGATGGTTGAGATTGAAGGGAGGTTCGGACGGTCCGAACGGCCCAATCAATGAGGACGGTCCAATCAAAATCCAACGATCCAAAATCAAAGAGCATTCGGACGGTCCGAATGACCCAATTGATCCTGGCGGTTGATTTTGAATCTAAAGGCTCGCGTGCGTTGGGCTTTTCCAATTGAAAAGGGCGCGGCCCGATGAAAATCGCGGACGGTCCGATTCAAAATGGATGGCCCAGATTGCATAGCGCGTTCAGAAGGTCCGAACGGCACAATCAACGTGGATGGTTCGATCTAGTTTTAACGGCTCAGATCACAAGGCACGTTCGGATGGTCTGAACATCACACTTGATCTGATCCGTTGAGTTTAAATCGAACGGTCCAGAGGTGGGGCACGTTTTGGTTTTAACCAAGGAAGGCGGCGTGTCCGATTGAGATTTAACGGTATGGATTACGTGGCGCGTTTGGATGGTCCGAACGGCCCAATGGATCTGGATGGTCCATTTGGAAATCGACGGTGGTGATTATGTGGATTGTCTGGATGGTCCGAACGTCTCAACGCATCTGGTTCGTTCGTTTCAAACTCGGACGGCTCGCAAACAAAGGGGGTTGGGCTGAGCCCTAAGCGTGTGAGCGGTCTGAGCGACACATGGTTGGACTAAACCAAGTTGGTTCGAGTCACTACAGTGCCAAGAGGCTCGGTCCGGGGCTAAAGTCAACTAGAACTAAAATAAAACTTCAAGAGTTTGACCGGATGTTTAAAAATATCAAATAAATATATAAAAATACGAAATTTTTTAGAGAGGCTACTGGGATGATATAGATCCCAAATAAATTTTGATAACCATTGATCATGTTTTAAAATACTTACTTAAATACTTTGACTGAAGAGGTTCAAATAGAGAATAAAGATTTTTCTTAAGGTCAAAATAATCTCTAAAAATTTGACACAAATTATTTTTATCCAAGATAATTTATCTAGTATTTGATAAAAATACTTCCCTGGACTCAATACAAGCATTGACTTGCATTTTCTTTTGAAGCTTCAAGACAAGTCTCAGGTTTGGGTCGAAATAGAAGTTTTAAAATTGTAACAAAACGCTCATGTTTTAAAAATGACCAGAAATACTATGAGAAGCATTTTATTACTGTTCATTAAAACTGAGGCTGTTACATCCTTCTTGGGCCACTGGATAAAAGTGTGCATGGCATCCCCTAGTGTTCTGATGTCTTCGTTCGGGTGAATCTCCAACGGGACGGCCATGAAATTGTCATGTACCATGTCCATCTGGACCCTAGCGTAACCCTGTGCCAGTTGGGCACCGTGCTGCATTGTCCCTTCCTGGTATGGATACACCATCCCCCGCCCAGCCTCAATAGAAATGGACCCAACCATCCTCATTTGGAGCTTGGAGGGCGTCGGCTCCTACAAAACGATACACAATTAGCTAAGGTGTCCTATAGGTTTATCTTTGGTGCATTTCAGAGATATACATTACCTTGATGTCGTCGATAGGTAATTGGACGTCATCATGTTCAGAATTTGGAGTGGACGCGATGCTACTTCGATGTTGAGGAGGACTGGCTCCCAAAATAACAGGGGCGGCTTGCGACTGGCTGAGGAGTTGATTCGTTTGATCCTGCAATCTTGTTATCTGTCCTTGAAATTTTGCAATAAGCACCTGTTCCAACCGAGCGTCGTGCTCGGCCTTGGATCTCTTCCTACTCCTGTACGTGTCGGAGTCGTGTCGGAATCCATCACCCCAAGGTACGTAAACCCCCATGCCTCACGTACGACCCGAGTGCTCCTTGTTTCCCAAGGCTGTAGATAGTATATCTTTCTCCCTGTCTGCTTGGAAGGAGCCTTGGGAAGATTCGGTAGTCAATGTATGCTACAAGAGGTCATCATGTTATTATAGACACTATGAAGTTATGGACTTATTAACAACTAGGTAATTCGACATATTTACCAGACGTCGAGACACTGCCTCGTCTGCCGGGTTTGTGAAAGAGATGCTGTCCGAAGACGAGACTTTTGCCCTCACTTTTAACCAGCTTAGGATACGCTCGTCTGTGATCCCAGCAAATGGCCTGGTTGCATTCTGGTCCTCCACCGTCCATTCCGTGGCTTTTCCCGCGTACCCAGCGGTGCCGAGTCTGTGGGGGTGAGTGTTTTGTGTCTGGAGAGCTTTGTGTGCCTCACTTTGCTCCTGAAATTTGGCCATCGTCTTCATAGCCACAAAGGCGTCCCATATTTCCCGTGACAAGAATTGATACTTCGTGAAGGGCGCTCGACCCATGTTCACGTACTTCGTGACAAGCGTGCTCTTGAAGGTCCTCCACGCGTGACACATCGCGAGCAATGTCTGTCGTTCCACGCGTGCCTTGTCTGCTTCTGGGATAGTGAACGAGGCTGAAAGTTCTGTCCACAGCTGGCCTCTCTGTACGCCCGTCAGAGACTTCCAGCTTGGTGTGGTGTGGGGGACCCGTTCCCTTGCAAGTATCTCGCAGATGGTCCGGAATCTCGCCGTTGCTATCTTCAGACTCAGAGAGACCCCAGAGGCACTGACCTTTGTGATGGTTAGTCGGCCCGTAGGCAATTTCGATATTCCTCTGCCGTCTTGCCTACGTATCACTTCCGTCGGACATCCAGACGTATTCGGCGACGTCGATGCTAGCAGCGAAGACGGTGCAGACGCTATCTCGCTTACTTGCTATCTATATAAGTTACCCAACCAATTAACTAAAATTGCCTTGTAAACACATTAATTATATAAACAAATAGAAGTTACCCATTGAACTTAAATATAGAATACGAAGTAAAGAAAATAGAAGTTACCCAAATGGTGAGTTGTGAGAGTGAAGGGGATAAGGGGAGGGTAGTATGATCATGCATAGGGCAAGGCAAAGAGTCACAGCCGAAAGCCTCAATATTAACATCAGAAACGCATCAGTAAATAGCATAAAGCACAGATGATTGATGATAGTGTGTGCTCTCAGAAGGAGAGTTGCAAAAGAACAAGTCTTCACCATCTCAACCCTATTATCTATACTCTTCATAAAGTAAACATGATAATACAGATTCAAAATTTGAGCTCTAAATAATACTTTACTGGACTGTCAAATGACCTCAAAATCAAAAGATCACATAGTAAACTTTTGGTCAAACAGGGAACCAATGTTGATTATACACAGAACTTTATATTACCAACATGACTTGAAAAGCCTTGGTGCAACTGAATACAAAGCACAAGATCAGCAAACCTGCTACTTGGACAACAGAAGGTCTAACCAACAGGACTGCTAGTAACCACTAGAGCCAAAATGCTTTACAACTAGTTCAAGATGACAGCAATAAGTAACAAAGTAGAGCTCAAATATGAATTGATTATCAGTTCAATTTCAGTATTTGACCATCTTCATCATAGAGCAGAAGACCCACCATCACCCTCAATACCCAAGAACACCCACCATGCCCATAATCTCATCATATCTAGCACAAATACCATTAATATTGAAGAATTTACACATAATATCGAAACATATTTTTTTTTTAAAAAAAAAAGAAGTTACCCAACCAATTAACTAAAATTGCCTTGTAAAAATAGAAGTGCTATATATAATTAACATTATTTTGTTCATTCAAGCAAATATAAACAACATACTTTGAATCAATGTATTAACATTCTTTTGTTCATTTAACCTTTGAAGTTGAGTTTTGAAAGAAGTTTAGACAACAGCTTTTCAGTTCAGAAGATTTTTCCGTTGTCTGTTGTGTGAGCAAAGAAGTGCATTGTTAGTGAAATCAATTTGCAAAAACCTATTATCAAATGCTAACAAGCGTTATGCCAGTCCATTAGGTGTGCAGTTCAAATATTAGTAACTAGGATTAACCACTACTGGAGGATTCAAATTTGCAAATCACATGTTAATACCTAAGTCCAGCAGATAAACATGTTTTGCAATACTTAGTAGCTTTAGCAGCCAAAAAAACAAGAGGACAATATGAGGATAATCAAATAACAGTAAACTACTAAACAATCTTGTTGGCTGACAACTAGGTCACTCAAATGGATTAGCAAAAATTAAAGATTAAAAATGAGAGAAGTTTAGATGGTAGCATTTCAGATTAGAAAAGAGGTTTTGTTAAATGATGATGGACAGTGAAGATGATTAGAGATCAAATGCATTTGCTAATAAGCCTTTGCAATGACTATTGGATCACCCAAGTACATTTGACAAAAAGATATTGAATCAAGTGACAAAACTTATTTAATAGTACCTCAATATGGAAAATCCTTATGAAATGCAATAACAGAGAAGACAATCTAAGATGGCTAGGAATGATAGTAAGCTAAAGACTTTGCTAAAACAAGTGGTTAGCAATTTTATTGATTCAATTAGCTCTGGACATTAAACTAAACAGCGGCAAGCCAACTAGTGCTAATAACCCTTGAGGCTGTTATTTAGGACAAATCAAGCTGAAATCAAATAGTGATATGTATGTCCAAAAGCAACAGTGAACAACCAATGGTTTAGTACTTCAATGAACTAATTGATTAACGAGAGCTTTGATTAGGTAAGAATTTAAAGGATGCCCACTGAAGAAATGGAGCAGAGACCGAAACTATGCCCACTGAAGCTAACCATGCCACCATCACCCTTAATGCCCAAGAACACCCACCATGACCATAATCTCATCATATCTAGCATCCCAAACCCTAACCATCAGAACAGAGCAATGATATCAAGATAATCACAATATCATTTCAGAATTTGAAGCCAATCCAGCACATAAGTATATAGCCAAAGTGATGCATAAACGTAATATAGGAATACTCACATAGAGGATTGCCACACAAGAACCTCAAACAAAGCATACATGAAATCGATGTAGTAAAGCAAAATAAGAAGCTAAAACTACAAGAAAGGTTGTAATACTCACAATGCAAGGAGGAGGCCGGTGCAGGGGAGGAGGCCGGTGTAGGGGAGGAGGCCGACGCGGGGAGGAGGACGGCACGGGGGAGGAGGCCGGTGTAGGAGAGGGGGCCGCAGGGAGGAGGCTAGTGCAGGGGAGGAGGCTGGTGTGGGGAGGAGGCCGGTGCAGGGGAGGAGGCCAACACGGGGAGGAGGATGGCGTGGGGAGGAGGCCGGCAGAGGGAGACATCGACACGGGGAGGAGGCCGCGCGTCGAGGCGGCGGCTGCGTCATCAATGTCGGGGACGGCGTCGTCGTCGATGTCGGGGGCGGTGGCATCGAGGTCGGAGCCGGTGATGTCGGGGCTTAAGGGGAGGTGAACGGGCGAACCCTAGAGGAGGCGAACGAGAGCTTAAGGCGAACGAGCGAGAGCTTAAGGAACCGTCGAGAGCTTAAGGGGCTAAGGGCACTGGGGAGGTGAACGAGCGAGCCCTAGGGTTATGAAGGGATATCACAGACGGTTCTATTATGGAACCATCTGTGATTCCTTATCACAGATGGTTCTATAATAGAACCGTCTGTGATAACCTAATGAAAATTCCTATCCACATGAACCTGGTGACAAGTCTCTTCGTTTTCTCACGTAATGCATGTGTCTCTTCATCTCACGATTGCACCAACGTCGCTACAGCTCCCAAAGTACTTGTTTCATAAATAGATACCCCTTCTGAAAGGGATTTATCACGAACCTCCTTGATCCCCTTTCTCCACAAACTCCAAATGGCTTCTCCTCTCGTGCCGGCTGTATTGGCCTACATTGTGCTTGCTTACTCGCACATCTCTGGTCGCAACCTGGCCCAAGCTGCGGACAAGCCTTCCGTTCGTAATGTCATCCGTTGTAGGCCCTCCGATCTACCGGAGGCCATAGCGGCCATCATCTGTCGACTGGAGCACCTCCTCAGATGGACCAATGCGAGGGTCTGCGGCATCTAGCGAGTAAACCTCATCGTGTAGATCGTCCTATGGAACTACTTGGTCCGCACCGAGGATGCAGCCCAGAGAGTCGAGGACGACATCCGAATTGCAGGAGAGCGGGTTGACCTCGCCGAGTCGGAGGAGACCAGGGTTGATGGCCTCTGGGCTATATGGGGCCTGGTTTCAGAGTCCGAATGGCTACAAGCGCGAATCAAGCGTGCAAGGTCGCAGGTGGAGGCGTTTGATATGACAGTCGCTGATCCCGCCACCACTGAAGCCAACGAGAAGGCTTACGAAGATTTGAAGGCTAAGATAGGATCGCTAATCCTTTTTTATCGTCTGTGATGTAAAATAGGATATGGTCTTTTTTATCGTCTGTTTATTACAAGTGCATAATATTATCATTCCACATTACAGTGAAGTCCACATTGACATCAAAATCAGAGATGACAAATCCATAAAACATGACAATTCCACGTTGACATCAAAATATATAAGAGATTACAAGTCCATAACACATGGCAAGTCCACATTAACATGTCTCAAGTTATGGAATAAATTACAATGGAGTAAATTCTTAATTAAAATATAGCCCTTTATGATGATCGGCGCGCATATAGCTAGCTTTCTCACTGGGTTCTTCCTCGAACCTGATGCCGTCTCCGAAAGGAGGCAACTCGTCAAATTGATTGTACTCTTCCTCATCGACGACATTCTCAACTCCGACAATCATTCTTTTTCCATGAAGAACTACGTGTCGGTTCTTATTTGTCGGGTTTGTTACATAAAAAAATTGAACAACTTGCTTAGCTAGTACGAATGGTTTGTCCTTGTATCCGACACATTTGAGGTCCACAATAGTGACACCGTACTTGTCGACCTTCACACCTTGCGGAAGTTTAACCCAATGGCATCGAAACAGGGGGATCTTGAAAAGTACGTAGTCGAGCTCCCAAATCTCCTCTATGAACCCATAGTAGGAGTTCAACTCACGTGGCCCGGCGGTATCACTACTACAAAAAGGCTAATACTGGACGCCTCATCATAGACGATTGACCAAAACCGCTTCAGATTACATTCAATCACGCATGCTTTTGGTTTAGAGACCGCTCATGCGTACTCTTGCCGCGCTAAAAACCGTTTGTGAAGAGGCAATATCACGACGGTTCATGTTGAAAACCGTCAGAAGTATCACGAGCGGTTACAACAAGAACCGCTCGTGATATTATCAATATCCTGAGCGGTTTTAAACACAACCGTCAGGTAGTATCACAAACGGTTCTGAACAAGAACCATCTGTGATATTAATTAGTATCACAGACGGTTCTTAACAATAATTGTCTGTGATAATATCGCTCCAGCGTGAGTTTCTTCATCGCCGGCGCGCTCGTTTGCCGCCATCCGCCCGGCTCCCGATCGTCTCTTCATCGCATCGATCCGCTTCGGCTCCCGATCGTCTCTTCATCGCATCGATCCGCTTCGGCTCCCCGATGCGTCTCTTCGTCTCACGCTCCGAATTTATTCCTTGTTTTATAAAAGGATCATCCGCCATCCAAGATGATCATCCCCACATACTTATAAAAAAAGAAATGGTCTGCATGTTCCTTATCGCCGCGCCGATGGCCTTCTGGCGCCTGCATCTGAGCACCTCTCTCGGTGTAAGTTGAACCGTGCTGCGAAAGAACACTATTTGATCAACAGTGTCTTCACTCCTCTGCCGGCGGAGAATTTGCCGGAGCAGGTGACGGCCACCTTCCGCCGTCTTGACATCCTCCTCCGCCGTGTCTTCCGGGTGATCTCCCACTTTCGGCGAAGTTTACAACATCATCGACGTAGTCCTCCAAAACGACGTTGCACGCCTCGTGAGGCTTGCCGTCACTTGGACTGTAATCGAGGCGGCGCATCGAAGTCGACTGTGCCGAGACCCTCAAGCAAGGGAAGAGAGCCTATGGGCTCAATTCTTCTTAGTTCAACAATCTGAGGGTCTTCGAGACACTTTCGAACGAAGCGCGTCAACGGTGGACGCATTTCAGCTTCGTTCGACGATGATCGAGAATCGTCCGTCTGCCGACACCGCCGCTTATGAAGTATTGCGATGGAGATAGTAGCCTACCTTCGCCACTAGAAAAACCTTGTTTAATTATAGGTTTCTGCTTTTTTAATATAAACATGTAATTTCTTCATGTCATGTAAGTGTATATACTTGAGAAAAAACCATTTCACAGACGGTTCCATAATGGAACCGTCTGTGATAATTATCACTGACGGTTCCATAATAGAACCGTCTCTGATAAGTCTCTTTATAAGTAGGAACTAGCCCAGCTTGCCGCTAGGGTTTGCGCTCTAACTCGTCACTCCCCAGCGGCCTTACTCTCGTCCGTTCCCCTCCCCGTCGCTGTTGACGCCGCCATTCTTCCCGTCGCCGACGGTTGTGGCATACGGTGACACTGCAAAAGACACTCGTACGATAAGAGTGCCTTCTGCAGCGTCACCGTCGTGCACAACTTCTGGTGACGCCTAAACTCGTCACTCCCGGCTCCGCTTAGGGTTTGCGCCGCGCCTCTAACTCGTTCCTCCCCACCTCGACGCCGCCGCCGACCTGTCGCCGACGCCGCCTCGACCCGCTTACGCCCGCTAGTGCCCTGGCCGCCGCTTTTGCTTTCCCATCCTCCTTCTATTCTCCTCTAGATCTGTTAGCTTAATGTCTTGTTGAGTTTGATTTTTATGCATGAGCCTTAAGTTGTGTCCTGATGTTTGTGTGATTTATGCAAGGTAAAGGAAATGGATGAGGGTTGTGCTGGGTGGTGGGGTCGCCACCGTGGTTGCGCGTGTACTAAGGTCCCTCTCTGTCTCTACCCCTTGCTCTGTGATGAAAATGGCTAGCTAGTGCTCTGCGATGGATGCCGAGGGCTACTACTTGGTGTGGTGGGTTTGGACACCCTTGGTCTTGTTCTCTTGCTGATGAACTGCTCAATGATGTTAATAGTCTTATGCTGAAATTGAATTGATAATTAGTTCATATTAATAGTCCCGTAATGATGTTAATAGTCTTATGCTGAAATTGAATTGATAATTAGTTCATATTAATAGTCCCGTAATGATGTCAATAGTCTTATGCTGAAATTGAATTGATAATTAGTTCATATTAATAGTCCTCTTGCTGTGTGATGTAATGATGTCAATAGTCTTATGTCAAATTGAATTGATAATTAGTTCATATTAATAGTCCCTTGCTCGTGATGTAATGGTGTCAATAGTCTTATGCTGAAATTGAATTGATAATTAGTTCATATTAATAGTCCCTTGCTCTGTGATGTAATGGTGTCAATAGTCTTATGCTGAAATTGAATTGATAATTAGTTCATATTAATAGTCCCCTTGTTCATGCCTCAGGTCAAGTTCTCCTACCTCTTCGCACTGTGCACGCCCCACCATTCCATTCATAATCTCTTCTCTATAAAGTCTCCAGCGGTGGTCGCTTGTGCCATTAAAACATATCATATATATATATATATATATATATATATATATATATATATATATATATATATTCATAGTCTGACCACTTTAGGAAATTAGTCACACTTGACATGAGAAGAATGAGGCGGTATCCACGAGCAACCTTATTGAGCCTGTAAGTTTAAAAAGTATGGATGCAAGGAGGCGTCGGGACATCCAATTGTTGGGCGTCGCTATGTTGAAAGTGGCGTCGAACTTCTCCGGGAAGTGGCATCATCTATTAGCAAACAATAATTCTTGAGCATGTAATTGTCTTTAAATCCAACAAGAACACCCGACAACAAGTTGAGAATTCTTTTGAAATATGAGAATGGTTGCTTGGTGTTCTTGTTAGGTTTAAAGACGATTACATGCTCAAGAATGGTTAGTTTGCTAATACATGATGCCACTTCCCACCGAGTACCCAACGATTTATTACACTTTCTAAACATAATGACGCCCAATCCAAGAATTGGATGTCCCGACTATCTCCTTGCTACCATACGCTTTTAAACTTGCAGGGCTCAATGAGGTTGTTCGTGGCTACCGCCTCATCCTTCTTATGTCACAGAGACGATCCCCAAAGTGGCTGAGAGACTATGAACAATATATATATATATATAATATATATATGATGCTGGATTTAATGGTACAAGCACCAACGCTGGGCCTTTATAGAGAAAAGTCATCACAGATGTTCCGGCCACAAACCGCTCAGTGATAAGTACTTATCACGCACGGTTTGTGGTCAAACCGCTCGTGATATTACTTATCGCAGACGGTTTGTGGATGAAACCGTCTCGTGATATTATTATCGTGAGACGGTTTGAACCACAAACCGTCTCGTGAAAGTATACATCATGACGGTTCAAAACCGCCTGCGGATGACCTCATGTCATCAACGACCCATAAACTCAGACGGCCACGAAAACCGCCTGCGTGATGACGCTTTGAACCGCTTAGAAAGCCTTTTACGTAGTAGTAAACTACTCATGAAACACATCTATGCGACACCGCTGTTCCGGATCAGGCTCTTCCTATCCCGAGCTATCGATAAAATGTGTACCCATTTATGTCGATCCTTGCTATGTCACAATTGTAAATTTTGGCCCTTTTGCCAACCATGGCAACGTATCATCACTTGATGACCTTCCAGTGAATCGCACTTTTAACCATTCGTTGAACCGACGGTTGTGCTCTCTCGTGAGCCAAACCTCCGACCGGTCCGGATTCTGTTGGCGTACCATCTCTTTGTGCTCATCGATGTACGGGGACACTTGATTCATGTGTTGTAAGACCGTAAAATGGGCTTGAGCGTACGTATCCAGATCAAGAGTGATTGATTTTCTTCCGATGGTCCCGATACCCTCCAGTCTCCCCTCGTGATGAGATAGACGCACAGCTATCGGTTCCACCTGAGCCATGTAGTCGACGCAGAACTCAATGACCTCTTCGTTTGCATAACCTTCGATGATGCAGCCCTCCGGTCGAGATCGATTCTGTACGTAGGACTTGAGAATTCCCATATACCTCTCAAACGGATACATACGATGTAGGAACATAGGGCCACATATCTTTATCTCTTTAACAAGGTGAACAATGAGATGGACCATGATATCGAAAAATGACAGAGGAAAATATATCTCAAGATGACATAGAGTCGTCACCACCTCGGCCTGTAGAGCATCTAGTCCTTGGGGATCGATGACCTTCTGAGCAATTGAGTTAAAGAAATAACACAACCTCAAGATTGCCACTCGGACCTTGTTCGGCAAGATACTCCTAATTGCAACAGGTAGCATTTGTATCATCAGCACATGACAATCATGAGGCTTCATACCAATTAATTTCAAATCTTCCATAGAAACAAGTTTCTTAATATTAACGGAGTAACCGGACGGAACTTTCACACCATGCAAGCTCTGGCACAATTCATTTCTCTCGGCCTTGGACAGAGTGTAGCAAGCGGTACGTTTGTCCTTTATCGGTCTCTTTCGGTGCTAACTCGAACCTTATGTTCATATCAACCAAGTCACGCCGTGCATCAACACTATCCTTTGTTTTGCCACTAATGTTCAGTAAGAGACCAATCAAGCTATCACATACATTCTTCTCCACGTGCATGACGTCGATGTAGTGGCAAACTTCTAAGTGCTCCTAATAAGGCAAGTCCTAAAAAATTGACCGCTTCTTCCAGATGTTCTTCTGACGGGTTCTGAATTTACGTCCCTTCCCAAGCACAACATCGATATCCTTAATCATATCATAGACCTCTTTCCCTCTAAAAGCCCTCGGAGCTGAACCGTCCACCTTATTTTTGTCAAATTGTTTTTTCATCTTGCGGTATGGGTGAATCCTAGGAAGGAACATACGGTGACGCATATACATAATTTTGCGCAAGTTGTTCAGCCATACACTCTCCGTACCATCTAAGCAGTGCGGATAGGCTTTGGCTCCTTTTGTACTGAACCCCGACAGGTTACCAAGGGCAGAAAAATCATTGATGGTGCAGAACAACATGGCGCGTAAAGTGAAGTTCTCTCATTTGTACGCATTCCAAACTTGTACCCCTTCGTTCCACAGTGTCAAAAAAATTTTCAGCAATGGTGCTAGGTACACATCAATATCATTCCCAGGTTACTTCGGCTCTTGGATAAGTAATCACATCAAAATGTACTTATGCTTCATACACAGCCAAGGAGGAAGGTTGTACATGCATAGATTGACGGGCCAGGTGCTATGTCGACTGCTCATGTTACCGAAAGGATTCATTCCATCTGTACTCAACCCTAACCTTATGTTCCTCGCCCACACCGAACTCTTCAAGTCTGATCAAGTTTCTCCACTAGGTAGAATCAGCAGGGTGTCTTAGCTTTATATCTTTCTTACGCTCCTCCGAGTGCCAACACATCAATCTTGCCTCCTTTGGGTTCGTAAATAAACGCTTCAAACGTAGGATCACAGGCAGATACCACAACATCTTAGCAGGAGGTCCTTGCTTCACCTTATCAGTATTCTTACTCTTGTATCGAGATGCTTTGCACACGGGACATACATGCATGTCTACATACTCTTTACGGTAGAGGATACAATCGTTTGGACATGCATGTATTCTTTCTACTTCCATTCCCAATGGACAAAGAACCTTCTTTGCTTAGTAGGTGGTGCTGGGCAACACGTTTCCCTCTGGAAGGATGTCCGCTAGGAGACCTAACAACGCTGTAAAACTCTTGTCGGACAAACCATTGCTTGCCTTCAATTTCAACAGTTCAAGCACGGTCGACAACCTTGTGTATTCCGGCTTACAGCTAGGGAACAAAGGTCTCACCGAGTCCTCCATTAAGCCCTCGAATTTACAAAACTCTCTCTCACTATAGTTCTCTTCTGCATCGCGTAGCATCTAATCCAGATTGTCATCGTGCGACCTATCCTCATCAAAAGCATAGTCCACATCCGGCATATCGTTCACTTCCTCCGCGATGTCGTCATTATTAACTTCTTGTATAATCTGCTCTTCACCATGACTGGTCCAACATGTATACCCTTTTTTGAAACCCTTCAAATCAAGTGCGCTTTGATCTGTGCCGGGTTATTATACATCTTTAGATTACCTCAATCAATGCATGGACAGTACATAAATTTTATCCCCTTCTTCAACATATCTTGCTCGGCGGCTCTTCTAAAAGAAAACACGCCATTAATGTACTCTTGACTCACACGGTTCATACCGTACATCCAGTTTCGGTCCATCTACGCTACGCATGCATATAACAAATTAGTGTCAAATTAGATTAATAAACCACAAGTACGTACTTTTCCTATTGACCAAACATACTTAAATTGATTAGCGATTAACTTATAGCAAACATAAAGGGTTATAGATCGTTACCCTCGGAGCTCACGACAAAAATACCAAATATCACTCGAGAATCCTCTCCTTCTTCTCCCTTCCTCCTCTCCTTCTCCTTCCTTCCTCCTTCCTTCCCTTCCTTCTCTCTGTCGGCGGCGCAATGGGGGAGGACCTGGTGGAGGCTCAAATGGGAATGGGCAGGGGGGGTCTGTCGGGACCAGGTATTTGTAGTGCTAGCCTATCACAGACGATTCTTATTATGAACTATCTGTGATACGCGCACCTATCATGAGCGGTTTTTTAATAGAACCATTTATATAATTCACATACGGTCTTTGTTAAGAACCGCTCAGGATATCGAGATTATCACGCATTTGTTCTATTAAAAACCATCTGTGATAGTTTCAGATCACGCATTTATTAAGTAATAAGAACCGTCTGTGATAGGCTGACATTACAAATACATGGTCCCGATAGGCCAACACAGACGGTTCCTTTTGAACCGTCTGTGATGAGGCGTCTACTATTGCCTGTTTTATAGTAGTGAGAGAGACGTACAAGAGGAGAGAGAACGCTCGATTATCGGTGCATGGTGGATGAAACTTGAATATAAAAGATGGAAAAATAAGTATCGATGAGGGGCACGAGATGACGCGATCGGATTTTAGAAAAACTCACCGAGGAGGCATGGCGCTCGACGTACGTGTTTTCAGCGATATGGCTCGACGTGGTCGACAGGGAACTAGTGGGCTTTGGGCGAACAGGATGAAAGCATGACGTAGAACGCGGCGACGCGAACTCAACGCTGTAGACGGTTCGGTTGGGGGACGTCGGATGAAGGCGCAACTCGCCGGAGAAGACCTTCGGTTGGAGTTCGGTCTTTTGCAGATTGTGACAAAAATAGATCGAAATCCACGAAACCAATTTGGGGGATTGGGAGAGGAGATCAAGACGGACGTTTAGACGTGATCGGTTTCCTTTTATATGCACTGAGAAGAAAGATATGATTTTTGGAAGGTTTTGGTTGCTTGCATACATGCTACGGGCACTCATGTTTGGTTGGGATTGAAGATGAACAGTATCCGATGGGTACTGTAGCAGCTGAGAGGAGAGAGAAAAGAAAGGATTTTCGGAATTAAACAAAAGCTGAAAATCGAGGAGACCAGATAAATAACAAATAAATCCGGAAAAATCTCAGAAAATACCCAAAAATTCCTTGAAACACAAGGAAGTCAAATAACACAGGTTTTTATTTAATTAATATTTAGATTAGTCAAATTAAATATTTTGAATTTAGAAAATTCCCAATTAAGCTTTATTAATTCAAATTAAATTGGTGAAATTTTCCAAGGATCTAAACTACTCACAAGATTTTTGAAAACTCAAATTTTAAGACCTTACAGCATATCATCTTCCTCAACATCGAGTGCTCACCATCGCCTTCATACATAGTTCGCCGCCACTAGGCCCAACGACCATGCCCGACCCTAGTCTGGTTGCCGTCGAACTCGCCCTGCCCGGATCCAGTTTCAAGGGCGGTGGAAAAGAGGTGCCCTACTCTCCCTCCCTCCTCCCTTTCTTCCTTGATGTCTGGAACACTCCCTATCATTTTCCTCAAGCCACCGCCTCCTTTGTAGGCCGCTCTGACATGCTGCAATCACCCTCCTTGCTTCCATGGTGGCATCTGAGCCTACTTGGACCTGCAGGGCAGTCGACTGAGGCGAAGCGTTGTACATGCTCTTAGACGAATATCCTACAACAGTACCAACATGCTGCCAAATTATAGTTGCAAAAATTCTTGGCCATCTCAGCGGTTGGATTGTGTAGATATTCCACTTCATGCCACCACCACCAACACCACTTAAAGCACATTTCACAAAAAAAGTCCCTCCAAATCGCAATACATTTTACACAAAGCACCCTCACTCCACACCCTTCTTCCTCGTCTCTCTCTCGCAACAGGGATAGCGACGCAGCGAGGACTACTTGGTTTTGCCGCTCGGGGGGATGCACGGTCAGCGGCAGTGGCCGGAATTAGCAAAAGGGACAAGACACGACCATCCTGTGCTTCTTCCCTAAATCCTCAGCAAAAAATTGGGGCAAAAATTACACTGATTGGGACATCAATTGCAACGTATTGAAAAATTGAAGGTCCCAATCAATTGCAACATATTGAAAAATAGAATGATTAAAATCATCATCCCCTCCAAATCTTAACCCAAATCAACTAGGGGTGGGAGTGGTTTGGCCCAACCCATTGGTTCACTGATCCGCTCTGAGAAATCAACCAACATGGGCTGGAGGTGTGACCTAATAAAGAATTGGAGCAAAAGGGCCACAAATCTATTGGTTCTGTAGATCCAATTGGATCGACCCTAATCATTCGACCAAAGTCCGCTCGATCTTTCGCTCAATCCATCGTCGCTCTAACCCCAACGCGTTGCCGCCGTCGCTCCCTGCCAAGTCGCCACCGTCGACCGGTGTCGCTCCCTCGACCTCCTCTAGTCGCTCCCCTGCCCGCCTCTATCGCCCTCCTGTTTAACCTTCCATGCAACTCCTCCTCCACGGCTCCACCCACCGTAACTCCTCCAACCAGGACTGGGATCGGGACAAGGACCGCAACATCAGGTCCAAGAAACAACTGAGCTGCGATGGTGTGGCTGCGGAGCAGCAGGTGAGGAATATGGTGGCGGCGTGGGGTGGCTCTAGTGAACTGAGCCTACAATAATTTCCTCTTCTTTCTGTGGTAAACCATATTCTTGTTGGTTTTGGTCTTGATGGGCACATTCTGTTATCTGTGATGGTGTTTTTTTCTTGTTGGTTGATCATGATCCTGTTTTGTTATCTTGATGGGAAGAAGAATGAAGAGATCACAGTTGAAAGAAAAAAAGGGTGTTGTGGGACCACAGAGTGCGCCGCCGCCGCCGCTGCAGACCGCGATGACCACGACCGCCGCTCCCTTTTCACAGGTGCAGCAACGACGGCTTTTGGTTGCTCGTCTTTTTCGGCAGCCTGGCTCGCCGCCGCCTCCCCAGCAGCAGAAATCCCCTCCTGTTGCTGCGGCTGGGAGGCAGGGGTAGCGGGAGCATTCCGGTGGCGGGAGGAGGAGGCGGCGCGACCGTGCACAAAGCCCATGGGGACGCACCCATGGGGTCGCGCCGGCAGAGGTCACCGGCGGCGGGGCATGGGTTTGGGGGAGGATGGCGCAGGCTCTTGCTCCGGCATGGCCTTCCAGTATCTTGTTCTCATTAGAAGATTTTGTTGTAACGAGAGGAAAAAAACTGTTATCCCAAAAGAGGGTCGATCCTTACTATCCAAAGGTTCGTGAGAGTTGTCTTGGCCCACTCAAATGGACCAATCCATACCCCTCAAAAAAAAATATGGACACCTGGGATCAGGTTCGGATCGAACCGGTCCTATCCATTCCCACCCCTAAAATCAACAAAAGAATAAAAAAATGAGAAATAGATAGATGGAAACAGATAAAATGAGAGAAGGAAATAGGCGGGTGCGAGTGTGGGCGCAACTCCGATGCGTCCTCCCTTAACCGAGCTCAGCCGTGAGCTCGCGTACTCTGGCTGGTGGCTCCGGTGTGGCCTCTCGTGGGGCAGAGCTGAGGAAGTGGGAGAGAAAAAGACGGGGTGGTGATGATGGAGATAGATGAGTTGGGATTATTTAAAAAAAAAAACAAAAACGGGGTGGGAAGGATAGGTGGAAATCAATACTTTGGTGCATAATATCATGACTCACATCAAAATTTTCAGATATGCAACTAATATGTACTCGTACTTTGCGTAGGCCAATCGGCTAGTTATGCGAAAGGTCTACAAAATTGATGATGTCAATTAGTGCAATTGATCAAAACCATAGACCAACCTCCAGTTAGTGAAATGTTATTGACTAGTACGGCTTAGTTATTGTGCTGCGAGGATGATTCACCCGTCGTCGGGCTACCGAGAACCTAGATTGTAAGGTTTGGGAAGCTCGGTGAACCACTACTACAGGAACCGACATCACAGACGGTTCGGAACCGTCATCACAGACGGTTTCCGAACCGTCTATGTTTGTTGGTCTGTGATAACAGGATATTATCACAGACGGTACAAAACCGTCTGTGATACGAAATATCAAACCGTCTGTGAAGTCAAGTATCACAGACGGTTTCAACTGAAAACCGTCTGTGATATGAGAATATCACAAACGGTTCTCAAGAAAAGCCGTCTGTGATAGGAGAATATCACGCATTTGTTCTAAATAAAACCGTCGTGATTTATATCACGACGGCTTTTGTGTAGAACCGTCTGTGATATTCTCCTATCACAGACGGTTTGCAGTCGAAACCATCTGTGATACTTGCCTTCACAGACGGTTTTAACAAAAAACCATCTGTGATAGCTCGTGCCCCCTGCCCACAATTTGCTATTTTCCTGGCTAGCCTCAGGAATTGCTAGCCATGCCCTCTGAAAACAAGCATTCACAGAAACAGATTCAAGCATTCACAAAAACAGATTCAAGCAGCCATGACAACTCAAAGTGATCATTACTCAAAATAAATTACAAAAGATCGCATTTGTTCAAGTATTGTCGCTATAGTTACAACTAGATTACAATTGTTTGCGTTGAGAGGTTTTAGTGGGGTGATGCTCTGGGTTGGCAACGGAGTGAAACTCTCCGTTGTCGTTAATGATTTCTGTGTTGATAAAGGCGCAGAGCTTCCCTCGAATGTCCTTGATCTCTTCCGCAACGAGTGAATCACATTGTAAATTCAAGGCCCGCCGCTAGCAAGAGTAAAGTGGTAAGATATATATATTTAAATTTATAATTAGGAAATAATTATTTCGAGATTGACAAACCTCGTGATCCTTCTTCCTAGTCAGAAGGATTAGCCGCATATGATAGCGACGAGATTGCACATAACTCATCATCTTTTTCTCAAGCGACCGCAAAAATAGAATTACATATATAGGTATAGTCGGCCGAGACGCGTTATTATGAAGTATGATATAGGATTATCGTGTTGTAGCGCGTACTGGAAAATCCATCCTGTGTGTTAGTTGGGCGCTCTTTCCATTGTATATTCCTTTGTTGGCAACATAATTGATGAACGACCTACATGATTCGAAAAGGTTATCCTCGGCCATTTCAAACGAATAAAGACTACAATAGAGTTATGTAAGGAGGAAATGAGCATACCTCTCGAGTATTCCTCTTAGAGTGCTGAAGTCGTGCTTGTTGCGGTTTAGTGAATCAAGGTATATCACATGGTTCCTCTTGGGTATAATAACTAAAAGGATCTAGTGGTACCTACTCATGTATGTCGTTATAGTCATTAAACCTAAGTTCGTGCTGCGTATAAAGTACAAATGAAATTTGTATAGCAAGTAGTGACACTTACCCCGGGTTGTAGGGCACCACTATGTACTTCATGTTCGTCGACGGCAATGACCTCGTTATGTATTTCTCGACGAAGGATGAGTCTTGTTGGATGGTTTGCAACGATACCACATGTGGGTCGAGGAAACCCAATCGGTTCTTTCCATTCCGGACATTTTTCAAAGATGTATCTATACATAAGCAATGAGTTGTGATATTTATTGGTATTACATGAATGTAGAACTTGATTGTACGCGACTTACGTTGTTCAACATCGTAGAAGCGAGACGCCGAGGCCAACGAGGTTGAATAGTTCAAATAAGTCATTGAAGCCCATGACGAAGTACTCGTCCCATTGAAAAATGCTTGTCCTCAGATTCGACGGTGATTCCATGATCGCACCCTTCTTTTGGGTTCGCCATACCGTGCATGCAAAGCCCGACAAACATATCCAATAGCATTATATGCGTCGAGCACAATGGTTTTCCGATGATGTAGTTCCTGTATCGCGGACTTCCGGACTTGGGAGGCGCTTTAACGCTTGTGGATTTCGATTTGGCCTTAGCGATTGGCGGCGTTTTCTTATGAGACGACTCGAACGGATACGACAAAGACGCTTTTCTCGTTCCTTCGCGTCTTCTCCACGGAATCGAAGAGGTGGCCTTATGAGGCTAAACATGAGGTGGAGTCATCGAGGGTCCCATTGGAGAGGAATGGTCGTGTCCAGATCGCAACCTTCTTTGGGTCGAGGCGATGTCCTTCTTGGGCCATCGGATAAAAGAGATGACGGCATCCCTTAGTGTTGTGATCTCTTCGTTCGGCAAATCTTCGCGGGGCGGCTCGAAATTGACATGTACCATATCCACTGGACCTGGCGTAACAGCGCCACCGGCACCGTCTTTGCGCCCTTCCTCGTATGGATAGACCATCCCTGCAAGACCTCAATACAAAGGACCCATCCATCCTCACTTGGAGCTTCTGTAGGCGCCGGCTCCTACAAAACGATATGCAATTAGCTAAGGCGTCCTATAGGTCTATCTTTGGTGCATTCCATAGATGTACGCTACCTTGATGTCGCCTATCGGTGTCGGACGTCGTCATGTTCACAATTATCTTGCGGATGCGACGCTACTCCGACGCCGAGGAGGATTGCCTCCCGAATTAGCGGGCGGCTTGCATCACCGCTCATGAGTATATCCATTTGACTCGCAATGCTGCCATCTCTACTTGAAATTGGTTAGTAATTATCTGTACTAACCGGTTGTCGTGTTCGCCTTGGATCTCTTCCTAGTCCTATACGTGCAGTAGTCGTCCGCGAATCCATGACTCCAAGGTATGTTAACCCCAAGGCCTCGCGTGCGACCCGGGTGCTCCTTGTTTCCCAAGGCCGTAGATAGTATATCATTCTCCCTGTCTGCATGGAAGGAGCCTTGGGAAGCTTGGGCAGTCAAGTCACGCTGCAAGAGGTCATCATGTTATTATAGGCACTATGAAGTTATGGACTTATTAACAACTTAGTAGTTTGACATATTTACCACACGCTGGGACACTTCACAGTCTCCGGGTTTGTGAAGGAGATCTTTGCCGAAGACAAGACTTGTGCCTCGCTTAACCAAATTTTAGGGAACGCTGGTCTGTGACATCGAAACGGGTTCTCCTTCTCCGTCGCCCATTCCTCGATTTACCCGCTGCACCCGCCGTGCCGAAGTCTGTCGGGTGAGTGTTTCGTGTCCGGAGAGCTTTGTGCGCCGACTTTGCTCCTTAAATTCGCCGTCGCTTTCATAGCCACAAGGTGTCCCATGCTTCCCGCGTCAAGAATTTGTATCGCTGTGAAGGCGCTTTGACCCGTGTTCACGTACTTCATGACAAGAATGCTCTTGAAGGTCCTCCACGATTTACCCATCGTGAGCATCGCCGTCCGTCGCACGCGTGCCACATGTGCTTCTGGAATAGTGAACTTCTCTGAAAGTTCTGTCCACAGCGCGCCTTTCGCTTCTTTCGTCAGGTCCTTCCACGTTGGTGTGGTGATGAGGACCCGTTCCCTTGCAAGTATCCCGCAGATGGTCCGGAATCTCGCCGCTGATCTCTTGGGACTCAGAGGGACCCCAAAGTCACTGACCTCCGTGATGACCAGTCGGCCCGTAGGCATTTTCGATTGTCCTCTGCCATCTCGCTTCCGTGTCATTATCGTCGACGGTGACGGCGGCCTCGTCGGCGCCTCTTCCATCTGCGGCGTCGGTGTCGGCGGCCTCGTCGGCGCCTCTTCCATCTGCAGCGTCGGTGACGGCGGCGAAGACGGTGCCTCTGCCATCTCGCTTACTTGCTATCTATATAAGTTACATATGCAATAAAATGGATTGCAAGTGTCCCAAATTAACATATACATTTAAACTTAATAATATGCTCAACATGTGCAATATTAGCAAATAATCATAAATAATTCCAGCATAAATTTGTTTCATGCCGTGGAGGACTGGCATGAAACAAAGGTACACTCAAGTGTGTCAGGATCGATTTAAGGAAATGCTAAGCAAAGGTTTAATCTGTGAGGGCTCTCCGCCTCCTGCTCCTATTATGTGCTCTCGAAGGAGAGTAGCTAAAGAACAAGTCTTTGCCATCTCAATCCTATTGTCTATACTCTTCATCGACCACGACACCTGAGTAAGCCATTTGTTTCATGCCGTGGAGGACGGCATGAAACAAAGGTACACTCAAGTGCTTCAGATCGACGAAGGAAATGCTAAGCAAAGGTTTAATCTGTGAGGGCTCGCCTCCTCCTCTCCTATTGTGTGCTCTCAGAAGGAGAGTAGCTAAAGAACAAGTCTTTGCCATCTCATTCCTATTGTCTATACTCTTCATCGACCCTGACACACTGGAGTGTGCCATTTGTTTCATGCCGTGGAGGACTGGCATGAAACAAAGGTACACTCAAGTGTGTCAGGATCGACGAAGGAAATGCTAAGCAAAGGTTTAATCCTGTAGGGCTCGCCGCCTCCCTGCTCCTATTATGTGCTCTCAGAAGGAGAGTAGCTAAAGAACAAGTCTTTGCTATCTCAATCCTATTGTCTATACTCTTCATCGACCCTGACACACTGGAGTGTACCATATGCTTCTTGCCTTGGAGGATTGGCAAGAAGTAAAGGTACACTCAAGTGTGTCAGGATCGACAAAGAAAATGCTAAGCAAAGGTTTAATGCTTCATGTACAGAAGACTAGCCTTTAATGAAGACATAGAAACAAAATAGAATCAAATAAAACTTTGCCCGAGCCCATATTTCCCGAGCCTACTTCATCGAGGTCGACACCTTTGGAGTGTACCATATGTTTCGTTCCTTGGAGGATTGGCATGAAACAAAGGTACACTCAAGTGTGTCAGGATCGACGAAGGAAATGCTAAGCAAAGGTTTAATCCTGTAGGGCTCACCGCCTCCCTGCTCCTATTCTAACACTCCTAACACTCTTTAATCAACGAAGCAAAGGTTTAATGCTTCATGTACAGAAGACTAGCCTTTAATGAAGACATAGAAACAAAATAGAATCAAGTAAAACTTTCTTTACGGATTGATGATATTATGTGCTCTCAGAAGGAGAGTAGCTAAAGAACAAGTCTTTGCCATCTCAATCCTATTGTCTATACTCTTCATTAAATGAATATGATAATATAAATTCAAACTATGAGCTCTAAACAATACTTTGCTTAACTGTCAAACGATCTCAATCATTATCTAAAACAGATTAAACTTCCAATCAAACAGAGGTTGACTACAGAGATTAAGACGGCAAATGAAAAGTTGAATGAGCTCATACAGACAACTAGAAGAATCACAAACTAGTCAATAGAACTGATCAATTTGCAATAGAACTATGAGCTCAACCGAAAGTAACCAATTAACATTACATCATATTGACAAGAGTAAGTAATACAATAGAGCTCAAGTATGAACTAACAATCACATTCAATCTCAAGATAAGATGAGTTCATCACAGAGCATGTCAACAAAGCCCACCGATCTTGTGATCTTTGCATAGATAGAAACTAGTGATACAAATCTTTTGCGAGCCTATCTTTGCTCGAGTTTACTTCATCGACCACGACATCGGAGTGTACCATTTGCTTTTTGCCTTGGAGGATTGGCAAGAAGCAAAGGTACACTCAAGTATGTCGAGATCGACGAAGAAAATGCTAAGCAAAGGTTTAATACTTTATGTACAGAAGACTAGCCTTTAATGAAGACATAGAAACAAAATAGAATCAAGTAAAACTTTCTTTCTGGATTGATGATATTATGTGCTCTTAGAAGGAGAGTAGCTAAAGAACAAGTCTTTGCCATCTCAATCCTATTGTCTATACTCTTCATTAAATGAATATGATAATATAAATTCAAACTATGAGCTCTAAACAATACTTTGCTTAATCAAATGATCTCAATCTGTTAATCTAAAACAGATTAAACTTCCAACAAACAGAGGTTGACTATAGAGATCAAGATGGCAAATGAAAAGTTGAATGAGCTCATACAGACTACTAGAAGAATCACAAATTAGTCATTAGATTACCAACGAAAACCTGAATACTCTCAATGAATCGAACATGAAGAATCGTAATAACTAGCTTTCAACCGAAAGTAACCAATTAACAAAGACATCATATTGACAAGAGCAAGTAATACAATAGAGCTCAAGTATGAACTAACTATCACATTCAATCTCAAGATAAGATGAGTTCATCACGAGCATGTCAACAAAGCCCATCGATCAACAAGGCCGAATCGCCACAGAGGAGCAATACTCACAGAGAGGATGCCGCACAAGAATTCACGGTGCAAGGAGGAGGCCGACACGGGAGGAGGACGGCGGGGAGAAGGCCGGTGTAGAGGAGGAGGCCCACACGGGAGGAGGACGGCGGCGTCGAGGTCGGAGGCGGCGACGCCGGGCTTACGGCCAGGAGGTGAACGGGGTGCCGTGGTCGGGGCGGCGGCACCGAGGTCGGCGGCGCCGAGGTCGGGGCGCCGAGGTCGGGCGGCACCGAGGTTGAAGGCGCCGAGGTCGGGGCGCCGAGGTTGGGGCGGCGGCACCGAGGTCGGGGCGGCGCGGCGCGAGGTCGTAGTCGGCGGTGAACTACGGGCGAGCCCTAAACCCTAGAGGAGGCGAACGAGCACGCGAGAGCCTAAGGGGCGCGGGAGAAGAAGTGACAAGTGAGAGCAAAACCCTAGCGTTTCCCGCCTTATAAAAAGTATATCATAGACGGTTTCTAACGAGAACCGTCTGTGATTCCTTTTCACAGACGGTTATACAACGGAACCGTCTGTGATAACTCTCTTCATTTTCCCGCGTGTCTCTTCTTCTTCATTTTCCTGCATGTGTCTCTTCGTCTTACGATCACACGGCGCGGCTTCATCTCTTCATTTTCCAACGCCGCTCTGACTCCCCAAATATCTCTTCGTCTCCGCTTCGGCTTTAGAACTTGTTCTATATATAGATGTGTCCCTTCTACAATGTATTTCACACAACCTCCTTGATCCCCTTTCTCCATAAAAACAAAATGGTCTGCCTCCTCTTACATGCAGACGCCTTTCAGACGCACCTCTCTCATTGACGTTGAATCGTCTTTGCGGAAGAACACTATTTCAACAATGTCTTCCTCTGATCCGTCAGAATTTGCGGAGCGGGTGACGGCCACCTTCCGCCGTCTTGACATTCTCCTCCGCCGTGTCTTCCGGGTGATCTCCCACTTTCGGCGAGTTTACCGTGTCGTCGACGTGGTCCTCCAAAACGACGTTGCACGTCTCCAGGAGGTTTGTCGTCACTTGGACTGCTTAATCGAGGCAGCAGGCGATCGAGTCAACCAGGCCGAGACCCCTCAAGCAAGAGAAGAGAGCCTATGGGCTCAATTCCTCTTGGTTCAAAAGTCCGAGGGTCTTCGGGACACACTCGAACGAGCGCGTTAGCGGGTGGACGCATTTTAGGCTTCGTTCGATCATGAACCGTTCGCCCCCGACGCCGCCGCCTACGAAGTATTGAAGACGGAGATAGCAGCCTACCTCCGCCACTAGATAGGTTTCTAGTTTTTTAATCTTTTTATGTTTAATCGCCACGTTGTTTGGCTATATATATGAAAATTCCAAAATGAAAAAAAAAGTTTAGAGGTGAAGTTACTATATCTATTTGCCTATAGTAAGAGCTCCTCATCCCATCGGTACTAAAGTGTGTATGTATGTTGATCTGGAGCCAGCGGTAGGGGGCCGCCCGGGTTGCTCCACTGCGGCAGTGGCAGAGAGGCGTCCATCGCGGCGGTCTGGCGAAGGACACTGAGCGCTTGAGCGGCAGAGGGATCGATGTGCCGGGGATATCACAGACGGTTCTTAATAAGAACCGTCTGTGATACTACACAGACGGTTGTAACGTAAAACCGTCTGTGATTAGGGGGATTATCACAGACGGTTTGTGAATAGAACCGTCTGTGATAATTCACAGACGGTTCTATTTCTCAACCGTCTGTGATAGATGACTATCACAGACGGTTCTAAAAAATACCGTCTGTGATAGTTGTTCCGCGCCAGCCGCAGGTTCGGACTGACCCAACACAGACGGTTCCAAAGAAACTGTCTATGATAGAGCGTCTACTATAGCCTGTTTTGTAGTAGTGAACCTTGTTAGAAAGTGGACGTTGAAGATCGTCGCTGACACACCCTTTGCTTCTGCTGATCACGCGAGGAAACGTAACTAGTGGACACCTTAGAAAATGATGAAGCTGATCCAATTGACTAGACCGCACGTTCAAAAAGATCGAACGGCGTTGGCAGGCGTATGGGAGCCAAGTTTCTTGTAGGCACACACTAAAGAGCGTTTTCATAGCTACATTAACAATTTTACACAAATACTTTTCATATGTACAGTTAAAACTTATAGATCACATAAAGGCCAACCCTTCGGGTGATTAGTTTGATTACTGATTCTCATGACAATGTAAAATTTTGCGTTGTTCATTGAATTGATGGAATGGAGTGGGTCGCCAAATAATTCCCAAACTAATAGGTGTGGCATATTGGTTTTCGGTCGATGGCTAGAGTTTAATTCACACTCCGGTGGATATTTCTACGCGCTATTTTTAAGTTATTTGAAATTTTTTTAAGTTTAAATCAATTGTTGTGACCATTAGATTCATGTAGAGATTGTTATGCCATATAATTGGATATTAATCTAATAAAATAAAAAATGTGACATATGTTTAAGAAAATTTCAACGCTTCTGAATAGACAATCCCATAAACTATTCCCCTGGCTAAACAATTGATTATTCCCTGACCACATTGCTCCTGGACCTTGACCATCCGGCCGGACCCGATAACCCTGTCCACGGACGTGTCGCCCGCGAGGAAGATCGCGCCCCATCGGACGTTCCCAATTCCGCCACGAGCTGCATCACGAACCGCGGACAGGGCCGGACAGGTTCGGTTCCGGCGACACCCCGCAAAACTGCAAAAGGCAGCCGTATCGCCTGCCCCGCCCCACCCCGCTCGCTCTCGCTGCCCCCGACCGGCTGGGGCGGAGATACGCCTGTCGGTGTACGCGCAGCAGTGCCCCTTTGCAAATGGCGCCGGGGCGACGTGGCCGAGCGCCACACCGCTCCCCCGCCCCATATTTTACTCCCCCAAAACCCCACTTGCGGTCGCTCGCTCCACCAGCCCTCCACCCTCTCTCTCCTCTCTCTACAAGAGCAGCAGCTCCCCGTCCAAATCCAGCTCAAATCTCTCGCCTCGCCGTGCGCCGCTTAGTGCCTCCCGTCCGCGCCCGCTTGCCTCGTTCCTTGCTTGGATCGGGCCGATCTATCCCCATGCCTCTCGGTGCCCTTCTGTCCCGTAGCTGGTTGAGCTTGTTGATTGCATGATTGCATCTATGCAGCTCCTGCATGATCTGCTTCATCAAAATCGTAGCTCCCATGGCCTCCCAATTTGCTCTTTCCTGTGTCGCGACTCGCGCCCATCCCATCTGAAATCTGATCGCGCTGGCTTTGATTTTGGTGTCGCTCTTTCTACCCCGTTACCTCCATCTAGGGTTTCAAGCTCAAGCTCGGCGCCGGCGTCTCAGGTGAAACCTCTATTCCGAATTTTTTTTTTCGAATTTTGCGCTCTTTTTTTCCCTAGCTAAGTGGTTGTTGCTACCGAGTTAATTGTCTACGCGTGCAATTGTGCGGTGCCTAGTATTGTTGTGACTCGTGCTGAAAGTTCTATTAGTTAGTTCTCGTCGTAGCATAAAATTACGAGCTCCTTGCTTGATCTGGACTGGACAGATACTAGTGATGCTAGGATTTTTTTTTTTTGAAACGCGGAATGGTATTAGAATTTTTTGAGACGCGGAATGGTATCAGAACTTTGCTGCTTTCAGTGGTACTTGGGAGATTTTCGGTAGTTGATGTGCGTAAAATATTGAAATTCTGTGCTGTAGCGTGGGAGATCTCGCTCTATTTTCGCGTGATTCTGTGGCTGTTAAGCTTGTTACTTAGCGGTTTCTCCAGATTTTAGTTTCTGCATGTCTTCATGTAGCCATGTGGTTTCGCTGAGGTTATTAATGTTAGGAACTTAAATGTGAAGTTCTTTGTTTGATTCCTTAGTTGTACTTGTATGACTGATTGTGGATATTTCAAAATTTGGTGATTAGACATGAGGGAGAGGATTAGAGTTTCTATCAACTCTGGGTAGATGCAGTGGTTTTTAGATCATGTTATTCTTCTGTGAGCGGTGGATTATGAAGTGTGGCACATTTGTTTTCTAGTTGTGATGGTTTTGTCATTTGCTTTGGGTTGTATTTGGTCTATGTGCTTGTCATGCGTAGTAGATCTACGAGTATGCCATGGCGTTGCTTGTATATGCCACTAAAATTTAACACTCCCTACTCACTGTGTGGTGGATGTATGACTCATTCGAGAACAAGTGCAGTTGGAACTCTCCTAATTATATTTCTTTGGATGGCACACTCAGTGTTAATGAGAATGTTAAAACGTCTCTTTGTCTGTTATGTAGCAATCAAGGCTATGTAGTGTGTTAAGATATTTTTTTGCTTGTTTGATTAATATGCTTGCAATATTTTCATGGAGGCTCCTATGTAAGCCTGGCAGTTGAAAAACGCAAAATAGACTGCCAATGTTGGAGATCATGCATATAATAACGGGCATCGAATAACTGGTCAGTTAATTTACTAAAAGATGTGTTACGTATCATTGCCAAAAATGTATTTGTTCACTGTTGGAAAGGAAAAATTAACACTGTGCCCAGTCAAGTCACAAAAGAGTGTCACCATGTGAAATGTGTAGTCAAATCATTTGAATTTTAACTAACAACGTGTTTGTAAATATTTAAATTGGGTGTATTAAAATGACATTAGTAGATTTTCCTTAAAAAAATATGTAACATGGTTTTATTAGTTTTTACAAATATATTAGTTATTGCAATAGAAATTGGTGGTCAAAGTTGTATTTTGAAGACCATACCAATGTCTAAAAAACACTTTTTTGTGACCAGAGGGGGTAAAATTTTATATCTTTTTTTTATTAAGCATAAATTGAGTTTAGACTTGAAAATTAGTGTGGTAGAATACTGAGGATTACCTTCACAATTTTCTTTCTTCATTTGGCACCAATGTAATGCCTGAATGACAGGGTTTTATGTTCACACAAGAAGTGCTAAGTGTGATCACCTAATGTATCCTTCGCCTGAAGGTTTTGTAGCAACCTTTTCTTCATAGGCAACCTCAGTGGTTGAAGCGACTCAGTGGTGGTCTGGCTCAACCAATTCATGACAGGCCTGCTCATCGAAACTACTACATGGGCCAAACAGCCCAAACCTCTCCCCCAACTCATCTTCAACCTCCAGACAGACAGCCGCCTCCTCTCTCTGACTCTCTCCTCCATGAGCGATGTCCAGCCAGAGCTCGCTCCCCTAACCTCCAGAATCATAGCGCTGGTAACAGGGGGTCCTATGGGTGTGGCAGGTGGAGCCCGGGCAAGTGCCCACCCTTGCCTGAAGGGTTGGCTCCGTCCCTGATAATGGGTTGACTAAGCTTACATAATGTGATGTATGACTGTAACTGTAAGGTTCTTCAGGACTTGATAACTTGCAATGACTGGTAATGGGGATCAAACTTTATTTTCTATAGTATTACTGGGACTACCCTGGATCAGGATTCACCTGTCCTTTTAATGAGCTAGCCGAATTAGCTCCCAAAGTGAACTCTGAACATAGTTAGATATTGTATTTCTGTCCTATCACTTGTCAAATGGACCATGACAAGATCTTGCCTGTATTACTAATCTAATGAGATTATGAACAGAGATCAGTTGTTGATTCTTCCCACTGTCTCTGTTTGTTAGTTAGGAGTTGTGGTTTTAGCTTAATAGAGATTAGGGATGGATAATGAGTTGGCTCGGCTCGCCTCATTATGCAAACGAGTATAACAGCCAGTTCGGCTTACTCGGTCAAATGGCTCGAGCTGGCTCGTTAGGCTCGATATTTACAATTGCACTAGTGTTAATATGTACTAGTGTACAACATGAAAAAGAACTCATAATTTGTATCCAAATTCAATTGCATCCAAACAATAACAATAACTAGTAACTTATGCTTGAATTTTGGTAGCAACATGTATCTCTATTTCGCCACAACCACGAGAGTTCAAGATTCACAAGTCCACAACCAGTCAACCAAAAGTCCATAATATCACTTAAAAGGGTTCATGGTGCACACGGGACAATCCCTTTTATATACAAAACATACAACCAATTGAAAGTTGCTAACATCTAATTCCCAATTAGCATGATAGTTCATGAAGAGCTAGTAAAAAACATGAAACAAAAGGTCTTGAGTCTATATGAGAACAACAACGAGCAATGAACTTGGCCATCAAATTCCTAGCGGCAACATCATTTGAGGCATCATTATCAAGAGTGATTGTCATAATCTTATCTTCTATTTTTTTTTCATTCACTAATGCATTCAAACACTGCCTGAGCTATCACCTTTCCTGTGTGTGGAGGATCAAACTCAACAAAGTTCAAGACATAACATTGCATAGCCCAATTAGCATCTATGTAATGCGCAATCAAACTCATGTAACAAAGGTTTTGATTCAAAGTCCACAAATCACAAATTAAACTTATATTGTCGACACCTCTCAGACTCTTCCTAAGGAGTAATTTTCCTGATTCATAAACCTTTATGCATTCACTACTTATAGTCTTCCTACCAATAAACTGATATGATGCATCCATATACCTCATCAACACATTAAACCAAATGTGTTCTACCATCTTAAATGGATACTCATGGATAACTATCATCTTAGCAATTATTCTATGGGTTTCCTCATGATCATATTCAGGAGGAGTAACTACAAGAGATGAACATGGCTTATCTGAGTCATAGTTGATTGTACCTTGAGCTTTTTGCCTCCCCACTTTGTTCAAATAGTGTGTTCACTTTGGTATATGCCTTAAGAGACTTGAAGTTGAACCCCCTGGCTTGTAAGCAAAGAGCCTGTAGCAAAACCTACACTTCGTCTTTATCTCAGTCTTCTCTATCTCCTTCTTGGATGGAACGTTGACCACCTTAAAAAGATTCCAACAATTTGAACACTTACCTCTTGCTCTTTTTGGAAGGAGACACTGGAATACCCTTATGCCTTTTAGCTCTTCTCTTTGCCTTGGGAGACCCAGACACACCACCATCATTTGATAATTCATATTCTTCCTCATCATGAGTTTAGAATCAATTGACACATGTGAAGCTTCGCCCTCAGATGAACCATCAGGCATGTCGAAATCACCATATTCCGAGTCCTGCACAGACATAAGTCATTTCTGTTTATGAGCTACAGTCCATCGGTATTAAGTTGGCTGATATGGCAAATAATAAATAGAAGGCAACTAAGCAATAATTAATTATTGTTAGAATAAGACTCTTTTGTATTTCCTTATCTGTATATGGAAACCCCCTTTGTACATCCCTATATATATTGCCCATTGGGCTCTCTTGAATATACACACAATATTCATAACATGGTATCAGAGCTAGGGCACTAACCCTAGTTTTTCCGCACCTGCCTCGTTGCCGCAGCCGCCGCCCTCCTTGGGTCGCTCGCCCGTTTGCTACCTCCAGCTGCCGCTGAAGTCCGCCGCACGCTGGAGCCACCACCGGATCCTCCGCGGCCTCTACCTCCAGATTGGTTCCTCCCTAGCCGCCGCCTGTCGCCGCTTGTGACTTTCGCCAGCCGCGCCGTCGGATCCACCGGAGTCGTCGTCATTTGGATCCACCGAGCGCCGCGCCTCCCGCTCCTATACGCCTCTTCGTTGGGCCGTTTTGAGTTGGGTCGGTTTTAGTGTGTGAGTCGGCCAGGAATTTTTTTTTTAAAAAAACACAATACATTGATCTAACCGCTGTGCCGTTCAGCGCCGCCTGTTAGACTTCGTTGCCTTGGTTGCCGCGCCATCCAGCGCCGCCTACCGATGGCTTCTAGTTCCATTAGCTGCGATCCTATTATCTGGAACAAAGCTTAATGGGACGAACTACATGTTGTGGTCTTCACTCATAGAGATCACGCTCGATGGTCTCCGCCTCTGGGGACATGTCACTGGTGCCCGACCTTGTCCGCCGTCGCCGATTCAGCCTCCTCCCAGGTAGCCTACTTCTGCATCTCCTGCAGAAGATGAGGCCACCAAAAAGGAGGCAGAGGTCACCGCTGCTGCTGCTGATGAGGCCTTTCAGTATGCAATAGATGCTTTTGAGCGTTAGTGTGCTGATAAGGCCCGTGTTCAAGCCATCCTAGTGGTCAGTGTCGACGACTCCATCCAGCCAGACATTGTTGGTCTACGTGCTACTCGTCAGATCTGGGAGTACTTGTACGAGCGATACCAGCAGAGTAGCGATGCTCAGTTTTTTTTCGCTTCAGCGTGAGTTGGAGATGCTTCGCCAGGGCTCCTTTGTCGACCACTTCTTCCGAGCCCTAGCCAGTCTCTAGCGCCAGCTGGACGAGTTGGCTTCTCCACTCTACCAGGAGTGTCATAAAGTGCAGAAGGCAGATCATGATCATCTTCACCTTTATGACTTCGTCTGCCGTCTTCGCCTAGAGTTTGAGCCTGTCAGGGCTCAACTGCTAAGCCGCTCACCACGACCGATAGTCACCGAGGCTTTGTCGACGCTTCGTGCTGAGGAGCTTCGCCGCAGGTTAGCAGCACAGTTTGTTCCTGCTGTGCTTGCTACCCCTTCTTCTTCGACTACATCGACGGTTCCTACTTCGACTACAGTCCATCCTCCGGTGTCTGTTTCTACTCCTGTTTTTGCACCAACTGGGGTTCAGTGCAATTATTGCAAGAACTTCAGGCATGACTATCAGCGTTGTGCGGTGCGCTAAAAGCAGAACAAGGCACGTGGGAATAGACGATCCAGGGGGCAGGGAGGCCCTTCCTTCACGGGAGGACAGACCAGCACGTCACGACCTTCTCAGCGAGGTGACTCTATTCAGCAGTTCTGTCAGGCTTTACTTCAGCAGCTCTCTCACAGCTCAGCAGGTTCTGCTAGTCTAACTCAGACATCTCCTCCAGGTACTTCTTGGGTTCTGGATTTGGGTGCCTCTTTCCACATGACATCGGACTCCACGTCTCTCACTTCAGTAGGATCTCTTGTTTTTCCTATCTCGGTTGAATAGCTTGACAAGACTCTATGTCTCATCAACCGTCAGGCACTCTTTATCCATCGATTTTTCTGTTCATTGCTTCCCATGTTCCCCAGCTTACCATGCAGCTTCTCTCAGTGGGACAGCTCACCGATCTTGGCTGTAGGGTTGGTTTTGACTCTCACACCTGTTTCATCCAAGATCGACAGACAAGGACGATACTTGGGACTAGCCGGCGCCGTAGGGATCGTTAGGGTCTCTACATCCTTGATCGTCTCCACATTCTTTCCACTTTAGTTGCTCCTGTAGCCTCTACGTCTACTTCCACCGCTACTGCTGCCACCACCTTTGATGTTTTTGCACAGTGGCATCACCGTTTAGGTCACTTGTGTGGGTCCTGTCTTTCTTCACTAGTTCGTCAGGGTGTTCTTAGACGTGTTACTATTTACACGACCATGTTTTGTCAGTGTTGTAAGTTGGGCAAGCAGCTACAACCCCCTTATCATTCTAGTGAGTCTTTGTCTTCTCGTCCTTTTGACTTAGTTCATTCAAATGTATAGGGACCTGCGCCTATTATCTCTAAAGGCAAGCATAAACTTTATGGGATCTTCATTGATGATTATTCCCATTTTACCTGGATATTCCCTATGTCTAATCGTGGTCATATGTCTAATCGTGGTTAGTTTCTTGCGATCTATCGTAGCTTTGCAACGATGGTTCGTACTCAGTTTGATTCTCCCATCCATACTTTTCGCTGTGATTGTGCTGGCGAGTAGTGTTCTGGCGCTTTTAGATAGTTTCTTTCTAAGCAGAGCACTCTTTACCAGTCTTCTTGTCCTGGTGCCCATGCTCAGAACGGGGTTGCTGAGCGCAAACATCGTTATCTACTTGAGACTGCCCGCACTCTTTCCTTGCTTCTCACGTTTCACCATAGTTCTAGGCTGAGGCTGTTTCTACAGCTGCATATCTCATCAATATGCAGCCGTCCACCGCTCTTAAGGGTGTCAGTCCTATAGAGTGTCTCTACACTCAAGCCTCCCAGTACACTCACCTTCGTGTTTTTGGCTGTACTTGTTTTGTTCTGCTGCAGCCTCGTGAGTGCACTAAACTATCGGCCCAGTCAGTAGAGTGCGTGTTTCTTGGTTATAGCTCTGAGCATAAGGGTTATCGCTGCTATGATCCTTTTGCTCGACGGATCAGGATTTCACGAGACGTTGTCTTTGACGAATCTCGATCTTTCTTCTATCAAGATTCGGCTCCTTCTCCTCGATTTCATGGTTGTCTCTTTCTGACTCTTCACCCATTTCTCCACTATCACGGTCTTCCCCTAGTCTGTCTCCGATAATTCCTACAGACCTCCGCCTCGGGTCTTTGCCTCAGAGCACTTGTCTCTTGTTCCTTCCTGCAGCACCACCATCTCGTTTCTCTGGTATTCACTACTCCAGGCGTCCTCATCCTTCACCAGCCTCCTCTCCTGGTATCTTGTCGACACCCACATCTAATCCTCCTGATGATGCTCCTCGTTATGTACTTCGTGACCGAACATCCCTTCGACCTCCTGATCGTCTTAGATTTGCTCCGATAGCTTATGCTCTCTTTGTCACTGAGCCTAGTTCTTATCGTGAGGCTGCTCCTCATTCTGAGTGGCAGCTCGCTATGGCAGAGGAGCTTGATGCTCTTCGACGTATGGAGACTTGGGATATTGTACCGACACCTGTGCATGTTCGTCCGATCACGTGTAAGTGGGTGTACAAGATTAAGACCCGGTCTGATGGCACTATCGAGCGCTACAAGGCTCGTCTTGTGGCTCGTGGCTTTCAGCAGGAGTACGTTTTTTATTTCCTTATCTGTATATAGAAACCCCCTTTGTACATCCTTATATGTATTGCCCATTAGGCCCTCTTGAATATACCCACAATATTCATAACAATTACTACAAATAATAAATGGAAGGCAACTAAGCAACAATCAGTTACTACTAGTAATAACTAACACAACCATAAATCAATATCAACATGCCATTTTTCACCAATCACCACCAAACAAAGGAGAACATGATTCATGAGTTCATGACACTCACCGAGGAGATAGCCGCAATAGGGGTCGATGCCGGATGGCTAGGGCGAGGCGGCTTTTTAGCGGACGAGACGAGGCGGTGAGGGGTTGCACTTGCACGGTTTAACGCCATTGTTGAGGTAGAGGGTGAAACGGAGTTGGACGACCTCCTCGCTCTACGGTTCTTGGACTCCAGGCTAGGTTATCGATCCATCGCACGGGGAGGCCAGAGTCGGAGGGGGTAGGCGTGAGGTCGGAGCTGGAGGTAGGATGCTGAGGCCGAGGGCGGGAGGCTGGAGGCGAGAGAGGTAGGGGATGGGATGTCGAGGCCGGAGGCAGGAGGCTAAGGGTGAATGCTAGGAGGCCGGAGTGGGAGGTGGAGGTGGGAGGCTGGGACCAGCCAGGTGAACAAGGTGGCGGTGGCGGCTGGGTGTTGTGGTCTGTGTGGTGTGCCTCTGTGGATAAGGTTGCGGCTTGCGGGTGGCGTGGTAGGTTGGTTGCATTGCGCCTGGGCTTGGCCGCTTGCGCTGTTGAATAATCCTTGATGATTGGTTATTGCTTCAGTTTCTTGTAGCAATAAGTAGCAGTAGTTTCAGTTTCTTGCATGGCATTGATGTTTTGCATGCTGCTGGTTTTTTGTAACGTAGCATTAGAGCTAGTTATTGGCGCATGAAGTGTAGTGAGCAGTTACTCATATTGGCTAGTATAAATAAGATAAGAAAAGAGAAAAGCTTAGAAGTTTTGGGCAGCACCAAAATATTTTGTGTGTTCATCTTCTCCTTGGAGTTTTTCCAATGTGCTCGTGTGTGTGTCTAGGTGTTTTCACGTGCGTAGACACCGGTGGGCTGATAATTGGTATTAGAGCGAGGTTCAATGTGAGGAGAGTGCCCACACGGTGGCGCCGTGGCAAACACGATGCCCACGGCAAGCGCGCAAGATGGTACCCAATGAAGCGGGCGAACCTGGCGATGGCGCAGAACCTATTCAAGGACCAGCAGGAGCAACTGGAGCGCAATGTGGAGCGGTTGTTCAAGGTGCTCGTGGCGGACGTGGGACGGTTTTGGCCGCGGTGTAGCGGCTCGGCCCTAGGCACTACGATGGTGGCTCGGCCAGGCATCTGCATCTGACTCAGTGCAGCGGCCTTCGGTGGCGTGGCACAAGGCACGACGGCACGGGCGCGCGCGCAAGGCGCGGAGGTGCACAAAACGCGAAGCGCGTCGCCGCACGGCCGCGGCCGCGAGGGTGACGAGCGTCCACGGCCGAGAGCGAGTGCGTCTGGCGGGCTCCAAGACAGTGGCTGCAGCGCAAGTGTGTGTAGAAACGCAGCGTGCAGCGATGGCAACCTGCCGTCGCGCGTAGGGCGCGGCATGTCGTGAGGCGACAATGACGCCTGCGCAGACAGCGAAGCGTATCGCGGTGTGCGCGTCGGCAGCAAGTGGCGAAGCGGCGCCACGCAGGGGTGCTGGCGCATGTAGGCGACGACGCAACTAGCGTACAACGTGGAGCATGCGGCTCCATGGTGAGGAGAGCAGGAGCGTTTGGACGAAGATGCACGGGTGCCGACGACGAGCCTGCTGCAGCACCATGCTCTTAGGAGCACGACGGCGAAGGTCCACGCGGCCATAGCGAGGCCAGCGTGGTGTGCCAGAATTGCACATGACGTGCGTACCGGTGGTGGCAACGTGATCGCCTCAGAGTAGGCCAACGACGGCAGTCTCCACAGGCGGTGGAGGCCGGCGGCGGCAAGGTGAGGTGGTGCGAAGCCGCCGGGAAACGAGTCGGCATGAGGCCGACAAACGACGATGGCATGGAGGCCGTCGTCGTAAGAAAAAATCAGATGTCGGAGTCGCCCGGTGAGTTGTACCACCGACGACGAAGTTGTGGCGGCCAAGAGGTAGCAGTGAAGAGTGGTGGCGGCATGTCTCCTAAATACTGCTACTAAGGAACGTCGTCGTCAACCGGCAAGACAAGATGGGTGAATGTATTGTCCACCTGTGTGTCTCCGGGAGAAAAACTGCTAGGTGCATGGGCTGCGGTGGCGCCCATGGTCATGGTCGCTAATGGCGAGGGCGAATGTATTGTCCCTCAAGAGTGATCGCGTGGCGAGGGCGACTGTACTGTCCCTCAAAGAGTGCACCATGTGGTAGAGAAGCGGCTGCGTGGGCTCGGCAACACATAAAGGGAATTTGTGTTGCTAACCCGTGCCGAGTGGGAAGGTAGAACTTCTTGGAGATAAGTGTTGAAGACCGTTAATAGTGCGTGTATCGCGCAAGAGGATGAGTAAACCGCACTTGTAATCGGCTCTATGTGCTCAACCTCGATATTACCTGCAACTTGGCGGCAAGACACGGCGACACAATGAGCGCGAGAGCGAGGTTGCTTGCTGATGTAGCGAGGCGCGTGTGGCACGGTCGCGCAGTGGGCGGTGCGGCGAACGCGTGCGGCACAACGTCAGTCAGCGGCCATGGCGCAGCAACGGCGGCGTGGGCGTGGCATGGAGGGCGCGACGAGCTGCGCACAAGGATCGACATTGTCAAGAAAGCGCATCAAAGATTAGGGAGTGTTTGTTGAATAATCCTTGATGACTGGTTATTGCTTCAGTTTCTTGTAGCAGTAAGTAGCAGTAGTTTCAGTTTCTTGCATGGCATTGATGTTTTGCATGCTGCTGATTTTTTGTAACGTAGCATTAGAGAGAGTTATTGACGCATGAAGTGTAGTGAGCAGTTACTCATATTGGCTAGTATAAATAAGATAAGAAAAGAGAAAAGCTTAGAAGTTTTGGGCAGCACAAAAATGTTTTGTGTGTTCATCTTCTCCTTGGAGTTTTTCCAGTGTGCTCGTGTGTGTGTCTAGGTGTTTTCGCGTGCGTAGACACCGGTGGGCTGACATGCGCCTGGGCCTGTTCTAGTTGGGCTGGACTAGGCTTGGAGCCGGCCTGAAGCACTTGTTGGCTTGTTGGCTTGGGTTCTAATTTAACCGAGCTAAACGAGCTGCTCGCGAGCTGGCTCGAACTCAGCTTGTTAACTTAACTAGAAGAAATGCCAGCTCGACTCAGCTCGTTTATGGCGTGAGTTCGAGCCGAGTCCTTAACGAGCTGAGCTGGCTCGCGAGTTTCGAGATTTTTTTCCACCCCTAATAGAGATGAATTTATGTATGCTGTGGTGAAATTGTATGATCTCTGCTCTTTTAGAATTTAATAACTTGGTTTGCTTGTCTGAATAGTTATTAATCCAAAGCAGAAATACTGGTGATATGTATAGATTTGCTAGGAACCATAGTCCCCCTCTGTTGTTATGCAAAGCTTTTGCCAGTTTCACTTTATTTTCCTGACTATGTTCTGCTTCTTATTTAGCATAATTTCTAGTATTGTTGCAGCATTTTAAAAGGTGTTTAGTTTAGTATGAAGAATAATTTATATCACATTACAATAAGTAACTTTTAAAATGTTGTACATTTCCTATGCCAGCTTGGAAGTTGGAAACAATGATTTTCATTGCCAAACATAACTGAGTTAGCATTTCCTTCAAACAGCAACTAGTTTGGAACACAATCTCTCTCAGTTTATAGTAAAGGAAAGAACTGCATGTTGCTTTGGTAGCAATAGGTGTGCTAAGCGAAAAATCTGTGTCTGGTACTTGAGTGAAACACCCTGATGGGGTTGCACAATTTATTACTACTAATAGCGGTTATTCAGTTCAAGTATCAAACTTTTGATCTAAATATTTTCTCTCTTTCCTGATAGTTGCTGCAAGTGGAGGCGGCAAGCTAGAGGCAGCAACTGCATATCTTGCAAGAAAATCGTAAGTTACTCAATTATTTATTCCTATTATACATAAAATGACATTTATCTGCGTATATATGTGGATCTGCTTTTCAAATTCATCTTAGAGTTTAAGTAGATAATATCAACTAAAGGTCAAGGTATCATAACTTTATCAATGACCTGAATGTTTTTGCAGTTTTCTGATATTCACATGAGTTGTGGAAATATTTGTTTATGATAATCGAGATTCATAAAAGATAATATGAATTCAGGGTATGACAAATTTGCCAAAGACCTGAGTGCTTTTGCAGTTTGTTTAAATTCCCTTGGTTTAGAATTGGTTTGGCTGCTCATAGATCAAGGATAGTGTTTAGTACCTTGTGGATTCCGTAGACACCCCAATTACTTGAGCAGTTTGAAGTGCAGGGACCGAAGGTCTTGGGGTCCAGTAAGAAAGAGCAATTTTCTAGTTTACTGATAATCTAGTTTACTGTACGGTGATATAGGTCATAGGAAGTTAGGAACGGACCAAATTTTTCCATGTATAAGCTTATGCTAGTGTAACTGTCTTCTCATAGAACATTTATTTACTTCGGATTATTTTCTCTATGCCTAAATGTCTTGCTGCTCTAATACTTGTGAATGAACAAAAATTGGTTTCCTCTGGAACACCACAAAAAATGTTTAGGGAACATCCTTGTAGATAGGACTGAAAAAGGTCGGACCCTGTTACACCACTTTCTGTGTTCTGGTATGTCTGCACTGATAAACCAGAATGACATTTCTGCTCTTCTGCCATGCATACAACTTTTCAAGACAGAAATAAACAATACCTGAATCTAAAACAATCTACACTTTACACCCTATTTCTTTTTGTCAATAAGTTTGCATGCGATAATACAGACTTGAAGTTGTCGTGTGTGTGAACAAACTTGCAATGTGTCAAATAGGTTTAAGGAAATCATATACTGGATTTTTCAGTCGAATACATTTTATTGGAAATAGATTTACACTACCATTTATCAATCGCCCATGGCATGCAAACTGCCTGTGTCTTGCTATGGGTTTAAGATCTTTACAACCAATAATATTTCTGGCTGCTCTGAATTGTAGCCCTTGAGCACAATGACAACATGTGTAATACCATACTCCATAATTCTTCATGGATGTAATTGTAATCTGCAAGTGTTCAATAAGTCATAATTGAAAGTTTCACTGAAGAACTGAGAACAGAATGAATATATATTGTGCAAAAAAGTTACCCTAGTTTAGGAGGTGCAGGTTGCTCAACTTCATTTTGTTGCTGTGGGGTATTGAGTTCAAGATGAAGAGGAACATTGACATCCTCCACAACTGCAAAGTTGTATGGAGTCGTTGAATCTCGGTTGACTTCACTTGCTGCTTCTGTCTCGTAGAGCTGAGAAGAAAAACAAGTCACATGTCAATCATGTGCTGAAGCATAAATCCTGTGAAATCGTCTGTCATAATTTATCAAATACCTTCTTATATAGTTCAACATTTTCTTGATGAATCAAGTTGACCTTTTTGTATAGTTCCATGTTTTCTTGGTGGATATGACTTCCCTGCAAATAAGTCAGCAGCAGAGTCAACTTGTTGAAATCCACTCATAGACTTCAGTACTTCACAATAATAACAAAATGTTGTAGAACCTTTCGATTCAGTTCGTGAATTTCGTCAATCAAGACTTGGTCCTGAAAGTAACAATAATGAACGTCAATTAGTCCATTTGGAGGGTCTAATCAGGTCCAGAAAAAAAATGGTGAGCAGGTTGACCTTTTTTGTTCGGATGCACCGAAGACTTATCTCTAGCTGATTCTCTAGAGTCTGAAGTTCCTTGATACCCAATCCAGAGAGGTCTTGTCCCATCAACTGCCTGCAATCAGTCAGTGTTACTTGTTGTGTGCCGACTGATATATGTAGTAAACATTTCCACATCCTCTAGCACGTTTGATCAATTGTCAATAAGTGAAGGGTAGCATTTTAATGTATAAATGTCTATAACTTGTACCTTGTTAGGTTAATTGTTTTAGATTAGGCCTTCATAGGTATGCAAGTATTAATGTTCTGTGGGTTGTGACCGAAGCAAGCACAAATCAGAGTGCTCAAACAATATATTACCAGGCAAAAGAACAAACGATAATATCATAGCCGTTCTCCTTTGGTATGCACTCTGCTTCTTTAGAAGTTAATCAGAATTGCTTAAAAACTAAATGGCTTGGCATAGAAAATTCTCCAACTTTTTACATTTCTTTCGTTTGTGAAAACTGATGTCTGCATAAAGCCATAATCAAAGGATATCCCCATGGAATCTGTATAAATCATTTCTTACACTTATGTATTATATGCTTATGCATGTTGTATACCGAATTGGCCAATTTCTTATATTATGTTTTTTTAGTATTTTATATACCATATACAAATTGGGTGTTGTTGGTACTCGTGGTACCTCATGGTCCTTAAATTACCAAGAGCTATGAAAGTATGAATGATCCGTGGCATCGTGCATAGGTTCATAATTATATTTTTCTATTCCAACCCGAGTTTTACCTTTATAAGGAATACTTTGGGATTGCAATTGCAACATTTGTCCACTAATTGGATATTTCTGCATGCTGAATATCGTTACTATGTGTTGATTTTATTATGTTTTTCATTTTGAACTTCAGTATATTCTTGCAAATTTAACACTATGAAGGTTTTCCTTCCTTAGCTAGCTAACCTGGAAGTAGTGCACTTGTGCTTGTGCTGACAATTTCTGATGTTTGGTCCTTTTTTTAATTACATTTGACAAGTTTTCTGATCATACATCTGGTGAACTTAACTTGCAGGTTTTCTGGTCATACCGGTGATTTTCTTGCAAGTTATGCAGTTGTTGTCTCAAGCTTGCTGCCTCCCGTTGCCAGAACTATTGAATATAAAAGGCACGGTTAAGTAACGCTAAATCCAGGTTTGCCAAAAGCATTGAAACAAACATGTTGCACAGAAGAATAATTGAGCTATCAGCAAACTAACTAAATTATATATTGTCTTGAAAGAACTTAATTACATGAGGTTACCACTATCTCAATTGAAGTAACAAGAGATGGAGAAAGAGATTATATAGAAAGAAAATAAAGCAGGTACAGAACTTTCTCATTTTGAAGGTTGAGATTTTGTTTTCTTCAGATATTTCAATTAAGGATTTTTTTTTTTGTGAATATGGACTATCAAGCAGAACGTATATTACCACACTCCACTTGGTTTTTTGATTCCCATGTCATCACCCACGCTTCTCATGAAAGTGCCCCTATGTCCAAACTGAGCTGAATTAACCTGATAGCATGTGAAATCCTAATGAAGTATGTACTAGGGGCACAACGGGTCAGGAAACCAGTGACGATCTTGCTGGTGCAAACTTTTGCATGACTGTGTAAGCAGTGGCTCAGCCACATTATGACCTGTGGGGTCAAGCGACCCTACATGTTTTTGCCAAATAGCCTTAATACTATTGATATTTACTGTGAAACACATGAAACTTCAAATATTTCAGAGGTATTGATCCCACATGGTTTGAGTTCCGGCTCTGCCACTGAGTGTAAGGTTGCATTTTGTCTCAATTTGTCCAGATTTGCAAGGTTGTCATCTCGAAAGGCCGAATGTAAACTGAAAAGGATTAATGTGTTGCTGATCACTTTGTTGGATGAAAACACAGGTACGTGTTTTCCTTGCTCCAGTGTTCCGTATGATTCTTTACAGTTGTATCTTTTGATGGTCTGATGTTTTTTTATCCTTGTATTGTGAGGTTTAAAAAGGAATCAAACAGGAGCTCTCTGCACACGAGCTGTCTTGGAATTGCTTCCTTCAGAAGAAATTCTACTATCCCGTTTACTGTTCTTCGACTAGCAATTTGTATCATGAATTTTTTTTAAAAATAATCCATTTTTTATTCAAAAATACAGAAATAATACCGCTTAATTTTTATTTACAGAAATAATCTCGTGTCGTAAATGCGGTTGGGCAAGTCCGAAAGTCGCCCAACATGATCGTATTACATATTGAAGTCGCCCAATGGAACAACGACTATAGCGTTAGTCGCCAAACGGATGTGCGAGTTTAGGACGTCGTGTGTTGGTTGGGCGACTTAGTTCAAGTCGCCCAACCAGTGGGCGATTTTAGCTCCTATACTTGGAATTATGCCAATCCAATTGGAACAATTGTGTTAAAATATATATTACATTTTTTAGGTATTGTATTTAGCAAATCGTATTATATGATGTTATTTTTTAAAAAGATAAAAGTGTGGTGACAACGTTGGTTGGTCTGTTTGTTATTTTCGTAGAATATGAAGGGTACGAAATTTGTCAGACTCGCAATAACATTTTTTGATCGACGTATAATGTTGTAGTGCACTAAATTTCTGTAGAATTTTGTGAGGACGATTGAGATAGTAATGAGTGGTAAGTAGAAAGGTAAGTGATATTACGATACGTGAGGGAGTCTCTCCTCGATGAAGTTATGAAGATGCTGAGAACGCTCGTTGTGGTTATGAAGATGCCATAAAATATGGATGATTCGATGACGGTGCGAATGGTTCTTTCTGGGATTCCACTAGAAGAGGCATATTTGCAATATAGGCTTGCTTTGATGGCTTAGCGGAGACACGGAACGAGAAGTACATTAAAGTCCGCGGACAGAAGCACATTACACGTTACAATTAGTTTCACAACATACTAGTTCCACAATTGCTTACAAGAACCAAAGTACTGACTGAAGTACATGTTACAACATACTAGCAGTTGTAATACAAGTTCCTACGTGTCGACATCGCCTTTGCAAGTTTTGACGATGTGCCCTTCTGGCGGCGGCCAGCTGCGTCTACCCGCCACTGCGGCTTCCCTTCGTCCATATCGTTATTTAATCACGACGACTCTGGCGACGGCCCTTCCCCTCTTTCAACAGGTCTAGATCCGGAATTCAATTCCTATTTGCAGTATCCAATGGTGAAGTTACCCACAATCCTGAAGCCTCTTAGCTCGCCGCACCACACCTGCTGCACCCTTTCCTTCATGAAGTACTCCGATACGAAGTTCGATGGGTCCATGCGGATGGTCCCACACGCGGCGAGGACATGAGAGCATGGCTTGTGAAGGAGCTTTAGCTTATTGCATGTGCAGCTAGGTTCATTCACATGGTCTCCAAGGCATACCTCATGGGTAACAAGAGACCGAGCCGTCCCGAATCCGGCCCTGTCTCGGAGGATCACATCGAATCGATGCTCCGTATTGTCCATTACGAAAACCGTGTGCGACTGAACCTTCTCAGTCTTGGCCTGCATGTATGCTGTAATCTTTGAGCAGTAGGGTGTCTGTGGGTTGGCTGCATGAAGTGCCGCATTTGCATGTCTTTCCCTGAAATATCCGATTGTATTATGCAGAACGCCTTCGACGATGGCAACAAGAGGCTGAGAACGGAGGTCCCTAATAACCTAGTTGTACACCTCTGCAAGGTTAGTGGTTATTATGCCATACCTTGTACCATCCGTGTCGTGCAGTAAGGACAACTTCTCCAATGGCTCGGCCTCAATCCAATGAGAGAAACACCCGATGTCCCTCGAGGTCCTCCACGTCAAATGGGAGGGTCGAGCTCTCCAGCAGGTGAGGCGCCGGCCATGCCGCCCAGAATGAGGGGCGCTTGTTCCTCTCGACGACATGCTTCTGGTGTGCTTGTCCAACATCCGCCACAACGCATCAAATTTACGCTGCTGATTCTGCATAGCAAGCCTCTTGAACAACTTCATCAATGGTTACTGCCTGAACTGCTTGAAGAAGTTAGCCCCGGATGGCGAATGCACCATCTGCTCCTCGTGTCCGGCGAGGAACGGCTCATCGGGTCTTCTTTGAAGTTGTCGGATGGCCTTCATCATCCCAGTGGCGATCATGGATTATGCAGACATCAGGACACACCCCAACTACTCCCACCTTCAGATGTTGAAGGAACCACAACCAACTGTCGTAATTCTCACTTTCCACGAAAGCAATGGCTAAGGGCAGAATCAGATTGTTGCCATCAACGCCAATTGCTGTAAGGATCATGCCCTTGTATTTCCCAGTTAGAAATGTCCCGTCCACTGATATCACGGGCAACATGTGTCTGAATGCATTGATGCAGGGACCAAATGCTAAGAAGGTCCCCTGCAATACCATAAAACCTAGCGGCGGTCTTTTGGGTGGCTGGTCCTTCACAGCAATGTATGTGTCCGGGTTCCTGTCCTGCAGCACCTGGAGCATACGAGGAAGGTTGTCGTATGACGCCTCGAAAGAACTGAACCTCCTTTCCAAAGCCTTCTGCTTAGCACGCCATGCCTTCGCGTAGCTAATCTTGTACTTGAATTTCTGCTCGATAGCCACCATGATGTGCTTGGCCTCCAGGCCCGTCTTCTTCACTATCTCTCCATACATGACATTGGCTATGAAGGTGGACGTCAGGTTGCGATGCCTCGGCAAAACACTACTGAGCAAGCAGGAGTGCGGTTCCACCTTCGAGACAATCCAGTGAGTCTCGTACTTGGGTCTCCTTGCGTGCACACGCCAAGGACACCCAGCCTGCTCACATACCACGGTGTACTGCTCCTGGCTGGATTTGAGTACACGAAATGGACGTTGCATGGATAAGGCCCACAGCTTAATGGCATCCTGCAGTGATCCCTTGTCAGCAAACATTGCACGAAGCCGAACCTCCGTCCCATTGTACTCCCACGGTGATTCGTGCTCGTCGTGCACAGCAAGACCCTCAACGTCCACCCTATTCCATCCCTGCGGGATGGGACCTTCATCCTCCTCGGAAGAGTTATCACCATCCTCTTCTAAAGCTTCCTCTTCCGCTCGAGCTGTCAAGTCATCAATCTCCATCTGACGTACTATGATGTGGACATGCTCCCCTGCATCTGCCTGGGGACTGGCCTGAGCGTGTGGTGCACAATATTCTACCTCCGTCTCCTCTTCTACCTCAGCCTCCTCTTCTTCCTCCGCAACATTGGCCACCTCGTCCTCTTCTGCCTTCTGAACGTCGGCCACCTCGTCTTCTTGTGCGTCCACAACATCGGCCACCGCATCTTCTTCATGAACCACAACCGAGCTGCTCCCACCAACCCGACGGGAGGCATCGAAAGGGCCTGCAAGGAGTACCTTCGACATGGTCAGCACTCAGAGCACGCATCAGAGCCACTGTGCCTCTGACCTTCTAGATATACCTTCCATGCAACCGTGCGCATCACTCTGCTCAACTCCCACCGAATGTGCGTGGGAGACCTACTCAAACCCCTTGTATGACTACACTCCACACCTCGGGGTCCAAGGAGAAGCTTCGGTGAGCGGTGTAGAACATCTCGATTCGGGCATTCTCCAGGTTCGGGTGTACCAAATCGACTTGCTGGAAATCACTTAGGTCAACACCTTGCGGACCTTCACGAATCGTACTAACACCGTAATGCACTTTCAATCTTGTGAGACAAACAAGTAGCTACACGTCGCCTACATTCGGCCGAGAACAAGAACAAACAAGAGTATTACCTTCGTTCGTCTTTCTCTTTCACGTCTACAGCTCCTCTCCTCCCGAACCGCCCTCTCCCGAGCTCTGCTCCTTGTGTACCTCTCTCCCAAGCTCCTCTCCTCCCGAACCGCCCTCTCCCGAGCTCTGCTCCTCCCTGTGTACGTCTCCCAAGCTTCTCTCCTCCTATTGTCTCCCTCTCTTGAGCTCCTCTGCTTCTCCCTCTCCCTACCTTCTCCCCTTTTTCTCCTCTCCCGATCTGCTATGCTTGTCCGCCGAGACAAATGGTGAAAGAAACCATGACGGGATCTGGGCTGCCTTCTATATGACCTCAGAGTCGCTCAACCGTAGGGCGACTTGGCAGAAGTGCCGCCCAAGGGTTTAGTGACGTGCCCAAGTCGCCATACGGTTGGGCGACTTTGATTGAGGTGCTAGCAATTCGCTCGTCCATATGGCGACTTTATCCAAGTCACCATACCATGAAGCGACGACGCCTCGAACGTTTAAATAGCTGTTCCATTGGGCGACTTCAATATGTGTCGCACTTCGGTTGGGCGACTTTCCGGACTCGCCCAACCGTACGGCGACACGAGATTATTTCTATAAATAAAAATTAAGCGGTATTATTTCTGTATTTTTGAATAAAAAATAGATTATTTCAAAAAAAAATTCTTTGTATCATCTGTACATTTGCAGCCCTTTAAGCAACTCAGGAGTTGACCTATAATTAGGTGCCATGTATCTACAGTTCTTCTGCATACGCATCTATTATATATTATTAAGATAGAGGAAAAAGAAGTTACTACGTTCGCACTCTAGGGCAATAAATTATCATGTTAATCGTAGGAAAAAGAGAAAGATCTGCACCGTATAGGGTGGTCACAGTCCCTTCTTGGAGGGAGGTGTTGAGGTTCTTCAAAGATGTCTTGATATCTGTTCAACAATTCTTGTATTCTGTCTGGCACTTGGCTTGTTTCTTCTGGAATATTGATAGTGCTCTTTGCATACACTACAACACCCACAACTCCCTTCCTCAATAGATTCTGCAGTTGACCGAGTTTAATAACACAATTAGGCCCCGGTTGGGTCTCATCTTTAAACACAACTATTTTCACTCCATATTTGGTAATGGAGAATTCTCGGGTTTTAAGATTGAGTCCAATTGGACTGTGGGTATATATCCAATCAACTCCTAAAATGATGTCATATCCTCTTAATGGCAAAACCTTCAAATCTAATGTAAAGTGTTCCCCTTGTATATCATAGCTATAATTTCTGCACAAAGTGTCACTCCATAACAGTCCTTCATTGGCTACCATTACCTTAATAGCAGAATGATTGACCATTTTACACTGTGCTCTTTCTGCAAATTGAGGACTTATAAAGGTAGCACTGCTCCCACTGTCCACCAGTGCAGTAGCTCTCACTCCTCCCATATGTAATGACAGAGTGAAAGTATTGCTGGCTGAGCTAGTACCATGTATTGCATGCATTGACAGATGGAGTACAGCTTCGTTCTTCTGATGCTCAGGACTTGGAGGGGCTAATTCGCATTGATCGACTCCCTGCTCTCCTTGATCCTCTATTTCTTCTTCCTCTTCATCAGATTCCTGTCCACCTGATATTACTGTGAATAATTGTTTTTCATTAACCTTACATTTATGTCCTAGGAACCATGGTTCAAGGCATTCCCTACACTTTCCATAAGCCTTTCCAGTCCTATTACTCTGGACAATACTCTTGGCTTTAGTATTGATGCTGGTATTTACTCTCCCTTTGCTGTTAGAGTAATCATTCCGGTTGAAACTAGTATACTATCTACCCCTTAGTGGATTGAATTGTTCAATCCTTCTAGCCATCCAAATAGCTTCAATAAGATTTTTGGGTCTGTGACATTGCAAATGATTCTGCACATATTCCTGAAGTCCAGCCATAAAACTACAGACATAGTACTCATTAGGTAACAAGGGGTTGTCTCATCTAACCAAACTCATGATTTCTTCAAATTGTTCCACATAAGCCTTAACACTTCTAGTCTGTTTGAGCCAATGGAATAATATGATATTATCATATATTGAAGATTCAGCAAACCTGTCACCCACCATTCTACAAAATTGATGCCAAGGAAGTATAGCTGCATGGCATCCCGTGCCTCTCCACCAATAGCGAGCCTTATCCTTAAGATATGTAATTGCATAATCAATTCTTTGCTCCAAAGGCATTCTGGCCACATCAAAATACTTTTTAGCCTTGGTTAACCACCCATTAGGATCAGTCCCATCAAACTCAGGAAAATTCAGCTTGGGAGATTTCAGTATTGCTTGGGTTGTATTGTTTTCAGAAACAAGATAGGGCCTATGGTCTCCTGGGTCAATATAGGGTCTTTGGCCTCCTGGCTCCAAGTAATTCTCAAGAGATAGTGAACTTTGTGGCTGGGTAGTAACCGTAGTTGCCCATTGCATAGGCCCGAATGGAGCAGCTCCTAGGGTGAAATTGTTGGACTGAAGACCACTGTGATGAAATTCAGTATTCAACATGTAGTGAGCTAGTCCAGGCGAGCTATCAATCCCCTTTTTTTCTTCCAGGCTGCTCCCCAATGATAACTGGATTGCTACTAAAGTGTCCCAATGGTGCATAGGGCTTTAAACTAAAAGCAGTTGATGGTACCCAATTCTGATTCATGTCCATAGTAGCAACTACAGCAGGGGTACTACCTTCTCCACCACTATTCCTCACATCCTTGAAAACTATTGAACTACTTGGCTCTAATAATGTGACAGTAGGTACTACATTTACTACTGGATTTCCGAAATTACTTTGGCAACTCGACTGTTTGTCCAAGGGTTCCCTTACGCCCGGGCTATTCATGAAATTAGCCATTGCTCCCATAAATTTGTACATTTGAAGTTGCTATCTTCTTGTGCTTTCTTAAGAGGTTCAATGCTTCTTTTCAAATCTTCGACTTTAGATGTGGTAGCATACACCTTCTCTTCATCCTCTACTCCAGCAGTTTTGTTTGGCTTACCCATTCTCACCGAATCTCTCAGATCTCGAGAGGAATTTTACAAAGATGGCAGTATACCAATCCAAACCTCTAGATCTCCGAGATTCTCCCGCAGATTCCCCTTAATTCATTTCCAGATCTATTTGGCTTTAGAATTTTACAGGGAGACAGAACACTGCTCCCAAACCCTCACCAAAATAGAATCCTAATCAAAACTAAGGCCAAGATAGAAGCTCTAATACCATTGTCAAGAACATAAATATACAGAAGAAAATCGCAAGGCAAGAAACTTTGTTTCCGATTCCTTTCAGCAAAAAAAAATGGAAACTAGAGACATGAAGCTATGCTATTGTGGGTAGGGTTTGCAATGATCCGAAGATACCGAGCATCTGCTCCTTACAAGGCTTTTATAGCCTGAGTTCGGTAAAGGAAGATAAAAGACAAGAGCTGAAAAGTAACAGCAATTAAAAGATATCCCTCGTTGTCGCACGGTAACTCTCGCCGTATGGTCATACACCGTTAGATCGCGATGGATGATCAGGGTCAGTTAGCCTTTGCGCCCCCCGGTAAGTGAAGCCGTTGTCACACGGTAACTCCCACTGTATGGTCGTACACCATTAGATCTTCATAAGAACTTCTCGCTTCCATCTCAGCCACACACCCAAATATTGATTCAGAAATAGACATTAGGAGTTGGATTCCTGACAGCCGGTGGTGGAAGGGGGGATGGAGTGCGGCGAAGGAGGGGCTTGATTTGGGGATTTTGACCAAGGGGGCGTTCGATAGGGGGTGGAGGGGTGACGACATCTAGAGAGGTGGAGGAGGCGAGGGGCCGAGGGTGGCGACTTTGGAGGAGGCAGGGGGAGCGCGCTTGGGAGGGTACGGAGAGGCGGCGATGTCTGGACGAGAGAGCGTCTGGGAGGGGGCCGAGGGGTGGCAGAGTCTGGCGGAGATGGAGGGGGGGCGTCCCGAGGCGGCATCTGAAAGGGGGGCTGTGGTGAGTTTTCGAGTAGGGGGGATTGGACAAGTGAGATCCCAATTTGGGGATTTTGACCAAGAGTTTTGTATTCCTATCGGTTCGACCAAAGCAGACCGGAATAAAGTGCAGACGGCCAAAAACGTGGCGCGACAACGAAAATGTCACTTTCCTGATGGTGAAGCCCGCCACTGAAACTGTCATTTTCCTGTTGGCTAACCGAAACTGACGCGAACTGGTATTTTTCTGACGGTTAAATATATATTCGTCACTAAAATTGCTTCTATCCTTGGCGGTGGATCCAAACTGATGGCAACTAGTATGTTCCTATCGATTTACTGTATGCCCATCAGAAAAAAATAAAAACCGTTAGGAAAGATATGTTTTCCAGTAGTGGTTGTTACATGGTTGTATACTTGATGTAGTGGTATTGGTTGGTACTAAAGAGATGCACTAGATCCACTCACTAACCATTGTGCTCTTGGTTTAGCGTCTCATGGCGACTATGAGTGTATAAATAGTTGATGACTACACTTGTTGATTTCTTGGATAAGGAATACCAGCTCATAGATCGAATCAACTAACGTTTTTATATGTGATCAAATGCCTCTGCTTTAAGAACCTATGCTATATGAGGATGAAATAAGATGTTTACATGCAATAATGGTGAGAGTGGCAAAATCGACTAAAATAGCTCATTACTTGCAATAATTCGGGCTAGAAAGCTATAAATCATGTTAAACATTCTTGAAGTGGCCTATTTACAGAGAATGGAAACTATATATAGTTTTTACTTATTTTTTAACATGTTCTACTACGAATTGAAGGTAGAGAGATGTCATCAACATATTCTCCATGCTATGAATTGGAGGTAGAGAGACATCATTTTGGATTACTGGAACATGTTTTCTACACGAATTGTCTAATGCCACTAGTGGCTGGTTGAGTATGTTGGAAAACTTCTTATTAGTTTTTTGTTATTATTTTTACCTATTTGTGTCTTCACCTTTTTTATATACAGTAGTTGTCTTCGAATTGTATTTCGAGTGTTGGTATCTGCGTTTAGATGCTTAAAAAGTTGAGCAGTACTCCCTTTGTTCAAAAAAATATTATGTTTTATGTAACAACCCAAAATTTGAGATCATTTTCAATTGTTTGGAAATATGAAAATTTTAAAACTTTTTGATGCATTTTATCGACATTCGTTTTTCTGGATTTTTTATGCAAGACTTTTTGCCTAATTGAGAAATTTAAGTATCAAATGTTGGAAATACAAACCTAATTGAGAATTAAAATAAGTTGAAACAAAAGATGATAATTAAAAATTTAAACTTGGTGTATTTGTACTATTAATAAAATGGGGAAATGTATAAAGCATGTTTTGAAACTTTCCTCAAATCAAATAATACAAATGGATACAAACAGAAGCTTAAAAGAATTGTTGAGAAAAATACAGAACAAATAAAATTTTGGAAAAATTACAAAATAATCTACATTGTGTCAGGAGCCTCCCCAAACATTTTCATAATTTTGGAGCTCTATTTATATATTTAAAAATCCCCTCAAACCCTTAGCATTTTTCAAAAATCCTAGAATTAAATTCCGTCCCTTCTCTCACTAACAAGCCGGCCTCACCTACTAGCCTTATTCTTCCACGTGCTGCTCTGCCTCGTATGCACCAACTCGTGCCCATGCCGCGCTAGCACATTGCCTTGCCCCCGGCTTGGCCGAGCCGCCCCCAGTTTCACCTCACGCCCATGCCCTATGCCCACGCCCAATCCCGGTCACGCCCGTGCCTTGCTCGCGCCCATGCCGTACCACCTCCCTTTGTCATCTCCAGGAGCATCTCCCCGCTGGTTCTCACGATTTCTCATGAGTCGTTCTCCCATGCACCTGAGCACCTAGTGTGCCTGTCCACTATCTCCATCTCCCTCACCTTCCTACTCCATTCCTTCCCTCCCCGAGCCCAAATTGAGCTTTTAGCCGAGTGTTGTGTACCGGCCATGGCCGCTCCCACCACCAAGCCTCTTGGCCGCACCGACGACCTACAACCAACTTCTTCATGTCCTTCTAGACCCCCTCGACATCCTCTTTCCATCCCACACCATCTTCCTCTCTCTCTGCAGCCGAAGCTCCAGGAACACGCGCCTTCTTCCTCGCATCTGGTGACGTTCAGTTCACGGTCGCCGCCTCCACTCGCCATTCCGGCCAACCCGGAGAGATCCTCCAATTCCCTTCTCTCTCTCTCTATACTAGTGGCCCAGGTAATTAGGAGAATGATTAGTGCTAATTAACAGAGCTTAAAAGCATCGAGTCTATGGTAAGTGGGACTGGTTGAAAAGTAATCAGAAATCTAATTTAAAACGTATTTAGAATATGTGTCACTGACATGTGGGACCACTCACTATTCTCGGGTTTAAAACGTGTTTTGAAAACCGAGAGACTGACATGTGGACCCCAGTTATTAGTGGATTAAACCAAATCGGAATTTAATCATTTAATTAAACAGTTAATAAGTGTATGACATGTGGGACCACCTTTGTTTTATAAATAAAATCAAGAAAATAAAAATATGGGTCACTGACAAGTAGGCCCCACATGTAAATTAATAAAATTCGTAAAAATGAGAAAAACCGCTTTCAGTTCAGAGGGAAATATGTTTTCTCTGTTGGAAAGTGACGAGGATCTAACAATCCTCATTTTATCTTTTATCTATAATTTTTATTATAGATAAATATGACGTCATATAGACTCTGAGCATACCCCTTATATTCATAAGGAAGAAGTCAACCAGGTGGTCGTAAGTTCTTCTACGACCACCCCCATAGTCGTAAGTCCTGCTACGACTACTTCATAGTCGTAAGTTCTTCTACGACCACTCTCCAGTCGTAAGGTCTTCTACGACTGGTATCTAGTCGTAAGTTATTTTACGACTATCTTATGGTCGTAAGTTCTTCTACGACCAAGTCAGCTATGACCACCCTATGATCGATAGAGCCTACAGACAAGTGAGCCCAATTGATTAGGGAATCCAAGCAGTCAATATACGCTGTTATCCTACGGAGTAACAGCACGTAATACTCCATTATCTCTGACGAGTAACTGCCAGACGGCGTGGAGGAGTTAATACTCCAGTGATTACTGCAAATATGCACACGTTACAGAACATGATGAGGTGCCACTTCACCTGGAGAAACGGCTACTCCTTCACCGACTATATAAGGCAAGCAATCGGAAGGAGAGGGGAGAGAGAGCAAGCAATGGGGGAGATAGGCACTATCTTCTGTAATAGTCTTAGTCTTTTCTCCCGATTGTACAAAATACACTCAATACCATACACACACATGAGTAGGGTTGTTATTCTCCCCGGAGAAGGCCTGAACCTGTATAAAAAATCCTCGTGTCAATCTCTCTGCGTGATTCCATTCTAGGAGACCCCCCGAATCAAACAATCTTTACGTAAGATCGGTTCTAAAACACCGACAGAAAGCATAAACCTTAGAAGAACTCAGAGGAAAATGCACTTTCTTTGTTAGACAGAGAAAGCGTAAACCTCATATAATACACTTTCGATGTTACATTTTTATTAATTGCTGGATTTTCAAAACCAAAGCAAATTCAAACCTTAATAACTTTTGCTTATGAGCTCCAAAATGAGTGATTTTTTTTCTAAATTCATAAAAAATCATGCTTAGTATGAATATGCAACAATATTTGGATTTTATTGCTGTTGAATTTATTTTTTTGTTTGTGATTTATTCTCGGTTCTTTCGAATAGACGGCTGAATTCACGAGCGAGTTTAACGATGATCAAACAACCTCACTCTCTGAATAACCTGAGCAAGCCAAGCACCTCTTTTGATCATATTGATCCTATTATTTCAATTATTGTAGTTCTTTTTGAAAAATATATATTATGCATGCATGTATGTTTGCTTAAAATTGCTATATTTAGGGATAACGGTAGTTATATTCCAATTCAATGCATGATCCTCCTTGAAATATTGGTATCATTACTGTTGTAGCCATTAGGTTATGGTTTAGGCAATAGATGATGCTGATTTGGGTATTTTGAGTGCAAATATTGCACAAATGCTTAGCCGAGCTCTAGATTTACTAAAATTGGAAAAATGGATGAAACATTGAATATGAATTTGGAAGATTTTGAAATGATGGTACACAGGGGTTTACCTATGTTATTTTTTATAAAAATGAAAATAAAAATTTTAGTTTGTGACACGAGCGAGTTACATTCTAATATAAGGAGTGTGAGAGGTGTATTTTATAAGTAAATAGGGGAAGATCCTCGCCCAGGTCAATTAAGAACCGAATGCTAGTGAATCATATCTAAGCCTAAACGTACAACCACATGTGCCGGTATGGGACGGTCTTAGCTAATTAAGTCATCAAAAACAAGCCTTGCATGTTGGTAGGCCATAGTTGTATGAGCATGACTAAGTAGGCTTGCTCGAAGGGGCTCCCTTCACGGTGGCTTTGGGAACAATGCTTGCGGATACAACGATGAATTCCTCACTTTGACAAGAGGTACCTGGGATCAAAGTGAGGGTTGCCATTCGCCGGGCTAGTGCAATGCTAGGATTAGGTGATGTAAAGGCTTCGTTACGTGCTCTAGACTGCATACTATAATGTTGTGTGCGGTGGTATCGATAGATGCCGGATAAACTAGAGAACTCGTATACTGTGGGTAAAGTTGTACACCTCTGCAGAGTGTAAATCTATTTAAATAGTCGTGCTCACGGTCATGAGCATGCTTAGTGACGCCTCATCGGGTATAGTCCCTACTTTTGCAAAAATAGTCTTATCGGGAAATGTTGGGATGGATATTTTGATGTTGTTTAATCCAAGTGCCATGTCTATGGCTAAATATAAGATGTTGATCGCGGCCAAGGAGGTTGTGATTTGTTATCTATCAAGTTACTTACTTGTTGTAGTTTATTTATTTAACTGTCTTTTAAAATTCTAATGCAAAATACTATATATTGTTATTGCAAATAAAATTTGCTTAATGCTAAAAACAACTTGTAGCATAGAGCCTCATCTCTTGTTAGCGAAGCATGTATATAAATTTTGCGATACGCTACAAGTCTTGCTGAGTACACAATGTACTCAATCTTGCTTAAATTGTTGTTCAAAGGATGAGGATGATCAAATGCTGGACGACGCCTTCTTCGGTCCTAGTACCGGGGGAGTACGGAGATGGGTCTTTCTAGAGTTTACTTCTTGTCGGTTGCATGAGGGTTTGGATGGGCATGCTGCTAGACTTTTGTGTTTAATCTATCAAATTTCCGCTGCTACTTTTGATACTTGAACTTTTATTTGGCCGGTCGGCCCTTGTATTGTAAACTATATAATTGTTTAAGTTTATGTATCATATTTGTTTCATGTTGTATGTAATTGTGTATGGATGTGTATGCCAATGTTGGCCACTGATCATGGGATTAGTATGGTACAAACATGAGGATTTTGGGAAATTTTCTTAACTTTGAAAACTAATATAATAATTTTATATTATTTTATAAACGTATTCATATAAAAAGTAATGGTCAAAGTTGCATGTTGGAGACCGTATCGATGTTCAAAACGTCATATATTATTGAACAGAGGGAGTAGTAAGTTTGGAGCATTTCTGCTATTTTGTTTGCATTTATGAGGTTCTCTAAATTGTTTACTTGCTTCTTTTTCTGTATTCTAGCTTTGGTACATGCGTTTGAGGCACATTGGGTTTAACCATCTAACACGAGTTAACAACCTTGATCTCATGAGAGGTTTGACTAAACTCAAGGTTATCAAAAACATTGTATGTGTGCCCTATAAGCATGGCAAACAAGTTGCCGCCTCACACCCTTCATTGACTATGGTGATGACTGATGGACTTAGACAAGTATTACATATGGACACTGTTGGTCTTTCCAGGGTTCGATCAGCCGGTGGAAAATGATACATTCTTATCATAATTTTTCGAGATACTCTTGAGTGTTCTTCTTGGCTTCTAAGTATGAGGCTTCTAGCCATTTTCATGATTTGGCTCTTCGCTTGGCTTTTGAGCTCCCTGGTGCCTTAAGAGCGATCCGTAGTGACAATAACACGGAGTTTAAGAATTCTTCTTTTGCCTCTTTCTGTGCTGAGCAGGGTATTGAGCATCAGTTCTTCTCTCCTCACATCCCTCAACAAAATGGCGCGGTGGAAAGGAAGAACAGGACCCAGGTTGAGATGGACAGGACGATGCTAGATGAGTACAACACTCTAAGGAGAGTTTGGGCTAAAGCTATTGCAAGAACATGTCATGTTGTCAATCATGTTTTTTTATACCTTCTTTGGGCAAGACATCTTATGAGCTTAGCTTTGGAAGAAAGTCTTCTATCTCTCATTTCAGAGTCTTTGGTGCTAAGTGTTTCATTCTTAAGACAAAGAACATAGATAAATTTGAGTCTAAAATATTTGATGGCATATTTCTAGGTAATCTTGCGCATTTGAGAGGCTTTCGGGTTCTTAATCTTGAGACTAACTTAATCATGGAGACTTGCAATGTCACATTTGATGAGACTAGCACTCGAGCTAGATCAGATATTTCAAGAGTCACATAGGTGATTGAGAGCATCTTTGTCAAGGAAGATGAAGACATGGATGATGACTGCCTTCCACTTGTCAGCATTGCTCCTGCTCCAGCTGAAGAACCTGCTTCCACCACTTCACATTCAATTGACACTACTACAAAACAGACTATAGTAGACGCCCCATCACAGACGGTTCCTTTGGAACCGTCTGTGTTGGGCATTGCCGGACCTGCGGGTGGCGCGGGAAGAATATCACAGACGGTATTTTTTAGAACCGTCTGTGATAGTCATCTATCACAGACGGTTTGTGAATAGAATCGTCAGGAATTATCACGAGCGGTTCTATTCACAAACCGTGCGCGATAATCCCAATCACGCATTTGTTCTATTTAATAACCGCGTCAGGTAATATCACTGAGCGGTTGTAAATAAGGACCGCTCAGTGATTGGGATTATCACGCACGGTTTGTGAATAGAACCGCTCAGGATAATTCACAGACGGTTCTATTCACAAACCATCTGTGATAGATGACTATCACAGACGGTTTTTATTAAGAACCATCTGTGATATGCCCACTACATATAAATTGAGCGCGACACATCCTCTCGCCAAGACCGCCGCTGTGTCCATTGCCAAGACCGCCATTGCCAGCCTCGCCCACTCCTCCTGCCATGTTTGGATAATAATCAACCGGCCCCCTGCTGCTGGGCTCCAAGATCTGCTAGCTATAGCTTCTCCTCCCCCAGGTGCCAGGCCACTTCCCTCCCCTAGCTCCTCCAACCTGCGGCTCCTCCCCTAATTAAACAGATGAAGTAATACTGATTATCCTTTTTTCACTCTATTGATTAGTGAATTTCCCTGATTTTGCTACTCTGTACATAGACCCTAATGTTTTGTTTTCTTTGTTGTATTCCTTAATCGGAAGCATATGGTTTAGGTTTCAATTAATACTACTTGATGGGAAAAGGCAAAACGTACATACATCTAGCTCTCAATTTGATGGACCCTAATTCTAGAAAATGAAAAGCAAAACATGTAACCTTTAATTAATCTGGTGTAATTCCTTTGTGCAACGATGAGACAAAATGAGTAAGTACGTGCAAAGAAGTGAAAGTCTTAATCAGAACTAATTTCATGAGTAGTTTTCTAGAACAGATTAAAAAGAAGAATTTATGACACACCAAGATAAGTCACATGTGCAATGATCTATTTTATATTTCCTCCATTTATATCCATGAAGAAACGCCATCACAAAGTGGTTTATTGTTTCAATTATATGAAAGCGGATACCAGCATGTAATCGCGCGACCAACTTGCTAGTTATTAGGATCTTCCTCTTGTCTTTTGTCTCGTATCTAATCAACAATCATGCGGATAATCAATAATTATCTCATTGCGCCACTTAGAGAGGAGAAGGTTGGACCCTTACCCTAGCGCCTCCAACACCGCCGCCTCCTCCCCATTGCGCCACCTTAGAGAGGAGAAGGAAAGGAGAGGAATCGATTTTCTTCGTGAGCTCCGAGGGTAACGATCTATAACCCTTTATGTTTGCTATAAATTAATCGCTAATCAATTTTGACATTAATTTGTTACATGCGTAGTGTAGATGGATCGGCCGGATGTACAATGTGAACCGTGTGAGTCAAGAGTACATTAATGGCGTGGTTGCTTTTAGAAGAGCCGCCGAAAGGTGATATGTTGAAGAAGGAGATAAATTTTATGTACTGTCCATGCATTGATTGTGGTAATTTAAAGATGTTTAACAACGCGGCGCAAATAGAAGCGCACTTGATTCGAAGGGGTTTCACAAAAGGGTATACATGTTGGACCAGTCACGGTGAAGAGCAGATTATTACACATGAAGTTAGTAATGACGGCATCGCCGAGGAAGTCAACGATATGCCGGATGTGGACTGTACTGCTTTTGATGAGGATATGTCACACGATGACAATCTGGATCAGATGCTACGCGATGCGAAGAGAACTACAAGTGAGAGAGAGTTTTGTAAATTCGAGGGCTTAAGGGAGGACTCGGTGAGACCTTTGTTCCCTGGTTGCAAGCCGGAATATACAAGGTTGTCAACCGTGCTTGAACTGCTGAAATTGAAGGCAAGCAATGGTTGGTCCGATAAGAGTTTCACGGCGTTGTTAGGTCTCCTAGCGGACATCCTTCCGGAGGGAAACGTGTTGCCCAGCACCACCTATCAAGCAAAGAAGGTTATTTGTCCATTGGGAATGGAAGTAGAAAGAATACATGCATGTCCGAATGATTGTATCCTCTACCGTAAAGAGTATGCAGACATGCATGTATGTCCCCAGCAAAGCATCCCGATACAAGCGTCGAATATCGCTAAGGTGAAGCAAGGACCTCTGCTAAGATGTTGTGGTATCTGCAGTGATCCCACGCTTGAAGCGTTTATTTGCGAACGCAAAGGACGCAAGATTGCTGCGTTGGCACTCAGAGGAGCGTAAGAGAGATGGAAAGCTAAGACACCCTGCTGATTCTGCCCAGTGGAGAAACTTCGATCGGAGCTTCGAAGAGTTCGGTGCGGAACCGAGGAACATAAGGTTAGGGTTGAGTACAGATGGAATGAATCCTTTCGGTAACATGAGCAAACCGACATAGCACTGGCCCGTGAATCTATGTATGTACAACCTTTCTCCTTGGTCGTATGAAGCGGAAGTACATTTTGATGTCACTACTTATCCAAGGGCCAAAGCAACACGGGAATGATATTGATGTGTACCTAGCACCATTGCTTTGGAAGATCTTGTGACACCGTGGAGCGAAGGTGCAATTATGGGATGCGTACAAACGAGAGAACTTCACTTTACGCGCCATGTTGTTCTCGCACCATCAATGATTTTCATGCCCTTGGTAACTGTCTTCAAGCCAAATACAAAAGGAGCTAAAGCACATTCGCCTTTGCTTAGATGCTACAGAGAGTGTATGGTCAACAACTCGCAAGAAAGCGTGTATATCGTCACCGTAGGTTCCTTCCTCAGAGTCACCCATACCGCAAGAAAAAAAAAACAATTCGACGGAAATAAAGAGAACGATTCAGCTCCAAGGGCTTTTAGAGGAAAGAGGTCTATGATATGGTTAAGGATATCGATGTTGTGCTTGGGAAGGGCGTAAATTAAGAACCCGTGAGAAGAACATCCGGAAGAAGCGGTCAATTTTTGGGACTTGCCTTATTGGGAGCACTTAGAAGTTCGCCATTTGCATCGACGCCATGCACGAGAGAAGAATGTATGTGATAGCTTGATTGGTCTCTTGCTGAACATTAGTGGCAAAACAAAGGATGGTGTTAACGCACGGTGTGACTTGGTTGATATGAACATAAGGACTGAGTTAGCACCGGTAGAGACCGACTGGAGATTTAACGTATTTTCCCCACTTGCTACACTCTATCCAAGGCCGAGAGAAATGAATCGTGCTGAGCTTGCATGGAGTGAAAGTCCCATCTGGTTACTCCGCTAACATTAAGAACCTTGTTTCTATGCAAGATTTGAAATTAATTGGTATGAAGTCTCATGATTGTCATGTCTTGATGACACAAATGCTTCTGTTGTAATTAGAAGTATCTTGCCAACAAGGTCCGAGTGGCAATCTTGAGGTCGTGTTATTTTTCAACTCAATTGCTCGGAAGATCATTGATCCCCAAGGACTAGATGCTCTGCAGTCGAGGTGGTGACCACTCTATGTCATCTTGAGATGTATTTCCCTCCGTCATTTTTCGATATCATGGTCCATCTCATTGTTCACCTTGTGAGAGAGATAAAGATATGTGGCCTGTGTTCTTCGCCATATGTACCCGCTCGAGAGGTACATGGGAATTCTCAAGTCCTACATACGGAATCGATCTCGACCGGAGGGCGCATTCATCGAAGGTTATGCAACCAAGAGGTCATTGAGTTCTGCGTCGACTACATGGCTCGTGGAACCGATAGGTGTGCCTCTATCTCGCCATGAGGGGAGATCGATGGTATCGGGACCATCGGAAGGAAATCAATAACTCCCGATCTGGATACATACGCCAAGCCCATTTCATGGTCTTGCAACACATGACCCAAGTGTCCCGTATATCGACGAGCACAAAGACATGGTGCGCCAATGTAATCCGACGGGTCGGAGGTTTGGATCACGAGAGAGCACAACCGCTTGTTCAACGAATGGTTAAAGGTGCGAATCATCGGGAGGTCATCAAGTGATGATACATCGCTATGGTTGGCACGAGGGCCACAATTTACAATTGTCACATGGCAAGGATACGACATCAATGGGTACACATTTTATACTGCACCAGATAGGAAGAGCACGATCCCGTAACAGCGGTGTCCGTGATAGATGCATTCAAGATCCGATGGGATGAGGAGGTCCTACTATGGGCAAATAGACGAGATATGGGAGCTCGACTCACGTGCTTTTCAAGATCCCCTATTTCGGTGCCGTTGGGTCCATCTCCCACGTGGTCGATAAGTGCGGTGTCACTACCGTGGACCTCGAACGTGTCGGATATAAAGACGAACCATTCGTACTCAAGCTAACCAAGTTGTTCAAGTCTTCTATGTAACCGACCCGGCAAATAAGAAGCGCCACGTAGTTCTTCATGGAAAAAGGAGGATTGTCGGAGTTGAGAATGTAGTGGACGAGGAAGAATACAATCAATTTGACGAGTTGCCTCCTTTCGGAAACGGCATTAGGCTCGAGGAAGAACCCAGTGAGAAAGCTAGCTATATGCGCGTCGATCATCATGAAGGCCTATATCTTAATTAAGAATTTACTCCAATGTAATTAATTAATTTATTCCATAACATCATGTGTTATGGACTTGTAATCTCTCATATATTTTGATGTCAACGTGAAATTGTCATGTGTTGATGTGTTATGGACTTGTCATATTTGATATTGATGTCAATGTGGACGTACATTGTAATGCGGAGTATCAAAATTGTCATCATACTTGATTTGGAGTTGAGTTGAATTAGATATGAAATTTTGAAGTCAAATGTGTTATGAACTTGTTATGGACTTGTCATATTTGATATTAATGTCAATGTGTGGACATACATTGTAATGTGGAGTATCAAAATTGGTTTCACTTGATTTGGAGTTGAGTTGAATTAGATATGAAATTTTGAAGTCAAATGTGTTATGAACTTGTCATCATACTTGTCACGTGTTAGAATTCATATGGACTTGTCATAATTGTCATCATACTTGTCTCAAAGGTTCACTATGTTTTCTCAGGATATTTATGTCTCACCAGGTTCAGTATGTTTTGTCAGGATATCATAAATTGGCCTCAGATTTGGGCTATCACAGACGGTTTTATTATACAACCGTCTGTGATATACTTTTTATAAGGCGGGAAACGCTAGGGTTTTCCTCTCACTTCTCACTTCCTCTCCCGCGCCCCTTACGCTCTCGCGCGCTCGTTCGCCTCCTCTAGGGTTTAGGGCTCGCCTTCACCGCCGACTACGACCTCGGCGCCGCCGCCCCCGACATTGGTGCCCCCGACCTCTGCGCCGCCGCCCCCGACATTGGTGCCCCCGACCTCGGCGCCCCCGACCTCGGCGCCTTCGACCTCGGTGCCGCCGCCCCCGACCTCGGCGCCCGATTCACCTCCCAGTCGAAGCCCCGGCGTCGCCGCCGCCGACCTCGGTGCCGCCGCCCCGACATTGGCGCCTCGACCTCGGCGCGCCGTCCTCCTCCCGTGTCGGCCTCCTCCCTCTGACCGGCCTTCTCCCTCTGACCGGCCTTCTCCCGCCGTCCTCCTCCCGTGTCGTCCTCCTCCCCCGCCTCCCTCCTCCCGCGATCGGCCTCCTCCCTGTGACTGGCCTCCTCCTTGCACCGTGAGTTCTTGTGCGGCATCCTCTCTGTGAGTATTGCTCCTCTGTGGCGATTCGGTTGATCTTTGCATATATATATATATATATATATATATATATATATATATATATATATATATATATATTTATATTTGCATTTGCATGCTAGTTGCAAATTGATCGATGGGCTTTGTTGACATGCTCTGTGATGAACTACATCTTATCTTGAGATTGAATGTGATAGTTAGTTCATACTTGAGCTCTATTGTATTACTTACTACCGTCAATATGTTGTACCGTTAATTGGTTACTTTCGGTTGAGCTCATAGTTCTATTGCAAATTGATCGATTGTATTGACTAGTTTGTGATTCTTCTAGTAGTATGTATGAGCTCATTCAACTTTTCATTTGCCATCTTGATCTCTGTAGTCAACCTCTGTTTGATCGAAGTTTAATCTGTTTTAGATTATGCTTGAGATCATTTGACGATTAAGTAAAGTATTGTTTAGAGCTCATAGTTTGATTTTATATTATCATATTCATTTCATGAAGAGTATAGACAATAGGATTGAGATGGAAAAGACTTGTTCTTTAGCTACTCTCCTTCCGAGAGCACATAATATCATCAATTAATATGTTGGAATAGTGTCTACATGCACCGTGAGTTCTTGTGCGGCATCCTCTCTGTGAGTATTGCTCCTCTGTGGTAGTTCGGTTGATCTTTGCATATATATATATATATATATATATATATATATATATATATATATATATATATATATATATATATATATATATATATATATATATATATATGATGCTAGTTGATACCTTGATCGTATTAGTTACGATTTACGAATCTAGTCTTGAAGATATTGCAAATTGATCGGTGGGCTTTGTTGACATGCTCGTGATGAACTCATCTTATCTTGAGATTGAATGTGATAGTTAGTTCATACTTGAGCTCTATTGTATTACTTGCTACCGTCAATATGTTGTCTTTGTTAATTGGTTACTTTCGGTTGAGCTCATAGTTCTATTGCAAATTGATCGCTTGTATTGACTAGTTTGTGATTCTTCTAGTAGTCTCAGATGAGCTCATTCAACTTTTCATTTGCCATCTTGATCTCTGTAGTCAACCTCTGTTTGATGGAAGTTTAATCTGTTTTAGATTATGCTTGAGATCATTTGACAGCTTAAGCAAAGTATTGTTTAGAGCTCATAGTTTGAATTTATATTATCATATTCATTTCATGAAGAGTATAGACAATAGGATTGAGATGGCTGGTGGATTAAGGAGTGTTAAATTCTTTAGGAATTATGCTTTAATGCTAATTAATTTTGTTGGGATTAATTCTGAAATTTTTCTAAAAGCGCATTTTTACAACAATCCAAAAAGAAAGTTTTACTTGATTCTATTTTGTTTCTATGTTGGGATTAAACCTTTGCTTAGCATTTTCTTCGTCGATCATTTTACTTGATTCTAGTTCTATGTCTTCATTAAAGGCTAGTCTTCTGTACATGAAGTATTAAACCTTTGCTTAGCATTTTCTTCGTCGATCCCGACACACTTGAGTGTACCTGCTTCATGCCAATCCTCCACGGCATGAAGCGGATGGTACACTCCAAAGGTGTCGGGCTCGATGAAGTAGGCTCGAACAAAGATAGGCTCGAACAAAAGAATTGTATCACTAGTTTCTATCTATACAAAGATCACAAGAGAAGCTGGTGGATTAAGGAGTGTTTCGACTGCAAACCGTCTGTGATAGGAGAATATCACAGACGGTTCTACACAAAAGCCGTCTGTGATATTCACAAATCACAGACGGTTTTTATTTAGAACCGTCTGTGATATTCTCATATCACAGACGGTTTTCAGTTGAAACCGTCTGTGATACTTGACTTCACAGACGGTTTTTTAATAAAACCGTCTGTGATATTTCGTATCACAGACGGTTTTGTACCGTCTGTGATAATATCCTGTTATCACAGACCAACAAACATAGACGGTTCGGAAACCGTCTGTGATGACGGTTCCGAACCGTCTGTGATGTCGGTTCCTGTAGTAGTGTGAGGCTCGTGCTGCTTCTTCATGTACATCGGTAGTACATGCAGAGGTTCGAGACGTGATGTATCCACCTGGCGCTCCACTTCACATTCAGAGGAGACATGCACCGGATCAGATGATTGGACATCTTCATAAGCGAGTGACTCGCTACAGGCTTCATGATCCTAATCTCTACTCTTATTTTGCATTTATAGCATCTTTTGAGCCCCAAGATGTGTCTCATGCTTTATCTGATGCTAGTTGGGTCAATGTCATGCATGATGAGTTAGAGAACTTTGAGAGAAACAAGGTGTGGAATCTTGTAGAGCCTCCTAGTGGTCATAATGTGATAGAAACCAGATGGGTATACAAGAACAAACAAAGTGAGGATGGCTCTATGATTAGAAACAAAGCTAGATTAGTAGCTCAGAGTTTTATCCAAGTAGAGGGGTTAGACTTTGATGAGACCTTCGCTTCCGTAGCTCGATTAAAGCTATCTGCATATTGCTTGCATTTTTTGCATCTGAAGGTTTTAAGTTGCATCAAATGGATGTTAAGATTGCTTTCCTTAATAGCTACATAGAGGAGGAAGTGTATGTTAGACAACCCCCAGGCTTTGAAAATCCTAAGTTGCCTGACCATGTGTTCAAATTATCCAAAGTTGTGTATGGTCTTAAGCCAGCCCCTAGAGCATGGTATGATAGGCTTAAGACCTTCTTACTTAAGAATAGTTTTGAGATGGGCAAAGTGGACAAAACTCTATTCATTCTCAATTATGGCAATGATTTCCTTCTTGTGCAAATATATGTGGACAACATTATCTTCGGTGGCTCATCTAATTCTCTTGTTTCTAATTTTTCTGAGACCATGTCTAGAGAATTTGAGATTAGCATGATGGGGCATCTAAATTGTTTTCTTGGGCTCCAAATCAAACAATACAAGGAATGGACTTTCATCCATCAAACAAAGTACACCAATGATCTATTCAAGAGATTTGATATAGGTGATTGCAAGCCAATTGCCACACCAATGGATACTTCGACTACTCTGGATCCAGATGAGGATGGTGAAGCTGTGGATCAACGCGAGTACTGCAACATGATTGGCTCCCTCCTTTATCCGACGGCTTTGAAATTAGACATCCACTTCTCGGTGTGTCTATGTGCAAGATTTCAAGCTTCTCCGAGGTCCTCTCATTGTTAGGCAGTCAAGCGCATTTTCAAGTACCTCCAGTCAATCCTTCAATATGGTATTTTGTATTCCTATTCATCATCATTGTCTATTAGAGATTTTTCGGATACTGATTTTGCGGATTATAAACTTGATAGGAAGAGCACTTCGGGCACTTGTCATGTTGTGGGATCTTCTCTTGTTTCTTGGTCATCTAGGAAGCAATCTTCTGTTTCACAGTCCACTGTTGAGGTTGAGTATGTAGCTACTGCTAGTTGTTGTAGTTAGATCTTGTGGATGGTCTCAACTCCTACGGACTATGCGTTAACCTTTGATAGTGTGCCCTTTTGTGTGACAACACTAGTGTTATTAACATTGCCAAAAACCAGTGCAACACTCTAGGACCATGCACATTGACATTAGATATCACTTCCTTAGAGGCCATGTGGAAGAGGGGGACATTGTGCTAGAATTTGTGGAGTCTGAAGCTCAATTGACATATATCCTCACCAAACCTTTAGATTCAACTAGGTTTGGCACCTTGAGGAGTGAGTTGGGGGTAGTTTACCCTTATGGGTTGGTTTGAGGGGGAGTTGGCATTTTTTATCTTCTTGATCTTTCTTATTCTTGTTGATGTTTAAGTAGATTCTTCAACAAGTGTCTTCTTTGGCTTTTGATGCTTTGTCTTGCATCTCATTGTATCATATTGCACTCATATGAAAAATAAAAAAATGATGCATTGTAATATAAGATGTACTGCTTTAGCTTTTATTTTGATGAAGCTTTGCTTATTACCCATGTTGATGTAGATAGCTTTTGATTGATGCCATGTTATAGTTTGTATTCTTGTCTTAGCATGATTTACTTGCTTAGCTACTTGTTGATGCCTTGGCATGTGCCTTAGAGCTAGAGGGTCTAGGTCTAATCTTTAATTGCCAAGTGATGTCTAAATTATGCCTTGTATGAGTAGTGTAAGGTTTTTTATGTCTTTGGAGATCTTGCTCATGCTATTGAATGCCAATTAGGATTACTTAGCTTATCTTGAATCTGTCTTGAACTTAAAAGAAATTCTTGCATAGTTCATGGCTTTGGCTCAATTTCAGTGCTTTAGGGACAGATCCATTGTTTTCACAAAAACTTCATGATTGTATCATGGAAGAAAAAAAGGGGGGGTGCTTGCAAATGGTCTATTACATGCCTAGAGCATCCCTAGCTAAAAAATGAGCTCTTTCAAGGAAAAAATGCCAAATCTTTGCTCGCAAATGGTTTGTTACGCGCCGAGAGCAAAAACTAAAAAATCAAAAGAAATCGAGCAAGTTTTTCAAGTTGTAGGCTTTGTGATCCTTCTAGTAGTCAATGCTTGTTTCATTATCTTGGATTACATGCTTGCTTTGGCTTGGTTCATACTTTGGCAGTCTATATGATTATCAACTAGTGAATTCAGTTATTCACTAGACTAGATAGCTTTGTGATATATGCTTTGATGTCAAGTTGTAGTTTGCCATTGTTGAAATGCTAGATTTCATACTTGATATGTCTTTTGCATTAGAAGTTGCTAGTCTCTTCATATTAGGTAATTTCCAAAGCTTCTTGTTCACAAAAATTGAAAATCCAAAAATGAAACCACTCCATTACATTTCATCATTCTTCTTCTTATGCTTATTTCATGCATCTTAGAACTGAAACATTTGGATGAGAGGAAGGCATGATTCCTTGATGACTCCATTGTCAAAGAGGAAGAAGATGTGGTAAAAAAAAAGGGCTTTGCATGGAAACAAAGGGAGAAAATGAAAAAATCGAAAAATTGGTAGATCTTAGTGAGGGGAGCATCTCATATGCATTTTGCACTCTTCATATTCAATTCTTGGTTTGAATTGTAAATTTTGAAAGCTCACTATGATCAAAGGTCAAATTGAATAATTATTCTTTCATATGGACATTGAGTGAATTTTTTGGTGCCTTCTCTGCATTTGAATCTTTTGTGCACCTCGTTGCCTCTACTAGTTTGCTTCTGCATTCCTCAAGCCATCCTAGTTATTTTCGTGGCTTTTTCTTCTTATGGACAAGTTGTGCCTTTGCGTGAAAACGAGCGAGTGTTTTCCAAAACAACATCCAATTTGCAATTTTGGGAAATTGCAAATATGTACATCAAGGGGGAGTCTGTGGATATCATGGGTAGATGATCCTAATCTTAGTGTGTTGAACAATTGATAATTGTGTCGAGGTGTTTGGAGGAACCCTCGTTTTAGCGAAGTGTCGTGGGCTGTCAGGGTTTTGGCGGTTTGACTGGCTCTGCGGGCGGTCTGACTGGACAGTGTCCGACGATCTGACCGGCCTTGGGGTGGCGGTCAGACCGACCAGGGACCGGCGGTTAGACTGGCCAAAAGTGGTGGTCTGATCAGCAAAAAGTAGATCAAGTTTAAAATTTCCAATGAAGGTGCAGTTTGGGACTTGGGAAAATTCCCAGAGCAGTCTGACCGGCCGTTTGATGGAGGTCAAACCGGTGGGGTGGTCTAACCGACTAGGAAACGCAGTCGGGCCGGTGGTGGTGGTCGACCGCCGAGGGTGGCGATCTGACCGGCCAGAAAGGTTTCATGTGTTGAGAAGGTGGTGAATTTTGTGGGTTAGGCTAAAGTCATAGGTTTTAGTGCATAGGTGTTGCATGATGCATGTTTTGGCTAATGTGGGTTACTTTGCGAAGAACTTGTGCTCATAATCAATTTCTTAGTCTATTGTTGTGCAGGTGGCTTGGAGTCAACTACCGTCAACAGAGAAGAGCCGAGGTCCAGAACGATCAAGGATGCTGCCTGAAGTGGTTGGACTCAAGCATGGTGCAAGATGGACAAGAACGACTGAATGAGAAGTTCAGTACAACAGGTTGCATCAAGTGGCTTGGGGTCTGGGGTCAGTGCAATTGCAATGGTGGTTCCGGTGGGAGTCGGATAGGAGATATTTGCCGACATGAAGAGAGCCATTAATGAACCTTCGTGTGTCGAAGCATGGAATGGCTTCACATTGATTGGACTCGGTTTTTGGAGAAGGATCGAGAAGGTGTATTTTGGTATCTTCGCCAAAATATCGGGTTGGTGACCTTGGAGAAACCATGGCGCAAGATGGCAGAAGGAGAGGTGGTTTAGGTCAAGAGAAGATGAAGATCACGAAGAGACGAATTCGGGAGACCCGGTTCGTCATCCACTTTGAGAAGCATGCGTGAGTGTAAACCAGTTTGTGTGTGGGCTTAATAGGTGCCCAATAAGATTTTCTCTCTAGACCTAGACTGTAACATCCCAATTTTCTGAGCTTTAAAAATCCTTTGAATAGTTAGTAGGGAGAAAATTCACCATTTGGATTTATTTGAATTTAATTCAAAATCTTAATTATGGACTTTGTACATCAAAACAATTTAATATGGTTAAAGTCAACATGAACAATGGTCAAAACTATTTTATTTGGATTCTATGTGCTTGGATATGATTTCTAGATTTTTCTAGAATTTTTCAAATTTCATTTGCTAATTTCTTTTGCTATTTGGAATTTCTGCTATTTTATAAAATAGAAAACCTAATTAAAATCCCAGAACAGTAATCGGGCCGAAACCCAAACCCTATTCCAATCCCGGCCCAACTCTTGTGCGGCCCAGCCTCTCTCGCGCGCACGTGCGTGCCGTCGCCCACAGGTGGTCCCCACCTGCCAGTCTCTCTCTCTCTCTCTCTCGTGCACAGTCGCACCCGGCCCCACCCGTCAGCCACAGCAGTGCCATTTCGCACGCGGACTCGCCCGAGCCTCTCTCGCTGTCAAGTGGGCCCCACCATTTTCTTGTTCATCATCTCCAAGCCGTCCGTATGGGATTTTGCCGCCGTAGCCTCCTTGGACTCCCTTGGCCACCGTGTATAAAAGGGAGGGCACCCCTGGACCTCCGCATCACAATCCTAGCCGCCTCAGCGCCGGAGCAGAACTCTAGCCACTGAAGGAGCTTGAAGAAGCAATCTCGCCGTCGCCAACTCCGACGAGCCCTTGCTCCGCCGTCAGTGTCGCTCAAGCCCCATCGTCTGCACCGTCGGCATCGCAAGAGCAAGAGGAACACCGTGGACGCCTTTACTTCGCCGGAGCACCACTGGAGAGCAGATCCTGTCGAGGCCGAGATCTATCCGCCGCTTCTATCTTGCTGTCAGCCACCACAGGGCACCTCGACCACCCGTGAGCACACCAACGTGTTCGCCGCGTTCTTCTCTACCTCCCCATACCACCCGCCGTCGATGAGCCGCCGCCGTTCACCGGTTACCATTGGGACCCGTGTGCCGCCGTGTCACCGTTGAGCCACACGAGTGCCACCTCAGCACCACATCAGCCTCCGTACGTGCGTGGCAGCTATGTGGCGCTAAGTCAGTGCTGATTTGACACCCGCGTGCCACCTCACCCAGCCCCACCGAGTTCACCATGGACCATGAGGCTGACATGTGGGTCCCACATGTCAATAATTCTTTTTTATTTCTTTTATTCCAGAAATTCCATTACTGACGTCAACGTTGCGCAATGATCAGATTTTTCTTTAGAGAAATAATTCAGAAATTCAGAATAATCCAAAAATTAGGGTTTCTTTTATATTCAAACTTCCAAAGCTCATATCTTTTGCATCCGAACTCCATTTGAGCCCATTCAAATTTCTAAATTCATCTAAATTCAAGATCTATTTATCTGTGATTTTTATTTAATTTTTTGAGTTTGTTTTGCCTCTGTTATTTATTTGTTTTGTTTGTTTGTTTCGTTTGCGAGTAGACGTTGATACTTCGGGAAGATTTGATGAAAAAGGAGCATCTCAAGAGCAAGATCAGTACCTAGACTTATTCTAAGGTAAGTTATACCTTTGATCATATTGAACCCAGTTTTCAAACGTTATATGGATTCAAATTATTGCATTTACTTTAAGTATTTATTTAAATGCTTTTAGGTATAGTTAATAATACAAATTGTTAGAACCACCTTGTCTATTGTTATGTCATAATATTTTGCCACCCTAGATTGGTTTATTTAGTTGGTATTATCGTAGCACCAATGTGGGTTGGTTAGATACGATTAGTCTGCTTAGCCATACCATGAGTCATCATTTCATGTAAGTTGCTATTACAAACTTGACTAAGTGATTATGGAACTAATTGATAAAACTGTGTGTACTATGTGCTATTACTCGTTGATGGCATGCATTGCACTTAACCAACAAGGTGGAAAATGATTTGGACAGAGGCAAGTGGTACTGTGTATTGTTATGGTACTGTGGAGCTGTGTGTATGGGCTTTATAAGCTGTGTGTATAGGAATTTGTAGTGAAATTGAAAGTCTTGCCTTGGTCAATTAAGGACTTAACTTTGTGCGCCATTGAACTGAGCCTTACTGTACGACCACATGCCTGATATGGGACGGGCCTAACTTAGTAAGTTATGGATTCTTGACATTGTTACTCAAGTAGTAGGTTAGGTTGTGTTGCATGGGTGGAGGTGTGCTACCAAGTAGTTACATCGCGGGACGGTTCGCCGCTTCCCTGTCCAACGGTGTCTGTCGTACCAATCGCTGTGTATAGTTTGGTATGACGGTTCGTAAGCACACTAGGAGTATCAATGCTTGAGATGAAGTTTCTGAAACATTTTGTTATGATTAGTGCTTGCAACACTAGTTGTATCTTGTGGGTAAAGTGTACAACCTTTGCAGAGTGTTAAATCAATCTATTCGAATAGCCACGTCCGCAGTTATGGACATGCTCGGGGATTTCACATGATGGGTAGATTTTCATAAAATAATTGGGAAGGGAGCTGTGTGATTTAAGTCATATGTCTATGTGAATAACTTGTTTAGGCTATGTGTCTTTGTGAAATCAAAATATTAAATTACTATGGTTATTTGTTTTACTTTATGTTTTCAATCTATTATTCATATTAAAACTGTAAATGTTGCATTTCTGCAAAATAACCACAGAAGCCATTCCTTTGGAATAAGCCATCATGTATAATTGCATTCTGTGGTATGACTTGCAAGTACGGTTGTGTACTCATGCTTGCTAAATCAAATCAACAGAATAGGAGTCATCACATGCTTTCGAGGAGGAGTTCATCGAAGGTGCTTGATCATAGGGTCTTGATCCCAGTCGGTTGCCTGTGGTGAATTGATGGGATTCCGCTGAAGATTCCTGTTCCGCTGTTATTTAATTCTCTGTCAGCCCTACGCGGCTTAATAAGTGTAAACTTGACCATAAGGTCAAAACCCTTATTTGTTAATCAAATTACTTGTTTATGTTATTAATCGTCTTGTGTGGATCGATATTCATCTATGTTGATACTGTGTGCACTAGCGTGATCCTAGACTAGTGCATTATACACAGAGGGTCCAGAATTGCATTTTTGGATCCCGACATAGACTCCACTATAAAAGGGAGGAGTGTAGGATTTGCACTCAACCAAATCAAGCCTAGGAAACCCTAATTTGTGATTTGGCAAAATGGAGATAGAGGAGGCTAGGGTTTGAGAGATATGGATTGATTGAGTGCTCAAGCGTTGAGCTTTTGTCCTCCATGATGGAGTGGTTGTAAACCAACAATATCTTGAATTAATCAATCTAAGCAAGGTTTGCTCCAAGATGAGTTCTATCTTGCTCTTACTCTCTCTTTAATGTCTTTAGGATTTTTGTGTTCCCTTGGTTTTGATTGGGTCTTTTGCTATGATCTAGGTTGCTAGGACTTCTGGGAATTGATCTAGGGTCATCTTGACCATCTTCCACCTGTGAGCAAGCTTTTGGATCAATATTTGACTTTCCCCGATTTCTGTGCCTTCTTGATCTCATTCAAGAAATTCGTGGAACCTTAGCTTCGATCACCCCGATCATTGATTGGAATAGGTTCCTGACGTTTTTGATTATATATGTTTGAAATCTTAGGAGATTTGGATCTCGGAATCAAAAGTTTGGTTAATTTGAGATCATCTTGGGCTGCTGTCCCTGCAGCCGGTCGTTAGACCCCTCACCCAAGCGGTCAGACCGGACCGACCAAGAGGATTTTTCCTCGGGGTTTTTCGGATTCAACGCAAGACTTTAGCTATGTCATTGTGCTTTGATCTTCATAGCTCTCATAGCTAGTGAAGTGAAGAAGAAGTTGAATACCGGTGACGGTGAAAAAGATAGGTGCTCCTATTCACCCCCTGGTCGCCCTTTTCGATCCAACAGTTGCCGACCCAGATGCATGGATGTTTCAACAGAACGTCCTTTCAATTTAGTCTAATGGTTTGATTCTGAATCCAGACCAGAGCAGTAGTATTAGCATATACTTGTTCGTATATAGTATAAATCATTTTTTACGGACACAAAAGATTGTTTATCTATCTTTATGTATCTTATTTAATTTTTTTAGATTACAAGAGGACACACACCACACTCACGCCACATGCTAGGAATTTTGCAAATGCTCTAAGGTCTTATGGAGCGTGGGCACCTATTTTCCTATTGAACATACGTGCATGTGTACTCTTGATAAATAAGACGCACCACCTCGATCCCTTGGATCAACCTAGGTGGGTAGGAAGGAACACTCTTGCTCCCACATGCCAATAAGATGCACCACCTCGATCCCTAGGATCGACCTGAATGGGTAGGAAGGAACACTCTTGCTCCCACATGCCGCAACCGGTGGCCTGTCTTTGGTATCTTATCTAACTTGTTTGTGCATTTATTTTTTCAAAGAATTTTGCAGTTTATAAAGTTTTACTTTGATTTTCACCATGAAGGTTTTGTCATGGTGCTACACACTTAACAAAAACACTAATAAAACATAGTAATAAGCAGAAGATACTCGATAGCTAAACAAGATCCATGTGACAAGTAATAAGCAGCAGAAACATTTGATGTCGTTAAGCATACCTTAAGCTCCGAGTTGGGATTTGCGACAAGCTGCTGCTCCTCCTTCGCTCGGCCATATCGGTCTATCACTGACTTCATGCTGTATAAAGCGAACAGAAGACTAATCAGATCAGATTCTTGAGTAATTCTATTAAAAAAGATTCTGGGGTAATCTGACAGTACATATTTTGTTCATGCATATAAACAAGACTAACAAGTACTATTAAGTAATAACTATGACATGTGATATTCCTTATTTAAAGTGAGCATGGAAAGCATACGTATGATTCACACACAATACCAGGAAACCCTAGATCTATATTTCTTCGTTCCAGTGCAAAGCTAACATTAAGCCAAAAACTGCAAGATGAAATAATAAACACAAAGGGGGGAGTGACTAGAGACCAGAGAGAAGGTACAAAAATAAAGCAAAGATGAACAACTAATTGATGCTAAAAGGTAAAGAACTTGTGACATGTATTCTACTTACACACTTAAGGCCGCAGTATACATATCACATATGTGATATATATATAAGGAACTGTACTCGGTGCAAAGATTCACAAATAAATTTTCAGCAATTTTTTTTCAGAAAAGAAAGAAACATGGAGTTGAAGACGAAATAACTGATCGATTAATCGGCAAAAAAAGAACAAGAAAAGAAGCTGAAGCGATGGAGTCCATTGACCTGGTGCTGGCGTACTCATAGAGGCGGCCGGTGCTGGAGAAGATGACAAGCCCGACCTCGGCGTCGCAGAGGATGGCCAGCTCCTTGGCCTTCTTGAAGATCCCGTTCCGCCGCTTCGAGAACGTCACCTGCCGGCTCGTCGAGTTGTCGATCCGCCGGATCACTATCTTGCCCCGCCCCATCTGCAACCTCTCCGCCGGTCTTGCACGCTCACAGCCTCACACACGCAGAGGACAATCAGGTACGGATAGCTAGTAAGGGAGGCGACAGAGATAGAACTTGGATCTAGCTGGCCGGTGCTCTGGGAGAAGAAAGCTCCCAGGTTTCCTAGGTAGGCAAATTATTGGAGGGGAGAGAGAGGAAGAGGAAGGGAGAGAGAGTGGAGTCTTCTGTTGTTGGTGGCTTTGCAAGTTGTCTTCTTTTAGTTGCTTACCTCCTTTATTTAGCAAGGAAATGAAGTGGGAAAGATATCTCCCCATTCGCTAGGATCGTACGATGGGTTATTCTAATTTTAATGTTAAACAAAAGATGATAATTAAGGCGCCAGGTACCTTCTGGAAAGGATTCGATCCTGAAATTGGTTGCACGCATGAAAGGTAAACAAAAGTGTGTTCAACTGTGGATGTCTAGGTTGTACTTGTATGTATATGACTTCTATATACTTTGTAGCACACATTATTCAGGCCCTTAATTTAATTTATTTCTCCTTTTGAATATGGGAATTTCATAAATAGTAAGATAATATAATCCCTTAAATTTGCTATACTGTGAGGTAATTAATTTTCTCTAACCTTAATCACTTTGTCAAATTGCAGTTTGTTTAAACATTACACCTTCTGTGTGTATACGAAAACTACCATGATGGTTTGTGTTTACCACTGAGTTCGTAAATACTATATATTTATATATGTTTTTTGGTATGAACCAACGATCGTAAGTATTTTTATGCTTCTTTTTAAGTTAGAAATAATTGGCTAGTGTAGCCGTCTTAAGATAGTATTGTATCTTTGATATGTGTTATCTATTATTATATAATATCCAAGGCACACTCAAATATTATTATTGCCGTCCGCCCTATTCATTCGTGGTGACGCGTGGAGCGTGTGTCCTCACGGATCTGATTATTACCTTGGTCCGTTGGTCAGCTGATAGTTTTTTATCGGTTTGTCTATGCTACGCTAGATTGGTGATTTCATGTTATTGCATTCAAACAACAAGGTGAAGATTCATATGTAATTCATCATGAATGATCAAATACTGGTAGCATATAAGAGTTAGCATTATTTTACATAAGGATGTCATTAATCATATGGGGCGACTCAGATTTGGTGCATAAATACCACTTGTATGAGTCTATGTATTGTTTTTTTTTTCTTTTTGCGACGAGAGTGTATTGTTGCCAGTCCTCATATATATATATAGAGAGAGAGAGAATAGAGAGAGAGAGAGAGAGCGCTGGAAGTCTACAGTGCATGCATCTCTAGCTAACTCCCCATGTGGTGGTCACATCATATACCTCGGCATCTCGCCCGAAGTGCCGTCTTAAACAATATGTGGTGGCCTAATCTAATCAATTGTAGATTGCCAACATTGAGGAGTGCATCTGGTGGCCTAATCTAATCAATTGTAGCTTACCAACACTGAGAAGTGCATCTCGTAAAAATTGTCGCGCCGATCACATGGGACCTAATATAATGCGATTGCCGTACTAATCACACGGGAACCTAGCCAACGAGAGCTGGCTCTTAGCTTGCTGGTTAATTGCTTCAAGGTCACCGAATAAGAAAGGTACGTAACCTTGTTCTTAGTTATTGTAAATCGAGCAAAACGACACAGTGACCATGCATCCACCGGAGTGGCCATCCCATTCCAACAGGGCTGATCTAGGTCTTAGGCTATAGCTTGAGACCCAGAAAAATTTTCAGTATAAAATTCTCTATATATAGCCCACATATATAGTGGCCTAGCCCGATGCCTAGCCACCCCCATTCTTCCTCCCATCCCACGGCCCAACCCATTTAGCCTTGGCTCTACGCTCATGCCACCCAAATCACCCAAGGGAACCTAATCCCCAATCCGGCAATCCACATCCCGACTTATCTTCCGGTCTCGCCGTCACCGCGCCCTCCACCTCCTAGCTCCTCCTCCGTTGGCACCTCCTCGCCCTCCTCGCCAGCCACCGCGCCCTCCTCTCCCTTCACCACCATGCGGCCACGCCCTCCACGGCTCCACGGCTCCACGCCCTCCACCGCAACACCCGATCACCTGCCTGCCCTCCACGGCTCCACGCCCTCCAGTCTCCACCTCCGTGCGGCCGCACCCTCCACGGCTCCACACCCTCCACACCGTGCCCGGTCGCCCGCCCGCCCTCCGTGGCTCTACGCCCTCCAGTCTCCTCATTTGTGAATCGCTAAAAAATGAGTCTTAGAACTTCTATTTCCTCCTTCAGAAAACTGAAGTATGTTCAATGTGCGTGCGCCTACCGTGCTCCTTCGTCTGATTTGAATTGGTATGTGGTTCTAGTATCCTCTTTTCTTATGTGTGCGTATAGAAACAAAGAACACAAATTCTCAGTATTGATTCCATCTGTTATGTTGCATGAGGTGGTGCTATATTGAGCGAGATGTATTTGCAGGTGACCAGTCGACCAGGCATTAGATTAGTATGAATCTGTGTAGTAATTTCCTACTAACTTGGGTAGTAACTAGGAATTGCTCAATTGTATACAAGGAAAAGGGTTTAACTCTTCTTATGTCTTGAGTTTTTAGTTTGTTCATGAGCTGCGTAATTTTGTTGGTGAAGCTTCAGACTAATGTAATGTAATGTTAAGCTTTCTTATCTCTTGTTTTTCTAGAATTGTGAACATAGACCCAAATATTGTTGATTTATGGTTGTTTTGATGAGCAAATATATGATAATGTTTTATCTCAAACACCGCAGATTCAGTTCTATTGCAAATAGGTTTGTCATACGTCCAATTCACTAATGGGAGTTTTTCTCCTTGTATTTTGTTTTGCATTAGAATGTGATTTTTTTTCCTGTCATGTCTGCAAAATTTACAATTAGTTATTGTTAGTTTTTTTAGCACTAATGAAACCTTTAGATACATGTAATCCTAGTTGTGTTTTTTTTGTCCATCCCTCTATCAAACAAAGCCGAGTCGTTGATTCAGCAGTGTTTTGATTAGGTAGCTTCCGAAAATACTTTATCTCAGTAATGTATGATCAATAGCTAAAAAACTTTTTGAAATAGTATATAATTTAGCACCACTCTAATATGCTTTTCCTTTTCATTTACAAAAAGACTCACATATATCTCCATGCCAGTGTTAACCTGGTTAAGGTGTCAGCATTTGGTAGATAAGATGAATGGATGATGGTATGCTATATTGAGCAAGACATATTTGCAAACATTAAAGATGGTAAGATTTTAGAGCGTTTTCAAGAAATGAGGTCATGTAAGAAACAACTATCTCGTGCTAGTGGTAAGTTTGATTCTTACGAATGTAAACATCATGTTCTTCGTATTTAGTTATACCTCTGTTCGATTTACTTTTTTATGTTGTCTTTGTATGTTTTGGTTCTTATCCCACTATTGATGAAGAAATGGTGGGCCAAGATTGTTGGACCCCAGGCGCTGAATACCATAAATCCTCATGTGTGTACCATACTAGTCCCATGATCAGTTGCTAGTACACATATCCACAACATTAGCATACATATCGATACACAATTACATACAACATGAAATAAATATGGTACATAACTTAAGCGATTACATAGTTTACAATATAAGGGCCGACTGGACAAATAAAAGTTGAAGTATCAAAAGTAGCAGCGGAAATTTAATATATTAAACTCAAAAGGCCAACGGCATGCCCATTCAAACTCTCAAGCAACTAACAAAGATAAGACCTAGAAAGACCCGTCCCTATACCCCCCCCCCCCCCGGTACCAAGACCGAAGAAGGCATCGTCCGGCATTTGGTCATCCTCATCCTTTGAACAACAATTTAAGCAAGATTGAGTATATTGCGTACTCAGCAAGATTTGTAGTGTATTGCAAAATTTATATACATGCTTGGCTAACAAGGGATGAGGCTCTATGCTATAAATTATTTTCAGCATTAAGCAAATTTTATTTGCTATATCAATACATAGTATCTTGCAACGGAAGTTTAAAGAGCAGTTAAATAAATAAGGAACAACAAGTAAGTAACTTGATAAATAACAAATCACAACCCACCTTGGTTGTGATCAACATCTTATTTTCAGCCATAGATATGGTACTCAAATTTAACAACATCAAATTATCCATCCCAATATTTCTCGATAAGACTGGTTTTGTAAAAGTATAGACTATACCCGATGAGGCGCCACTAAGCACGCTCATGACCGCGAGTACGGATATTTAAATATATTTACACTCTATAGGGGTGTACAATTTTATCCACAACATATGAGTTCTCTAGTTTATCCAACATCCGTCGATACCACCAAACACAACATTATAGTATGCGGTCTAGAGCACGTATCGAAGCCTTTACATCACCTAGTCCTAACCTTGCACTAGCCCGACAATGACAACCCTCACTTTAATCTTGAGTACCTCCCGTCAAAGCGAGGCATTAACTATTGTGTCAGAAGGATTTGGTCCCAACACCTTAGTGAAGGGAGCCCCTTCGAGCAATCACACATGCTCGTACTACTACGGCCTACCAATATGCAAGGCTAGTCTTCGATGACTTAATTAGCTAAAGCTGTCCCATACCAGCACATATGGTTGTACGCTTAGGACTAGATATGATTCACCAGTGTTCGGTCCTTAATTGATCCGGGCGTGGATCTCCCCCATCTACATGCGAGAAACCACATTCAGCAGTTCATATGATAACTCATCCGCGTCGCAATCTAGGTTTTTCATTTATATTTTTATACAAAATTAACATAGGCAACTCCTTTGGACCATCATTTCAAAATCTCCCTAATCATATTCAATATTCCATCCACTTTCAAATTTTAGTAAAGACTAGAGCCCGGTTAAGCGTCTATGCGATATTCGCATTCGAAAGACCCAATCCAACATCATTTATTGCATAAACCATACCCTAATGGATACAACAGTAAGTATATCAATATTTCAAGGAGGATTATGCATTGAATAGGAATATAACTACTGTTATCTCCAAATATAGCAATTTTAAGCAACATACACACATGCATAAAAGATTTTGCAAAAATAAGTACAATAATTGAAAAAATAGGATCAGCATGGTCAAATGGGGTACTTGCCTTGCTCTAGTATCTCATAGTATGAGGATGGTGGATCGCTGAAAATTTCGTTCAACGTATCGACGTCTATTCAAACAGAGCATGATTTTACACAGCAGCAAAATCCAAATATTTTTGGATATTCAGACAAATCATGATTTTATATGAATTTAGAAAAAAAGATTCATTTAATTTGGAGTTCATGCAAAAGTTATTAAGGTTTGAATTTGCTACGATTTTGAAAATCCAGAAATTAATAAAAAGGTGACGTCGAAAGCATATTCTCTGATGTTTACGCTTTCTAAGAGAGAAATCGTATTTTTCCTCTGAGTTCTTCTGAGGTTTATGTTTTTAAACAGAGAAAGTGTTTTTTTTTCTCTTAACTGAAAACGGCTTTCCTCATTTTTTTGAATTTTATTAACTTACATGTGGAGCCATTTTGTCAATGACTCATCTTTTTTATTTTCTTGATTTTATTTATAAAACTGAGGCAGTCCCACATATCATAGACTCGTTAATTAATTAACTAAATGATTAAATCCTGATTTGATTTAATCCACTGATAGCTGGGGTCCACATGTTAGTTTCTCAGTTTTTAAAACATGTTTTAAAACCAAAAATAGTGAGTGGTCCCACATGTGAGCGACACATAATCTAAAAATGTTTTGAATTAGATTTTTGTTAACTTTTCTACCGGTCCCACTTGACATAGACTCAATACTTTTAAGCTCTATTATTTAGTGCTAATCATCTCCTAATCACCCCGCCCCACAAGTAGAGAGAGAAGAGTAGCAGAGCTGTGCACATAGCCGAGAGCCATGGGTTCCCCTCTCGAGTCTCAACGGTGATCCCATCGGGTGGTGGTGGAGGCCAAAGAGATGGATGGAGGCAGCGCTACGCTGGTAAGAAATGGCGGGGTGCCTCGAGTCCAAGATCATTTTCATGCAAGAGGCTAAGGCACAATGATTTGTGGTGTGTACTAGCTCTCGGGGACAACTACGATGATGTAGGCAGTGAATCGAGGACCAATGGCCACCGGAGCGATGGCGACGCTGTCTCCCGCGGCTGTGCCATGATCGACTATGATGATTCCTGGGTTAAGCTAGCTATTCTACTGATCTAACTCGTGCAGAAGCATTAGGGGACTACTAGAAACTCACCAAGCTTGTTGATGGCGTTGGAGTGGCTTCGTGACGTTGAACAACGGTGATGCAGAGGAGGCTCATGGCGACAGCTCACCACAGCGACAGAGGTGCTACAAGGAGCATCACATTAGTTCACTGACATCCTAGGGATGGTGTAGATGCAAGGAATTAGACCGAGACTCACCGGACTTTGAAGAAGAACGAAAATGGCGGCGGCAGTCGTGAGAGATAAAGATGACGGTGAAGCTCAGATTCTTTGTGATTATGCCTGCATTGAGTGAGGGAATTAGATGAAGGAGTGTCGAAACACATGATGACGCACTCGAGAGAGGTTCAAACTGTAACAGCCCAACATTTCAATTTTGGTTAAAGTTTAAAACTTATTTGAGTTTGTGAATTTCCTGAAATTTTAAAAGCTTTGTCCTAAATGTTTTAAACCTAAAATAATTTAATTACAAAATTTATTATCAAGTTTAAGTTGGGAATAATTTTATTAAGTCTAAAATGTCTCTAAGGATTTATGAGAATTTTGTAGAATTTTGGACTCTTTTGCTATTTTCTAAATCTAAAAGGAATTAACCAGATTATTTAAAATAGAAAACTAAAAGAAAACTCTTAACAGTGCTTGGGCCGAAACCCTAGCTCGGCCCACTCCCTCTCTTCACGCGCGCGGCCCGAGCCGGCCCACCCGCGCCCCATCTCCTTCACCCCGCCTCCCTCTCTCTCCACCATCGGATGCCCATCCGACGGCCCGCATCGCTCCACGCCTCCCTCTCTCCGACCGTCGGATGAGAAATCCAGCGCCCCGCGCCATCTTCTCCCGCGTTCTTCTCCGCGGTCAAGCCGCCTCCGCCATTTTCGCTCACGGCGAAGCCAGAGCTGGCCGCTCCAACCTCCGCGTCCCTCAAGACACGCAGCAGCCGCGACTCGGCGCCTCCAACCGCCTCGCCCCTACCTTCTCCCCGCCTCTATTTCCCCGCCGCAAGCAACCGCCGCCACGATCACCACCTCGCGCCGCCCGCCGGACCTCCCGGCGCTTATAAAGGCCGCCGGGGCGCCATCACCCCAAACCTAACGCCCCACTCACTCTCACTCCTTCGCGTGTACTCGCGGAATCGAAGAAATTGTCGCCGTCGGTCCCAAGATCGGAGCTCAATTCCGCCGCCGTGGACGACGCCACGCCCTCGCCGCCACCACCATTCGCATCGTCTCGACGCCGCGAAGCTTCGCGCCCTACGCCGCCGGAGAACCCCAGAAGCGCCAGTCGCTTTCCACCGTAGCCGCTGCCGCCGCTCTTCGCCGCCGCCGCCTGCCCGATCGCCTCGTCAATTGGGTGAGCGCGTAACCCCGTGATCTCTCTCTCTTTTCACGCATCTCACCGCCGCCAGTGCCTCAGAAGCGCCGGCGACCCTTAGGTCCCCGCGCGCGCCGCCGCCATCGCGGGCCTTGCCACGCGCGCGCCACGCGAAGCGCCACGAGCGCGCCACGCCAGCCGCTTAATCCCACGTGGCGCCACGTGGCGCCACGCCGCACACGCGCCACCTTCCGTCAAGCAAGCCCCGTGGACTTGGTCCACATGGACCGTGTCTCGACACGAGGTCCCACCTTTGCCGCTTTTAATTTTATTTATTTAATTACCGAAAACCTCAGGGCTGACGTCACCATGCGCAATAATTAGAATTTCCTTTAGGAAAATAATTCGGGAAATTGATTAAAATGGCAGATTTAGGATTTAAATTGTAAAATTCATAACTTATTCATCTTAGCTCGAATTAGATGATTCAAATTGCTAAATTCTTAGAAAATTATGATCTAACTAAATAAAATATAATTATTCAATTTGGAGATCATTTTAGTTCTGTTTTAGAATTTAGAAATTCATTTAGAATCCAAATTTAGATTTAAATTTGTAAAATTCATATCATCTCGATTACCAAATTTCCAAATTTATTGAATTAAATTTCTAAAATTTTGCAAAAAGATTATCTAGCTTAATAAATTAAAATTTGTTTATTTGGAATTAGTTTAAATTGTCTCTTTTAAGTTAAAACTATTTAAATTGCAAACTTAGAATTTAAACTTGTAAAATTCATATCTTTTATTTCCTAATTCCAAATTGAGTGTTTCAAACTTATAAAGTTTTATAAAATTATTATCTAGTCAAATAAAATATAATTATTTTATTTCGAGTTAGTCTAAACTGTCGTCTTGATTTTATTTGAACTTCAATTGATTTGTCGATTTTCACGCTTAGATTACTTACGATTCCGGAATTTGATTCTTCCAAGAATTAGAATTTCAAGACTTCAGCGAAGGCAAGTTACACTTTGACCATGTTGCACCTACTATGTTAAAGTTATTTAATTCAGTTTTAAAATTATTATTGCATGCATATTTTTAGTCAATTATTTTAATACCGGTTTAAATGCTTAGTTATTCCATTTGTTGTTGTATGGCCAACCTTGAATATTGAAATATCATCCCTTGTCACCATAGATAAATGGTTTGGAAATGCTTAGCAAATACTCAAACCATGATTTTGATTTTGGGAGGATTTAGCCAAGCCAAATCATTACAAATTTGTTTAAACTTGAACCTATGGTATTGTTTTACCATAGTGTTATTGTAAAGGTGGTTTTACTAAATAAAATAAAGATGGTTTGGACTTGGGCGAACGGATGAAAGGAGGGTGCAGTTTATGCACGGGTTTAATCTGGTTAGGATTAAAGCCCGTGGTTTAATTGGAAAGACGCCAAGTCAATTAAGGACCGCCTTTGAGCGTTCCTTTGCTATGCCAAAACGCACCACCACATGTCTGTATGGGAAGGACTGGCTTAATAATTTGGGATACCTCATAGATATTAGTGCCATGTTGTATGAGTGGGTGTTGGTTAGACAGTAGTCCCACATGGCGCAAGAGGGGGCTTCCGGAGGATAGTTAGTCCAATGGAAGCGAAACCTTAGCGGGCATGAGTATTGTGAGGTAGATCATTGTAACGGCCTTGTGATATTTGCTCTGTCACACGCCTTAGGAAGCGTGGATTGGCCGACACAAAGGGTATAATATCTCATGTGGGTAAAGCTGTACAAACTCTGCAGAGTAGAAAACTATTCGAATAGCCGCGTCATGATCATGGACATGCTAGCAAAGCCACTTTGAGTTAGACTTGTTTTTGGTTTTAAAATGGTTTCAACAGATGTTTTCAGGATGGTTAGTCCTGTGGGAAAAATTGGGCGGTTAGCCATTGTGATTGGAGGATATCCATCACCTTTCTTGGAGGTTATCCACATTATTCAATTGTCATTTACAATATGATTTTAATTAATGTATGAAAATGGCCTTGCAATCTATTAGGATTATTTAAATTAAACTGCTGCTTTACGCAAAATAACCCTGCCAATGTCCTTTGTTTACCTTATGCATGCATTACAATTCCATATTGGGTGTAACTTGCGAGCACGGTAGTTGTGCTCATGCTTGCTTTATGCAACAAAATTTCAGGAGAAGACTACTATCAGGACGGTGAGGACACCGACGCCTAGGCTACGCCCCCAGACGAGATTGCCTGTGGCGGATCGTTCTGGCCTACTACTATCTTTTTATTTTCGCTGTTTTATTTACTTATTTATTTGGCTTCATGCCCCATTTGTATCGAACTCTGATTTACTATTAATGAAATGCGAGATTTGGTTATGTTATCATTTTTGTAACTGTGTACACCGGAAATCCTGGACTGGTGTATGAACACAGAGGATTCGGGATCTTTCGTTCCCGGGTCCGACACAAACCTTCTAGAGTGGCAGGAATATAGTGGCTCAGATAGGGTGCACGTCGGAGTTAGGGACGAAGTAGAACACGATCAAACTACAGGACTCTCGGAGCTGCATTGAGCAAAGAAGAGGGATGAATGATGTATGAGGATCAAAATGACACGAACAACATGGACAAGGAAGCTCACCAGAGCGGCGGAGCTGTGAAGGGACATTCACCAGCGTTGAGAATGACGCTCTCGTTCCCGGCGAAGCATAGCATGAGATGCTCTGATTCTTTGCAGGAAGCGAGATTGGCAAGCTCAAGAACTCATGATGTAGTGAGGAGCTTAAATGCGGCTGTGAATGGCACGAGAGAAGCAGCAAGAAAATGGCATCATGAATGGTTTTCTCGCGCTGAGCTTCGGTCTCGTCATCCGCAGGGGATAACAATGCATCAACGGGGCATCTGGCATGGGTGAGGACAGGCAGAGGCGACGGGGACAGTTGTGGCACAAAAACTATCAGCGTTGGTCGCGAACGGTGGGCGAGCAGCGGAGCGGGCGAGGCGCTCTGGTGCGTTGGCGTGCGTGGGCACGAGGTGGAAGACACCACCTAACGAGCGGGCCCGACATGTCAACGAGAGGGGAGAGGAAGGTTGGCATGGGCTGAAACGCTGCGCGAGAGAAGTTGGGCTGGGCAAATTCGGCCTACTCGCACGGTGGGAATTCAAATTAAGTTTTCGAAATTTCAAACTAGCTGATCATTGTTTGAATTTATAAACATAGTAAATGGGCTCCAAAATTTATGAATTTTTTTGTTGAGGCTTTTTTATAATATTTTTTCTTGTGTAAAATTTTTAGGATTTTATCTATTTTGTGATTTTCTCTAAAATTCCTCTAAGCTATTATTTACATATTATTTCATTATTTGTTTTGATGAAAATTTTCAAAACATGCTCAAATAAATTTTCCACAAACAAACATGCTTAAATTTTTATTTCCTTACTTATTTTAATACGCTTACCCAAAGGGGATTTTTGGGATGTTACAAGGATAGAGATGAAATCTTCATTATTTAGGTACTCAAATTGTATCTCTACTGTGTTATATTATTTATGTTTGAAATATTTTTCTTATTATGTTTTATTTTGAAGCATTGAGCTAAAGTTTCATATCAATAATGAATTTGTGACTTATTTTTGTTATGTCATGATGTGAGTATAAATTGACGTTAATTCTAGGATGTTAGCCTATTAGAATTTAGCCCGAGGCGTAGTGAAATCCTAGATCTGTCGCTGCCTATTAGAATTTAGCCCAAGAAGTGGTGAAATCCTAGATCCATCGCTAGTTTCGAAGGTCAAGACTGTAATATCTTGTTTATTTAAAGAAAATATAAGGAGATTGAGAGATTCCTTATTTGCCTCACAAAGAAACAGGATAGAATCTGCAATCATCTTGCAACGTGATTTTCGCGACTGGAATGGCTTCAAATGGAAAACCTCATAACTACAAAGTTGTAGATATCTTTTCATAGTCCAATTTTAAGTCCTCATTGGCCTAATTTGGAGTCTAGACCTATGAGATATAGGGCCCGCAAGGTAGGCTGCACAGAGAACCAAGATCCGCAATTGAATCAACTTCCAAAGCAAATTTTGTAATGAAGACGGCGTTTTCAGAAGAAAAAAAACTCCACAAATAGAAAGTTGAAGCACTATGTGTTAGCTAAATGGAAAAACAAGAATCACTCCATTCCAGATTCAGGAGAGAAAGTTACGACCTCCGAAGTGTTCGCTACACAGAAAGAAAGTAGGAAAAACCTGGGCCGTGGGCCGAAAGCCCACAACGTTTGGCCCAAGGGGGCAGCCGGCCAAAAGGAGGGGGTAGAGAAACCCTAAGAACCCCCTCCCCTTGCTCCACCCCCCTTCTCCCCCATTCAGAGCCGCCACCCCCTTGCCCTTCTCCTTGCTGCCCTGTACATGCTCCTCTGTGCTACCGACGAGAAGCAAGAAATGGAGGAAGAGAAGAGGGGAAAGGGAGAAGGAAGAGAGGAAGAAAGGAAGATGGAGAGAGGGGATCACTGGGTTCTTGCGTTCATCATTTTTATCTCCAAGGGTGACAATTATTTTACCTCTTTTCTATTTAGCAATCGGTAGGATCTATTTAGTAGATCGGTAGAATCTGTTGGTAGATCGTTAATCTGCTAGTTCTGTTGCACTGCAATTTATAGTACTGTATAAGAGAAATTTGGGAATGTTGTCTCCTAGAGTATTGTAGATATCTATTTGCTCTTTTCGTAGAGTGCTTGATCATGAATGTTGGATAAACGGTTAGAAAGTTATGGCTATTGCAATCTTGCTGTCCCGAGAGTCTGTCAGGTTCCGACAGTTGTAGTAATCAATAGATTAAAAATAGTTAACGATTTAATTAGGGAATTTGACCAACATGACTATTGTAGATAATTCTTTAAGGTTTCCAGATAGAATAAGAATGTAATTTTTGGATAAATAGAATGGAAGATATGATTTTCCTTGTAACTATCTGTCTGTTCAGTTGTCAGGTTCGGGTAGTGGGCATTAACCTGATGATTAAAACTAAAATATGAACTATTTTGGAGTTTCGATCTCCATAAAAAATTAGATAATGTCTTAAAGATTCTAGAAAGTATAAGTTCATGATTTTTGGAGTTATAGATTATAAGTTATGGTTTTTGTAAGGTGACTGTTCTATTTTGAACAGAACGGTGTTTAGGGAGGAACGGGGTCATTTTGGGTTGTGATTAGGAGCGGTGATGTTGATTATTTTTGTTCTAATGTTGTAATGATTTTGGATTTGTTTTCTTAGTATGTTTTATGAATGCTCAGGTGGTGGTGTGAATCAGGGGGCAGTGCCCTCTACTTGACATCATTCGTCACACGGTTGAGGCAAGTGCATGTTAGAGTAATATTGAATAATTGGCAATCTCATTTGGTTAGATGAATGTGTACTATGATTATTCATGTGGAGTATGCTTATTTCATGTTGCTATTATGTTTTTGATAAATCTGATGATGATTATGAAAAGAATGTTGATTAATCATTCATTTGCATTTCAAGCATTCATGTTGGAATGACATACCCCACGGGAGTGGGATGAGGTCCCCATATGTAAGATATGGGCATTGAGGTCCCCGTCTAAAAAAGGACGGGTTTTGGGTCCCCACATTTAAAGAATACGGGCATGAGTGAACACCGATGGGTGTTACACTCCGCTATACCGGTATAAGCAGAAGTGAAGTTGTGTCGTGCATGAATTGCATTGCATTCATAAAAGATGGATATGTATTTTGAGATAATAAGATTGATTTATCATTGATATGTTGCCTCATGTGTTGGTTACTTGTGCTTGCTGAGTCTTGAACTCACTCTTGTTTATTTATGTTTTAGGTGAATGTTGATGACGACATGCTTCAGGGTGGGAGTAGCACATGAGATGATTGAAATTTTAATTGATGTTGCACTTCACATCTCCTAACAAATCATTCCTTTTGTCATGAACTATTTAGTTCATATTACATTCAGATTTTGTTTTATCTACTTGCTGAAATTAATGATTATTCCTTGATGAATATTCATTCTTGAAGACTAGATATTAAAAATGGCTGTGAAAGGGTTAAAAATTGATAGCAATAGTAGTTGTAGGTGATATCTTAGACTTTGTTAAGTCGGGGTGTTACATAGACTCTGCTGTGGAATTTTATTTTAAATAATCTATTTTTTATTCGAAATATCAAAAATATTCCTACGATATTTTTTTTACAAAAATATCGTCTGTCGCCCAAGGGTTGGGCGACTGAGCCTATCGCCCAACTACATGCATCGCAAGCCTATCGCCCAACCGCTCGCTTTAAAATCAAGACAGAGCCGTTGGCGTCATCATTACACTCGCCTAACTACAAGGGCGATCGGATTGCCTATATAGGCACCCGCGTGGTCCCCTACCGATTCGCTTTGGCAGAGCGAAACAACAAGCACGGAGAAGAAAGAGAGGGAGAGGAGAGGAAAAAAGAGAAGGAGAGGAGAGGAAAAAGGGGAGGAAAAAAGAGAAGGGGAGGGAGGAGAGAGGAGAAGAGAAGAAAAACTTGGATTGCGAGGAGGTAAGTTTGATTTATTTTGTACTGTATTTTTTAAGTAGGTATTTAGTTAGTTAAAATAGTAGGTATAAGTAGTGCTTGTAGGAAACTCAGTAGTTAGAAAAAAAAGTAGAAAATCGAAATGTTGTTGATTTGTGCGTAAGTGTATTTTGTAGTGTATTTTTTGGGTAGGTAAATAGTTTATTTAGTTAAATGAGTAGTATAGTAGCACCAGAGGAAATTGTGGTTAGAGAGAAAAAATAGAAAATCGAAATGTTGTTGATTTGTATGTAAGTAGTAGCGATAAAACTTTAGTTACGTAAAAAATAGTCTGTAAGGGAGTATTATTAGTGCTTGTTTGTGAGATGTATTGTAGTAGTGTTTCAGATGTGCGTGGCCGACTATTATTGGGTGAATAATACGTGACCGAGCGCATAAGGAGGATGAATTATTTGTATAAACTAATTAGTACAAGTAAATTAGTATGAACTAACCGACTTACGTAATTGGTAGAAGACCTAATGCCACTTGTAGCATTTCGGATTGCAAGTTAGCGTCCGAATCGAATAATGCCTGCTGTGGAATAACTCGGTTTGTAAGTTGAATCAATATCGTACTACACGCTCATTGTGGCCTCTGCCTTAGGGAATGAATGACGCCTTGATCATGCTTCGTGTAGTTGTGGGCGATAGGCGAAGGTCCTTACAAATGTAAATTACAATGTAGCAAGATTTGCATGTCGTATGCGTAGAGTGACTAATTGCAATGTTGGAAATATTTGCACCATACAATAAGTCATGCCTGCACCCACTACATTGAAAGTGCATTACGGTCTTGGCACCGCTCGTGAAGGTCCGTCGGTGTTGACTTGAGCAGTTTTGGCAAGCCACTCGTACACTCGGACGGCGAGAATGCACGAATCGAAGATGTGAAGCAATCGGTCGACCAGCAGCTTCTCTTTGAACCCCGAGGTGTCTGCGTCGACATACAAGGGCTTTGGAGCCAATCTCCCACTAACATCACCGGGAGTTGAGAAGACTGCGCCGACGGCGGGTGGAAGGGCTTTATAGAAGGATGTCGGCGCCAGGATATGAGTGTGTGATACTTGTGCAACCATGCCCAAAGAAGTCAGCGGGGCCCCACGGATATCATCCGGGTGTTATGAAAATGGGTGCCCAAAGATGTTGGTGAAGAAGAGGACCCGAGGGTCAGTGTTACTTAAGAGTTCAGAGAATGTTGCTTGTGATGAGCCCAACGCAGTACATACAGAGAGGAAGATCGGGCATCGCATGGTGAGCCTATAGGACAGCCGATGAAGGAGAGCATAGGGATTACATATTGCATCAAATGGAAAGCGATGACCGGATGGCCTTAGCTGAAGAGGAAGCTTTACAAGAAGACGACGAGGGCAGTTCCGATGAGGACGGAGCTCCCATCCCCCGGTAATGGAACAGATTTGACGCCGAGGGTCTATGTATCGCGACGACGAAAGCACGAATCGCCGTGGGAGTACCATGCCACGGAGGTTCGGTTGCACTCAATGTTTGTCGATAAGACATCCTTGCAGGATGCCATTAAGTATGGGGCTATATCTATGCAATGGACGCTTGAATCGTCAAATCTAGCCAAGAGCAAGACACCGTGAAATGCGAAAGCAGTCGGTTGTCCTTAGCGAGTGCACGCAAGATAGACCAAGTACGAGACTCACCGGATTGTCTCGAAGGTGGAGCCGCACTCTGCATGCTCAGCGTTGTTTTGTGCGACATCGTAACATAACGCCGACATTCATAGCTAATTTGATGTATGGAGAGATAGTGGAGAAGAAGGATATGGAGGCCAAGCACATTATGGTGGCTATTGAGAAGAAATTCAAGTACAAGATCAGCTATGGGAAGGCGTGGCGTGCGAAGTAGAAGGCTATGGAAAGACGGTTTGGATCTTTTGAGGCGGCGTACGACAACCTTCCTCGTATGCTTGAGGTGCTGCAGGAGAGAAACCCGGGCACGTACATTGCTGTAAAGGACATGCCATCTAAAATTCCGCGAGGTTTTTTGATATTGCATAGGGCCTTCGTAGCCTTCGGTCCCTACATCGAGGCTTTTAGGCATATGCTGCCCGTGATCTCGCTTGATCGGACCTTTTGACCGGAAATACAAGGCGGATCTCACCGCCATAGGCGTTGACGGAACAATCAAATTCGCCATTGGCCATCGCATTTGTCGAAGGTGAGAATGTCGACGGTGGTTGTGGTTCCTTCGACATCCGAGGGTGGGAGTAGTTGGAGCTCGCCCCGGTGTGTGCGTGATCCATGATCGCCACGGGATGCTCAAGGCCATAAAACACTTCAGAAGACCCGAGGAGCCGCTCCTTGGCGGGATATGAGGAGTAGATGGTGTATTCGCCATTTGGGGCCAACTTCTTCAAGAAGTTCCCGGCAACCCTTGGTGAAGCTTATTCAAGAGGCGGCTATGCGTAACCAAAGAATAAGAAATTTGACGCTTATGGGCGCCGCCGACGAACACAAAGAGAAACACGTGGACGCGAGGAACCGTGGAACAGTAGTTCGAACTCGCTTTGGTCCGAGGCGAGGACCTCGAGGAACATCGAGTGCTTCTCCCATCGGATCGAGGCCCAGCCATTGGACAAGTGGTCTCTCGCCGATGACACGGACGGGCAAGGTACGGTATAATGACCACTAACCTTGCGGAGGTGTACAATCGGGTTCTTAGGGGCCTTCATTCTCGGCCCTCGTCGCCATCGTGGAAGGTGTTCTCGCATAAAGACAATCGGGTATTTCAGGGAGAGGCATGCAAATGCCGCACTTCATGCCACGAACCTCAAACACCGTCTCGCTCAAGATTACGACATACATGCGGCGAAGACACGGAAGGGCGATCGCACACGGTGTGCGGATGGGCAATATGGAGCATCGCTTCGACGCGTTTCTTGCGGATAGAGCCGATTTGGGATGGCTCGTTCTCTTGTCACCCACGAGGTATGCCTTGGAGATCATGTCAATGAGCCTAGTTGTACGTGCAACAAATCAAGCTTTACACAAGCCATGCTCTCATGTGCTCGCCAGCATGCGGACTGTCGGCGTATGGACCAAAGGAGACGACTTTTGCAAAGGATAAGACCACACAGGCGCTTTTGCAAACCGACAGAGGACTACACGGGCGCCTTTGCGCAGTGATAAGACCGAAGGAGACAGCTTTCTGCAGTGACAAGACCACACGGGCCAGCTTTGCGCAGTGACAAGACCACACGAGGCAGCTTTGCGCAGTGATAAGACCAAAGGAGACAACTTTGCGCAGTTTAGGGTTAGGCTTTTCAGGTCGACTTGACAACCCTGACCACCTCGCCAGCTTTTAAGACCGAAAAGACAAGACTCTGCAAAGAAAGACGTGAAAACACTCTGCCTCGCCAGCTTTTCAGACCGATAAGACAGCACTCCGCAAAGCAAGCCATGACTTCTCACTGCAAAGTAAGACGTGACAACACTATGCCTCGCCAGCTTTTCAGACCGACTTGACAACACTCTACCTCCTCAGCTTTTTAGAATTAAAAAACAACACTCTCTACTCTGCATGAAATTAACCACACCATACCAACCATGGAGCTTATAAAAGAGGGTTGAACCAAACCCAACTCTACACAACACTACACAACACATACCCAGCTATGGACTCTTCGGTAAACTTCTACGCGAGGTTGTTGAAGAAGCAAAAGTGGCTTAAGCAGAAGAGGAAACAGCTACAATACCCAGATAAATCAATGAAAGATGCTCCAAGACCACCACGTTTTCGATCCCGCGAGTGTGTGTGGCTAACCGCAGAGATCATTCATCCACACACCAGAACACATTGCCGGGCGTACTACACATGCGGCATCACCGTAAGTGTTTCTTTCGCGCAGACGATTTTCCTCTCCCAACGCTCAATTCCTTAAATTTTAACTTCATCCCCATGTAATGGCAGCCGAGATGCGCCGCCACTTCTTCCAATGGATCGACGGCCGGAGATGTACGACAGGCATTCATCCAAACAGGTACATGCTTTGAACTACTCGGTGCGGGCCGAGAACTTCGTCGCGGTGGAAACCTTACGCATCGGACCCTATTGAGGAGGCACCAAGGAGCCCAAGATTCGCCCGCATAATCCATATCGATGACGCCGCTTATGAAGAGTTTACATCATTATTACGTAAGGTTTCCAGTGCGGTGTACTTACATCCATCATAGAATCGCAGGACATGGACAACTTCGACATACCACCGACGCGCACAGATCCCGCGACAAAGGCAAGGAAAGGCTCATGCGGTTGACCCGCCGCCACAACAGATCCGACGCTCGGCGAATCCGTATGGACGACGTGAGTTACTGAAGAATTTACATCATTCTTACGATTTTCACTATACGGTGGCCTTACATCACGGAATCGCAGGACATGGACGACTTGACATACCACCCCGACGTGGGCGATCCGCAACAAGGGCAAGGAAAGGCTCATCTTGTTGAGCCCGGCCACATAACAGATCCGGCCGCCGGGCGTCACTCAGATCGACGACGTGAGTTATGAAGAATGTAAATCCTTCTTACATTTTTAAATATACGGTGCACTTACATCATGGAATCGCAGGATATGGACGACTTGATATACCGACCGACGTGGACACTCTCGCGACAAGGGAAGGGAAGGCGGCGAGGAGTTTAACGCCGAAATGGCAAGGAAGGAAAATGGCCCCGTCCACGCATGAGTCAGTCCTTACGTAGTAGTCCCCCGTCCTACCCTCATGTTTTTACTATCCCTAAAGGCATGTATACTTACATGGTCCGGATGCTTGTGTCACAATGTACCGTAGTAGTAGTGAGGATGACTAAAGCAATTAGCCGAACCATCGTGCCATATGACTACGTGTAACGTGCTTCTGTACGTGGATTGTAATGTAGTTCTGGTTCCAGAGACCCATCAAAGCAAGACTATATTGCAAGTATGCCTCTTCTAGTGGAATCCCAGAAAAAACCATTCGCACCAACATTGAATCCTCCATGTTTTAGGCCATCTTCATAATCACAATGAGCGTTCTCAGCCCCTTCACTCATATTCTGTATAAGCTCCATAAAGTACGACATCGACTACGTGCCTACATACGCATATACGTTTAGGCGACTTCATCGAGGAGAGACTCCTCGCGATCGTAATATCACTTACCTTTGTACTTACATATCATTCTTGTCTCAATCGTCCTCACAAAATTCAACAGAAATTTACCGCATTACAACAATATACAACGATCAAAAATGTTATTATGCGAGTCGACAAATTTCGTACCCATGATATTCTACTTAAAATAACAAAATGCAGACCAACCAACATCGTCACAACACTATTATTTTCCAAATAAATAACATGATATAATCAGATTTGCTAAATTTAATTAACCTACAAAATGTAATATTCATTACAACTCAATTAAACAATAATTAAAAGGTCAAAACAGGTGGGAGCTCCTATCGCCATAGGGTTGGGCGACTGGACCTCCTATCGCCATAGGGTTGGGCGATCGACTTGTCGCTTTCATTTTTAGGCGATCGCAAGCAATGCCTAAGGAGCTGGGCGATTGGTTTCAGTCACCCAACTGTTGCGCGATTCAATTTCAATCGCCCCACGGTTGGGCGACAGGAACCAGTCGCCCAACTGTTCGGCGATTCCACTGAAATCGCTCAACCATTGGGCGACAGACGTATATTTTTGTAAAAAAAAATATAGCCGGAATATTTTTGATATTTCAAATAAAAATAGATTATTTAAAAAAAAATTCCTCTGCTGTGCCGTAAGCTAAATAACTAGCTGGGTGATTAAGCTACCTCATGTGAGTATGATTGATTGATTGTGACAACTAATAAAACCATATTAATTAAGTTGGATAATATGTATAGAGAAGTGCAGATACACTACTACGGAAGCCTCATCACGCATTTGTTCGGAATCGTCATCACGCATTTTTTCGAACCGCCTATATTTGTTGGTCTGTGATATGACGTAAGTTATCACGAGCGGTTCAAAACCGCTCAGGATACGCACTATCACGAGCGGTTTTTTGTTGAAACCGCTCATGAAGGCTATTATCACGAGCGGTTTTCATCAAAACCGCCTATGATCCGAGAATATCATAGACGGTTTTCATTAAAACCGCTCAGTGAAGGTTATTATCACGAGCGGTTCTTGTTCGTAACCGCCTATGATGAGTTTTCCTGACGGTTCTTGTTTAGAACCGTCGTGATAGCCTTTTCGCGGCAAAAAACCGAAAACGGCAATTTGCTAAAACTTCGGATGCCGCTAGAGGCCCTAAACGACCTTTTTGGGGTTTTCACTTTTTGAGACCTCGCAAGAGAATCGACCTTGACTTATGGATTGAGCTTTTCGTTAGCTTTCCAACAAGCCAAAGAACGTCGCAATCGGAGTTCGTATGCAAAAGTTATGATGATTTTACCGAACGGTCGCGATCTACCATCCATATTTTTGCCCAAACCAAACAACTCAACATGAACTACACACATCACAAAGAGCATCACCCACATTACAAGAGCATCAACTCAAGAATCCACATCACAAAGCAAAGGGGGAGTAGAGAGTGAGGTCGTGGGAGGCCGGGCGGCGGCGTGGAGGAGGCCAAGGCGGCGAGATCGTGGGAGGCCGATGGCACGCGAGGTTGGGGCGAGGTGGATGGGGCGTCTACTATAGCCTGTTTTGTAGTAGTGATAGATCCACGGAGTGTCTCTCTATATATTGTACACAGGAGGTTTCTGAATAGGGAAAGAGGATAAAATGGCATAAATCATTTACTAGTGGATTACTTATATACAGTAACTTGATGGCACTTTAATATTCTTACTAGCACTACTACAGGAACCGACATCACAGACGGTTCGGAATCGTCATCATAGACGGTTTCCGAACCGTCTATGTTTGTTGGTCTGTGATAACAGGATATTATCACGCAGCGGTTTTATTAAAAACCGCTCGTGAAGTCAGTATCGCTGAGCGGTTTCAACCGAAAACCGCTCGTGATTCGAGAATATCCTGCAGCGGTTCTCAATAAAAACCGCTCGTGATAGAAGAATATCGCGCAGCGGTTCTAAATAAAAACCGTCGTGATTTGTGAATATCACGCACGGCTTTTGTGTAGAACCGTCGTGATATTCTCCTATCACTGACGGTTTGCGATCGAAACCGCTCGTGATACTACCTTCCTGCACGGTTTTAACAAAAACCGCTCGTGGTAGCTCATACCCTCGCCGACAATTTCTTTGTTTTCGGCTAGCCTCGGGAATTGCTAGCCATGCCCTCTGAAAACAAGCATTCATAGAAACAGATTCAAGCATTCACAAAACAGATTCAAGCGACCATGACAACTCAAAGTGATCATTACTCAAAATAAATTACAAAAGATCGCATTTGTTCAAGTATTGTCGCTATAGTTACAACTAGATTACAATTGTTTGCGTTGAGAGGTTTTAGTGGGGTGATGCTCGGGTTGGCGACGGAGTGAAACTCTCCATTGTCGTTAATGATTTACGAGTTGATAAAGGCGCAGAGCTTCCTCGAATGTCCTCGATCTCTTCCGCAACGAGTCCATCACATTGTAAATTCAAGGCCCATAAGCTAGCAAGAGTAAAGTGGTAAGATATATATATATATATATATATATATATATATATATATATATATATATATATAAATTTATAATTAGGAAATAATTATTTCGAGATTGACAAACCTCGTGATCCTTCTTCCTAGCTCTAAGGATTAGTCGCATATGATAGCGGGCGTAGATTGCACATAACTCATCATCTTTTTTGTTTGGCGGCCGCAAAAATAGAATTACATATATAGGTATAGTCGGTTCGAGACGCGTTATTATGAAGTATGATATAGGATTATTGTGTTGTAGCGCGTCTTCGGAAAATCCATCCTGTGTGTTAGTTAGGCGCTCTTTCCATCGTATATTCCTTTGTTGGCAACATAATTGATGAACGACCTACATGATTCAAAAAGTTATCCTCGGCCATTTCAAGCGAATGAAGACTACAATAGAGTTATGTAAGGAGGAAATGAGCATACCTCTCAGTATTCCTCTTAGAGTCTTTGAAGTCGTGCTTGTTGCGGTTTAGGGAATCAAGGTATATCACATGGTTCCTCTTGGGTATAATAACTAAAAGGATCAATGGTACCTACTCATGTATGTCACTATAGTCATTAAACCTAAGTTCGTCTTTGCGTATAAAGTGCAAATGAAATTTGTATAGCAAGTAGTGACACTTACCCCTTGTTGTAGGGCACCACTATGTACTTCATGTTCCTCTGTAGAAGCAATGACCTCGTTATGTATTTCTCGGCGAAGGATCTAGTCTTCTTGGATGGTTTGCAACGATACCACGTGTGGGTCGAGGAAACCCACCGGTTCTTTCCATTCCGGACATTTTGCAAAGATGTATCTATACATAAGCAATGAGTTGTGATATTTATCGGTATTAGATGAATGTAGAACTTGATTATGCGAACTTACGATTGTCCAACATCGTAGAAGCGAGACGTCGAGGCCAACAAGGTTGAATAGTTCAAATAAATCATTGAAGCCCACAAGTACACTCGTCCGCTGAAGAAATGCTTGTCCTCGATTCGGCGGTGATTCCAATGATCGCACCCTTCTTTTGGGTCTTGTCCAAGTACCGTGCATGCAAAGCGACAAGCATATCCAAATGTGCATTATCTCGCTGGCGAGCACAACGGTTTTCCGATGATGTATTTCCGGGTATCGCGGACTTCCGGTATCGCGGACTTCGAACTTCTCGGACTTCCGGACTTGGGAGGCGCTTAACGTTCGTTGATTTCGATTTGGCCTTAGCGATTGGCGGCGTCTTTTGTTGAGACGACTTCGGGAACCGACACGTCGGCACGCTTTTCTTTGTTCTTCGGCGTCTTCTCCACGGAATCGAAGAGGTGACCTTTGTCTTTTCTTGGCGTCTTCTCCACGGAATCGAAGAGGTGGCCTTTTGAGGCTAAACATGAGGTGGAGTCATCGAGGTCCCGTTGGAGAGGAATGGTCGTGTCCGATCGCGGCCTTCTTTGGGTCGAGGCGATGTTCTTCTTGGGCCATTTGGATAAAAGAGAGGACGGCATCCCTAGTGTTGTGATCTCTTCGTTCGGGCAAATGTCCAGCGGGATGGCTCGGAAATTGACATGTACCATATCCACCTGGACCTTGGCGTAACCGTGCACCAGCTGGGCACCGTGCTGCACTGCCCCTTCCTCGTATGGATACACCATCCCTGCGGAGCCTCAATACAAAGGGACCCATCCATCCTCACTTGGAGCTTACAGGCGTCGGCTCCTACCAAAACGATACGCAATTAGCTAAGGCGTCGTTAGGGTCTATCTTTGGTGCATTCCATAGATGTACGTTACCTTGATGTCGTCTATCGGTGTCGGACGTCGTCATGTTCACAATTATCTTGACGCGCTTGACGCTACTCCGACGTCGAGGAGGGTCTCTCCCAAATTAGCGGGCGGACTTGCATCACCGCTCATGAGTATATCCATTTGACTCATAATCTTGCCATCTCTACTTGAAATTGGTTAGTAATCATCTGCACTAACCGGTTGTCGTGCTCGCCTTGGATCTCTTCCTAGTCCTATCGTGTAGTAGTCGTCCGCGAATCCATGACTCCAAGGCACGTTAACCCCAAGGCCTCGCGTGCGACCCGGTGCTCCTTGTTTCCCAAGGTCAGAGATAGTATATCCTTCTCCTCGCTCGCATGGAAGGAGCCTTGGGAAGCTTGGGCGATCAAGTCACGCCGCAAGAGGTCATCACGTTATTATAGGCACTATGAAGTTATGGACTTATTAACAACTTAGTAGTTCGATATATTTACCACGAGGTTGGGACACTTCTGGTCTCTGGGGTTTGTGAAGGAGATCTTTGCCAAGACGAGACTTGTGCCCTCGCTTTTAACCACTTTAGGGAACAGCTGTCTGTGACATCGAAACAGGTTCTCCTTCTCCGCCGCCCATTCCTCGTATTTACAGCGTACCAGTGCCGCCGAAGTCTGTCTTGGTGAGTGTTTCAGGTCTGGAGAGCTTTGTGCGCCGCACTTTGCTCCTTAAATTCGCCGACGTTTTCATAGCCACAAAGGTGTCCCATGCTTCCAGCGTCAAGAATCTATCTTTACTTGTGAAGCGTCCGACGAGAAGACTAGCCTTTAATGAAGACATAGAACTAGAATCAAGTAAAATGATCGATTTAAGGAAATGCTAAGCAAAGGTTTAATCCCAACATAGAAACAAAATAGAATCAAGTAAAACTTTCTTTTTGGATTGTTGTAAAAATGCGATTTTAGAAAAATTTCAGAATTAATCCCAACAAAATTAATTAGCATTAAAGCATAATTCCTAAAGAATTTAACACTCCTTAATCCACCACCATCTCAATCCTATTGTTTATACTCTTCATGAAATGAATATGATAATATAAATTCAAACTATGAGCTCTAAACAATACTTTGCTTAAGCTGTCAAATGATCTCAATCATAATCTAAAAGCAGATTAAACTTTCGATCAAACAGAGGTTGACTACAGAGATCAAGATGGCAAATGAAAAGTTGAATGAGCTCATCTGAGACTACTAGAAGAATCACAAACTAGTCAATACAAGCCGATCAATTTGCAATAGAACTATGAGCTCAACCGACAAGAACCAATTAACAATACAACATATTGACAAGAGCAAGTAATACAATAGAGCTCAAGTATGAACTAACTATCACATTCAATCTCAAGATAAGGCAGAGTTCATCACAGAGCATGTCAACAAAGCCCAGCGATCAATTTGCAATATCTTGATTACTAGACTCAAAATCGAAACTAATACGGATCAAGGTATCAACTAGCATCGCAAATATATATATATATATATATATATGCAAAGATCAACCGAATCGCCACAGAGGAGCAATACTCACGAGAGAGGATGCCGCACAAGAACTCACGGTGCACAGAGACACTATTCCAACATATTAATTGATGATATTATGTGCTCTCGGAAGGAGAGTAGCTAAAGAACAAGTCTTTGCCATCTCAATCCTATTGTCTATACTCTTCATTAAATGAATATGATAATATAAATTCAAACTATGAGCTCTAAACAATACTTTGCTTAAGCTGTCAAATGATCTCAACTGCATTAGCAAAACAGATTAAACTTCGATCAAGCAGAGGTTGACTACAGAGATCAAGATGGCAAATGAAAAGTTGAATGAGCTCATACATACTACTAGAAGAATCACAAACTAGTCAATACAAGCGATCAATTTGCAATAGAACTATGAGCTCAACCGAAAGTAACCAATTAACGATACAACATATTGACGGTAGCAAGTAATACAATAGAGCTCAAGTATGAACTAACTATCACATTCAATCTCAAGATAAGACGAGTTCATCACGAGCATGTCAACAAAGCCCATCGATCAATTTGCAACTAGCACTGCAAATATATATATATATATATATATATATATATATATATATATATATGCAAAGATCAACCGAATCGCCACAGAGGAGCAATACTCACGAGAGGATGCCGCACAAGAACTCACGGTGCAAGGAGGAGGCCAGTCAGGGAGGAGGCCGATCTTGAGGAGGAGGGAGCTGGGGAGGAGGTCGACACGGGAGGAGGATGGCGCGGGAGAAGGCCGGTGCAAAGGAGAAGGCCGTCTCAGAGGGAGGAGGCCGACACGGGAGGAGGACGGCGGCGTCGAGGTCGGGGCGCCAATGTCGGGCGGCGGCACCGAGGTCGGCGGCGGCGACGTCTGGGCTTCTGACCGGGAGGTGAACAGGCGCCGAGGTCGGGCGGCGGCACCGAGGTCGGCGCGCCGAGGTCGGGGCACCAATGTCGGGCGGCGCAGAGGTCGGGGCACCAATGTCGGGCGGCGGCGCCGAGGTCGTGGTCGGCGGTGGCGAGCCCTAAACCCTAGAGGAGGCGAACAGCAGGGGAGCGTAAGGGCGCGGGAGAGGAAGTGAGAAGTGAGAGGAAAACCCTAGTGTTTCCGCCTTATAAAAAAGTATATCACGCAGCGGTTCGTAATGAGAACCGTCTATGATAATAATATCACGAGCGGTTCCATAATAGAACCGTGCGTGATATATCACGACGCAGTTCTCATTACGAACCGCTCGGATATTATTACCACGACGGTTGTATAATAAAACCGCTCTGTGATAGCCCAAATCTGAGGCCAATTTACGATATCCCCGACAAAACATCTTGAACACGATGAGACATAAATATCACCGAGAAAACATAGTGAACTTTCTTTGAGACAAGTATGATGACAATTATGACAAGTCCATATGAATTCTAACCTCGGTGACAAGTATGATGACAAGTTCATAACACATTTGACTTCAAAATTTCATATCTAATTCAACTCAACTCCAAATCAAGTGAAACCAATTTTGATACTCCACATTACAATAGGAGGATCTTGAAAAGCACGTAGTCGAGCTCCCATATCTCGTCTATTTGCCCATAGTAGGACCTCCTCATCCCATCGGCATCTTGAATGCATCTATCACGGACACCGCTGTTGCGATCAGGCTCTTCCTATCTGAAATGCCGTATAAAATGTGTACCCATTGATGTCGATCCTTGCCATGTGACAATTGTAAATTGTGGCCCTCGTGCCAACCATAGCGGCAGATCATCACTTGATGACCTCCCGTGATTCGCACCTTTAACCATTCGTTGAACCGAGCGGTTGTGCTCTCTCGTGATCCAAACCTCCGACCGTCTGCGGATTACATTGGCGCACCATGTCTTTGTGCTCGTCGATATCTGGGGACACTTGGGTCATGTGTTGCAAGACCATGAAATGGGCTTGGCGTATGTATCGGATCGGGAGTTATTGATTTCCTTCCGATGGTCCCGATACCATCTAGTCTCCCCTCATGGCGAGATAGAGGCACACCTATCGGTTCCACCTGAGCCATGTAGTCGACGCAGAACTCAATGATCTCTTCGGTTGCATAACCTTCGATGATCTTGCCCTCGGTCGAGATCGATTCCGTCGTAGGACTTGAGAATTCCCATATACCTCTCGAACGGGTACATATGACGTAAGAACACAGGGCTGCATATCTTTATCTCTCTCACAAGGTGAACAATGAGATGGACCATGATATCGAAAAATGACGGAGGGAAATACATCTCAACATGACATAGAGTGGTCACCACCTCGGCCTGCAGAGCATCTAGTCCTTGGGGATCAATGATCTTCTGAGCAATTGAGTTGAAAAAATAACACAGCCTCAAGATTGCCACTCGGATCTTGTTCGGCAAGATACTTCTAATTGCAATAGGAAGCATTTGTGTCATCAGCACATGACAATCATGAGACTTCATACCAATTAATTTCAAATCTTGCATAGAAACAAGGTTCTTAATGTTAGCGGAGTAACTAGATGGGACTTTCACTCCATGCAAGCTCTGGCATAGTTCATTTCTCTCGGCCTTGGATAGAGTGTAGCAAGCTGGGGGAAGGTACGTTCGTCCTGTATCTGTCTCTACGGTGCTAACTCAGTCCTTATGTTCATATCAACCAAGTCACGCCGTGCGTTAACACCATCCTTTGTTTTGCCACTAATGTTCAGCAAGAGACCAATCAAGCTATCACATACATTCTTCTCTACGTGCTTGACGTCGATGCAGTGGTAAACTTCTAAGTGCTCCCAATAAGGCAAGTCCCAAAAAATTGACCGCTTCTTCCAGATGTTCTTCTCACGGGTTCTTAATTTACGTCCCTTCCCAAGCACAACATCGATATCCTTAACCATATCATAGACCTCTTTCCCTCTAAAAGCCCTTGGAGCTGAATCGTTCTCCTTATTTCCGTCGAATTGTTTTTTCATCTTGCGGTATGGGTGACTCCTAGGAAGGAACCTACGGTGACGCATATACACGCTTTTGCTTGAGTTGTTCACCATACACTCTCTGTAGCATCTAAGCGGTCTTGAGACAAGCTTTGGCTCCTTTTGTCTTCGAAGCCTGATTGTTATCAAGGGCGGAAAATCATTGATGGTGCGAGAACAACATGGCGCGTAAAGTGAAGTTCTCTCGTTTGTACGCATCCCATACCATGCACCCCTTCGTTCCACAAAGGTCACAAGATCTTCCAAAGAATGGTGCTAGGTACACATCAATATCATTCCCAGGTTGCTTTGGCCCTTGGATAAGTAGTGACATCAAAATGTACTTCCGCTTCATACACGACCAAGGAGGAAGGTTGTACATACATAGATTCACGGGCCAGGTGCTATGTCGGCTGCTCATGTTACCGAAAGGATTCATTCCATCTGTACTCAACCCTAACCTTATGTTCCTCGGTTCCGCACCGAACACTTGGAAGCTCCGATCGAAGTTTCTCCACTGGGCAGAATCAGCAGGGTGTCTTAGCTTTCCATCTCTCTTACGCTCCTCTGAGTGCCAACGCAGCAATCTTAAGTCCTTTGCGTTCGCAAATAAACGCTTCAAACGTGGGATCACAAGTGCGGATACCACAACATCTTAGCAGAGGTCCTTGCTTCACCTTAGCAATATTCTCGCGCTTGTATCGGGATGCTTTGCACATCGACATACATGCATGTTCGCATACTCTTTACTGAGAGGATACAATCATTCGGACATGCATGTATTCTTTCTACTTCTATTCCCAATGGACAAATAACCTTCTTTGCTTGATAGGTGGTCTTTGGGCAACACGTTTCCCTCGGAAGGATGTCCGCTAGGAGACCTAACAACGCCGTGAAACTCTTATCGGACCAACCATTGCTTACCTTCAATTTCAGCGGTTCAAGCACGGTTGACAACCTTGTATATTCCGCTTGCAACCAGGAACAAAGGTCTCACCGAGTCCTCCCTTAAGCCCTCGAATTTACAAAACTCTCTCTCCAGTAGTTCTCTTACGCATCGCGTAGCATCGATCCAGATTGTCATCGTGTGACATATCCTCATCAAAAGCAAGATCCACATCCGGCATATCGTTGACTTCCTCGGCGAAGCCGTCATTACTAACTTCATGTGTAATAATCGCTCTTCATCGTGGTGGTCCAACATGTATACCCTTTTGTGAAACCCTTGAATCAAGTGCGCTTCTATTTGCGCGTTGTTAAACATCTTCAAATTACCACAATCAATGCATGGACAAGACATAAAATTTATCTCCTTCTTCAACATATCACCTTTCGTGGCTCTTCTAAAAGCAACCACGCCATTAATGTACTCTTGACTCACACGGTTCTGCACTGTACATCTAGTTTCGATCCATCTACACTACGCATGTAACAAATTAGTGTCAAAATTGATTAGCGATTAATTTATAGCAAACATAAAGGGTTATAGATCGTTACCCTCGGAGCTCACGAAGAAAATCGATTCCTCTCCTTTCCTTCTCCTCTCTAAGGTGGCGCAATGGGGAGGAGGCGGCGGTGTTGGGGCGCTAGGGTAAGGATCCAACCTTCTCCTCTCTAAGCTAAGCGAACGGATAATTATTGATTATCTGCATGATTGTTGATTAGATACGAGACAAAAGACAAGAGGAAGATCCTAATAACTAGCAAGTTGGTCGCGATTGCTTGTATCCGCCGTTCATATAATTGAAACAATAAACCACCGTGATGACGTTTCTTCATGGATATAAATGGAGGAAATATAAAATAGATCATTGCACATGTGACTTATCTTGGTGTGTCATAAATTCTTCTTTTTAATCTGTTCTAGAAAACTACTCATGAAATTAGTTCGATTAAGACTTTCACTTCTTTGCGTATTTACTCGTTTTGTCTCATCGTTGCACAAAGGAATTACACCAGATTAATTAAAGGCTACATGTTTTGCTTTTCATTTTCTAGAATTAGGGTCCATCAAATTGAGAGCTAGATGTACGTCGTTTTGCCTTTTCCCATCAAGTAGTATTAATTGAAACCTAAATCCTATGCTTCCGATTAAGGAATACAACAAAGAAAACAAAACATTAGGGTCTATGTACGAGTAGCAAAATCAGGGAAATTCACTAATCAATAGAGTGAAAAAGAATAATCAATATTACTTCATCTGCTTAATTAGGGAGGAGCCGCAGTTGGAGGAGCTAGGGAGGAAGTGGCCCGCACTGGGAGGAGAAGCTAGCTAGCAGATCTTGGAGCCCAAAGACGGGGGCCGGTTGATTATTATCCAAACCAGCGCAGAGAGAGTGGCAGAGGCACCTGTGGCAAGGCTGGCAAAGTGAACCACCCGCGGTCGCGCGAGAGGATGTCGCACTTAATTTATACTGCGATGGGCATATCACTGAGCGGTTCTTAATAAAACCGTTTGTGATAATTCCTGACAGTTATATTCACAAACCGTCAGTGATAATCCCAATCACGAGCGGTCCTTATTTACAACCGTCAGTGATATTACATGACGGTTATTAAATAGAACCGTCGTGATTGAAACATTATCACGAGCGGTTTGTGAATAGAACCGTCTGTGATAGATGACTATCACAGACGGTTCTAAAAAATACCGTCTATGATATTCTTCTCGCGCCACCCGCAGGTCCGGCAATGCCCAACACAGACGGTTCTAAAGGAATCGTTTGTGATGGGACGTCTACTATAGCCTGTTTTGTAGTAGTGTAGCTACGTACTCCTAAATATGGTTCTAAAATCAACGGGAAAGATGGGTTGTCAAATATTACGTACACAACACTTGCAAGATCTCTCAGAGGTGCTTTCGCAACCTTTTCACACTAATTTTCCAAAGTTCCTTTATGTAGGTTCTGCTAATTAGCCAAAGCTAATTAGGTCTAGTAACTCCTTATTCGCACCATTTACTTTAATTAAATTTTCTAAGCACAAGTGATGTACACTTTTTTGCCCATTTTTTTAGAAAAGTTGGAGATCCACTCATCTTTGTATTAAGTAGGACGAGTACAATACAAAAGCCAATACAGATAACAAGCGGATTCCACCTACACCCGACCCTCCTAATCCTCCAGAACTGAAGATTAATTTGCAGTGCGTAGCGAAGAACTGAAGATCCTCGCTGGACCAATGCGCCTGCCCTGGCATGCTTCGCATCTTCCAGGGCTTCCAAACGATTTACGGTCAACTTAGGGCATGGTTGTAATTTGGCTTTGGAAGTGGAAATTCTCTGTAGAAGCATATTCTAGCTGGCCGGCTGCCCGAGAAGCAGCTCAGCTGATAAGCCAAGCCCAAACAAACCAAATACTGTTCGGTTTCATGGTGACTAACAAAAAACAAAAAACAGATTCTCCTGAATTCCTAAGTAAGCTGCTAGAGAAATTTTTTTTATTAATTAACTTTTTTAAAAAAAATTATTTTAAAGTTAACCCCGGCACACTTTATTTCCAATTTAGACCCCTTTGGTCACACCATCATCCGTGACGTGACAAAACAACGCTATCACGCGGTAGAATAAGTCCGCAAAATAGCACTTTGTGTCACGCCACTGATCGTAGCGTGACTAAACAACACTGTCACACCACAGGTAGTGGCGTGACAGCGTTGTTTTATCACGCCACAGTGGTGGCGTGACCACAGTGATCAGATTTGGAAATAAAGTACACCGGGGGTTAACTTTAAAATAAAAATTTAAAAAGAATTAATTAATAATAAAAAATTCGCTGCTAGACGCTTCCCTCAAAAACAAAATTATGTTACTCTTACGCAGAGGCGGATCCACTGCCTACTGGTTTAATCCATTAGGAGATTAATACTCATGATGATATTATAAAGTATCATTACCTCAATATACCTACAGTAAACTCAATAACTTCTTTTCCTGTATCGCCACGTACTCCTACGCAGTGTTGATACTCATGATGACGACCAAAAAAAGTCTAGTCATAGGAGAAGCACTTGGTCCACCATATTAGGTGCGTACGTGTGAATGCCCTAGCATGAGACGTGCACGTGATCAACGCGTCACCTGAGCGACCTGCGCGCGAGCCAATAGGTGGTTTCTGCAGCTCTTGTTTGGTACTTGTCGATCCATCTCGGGCTTCGATATGGCGCTAAGTCTGGATCGTCTACATGACTGCATGTGAGAAGAGCATACAGTTTGTTAGTTGCTAGGTAGCTAATAAGAGCATCTTTAATGTATTGAATCAAGTTAGGTTCAAAACTATGCCATGTAAGTTGGTTAGTTGCTAGGTAGCTAATAAGAGCATCTCCAATGTATTGAATCAAGGTAGATTCAAAACTATGCCATGTAAGCAGGTTCAAAAGTAAGTATATTTTACTCCAATGTATTGAATCAAACCCATCTTCTAGACGGGACCCACTGCCAAATAAAATAATCGCTTGGACCGACTTTCCCCAATGTCCCTGGCGCGACAAGAAGGTTCCCTTCCCAACTCATCCCCTTTGTTTCTCCGTCGATTTCCTCATGCCCGCACCACTCAATCCTCTCCGCCGCCACTACTTCCACTCCCACCATGGATGATGTGGAGCACCGCGACGAGATTATGTTCCGGCGCCGCCGCCAGAAGCCGCGTCAAGCCAAGGAAGCGGCGAGATATACCATGACGACCATCTACTGGCTCTTCTGCGACGACCTCCTCCACTTCGCCTCCGTCAACCGAGACCACCTCAACTAGACCGCAAGCGCCCCCCCCCCTCTTTCCCTCTTCTTGTTTCTTGATTCAAGGATGGCGTCCGCCCGTCTCATTCCCCAGAGGCTCTCTCGCCGCATAGCTCGCCTCACCCACCCAAATACCCCAAGAGAACCCCTCCCTCTCTCTAATCGATTACTGCTCCTACTGATTCTTTCTTTGCAGCCGTCTCCGCTCTAATCCCTCCCCCACGCGTTTCCGCTCCGCAGATGTATCCATCCATGTGAGTTTCTGCTCTTGAATTTCGAGAGGATCTCCACGAATTGCGAGATCTGCGCACTCGGGTTGTAGTTTTTGCGGCGGAAAATTGATGGTTTCCTGTGGAGTGCTGAGTAGGATGGGAGAGGCCAAGGAGAACAATGTCTATGAGGAGGAGGAGCTCCTCGACTACGACGAGGAAGAAGACAAGACGATCGATGGCTCCGTCGCTAAGGCCACCGGAGAAGTCGCCAAGAAGTATGTGCTGTGTCGTGCTATACTGTGCTACTTTGTGTTGGATTCGATTCGAGTACTCTGCAGTTTAGGGATCGGTCTGATCTGATCTGATCTCTCTCTGAATTATGAGGATCTTACTGTTTACCCTTACCATTGTGTCCTTAATTGACAAGTATGTATTCTGCAGACATGCAGAGGGATGTCCAGGAGATATTCAAAATGACACCTCATGATAAGCAAGTCATGATGGAGTAATGAGTTCTTTTGGGGGTTTGTTGAGTAATGCCAGCCATTTCTTATTTACATTGCATGACGCTAGTTGTCAATATGACATGAGACTAATGTTTTCTTTTTGGACAAAAACCTAAAGATGGATCCATTAGCCATAGGGTTCAGAGGTTGGCAAAATACAGGTTTCTGAAGGTAATAATTGGCTTTGTTATTGGTGTTTATACATGTTTGAGTTTGTTTGGCGGCTTTGTTTCTTTGGCATTTAACCTTCTCCAGATTTAGGCTTTATGGGAACTATTCTAAACAAATTGCAGAAACAATCGGAAGTCCTGCTTAATGTTGATGATCTTGATGCCATGTGGGTTTGTCTCAGAGAAAATTGTGTTATTGATGATGCTACTGGTGCTTAAAAGGTAAGATCCTTTCTTGGTGTCTGTATTTTACACCACATGCAAGTATGGTCAATTGTGTGCTTAGCTTTCCCCCTAAATTTCAGCTCAGTTCTTTCTACTGTAACACAAGCCTACTGTTAGAGGATCGTGATGTTACCTATTAGGAAATTGACTCTGCCTATGTACATTAGTAGAGTATGCATGCTGCACTAGTGAAACAAAAGCTAGCAACATTAAGATTTCCTTCAATTTAAGAGCTAGCATCTGCATTAGTAGAGTATGCATCTGCATTTGCTCTATCTGCATCAGTACATAAATAAAATTGTTATATGTTTCCTTCAATTTAAATAACACTGCATATATAATTAGTGCATAAATAAAAACTAAGCCATGATAATCTCAATTAAAATAATACAAGCAAATCGCTACCTACTAATAAATTCTAAGGTTGGCCACCACCAAATCTTTGCCATATATGCTCTAACAAGTCTGCCTTGAGACGACGATGTGTTGCTCGATCACGAATAACACTGTTGATCTCTAGGACCCTTGAAAATTCGTGAATTGGTCCGTGACTAAATCCTTTGGTATCATGCCTGTACTTCTCATGGGTTTTTTCCAAAACCTGATCATCAGATTGGCCGCTAGTATATAGGTTTTTGTTGAACCACCAAAAAGCATTGAACAGATTAACCTTGGTGTTAGTCCTGTTCCAATGGTTTTTGCATTGCGTGACCGATCTTTTTCGATTTGTAGGACTATTACTATTGTAATCATCGGCTACTTTGTTCCAATATTGATCATTCTTCTTTGAGTTGCCGTCAATAGAATCATTGGAATTGTTCAACCAAGAACTAATTAGTCGTAGGTTATCTTGTTGTGTCCACTTCATGCGTGTACCTCTCTTTCCTTCATCTGGACTGCTATCACTTGAATCTTCCTTGTTCAATTGTTCTTCACTTCTTTTTGGTGCAGTTGGCATCGAAGAGGTTGATTCTGAACCATGTGAAGTTGTGGATCCTACAACTCCAAACATGTTCATTGCTTGAACTGGGGACAAGGACTGGCTGGCTGTAGCTCCTCCAAACATTCCATGGCTCAGGTTTTGAACACCATGAAAAGCTGTGGATGTATGTGGAACTTGTTGCTAGTAGTTTGTAGGAACACCAAAAGGAAGCAAATTAGGGGGATATTAAGGGTGAAATTGTTGGGCATATTGGGAGGATTGGAAGGGATATTGAGGTGGAAATTTTTGAATGTATGGGCTGCTATTTGGTTGATCTTGTCTTGAGAGCTTGAAGAGTGGAGCAAATTTGTAAAACTTGAAGCTGATGAGTTATCCATATTGAAATGCTTGTGTTGTGAGCTTGAACTGTTGTGTTCTGTGTTATATAGAGGTGAGATGGTTGGCTGGAAATGCAACGGCAGAATGCAACAGCTAAAAAAGGAGTTAATGCAACGGCTAATTAACTTAATTGTATCGGCTAGTAAAAATAATACTTTATTCAGTTGGAACCAGATGCAAACTATGCATCGGCTCTCTCCAATTTTGTATTGAATCGACTGTTTCCAATGTGTTGAATCGGTTCGTACCATTAATTCCAGCCTATTGAACTAGCTAAGCACAAACATTGCAGATGCTCTAAGCTGCTAGCATAGGTGAACGGTGAATTCACTGGTTGTACATGGTTTAATTAGTGGTTCACTGCTTATTGCTTAGATGAAAATCGGATATGCACTAATCCTTATTAAGTGAACCATAGGTATTTGTGAGTGTTCTTAAATCGTATGAAGACATTATGTGTGGTTTTGAAGTGTAAACTCGAATATGGCCTCAAGCCATTGAATTGAAATGGCAAGAACCGACCAAATGTACTCAAATCTTCATTATTGAACTTAAGCATTCAAAAAATGATCGGCCTAGTATAACATTGCCTGTTTGGACCTAGGCATTCCTAGACGTCTAACATCTTCTTAGACTTCATGGTTGTGGAAGTACATAGCCGATGTGTGAGGAGGAGAATGTTGGGAATAGTCTCACATCAGTTATGGGAAAGAAAAAAGCATAACTTATAAGTGTGAGGGAGTTCTCACCCATTGGACTAGTTTTTTAGGGAGAGAAGGCACAATATCACTTATAAGGTTGTTGCTATAGAGCTTGCATGCGGCAGCCTGTAAGCTTAGTTGTGTTCAGCCCGTTTGGACCTGTGGCCCAGGGAGTAAATCTGGTTGGACCTAGGCATGCGGCCAGGATCCGATCTAACAATTGGTATCAGAGCTCAAGCGTCTAACATCTCCTTGGGCTTCATGGTCACGGAAGTACATAGCCGATGTGTGAGGGGGAGAATGTTAGGAATAGTTCCACATCAGTTGTGGGAAAGAAAAGGCACAACTTATAAGTGTGAGGGATACATCACCTATTGGACTAGTCTTTTGGAGGGGAAGGCCCAATACCGCTTATAAGGCTGTTGCTATAGGGCTTGCATGCGGCAACCTATGGGCTTAGTTGTATTTAGCCCGTTTGGACCTGTGGCCCAGGGAGTAAACCCGGTTGGACTTAGGCATGCGGCCAGGGTCCGATCCTACAATTGGTATCAGAGCCCAAGCATCTAACATCTCCTTGGGCTTCATGGTCGCGAAAGTACATAGCCGATGTGTGAGGGGGAGAATGTTAGGAATAGTCCCACATCGGTTGTGGAAAAGAAAAGGCACAACTTATAAGTGTGAGGGATACCTCACCTATTGGACCGTCTTTTGGGGGGGAAGGCCCAATACCGCTTATAAGGATGTTGCTATAGGGCTTGCATGCGGCAACCTATGGGCTTAGTTGTGTTTAGCCCGTTTGGACATGTGGCCTGGGGAGTAAACCCGGTTGGATCTAGGCATGCGGCCAGGGTCCGATCCTGCAATTGGTATCAGAGCCCAAGCGTCTAACATCTCATTGGAATTCATGGTTGCGGCAGTACACAGCCGATGTATGAGGGGGAGAATGTTGGGAATAATCACACATCGGTTTTGGGAAAGAAAAAAACACAACATATAAGTGAGAGAGACCTCATCTACTGGACTAGTCTTTTGGGAGTGGGGGGAGTCGGGGAGAGAAGGCCCAATACCACTTATAAGGCTATTGCTATAGTGCTTACATGCGGCAATCCGTGGGCTTAGTTGTGTTCAGCCCGTTTGGACCTATGGCTCGGGGAATAAACCCGGTTGGACCTAGGTATGCGGCCAGGGTCCGATCTAACAGTTAGTGGGATTAGATAATTCAAGATTTTGTTTGGTTGCATGAATATGATGGTACCAGATGGTTCATAATGGTGTTTGGTTTGAGAGATGAAGTTGAATGAGTTGTATACACAGATGAGTATTAGCATGATTAATTATTGAGATATTAGCACGATTATTAAATTTACCTTAATTACAAAATGAGTATTGAACTAAATTAATTATTTTAACTACCCACTAATTGGCATGGCCCACTCGTCAGTGACGTATACACAGAGGAAGAGGGTGTAACAGAGGGGACGCATTCGTCCTTGTACCGCGCGGTTCATCCGTTTTTTATGGAACTATTCGGTACATCATATTTGGAAGAATATTATCAGAATTTGTATAACCTCATTCAAAACGAGTTGGTTCGATTCACTTAACCAAACACAGAGACATGGACATATTCAGAACCATCACGTACATGTATATCCTGATTCATCGAACCAAACACATACTAAAGCATGTTGAGTATGCTACTGTTGTAGTGTAGGTAAGCCAAATGATGCATATATAGATTAACAACTTTTGGATCATTTCATGCCCTGCTATGGCAGCGAAGCCATGCTTCGTACACCACAGAGGATGGCATCGGCCAACTGCTCTTGAACTGTGGCGGGCAGTCCGCAGTCGTGTTGTGCGGGGCTCGAAATCGACGAAGGCCGGCCATGCTTGCGCCCATGGGAATAGCTAGCTGTGGGCAAGCCATGCGACGGCCATACTGCGATACAGTATTTGCACGTTGCAGCGTAGAAAACGAGCATAGGATGCAGGCAAGCAGCCTTCCCAATGTAGCAAGCAGCAGCAGCACAGCCTGATCATCCAAGTACGACTCGCTTTTTCGGGAGCCGTTAACGTCTCGTGGATTCCAAGTGTCAATCATCGTCTACTTGCCACTGGGTAAAAGCAAGATCTTGTCGAGAAAAAGCAACCATGGATCCAAAGCACGACAATAGTTAGACTATGGGTCCGAAGCACGACAATGAGTATCGTTTGTTTTCCTACGTTTGGATTCCACTTTTTGGGGTCCTGATCTTGAAGAGAATGAAGTTAGCAAGTACGAGCATTTTGCAACTTATATAACTTAACATCCGGTTGTTATTTTAAAAATATACCATTGTTTGATGATTGAGCTATATAAAGTAAACATACCGAACGAATAGAGTCGTATCGTATGAGTTTTGTAGGTAAAGATAAGCTTTGGACTCTTAACCACCGCTCAACCACATGTAACCAACAGGACGGTTTTGAAGGGAAGTCTCTCCAAGCATAGCTGCTACGCACGTGTCCCTACCGGATGTGATAAGGAAGGGTAACATAAATATTAGCGCAAATTTGGTCAATCACATGTTCGAGATTCGAGTTGTCGGTAACTTTTTCTGTGGATGTCGCATTTCTAGACAATAGATTTCCAAGTTTTATCAATACTTGAGATAAGGGTAACTACTCTTTCTTGAGATTAAAAGGGAAGATTTTGTAGTTTTTTTTGCACCATCCCTTATTGGCTAACCATTCCCTTTTTACATGCCGATTTGAAAACATTGATACAAGGTTCAATTCACCTGAACCAATTATATGAACATTAGAAACATATTAAGGTAAACCAAACTACGTAACACAAAATCAGTACTCTTGCTAATATCATGCATGTTATATTCCAGGATGGTACGATTTTTCAATATAAAAAAAGATAATCAGTTGCTATAATCAGTTGTAGGTCAATTAATGTGCCAACAAATTAGCTGCGTAGTTTGGAATGCAAGAGGCATGTTCATTTCAATCTATTCGACGTATGACGATTTGTCGTAGACGTGAAGTACACGGGAAAAAAAAGAGAGGATGCATGTGACCTCTTATTAGTTACTTGGGTTGCATGAAAAAACCAATTTGATACTCCATCATGAACCGACAAGAAAAATACCATTTTGTTACCCCTTACTAGTTACATGGGTTGCACATGAAAACAATATGATTCTATTACAAAAATCCTATTGCAATTAGAAATAGACTACCCACTAAGATGCCTCAGAAATATGTGATTCTATTAAAAAAAATCCTATTGCAATTAGAAATAGACTACCCACTAAGATGCCTCAGAAATATGTAGTGACAACAATCGGCCAAAATAAGAAAGACTATGTACGTTCTAACATCAATATAATAGACCAATTGTTTATGTGAGAATATTTTTGATATGATGGAACAAGAACAGAGCCATAATAAATTGAACACAAGTACTCAAATAGTACTAATAATACAAATAAATTATAAGATATATAAAAGACTAGTAACGATAGATTCCAAACCGGGGCCAGACGCCGAGACTCCCTCCAACCTCACCGACTCTCCCTCTGTCACTTCACGAAATTAATTAGCATGATTATTGTGGTGTCTCGGAATTTTTTTTCCTTTGGTTGGTTTATCAATGTTTTCCATTATAACGCATGATAATCTTGCATGACAAGCCTGGATCCAACCGGTGAGTCAAGCCGTTGTGCATATTTGTAGGCCGGCTTATAGGCCGGCTTATGTGATCCATCATTTTGGGCTGCCCCTTAGTTGTTCACTTCTGCATCGAATCGAAAAAAATGAACTATACTGGTCAACTCGGTTTGACTGGTATTCGATATTCGGTTTGGTTTCCATAAATATGGTTTTCTATGATTATATTTTTTCGGTAAAAACCGGCTAAAAACCAAAAAAGCCATAAAAACCAAACAAGTTGTAACGCAACCCAAAGACTTTATGACCCACCCACCATCCATTCCCACCGTCCCACGCCCACGTCCACTAAGCACTAGCCCACGCAGTGCAGCTCACTACTAGTAGTCTATTACTGAGTACTGACCACCAGACCTGAAGGCTGAAGCCCACCACCGAGGCACTGACTAGTACTATATTTACATTACGTGATTGATTTGCAGCCCACCCATGACTAAATAAGTAAATATGAAGTAATGGCTTATTGTTCCGCGATTCGCGTCAATTTTGGTAAATTTGGTATTTACCAATATTGTACCAAAATAAATTGGTATTTACCGATACCGACTAGTATTTTAAATAATATCCTATTTACCAAATTAGCAATACCGTATTTACCTAACATACCGAATGAACACCCCTACCGCCAACCCCCATTTGGGCGCATTCATATTTCTTGTCAAGCGTACGTTGTCACCAATCATTCTACAGCTGGATTTAGCGCACCATTTGTTATACTTTTTAACATATACATTATAATTAATTAAATAGGGAAAAATCAAGTGCTCGGGCATATAAAACCATTTCTAGTCTCTAGATAAAGCTCAAATCTCACATTTCATCCTGTTCTTTGCTAATCATATATAACTTGCTTGCAACCGTTGGAGATCAATTACGATCCTAACTCACGGCTGCCCAAACCAGCTACTTGATACAGATGATCGATCTAGGACAGCAGATCGTACACCAGACATTTTAATTTGCAGTACGACTAAACATGGCAGCTCGAACAAAACTAGGTTTTAGAGATCCAATTTGTGGTGGAGCCCATGCATGTGAGCACCATACAGCGATGCATCACTAACCATGGCCATCTGACTCAGCCACCACCCCTAAAAATAAGAGGCCACGACCACCAGACCTGATCATGTCAAAGCGTCTATCTCGGGCCGCCAATAGTTTAATCCCGCCAGCCACAAGTGTCAATCATCGGATGGGAGAAAAGGGCAAGGTGACGAGATTGAGGCCGTGCAGGACATTTCCAAATGGGGTAGATTCGTCCTTTTCAGGTATATTTCTCATTTTATACTGCTTGGAGCACAGCTCCGGGACAACTTTATAGGGAAGTTCCTATACTTGCCAGTCTCCAATTTCAAGTGAAGTGGCATGTTACTTTGAATGAAAGTGTGATTCGGAGTAGAAGTTAAAGATGACGTAGCAGTTGATTAAAGAAGTGCTTGGTCAGTCTCTACCCTCTACAGCTTATTTGGTTGGAGGGAATAGGTGGGAGGGAGTGGAAATTTAGGTGACCGGAGTTATCAATTATCTTGTTTGGTTAGTAGGTATGGGAATTTAGCTGGGAAGAGGATTGGAAGTTTGAGGGTCCAACTCTCATCATTTTAAACCCCGGGTGGGGTGGGAATTTGGAGGGAATTACACTTTAATGAAATATCAACGCATCTTAGCCTTTCATCATGACTTATGTTAGAATCTCTAGCAAGTTAGAGACTAGTTCCTCGTGATTTCCCATCCCTCCTACCAAATAAGGGATCTATTATCTTATTAAAGCAAAGGCAAAATAAGCCACTATGTTCGCTCTCAAGCACTAGAAATTTCCACGTTAATCAAAGAAAAAAAGAGAAAGATCTACACCGTTGATCGTGGTGGGTCCAGATTATAATGGTCTTGATTAAAAGAAAAAGTCAGTGTCAAGTACAATCCATAAATAACATAAATTAGAAAAACAAAACAAAATAAAGTTAGTGATTTGATTTTCATATGAATTCCTAATTAAAATCCTAAATAAATATAATTCGAATAACAATAAACAAAAATTAGCAATTAGATTTGAACACGAAATTCAACAAAATAACTAAAATTCGAATAAAATAGAGTATAACTAGCAATTGGTTTTCGATATGAATTCCAAAGTAAAGTTCCTAAAACCGTAATATGGAATAAAAATTATAGAAAAAAAATAACAATTAGATTTGCATACTAATTCCAACAAACAATAATAAAAATATGGGATAAAAAATAAAATTAGTAATTTGATTTCCATACAATTTAAGTAAAATACCTAAATAAATATAATTCGAATAAAAATTAACCCAAAAATAGCAATTAGATTTGCATACAAATTTCAAAAGAATAGAAAATAAAATAAAATTAGAAATTTCATTTTGATGCAAATTCAACATATAGTCCCTAAATAACAATAATTAGAATAAAACTAAAGAACATTTTTTTACGAATTCCAACAAATAATGAGTGAAATTGAATAAAAACTAAAATAAAATTTAGCAATTTAATTTCCATGCGAATTCCAAAGTAAAGTCATCAATAAAAAACTAAAATTTTGAAAATAAAGTAAAATAAAATAATCAATTTGATTTCGATACAAATTCAATGTAAAGTCCTAAATAAGCGTAATTGAATAAAAATTACCAATTGGATTTGTATTAAAAATCCAATAAAAATAATTGAAATTGAAATAAAAATTTGTAATCGATTTTCATATGATTTCCAAAGTAAAATCCTAAATAACTAAAATTTGTAATAGATTACATAAAATTAGGAATTTGATTTGTATCTGAACTCCAATAAAATAATTAAAATTTTGAATAATAATAAAAGTTATAACAAGAATAGCACGAATTGTGTCGGATGAGACCACGAAACAGTGCAATGGTGTTAATCTATCTGTAAGAAGACATTAACCCATGAGAAAGTGAAGAGTCGAGGTGGCGGCGAAGATGATGAGGACAATATCGTGCTTCTCATTATAGTCGTTCAATGAGGACAATATCGTGCTGCTCGCCAGAGCCATTAAAGAGAAAGGCTAGAATCCAAGGACTCAATGGCCGCAACGACAAGTTGTGAGCATCAGCGTTGTTGAATAAGTTAGTGGCCAAAGAAACTCAATGATGGGGAAGACCTGACACAGAAAAGATGAAGCTTTGCGCTGAAGACGAGCTATGTATGATATGGGGCCATTTGGTAGCTAGAAGCATGCCATCGCTGGTGAGGGGCACGACATCACCGGTGATGGTGAGAAGATTCTCCATATTGTTAGGCAATGACTAAAACAAATATACCGATATCAGTGAAGATATGAGGTAGCTGCGGTTAGTGAGGAAGCCACAACGTTGATTTGGCCAACATCGAAGAAAATGAGCGATTGACACAGGAGCAGAGGACATTGGGCACATATAACATCATGCATGTGTATATACATGTATGTGTCCGTACAAATAGAAGTACGGGTATACAGAAGCAGAGGAGCAAATGATCTAGGAGTAGAGATGGCAAAACCATAAGGAATAGGTTCAGGGCCACCGACGTCGCTGCCCGCCACGTCGAGCCGTGCCTGCGTCGACCAGAAGCCGCTCCGCCACCTAACGCACTCGCTGCGCCTCCGCGTGGCCGCCGCATGCTCCATGCTAGCCGCGTGCACCCGCCACACCACACCCACCTCCGCGTGGCCGCCCACGCTCCCCGTAGCCGTCGCCACACGCGCACCCCGCTAGCGTGCCGCCTCCGCGCCTTGCGCCTCGTCCTGTTGGCCACTGCCACCGCGCTTGCGCCGCACCCAACTGACCGCCGCTGCCTTGCGCCACACCATGTTGCCGCTGCCGCCACCAGATGGGCACTAGGGTTTCCCTAGTGCCCCACCCCTTTTAACCCTAGCCTAGTAGGCCGAGTGGGCCGTGCCTAGGTGGGTCGGTCCAGCTCTGAAATTTGGCGAAAAGGCCTTTCGATTTCAGAAAAACCGCGAGATAATTTTGCGGATAAGAGAATGTTACGAAAAACCCCTCAGAATTCTAAAAATTACGAGGAAATCTTTCGAAAACCCCCCTAGAGTTTGGGGAAATTACGGTGGATATCGGATTTTTCATATATTCTTGCAGAATAATCCCTGTAGTTCATGTAAATAGCCTTGGTACTATGCGGCTTATGGAAATTTGTATTTTGGACCCGATAGGTTAAGCATATTACTTGAACTGATTGGAAAATTCAAAAATTTTCATTTAATCCTAGAAACTAAACTTCTAAGGTATATGAGCTCCCATAAATTGTGAAACCTTATACCTAGTACACCTTGGAAGTATCATATTTTCATGATTTATTTTTTACGGTATTGTGTGTTTTGGGAAATTAATTAATTGGTTTAGTAATTATGAAAATTGCTTCCATACCTTAAAATTATCGTAAAATCCCAAAAATACTAGGAAAATTCTGAGAAATGTATAAAATTATCTACTGAATAGATAAAATTGATCTTTACTATTTTGTACTCGTTGCATACATTTAAAATGTTTCACCAGCTATAAACATATAGAAAATTGCATAAATTATGTGGGATATGTTACACATCACTAAATGGAAATTTGCTTGCCCTGGATGGCAGCAACTATAACACCTGGGCTTATCTCCATGTTATACCATTGGCAAGCCTGCCGCTGGCACATCTGAACCTGCTGTTGTTGAAAAGGCAAAGGCTTTGCAGTTTATGAGGTATCGCCTCTACTCTGCCATTAAGAATGACGATGTGGTGATTAAGTGTGATCTATTGGCTCTATGGTTTTCTCTAACAAGAACGTCTATAAAGTTCAATTGTGCTCCTACAGACACATGTACCTAGGACTAGAAGTCCGAAAATGAGTATAACTTTGCCCTGCACCGTGTTATCTATCGACTAGGATTATCTAATCAGAAGTTATTAAATGATGGTTTGATTGATAAGTATGTGTAATCAAAGGCAACGATAAGCTTATGGTATGGTCTATGGAAACCTATAGAAATCACCTAGTTATCCATTAGCTTTGTAAAGATGTCGCTTTCCAACATGAGTCACATTAGTAGTATAGATTCAGCTCCTGTCGAGTTTAGTCCCGCTCATGAAGAGTATATCTTATATTTTGCTTTAGGCTGAAATCTTATGCATTAGATTGTTATTTCCCAAATGCCATAAATAAAATGATGTTCTAAGTTGTTCTATTAAAGCCTTATCTTCTACTGAATAGTTGATTAAATCTGCTTAATAGAACATATTGCCAGTAGCATATTTTACCTGTAGTAAAATAATTAATCTTGCATGGAATAATTTTTGTAAACAACATGCTTGAAAATTAAAAATACTTTTCCTTGCATTGCTAACAAAATATTGGACATGTGCTCTTGATATCTAATAAGCCTCAATTCACTAGCTTGTAGTGCACGGATGGCCAGATGACAAAAGGAAAACTATTTTTCTCAATGGCACCGGAAAAAGCCTAGTCATATGCTGATTTCTGTTGGATCACTTTGGCTAGAAAACATCATATTCCTCAAATAAGTACAGAATAACTTATGCCTTAAGACTTGGAGTCTATATAACACTATCCTCCACCACACTAATTTCTTAATTGAAGAACTTTGTAAGCAGAATGTTACAGAGTATATATTGGTTTCGCGCCAGCAAAATTGTACTCCCGTTGAAGTATGATTGCAAATCTTTGCTAAAACTCTGAGTTGATTTCAAGCAAATGTCTACTGCACACGCTATCACTTGGGATTTTTATAGTTAGCATGAAAAAGGGAAGGATATTGGGCTTGTGTGGGATATTGGATCCTAAGAGGCATAGGAAAATATTCAAAACAAGAGTCATGTTAGGTGCAGCGGCAAATCCTAGGTCAAGGCCAGAAGCAAAAATTAATCTAGTCTATTTGGGAGATAATAAAAGTAAATTGCATGATTATAATCCTTATCCAGTCAATATGGATAATGGCATTTACGCCATTGATGACACTCATGTTGTTGGCAATCACAATCATTGCACCCCACAAAAGGCAATTGATTTGTGCCTTTAGCAATATGTTAACCGCCAGCATGCGGGAATGCACACGGCAAAAACCAACGACCGCTTGATGAAGTTGCACATATGCCATGTTGGCTACACACCTAATCATGCCATACTCATCGGAAATGACACATGCATAATTGGTAAATGCGGTCTGCAACTTAAACACTCTTGAAGAGAACTCACCTTGAATGTGAAATATCTCATGAAGAGGCTCATCATGAAGATGAAAACCCCACCAACTTGATGCGCGCATATTACAATGCTGGGAATGCGGAACGACTAAGAATCTTTTGTTTGGAAAATGATAAAGATCTGGTTAACACTGAGATACCCTCAATTTGGAGGATATTTGAGAAAAGTTGCCGACGATAACTTTGGCTCTACAATTGCTAAAGTTTCTCTTATGAGAACACAAATCCGGAACCAAAGTCCATGGCTGAATGTTTGAAGCGTTCATGCTGGGTCACATAATGAAAGCATATGAGGCGGAACCATAATTGTTAAATAAAAGTCTTGGAACCAGATAGTTCAGACTTGATGGGTCATTATGAATATAATGAAGTGGTGAAAGCTATAGTTCAAAGTTCCCCGTAGAGACCGTTACTCTCCTACTATGAATGACATAATGTTCCGTTGCACAATAATTCTGGCAAATGGTATTGTCGTAGCAGGGCACCAAGGGGTGCCCCACACCCTCGGATCATCGGGAATACTGGTGTGCCATCAGGGATGCTGTGCATATGTAAATCTAGCCTGTATAGTGTATGTTAGGGCAAATGTTCCTAAAATGCCCTTTCTCTCTCTCTCGCCTATGGGGGCAAGAAGGTAAATGTCCCTTCTTGCCCCCTATAAATAAAGCCCCATGGGCATGTAATAAGGGGATCTTCTCATTCCAACACATAGACAATACTATTCATACATGGTATGCTTTGGCTCCTCTCCATCCGGTCCTTCACCCAAGACAAAGGGTACGGAGGGTCTCCGCTGTACGGAGGGTCCCCGTACCCATCTGTCTAGCCTTTTAGCTACAACAGTTGGCGCCGTCCGTGCAGACCGAACAAGAGGCTACGCAGAAAGAGAAGCCCCAACCAACCTTCGGCCAGAGCAGTCCAACACCCAGCCCATTCGGTAGAAGCCTCAATCCACCTTCTACCAAGCAATCCCACCCACTCTTGGCGGCCGGCTCCAAACCACCTTCGGTCTCCTTGCAGCTTTGCCTCCACCTCGGTGCCGCCTCCGCAGCTTCGCCCCACCCTCGGAGTACCTCCGGAGCCTCCGATCCCCGAAGCATCAGCAGACCAGCCTCGGCAGCACCCCTTGGGTTGGCCCCGTCGCCACCTCCGAAGGCCCCCCACCGCGGCCCTCGGTTTGTCTTCGGGCACCTTCGGCTAGCCTTCGGTCACCTCATTGCGATCAAAGGCCACTATGAACCCACCGCCGGGGCCTCGCTCCAGTCGAAGGCCACCGCTGCCCCCGGTTCGTCGTCAGGCTCCTTCGGCCAGCCTTCGGGTCACCTCCGCCTCACAACCGAAGGGCCCCTCGACACCTCTCACCTACACCTTCGCCGCACGAAGCCCTCCGGCGGTAGCAGCGAGCTCCCCCTCGGGTCCTCCTCCTCCTCCGGCGGCATCAGCGAGGCCACCCTCGGGCCACTTCGTCAGCTCCGTCCGCGCCTTCGGGCCGCCTCCGAAGGCCACCCGGAGCCAGCGGCAGCGAGCCCCCACCTCGGGTTCTCCTCCTCCTCCGGCGGCAGCAGCGAGCTCCCCCTCGGGTCCTCCTCCTCCTCCGGCGGCAGTAGCGAGCCTCCCCCTCGAGTCCTCCTCCTCCTCCTCCTCCTCCTCCTCCGTGCGTGCAGCCAGCTCCCCTCGGGTCCTCCTCCTCCTCCGGTGGCATCAGCGAGGCCCCCCTCGGGCCCCTTCGTCAGCTCCGTCCGCGCCTTCGGGCCGCCTCCGAAGGCCACCCGGAGCCAGCGGCAGCGAGCCCCCACCTCGGGTCCTCCTCCTCCGGCGGCAGCAGCGAGCTCCCCCTCGGGTCCTCCTCCTCCTCCAGCCCAGCATCAGTGAGGCCCCTCGGGCCCCTTCGTCCGGCTCCGTCCAGTGCCTTGGGCCGCCTCAAAGGCCACGGAGAGCCAGCAGCAGCCCCCACCTCGGTTCTCCTCCTCCTCCGTGGCAGCCAAACTCCCCACAGGGTCCTCCTCCTCCGGCGGCAGTAGCAAGCCTCCCCCTCGGGTCCTCCTCCTCCTCCTCCGGCGGCAGCAGCGAGCTCCCCCTCGGGTCCTCCTCCTCCTCCGGCGGCATCAGCGAGGCCCCCCTCGGGCCCCTTCGTCAGCTCCATCCGCACCTTCGGGCCGCCTCCGAAGGCCACCCGGAGCCAGCAGCAGCGAGCCCCCACCTCGGGTCCTCCTCCTCCGGCGGCAGCAGCGAGTTCCCCCTCGGGTCCTCCTCCTCCAGTGGCATCAGCGAGGCCCCCCTCAGGCCCCTTCGCCAGCTCCGTCCGTGCCTTCGAGCCGCCTCCGAAGGCAACCCGGAGCTAGCGACAGCGAGCCCCCACCTAGGGCCCTTCGGGCTCCTCGCCACCATGCCTGCTTCGGCCATCGCGGGGCCACCTCGGGGACCCTTCGGGCCCCCCGCCTCCGTGCCTGCTCCGGCGCCCCTCAGGTCCCTTCGGGCCACCTCGCCTCCGCGCCTGCTTCGGCCACCGCGAGGTCACCTCGGGACCCCTCGCGGCGACATTGGCCCCCTGCATGCGCCGGGCTGTAGCACTGCGACAGCCACCTCGCCTCAACTAGTAAGCATAATTTTCCTCGACTTCCTATCTTGCTAGCGGCTTACTGTAGGGTGTATGTTGTATAAAGGCAAACTACGCCTTATGCATGCTGTATTCATTGTCATTAGATGGTTAAGTTCCAAAATTTGGCTACATCCGGGAAGAAGTCATGCAGAATGAAAATGGCATTGTGTATCCTCCATGGAACTGCTGGATTACTGCAAATAGTGGCAAGCACACTGTGAATTCTTTAAAGAAGTTGTGTGCGCTCAAACTTTGGATCGTTGTGCGTATTATCCTTGTGATTAGATAATGAAAGCCATTCATAATGTGTAAAGATTTTTTAGCTTCGCATTGCTTGTCACTTATCAGTATTTCACCACCTCTTTGTCACTTGCTCTTTCTTGTATACCGCCAAGTTGCATCGAGCAATCGCATTCTCAGATATTTTAGTCAATTCACAAGAGTGCCATATTGGAGTCAAGTTAGCGGAATACTTCGTAAAGCATTGAGCAAAATCATCAGGTTCATCTGAAGCACAGCACCACATTATGGAATGATACACCTGTACTTACCCTCATATATATGTATGCGCACCGCCTCGGTGTATAAGCCCACAAGGATGGCACCGTCAATAAGCCCATCACCGTGGCAACGAAGACGCCGCGCATGGCCAAAGAGCCCCGGCGCACACCTCGCGGGCTACGGCCTCGGTGTATAAGCCCACAACGATGGCACCGTCAATAAGCCCATCACCGTGGCAACGAAGATGCCGCGCATGGCCGAAGAGCCTCGGCGCACACCTCGCAGGCTACGACCTCGGTGTATAAGCCCACAAGGATGGCATCGTCAATAAGCCCATCACCGTGGCAACGAAGACGCCGCGCATGGCCGAAGAGCCCCGGAGCACACCTCGCAGGCTACGGCCTCGGTGTATAAGCCCACAAGGATGTCACCGTCCATAAGCCCATCACCGTGGCAACGAAGACGCTGCGCATGGCCGAAGAGCACCGATGCACACCTCGCAGGCTACGGCCTCGGTGTATAAGCCCACAAGGATGGCACCGTCGATAAGCCCATCAACGTGGCAACGAAGACATCGCGCATGGCCGAAGAGCCCCGGCGCACACCTCGTAGGCTACGGCCTCGGTGTATAAGCCCACAAGAATGGCACAGTTGATAAGCCCATCACCGTGGCAACGAAGACGCCGCGCATGGCCGAAGAGCCCCGACGCACACCCCGCAGGTGTACGCTAACGCAACCTCGTACGTGTGAGGTGCACAAACCCACCGAGTCTCCTGCCGCGGGGACCTCGCCCCGACGGGAGACATTTAAAATCGCGCTCAAACGCGCATCCCTAGTCGCTCCGGAGGCCCCGTCTCGGCAACTAGGGAGTCGCGCCCCGGCGGGAGACATTTAGAATCGCGCTCAAACGTGCACCCCTAGTCGTTTCGGAAGCCCCGCCTCGGCGACTAGGGAGTCTCCCGTCGCGAGGGCCTCGCCCCGGCGGGAGACATTTAAAATCGCGCAAGAAGCGTGCACCTAGTCGTTAGGAGGCCCGCCTCGGCGACTAGGAGTCTCCCCGCCGCGAGCCTCGCCCGGCGGAGACATTTAAAATCGTGCTCAAACCGCATCCCTAGTCGCTCCGAGGCCCGCCTCGGCGACTAGGAGTCTACCGCCGAGGCCTCGCCCGGCGAGACATTAAAATCGCTCAAACGCGCATCCCTAGTCGCTCCGGAGGCCCCGTCTCGTTGACTAGGGAGTCTCCCGCCGCAAGGGCCTCGCCCCGGTGGGAGACATTTAGAATCGCGCTGAAACGCGCACCCCTAGTCGCTCCGGAGGCCCCGCCTCGGCGACTAAGGAGTCTCCCGCCGCGAGGGCCTCGCCCTGGCGGGAGACATTTAGAATCGCGTTCAAACGCGCACCTAATCGCTCCAGAGGCCCGCCTCGGTGACTAGGAGTCTCGCCATGAGGCCTCGCCCAGAGAGACATTTAAAATCGCTCAAGCGCATCCCTAGTCGCTCGGAGGCCCGCCTCGGCGACTAGGGAGTCTACCCTTGAGGCCTCGCCCGGCGGAGACATTAAAATTGCGCTTCGAGCAAGCATCCCTAGTGTCGACGATCGAATCGCCGATCTTATGAAAATAAAAGGAGGAAAATGGCGTAGAGTATCACGGAAGAGAATGGGGTCGCTCTTTATTTATATGAACGGGTTTACAAGACTTGACTAGGGACTATCTCCAATTACATGAATGTATTGAATACTCTTGCTTCGACCACATGTTGCCTTACATTGTTCGCCGTTGTGTGTCTCCTTTCCCTCGTCTTCTGCGCTTCACCATTAAATAACTCCCGAAGGACGGCGATTACTCTGGGAAAAGCGTCCTTGATGAAGCGTTACAAGCGGTCGAGGTTTAAGGTAGTTAACAATGTGCTAACTGCCTTGCGGTTAAGTATTTGTGAGACATTTAACCGCAAGGTGGTTTATCGTCAGAGTCTTGTATGTCATCGTAAGTTATGGAACGTTTAGCACGTGTTCCATTCATCATACGGTTAATGGTACCTGTTCATAGCATTTCGAAGCGACCACACGGTGGAAGTCCGACCAGGGTACCCATCGTGTAACCTCTGGAATCCTTACGACCAGTGAGGTCGTTAGCCTTAGGGGTTACGACCATGAAGACGTATGGTCTTTTTATGTATTTAAATTAATACATAGAGGTTTTAATCCTCGTTAGCTAGCCCCCGAACTTTAAATGAACAGGTCGTGTGAATGCCTTCTCCCGATGAATTCATATCGGGCAGACCACCATTTAATGTCGTGACATCCGAGGTGGTTTGTGTTTATTTTAAAGTTGAGAACCTGCCTTGGGAACTGAAGAGTTTCTCTGTCCGTTGGGCGAAAAAGAAGCTTTTTGCCGTTCAGATTTTTGTGGATATCCTCCAATCGTAATTCGAAAGACCCGAGGCTATAAAATCCCCATCGCTAGACCTTTTGGATTCTTTATGCTTCCAGATCCCTTTTTCTGATCTCTTTTATCCAGACAAAAATCTTCGTCCTTCCTTTCTTGTTCTTGACCACAAAAATCTCCTCGAGTTCTCGCTCATCCTCAAGTATTTTCATCATGTCGGAGCAAATCACAAAGTGGTTGCCGTCGGAGTTGAGCAAGAAAAAGCTTGAAGCTTTGGAGAAGATCGGGATGCTTCCGGACAAGAATTTGATCAGATGGAGATCGGCATTTGGAGAGCATTTCCCAAGTCGCGAAGATGAGGAAATTCCTGTTTTCCTCGCCTACATCGAATGTGGGCTGAGATTGCCGGTACACAAATTCCTTCTCCGTGTTCTTGAATTCTACGGAGTGGAATTAGTGAATTTGGCCCCGAATTCCATTGCCAACATCAGCATCTTCACATATTTGTGTGAAGCATACCTGGGATTGCCTCCAAGTTTGAGGCTCTTCAGGTATTTTTACCGAATGGTGATGGGGAGAACCACGGAGACTCCCGGGGAATGTACATTGCGCCTTCACGATGGAAAGGCCGATGAGTACATTCATATGTACTCAAAATCCTCATGGTCGTCATGGAAGAAGAACTGGTTCTATATGACGGTTACGAGGGACGACGGCCTCTATTTCGCCGGGATGAGAGCAACGAAAAATCCCAAATGGAGAAAGACCGTGGAGAAGACAGAGGCGGTCGGCGATGGGTGGATGCCATCTCGACCTCTGAGTCAAGGGCTTGACCTCTTGGCATGTGGTGAGGGATTTCACTAAGCGCCAAATTAGCCCATTAAAGCTTCGGACTCACTCCCTGATCTGGTCCATTGGTCGTGATGAAGCTATCTCAGGAGGTGGTAAGTCTTTGAGATAACTCCGACTAGTATTTTCATTTGATTAATGTATTACCTTAAAACATGTTCATGTCTTATTTTCTCTCTTCTTTCGAAGCTCTTTCCCCTGAAGAAGTTAGAGAAAGGATTAGGCTGATCTGTGCAGGGGAGCCTGGAGAAAAGGCTGGATTTCCTGAGATCTTGGTCATAGCCTCTGCTGAAGAGAGAACAACAAGGCTTAAGGTAAAAAATCTCTTTTATCATGTATACATATATATTCTCCGATCAGGTTTTTGATCATACTCTATTTTTGTAGCTGGTCGGGTTGCGAATTACACACACTGGTGAGGCTAAACATCCCACCGTTGTTCCAACCGACTCGTGCCCAGATGCACTGGAAGAGGATGAATCTCTCGAGGTAACAGCACATTTCAAAAGAAATATATATATAGTTTAGATAAAAGATTTCATCACCTAACCAAATTCATTTGTTGGTTTAGGTGGAGAAGGCTGAAGGCCACCAGCATGCGACTACGGAGGTTGCCAACCCAGGCACGATCGTTGATTTAACGGACGATTATTCTTTGGAACAAGCGGTATGGAGGCTGGTGAAACCACTCCGTCCGACCAGATCATCAAGGACGTAACTTTTGACGAGCTGATCGAGAATATCGCATCCGATATTACGTTGGATAGTCAATGATTTGGGCAATCTGCCGATCGAGCAAGCAAGGCCGTAAGAAAAGAAAAGGAAGGAGACGCAGTGCAGATTTTACTCTTCCGCGTTTCAAAGTCAAATCCGGAAATTAACTAGGTGCGCTCAAATGAAAGTAGTCGATAAGCGCATACCTTTAATAACTTCTTGATGATTTGATGCCTCTCTCCTTTTTAACTTCCCTTATTTACTTGGCATAGGTCCTCTGGCGTTCGATCGCTTCCGACCGATTCCTTCTAAGGGCCCAATACGAAGAGGTTCATGAGCGCACCACTTCCCGGATAAAGTTCACGAGGAAAGAGTGGTCGAGAAGCCCCGGCGGCGTCAAGGCCAAGGCCAACAGCTTGAGTTGGAACCATTGGTGGTTCTAACTCCTTCATGGAGGTAGATGCCCTAAAGGCCCTCAACGAGTTCCGACCATTGTTGGTAATTCTCCTCAACGACAAGTTCCTTTTCACCCCGATTCATCGAGGGTAAGGAGCTTGACGAGGCATGGGGAAAGATATCGGACCATCAAATCAAAATGCATCATTATTCCATTTTTGGTGGATACAATGATTTGGCAATCCGGGTAAGTATCTACGACCAGTTTCATAATCTCTCCTAAAAAGTCTTTTAAAGAGAATTTTTTAAGAGGAAAATGCTATTTGAACAACATATGGTCGAGAACTTTGCTGTGGTCGGAGGACTGACCCAGCGGATTAAAGACTTGGAGCAGAAACACTCCGAATTAGAAAGTAAGAACTTTCCCCTTAGTTTTTTCTTTCTTCAATGCTTCGCCCTTTGCTAATTATTCTCCCTTATCGTATTTGATAGATTTGGAGAAAATAAAAGAAGAGATCTGGTGAGAAAGCCAAGACGGCTCTGCTTGAAGAAGAAATCAAAGCTAAGGACCGATTCGATCGCCGAGGCTACGACCAGTAAGGAAGATCTTAACAAGAAAATTGAAGGTAATAGGTCGTAAACTTGACTTATTATTTTCCTCCAATTATTTTCTTGCTTATCACCTGTTTTACTCTTGCAGAGCAAAAACAAGTTTTGGACAGAGTAGAGAAAACTCGGAAATTTGAGCAAGACAAGGAGGCAGCTCTCGTTCAAAGTTTAGATGAAAAGACTATATTTTTGAACAAGATGATCTTTGACATGGGATCAGGATCAAGCCTGCCTACCTTAAGAGATCCAGTAGAGAAAATGAACTATTTTGGTCAACTTCTAGAGGATATTAACAATCTGCTCAAGACTACTCGGAAGAACTATGCCCAGGCCATGAAACAGGCGTTGCTAATGGAGTTAGTTTTGCTTTGGCAAAACTGAAAGCTTCCGACCCCTCTATTGATTTCCAAGTTGTTGAAGATGACTTCAACTGCCTACCTGAGGAGGCAACTAAGTTCATGGAAGAACTCAAGCCACTTGGAGATAAAGTAGTAGAGAAATGGAGGTCGGATCCCCATCAAGCGATAATTAGTCCAGGAATATTTCTAGAGTAGACTCTGCAAAAAGTGTAAGAATATCGAATATATGTAAAACTTACCTTTTATGTCATTTAACAATGCCGTTGTTTTATCCTGTTTGACTATTTTTAAATTCTCACACACCTCCTAGCCCAGATCGCTTTATAGTAAAAGAACTTTACTATACAAGCGGATAGCCAAGAAAGAGAATAATAAAAAGTCGAAACCATAATTTTGAAGGTATGTGCCGATATGAAGTCAAAAGCGATCGTACCAATACTAGGAAATCATTGTGGTCGGAACCGACTTTTATGACTTCGCTTAGTTATAGATCCTTGTTTGCCATGATCGAAATACCAATCAAAAAGTTATATATGGTTGGATAAGAGACCTTGTTTTGTGACATAAGGAGAAATGCAAAAATGAATGCAAAGAAATTATAAGTGAACGTTGTTTATATCTATTATCCTAAAGTCTGGTCGGAAGGACTGCTTTAGATCTGAATTCATATATCATATTTCGCGAAACGTGTTCAAACTCTCTATCCGATCGTAGCGAGGATCGTAAGAAAAGAACCGTCGCTAGGAAGCTCCTTCCATTAAGCGTGACCACGTCACGAAAAAATGAGAGACTTCGACTAGGAGGCTTTCCGTGTCCCGACCGATGAGCGATAAGAGCAGAGCGGAATCTTAAAATAATGAAATATAACCTTCATAATCTTAGGCATTTAGCTTCAAGATGGGAAGTTATTTGTACGATGCTCGATTACTCATATATTTCATTAAGAAAAGAATGTTGTCGCGTGGTAAAATGCTCACGACTAGGACAAAAATGGCGATGACTTAGAAGTCGTTGCGAGAGAGTAATAGAGATCCTTAGAAAGGATATCGGAGAAAATTGTCTTCTCCAACCAGTTTAAATTAACAACCATGAACGACCAAATATAGGTGTATATATATATATATATATATATATATATATATATATATATATATATATATATATATATATATATAGCAATGTTACTTATTATTATTATTTTTAGAGCGTAAATGATTTTATTGAAATTGAAAGAAATGAAAGAAAGTAAATAATAATTAAACATAGAACTTACGCAATTGATCAATGTTCCAAGAATTTGACAAAATTTGCCCATCAGACATAGCCAGTCGTACGGAACCTGGTCGGGTAACTTTGACCACAGTGTAAGGACCTTCCCACTTGGGGGAAAGTTTATTGCGATTTGCTTGGCTCTGAATTTTTTTGAGAACCAAATCACCCACAGCAAGGCTGCGAGGTTGCACCTTACGACTATAGTACCTTCGCATGGCTTGTTGGTAGACTGCTGATCATACAAGAGCTTGATTTCGTCGTTCTTCAAGGAAATTGACGTCGTCGAGTCTTCGTTCATTCGATCGTTTTCGTTAAAGCGATCAATTTGAGCAGAGCCAATTTTGAGTTACGGAGGAAGCATGGCTTCACCAGTAAACCAAAAAGAATGGTGTTTCACGGTCGCGACGATCGGTCGTGGATCGAACGACCCATATACTGACGGAGTTCTTGAACCCAAGCTCTGACCGCTTGATTAAGCGGTCGAATACTCGGCGCTTGATCCCTTGCATAATGATACCATTGGCTCGCTCAATCGCTCCGCTGCTCTGCGGATGAGCGGCATGTAAAATGAACTTTACACCAAGTTCATCGCAGAATTCTTGAAATTGACCGCTAGTGAATCTGGCGCCATTATTTGTGATTATACGACTAGGTACACCAAATCGTGTGATCACATTTTCATTAGGAATCTCTTAGCGGCCTCGGTTGTTATTTTAACAACCGGCTCGCCTTGATCCATTTTGTAAACGTGTCAATCATGACGAAAAGGAATTGAAGCCCCGGTGCTCTTGGGAAAGGTCCCGAATGTCCAAATCCCAGTTGCAAAAGGCCAAGAAAGAGGAATCGTTTGTAAGGCTTGTCTTGGATGTACTTGTGCCGCTATGAAACCGACATTGTACGCGCCGTCACAAGTTCTTTTGCATCATGAAGGCGCTTGGCGAAGAGTATCCTTGCTCAAGGCTTTACCAACCGAGTTCTCAGGAATGATGTGCTCCACGAGACTCCTTCATGGATTTGGTTAGCAACTTAATGCCATCCGTTTGAGATATGCATCTCATCAACACTCCATGAGATCCTCGTTTGTACAAGGTACGTTCGATTAGAGTGTATGATTTGGCTTTTCATGCTATACGATCAGCCTCTACATCATCTTCTGGAATTATGTTATGCTGAAGATAATTGTAGATCGATGTCATCCAATCTCTACCTTGATCGTGACAGCGCCAACCGTCAACGACCTGTGGAGCATCCATGTTCTTTTGATCGGTTTGTTCGACCTATAAAGAATCATGTATGTTCTCGGAAGGCTCGACTACCGAGGGTGAATCGAGTTGCTCGAGAAAAACTCCGGGCGGGACGGTTGAACTCGTGGAGGCCATCTGTGCCAATTGGTCTGCCAGAAAGTTTTCCTTTCTAGGAATATGTTGAATCTGAAAACCGAAGAAGTGCTTTTCGAGTTTTCGTACTTCCGCCAGATAAGATGACATCTTGGTACTTGAGCATTGATACTCTTTCCCTACTTGATTCGCTACCAGTTGAGAATCGCCTTTCACTAGTAATCTGCGAATCCCGAGCGAACGAGCTGCTCGAAGTCCTGTAGTAAACCTTCATATTCTGCCATATTATTTGTGGTAGAAAAATTTAACTGGATGGCGTACTTGGTGTGTTCGCCAAGAGGATATCGGATCACTCGGCCCAGACCCTTTTAACATCAAAGAACCATCAAAGTACATTGTCCACTCCTCGTGGTGTTCATACACGGCCCTTGGGTGGGTTCGGGGTTTGTCCATTCGCAATGAATTACGCTCTCGCTCGACTTTATCGCTGTTCGTGAAATGAAATGGAGGTCTAACGCCCTAGTTCAACCGCCTATTTTGCTATTCGCCCCGATGATTCCCTATTTCAAGGACTTGACCAAGGATATCCGTTGATGCGACCACTTTGTGGGCTCGAAAGTAATGCCTTAGCTTCCTTGAAGACATAAGGAGACTATAGAGCAACTTTTGTACTGTGGGTATCTTTCCTTTGGTCCATGTAAGACCTCGCTTACGTAATAAATCGGTCGTTGGATGTTATCCTTTCACGACCAAGACACCGCCATTGCTTGTGGAGTTGCTTTGCCACGCACATTAGTAGTGTTTCTCCGGTCTCTGAGAGACTAAAACCGGCACTTGTAAGGTACTTTTTAAGTTCTTCAAAGGCATCGTTTGCCTCTTTAGTCCATTCAAAACTCACATGTTTCCAGAGAAGTTTAAAGAAAGGTAACCCTTTTTCTCCTAACCTTGCTATGAAACGACTTAGCGCTGCCATATAGCCGGTTAGTTTTTGGACTTCCTTCTTCGTGGTCGGAGGTCGCATCTGGTCGATGGCTGCTATCTTTACTGGATTCGCTTCGATACCTCTAGCCGAGACTAGGAAACCAAGCAATTTTCCAGCAGAAACTCCGAACACACACTTTTCCGGATTCAACTTGAGGTTATGCCTTCTCGGGTTCTTTGAAAGTTTCTTGTAAGTCAGAGGTGTGGTTGCTAGCGTTGGTGGTCTTTACGACCAGATCATCAACGTAAGCTTCTAAATTCTGACCTATTTGCGGGCTAAAGGTTTTTTGCATCAACCTTTGAAAAGTTGCACCAGCGTTTTTGAGACCAAATGGCATCTTAACATAACAGTAAGTGCCATATGGAGTGATGAAGGAAGTTTTCTCCTCATCCTCTTTACACATACTAATCTGGTGGTACCCTGAATACGCATCTAAAAAACTTAGTAATTCGCACCCAGAGGTAGAATCTACCAGTTGATCAATGCGTGGAAGGGGAAAATCGTCCTTCGGACAAGCTTTATTAAGATCTGTAAAGTCGATACACATTCGCCATTTCCCATTATTCTTCCTAACCATTACAGGGTTGGCGAGCCACTGAGGGTGGTTGACTTCACGAATGAATCCAGCTTTGAGAAGCTTGTCAATCTCTGACTGGATTGCCTCCTTCCGATCAGGTGCAAAACGCCGCAGCTTCTGCTTGATCGGTTTTTTATCAGCCGAGAGCTAGCTCAGGCTTGATCACCTCCCGGGACTCGGGCATATCGGACGCTGCCAAAGGCGAATACGCCCCGATTTCCTCGAAGGAAGGAGACGGCGACTCTTCCTATTTAGGATCGAGCCTTGCCCGACCGTAACCTTGCGGCGGTGGGCCAGATCTTCGGTCTGTAACGACTTGGCGCTGTCCGAGAAGTGCCTTTGTCGAGGATACCTCTTTTGTCTGGTCAGAGGGTTTTGGTGTCATCTTCGGTCTTGTGTGCTTGGCCTGCATGGCATATGAATTAGCCTCTCTGGTTGGGAGTTCATCGACCAGTTCTAAGGATTTTCGATCACATGCATAAGCCATTTTACGATCACCCCGAATAGTGATGACTCCTTTAGGCCCCGGCATTTTCAAACTTTGATAACCGTAATGCGTGGCTATCAAGAATTTTGCTAACGCCGGTCGACCAAGAATCCCGTTGTATGCGGATTCAAAGTTTACCACATCAAACGAAATTTTTTCCGTTCGAAAGTTATCAGGCCTTCCGAACGTAACCGGTAAGGAAACTTGTAATATCGGTTTAGCGGTGGAGCCAGGAACTATGCCATGAAAAGCATATTTCACTGGTTTCACCTTTAACATGGGGACCTGCATTTCTTCTAAAGCTCCCGAAAATAATATATTCAAAGAACTACCTCCATCTACCAAGACTCGATTAACCCTACAATTATTAATGGTTGGTTCAACAACAAGAGGAACCTACCGGTCGAGTCGAAGAACAGGCGCGATCGTCCTTCTCAAGGAAATTGCAATGTCCGACCACTTCGATTGCTTGATAGTGTTCGGAGATTCGACGAGGTTGACCTCCGCCCCACGCTTTCAGATGACGTTTGATTCATATGAAGAAGATCCTCCAAAAATCATGTTGATCAGATGTTGGGGATCCCGTACTCCATCTCTTCGCCGCCATCCTTATCCTTTTGGAGCTCGTTTCTCGGGTTCGTATTATGGAAATGGTCCTTCACCGCATAATAATCTTTCGGTTTTTTTGCCAAACTCGACAAAGTAGATCATGCCCCCTTTCTTTGTGAAATGGACACCACTTCTTCTTTTTTCGGAATCCTTCGGTCGAGCTTTTGTCTTGCCCCGACCGGTGTAGTCCTTTTTGCCCTTCATGAATTTATCAGAATGGCTAGAACCTCCTTGTCGTCGATTCTGCGGTTCTTCTTCTTCTTGAGAGACTTCTTGTTCTTTTTCTCCGGTTTGTCCAGGGCCGAGGAATCTTGTCTTTCCAATCAATGGCTTCAAGACCACTCGATTGCTTCGCTTAGCGGTGGCATACTTGTCGGCCATATCAAAAAGCTCAACGGTTGTTCTTGGGGGGTTCATTGCTATGTCCTCCATAAACCGTCGATTCCTCAGACCTGTTTTGAAGGCCTGAATAACAGAGGATTCTGCGACCTCGGGAATAGAATTGCGAACCTGGCTAAACCTCTTCATGTATTGATGTAGAGTCTCATCAGAGCCCTGCCGGATTCGGTGGAGATCATCCTCCTTTCGATGCGATCGTCGCACTCGAAATTTGCAATCAGAAGGTCACAGAGTTGCTCCCAAGTATAGATCGGTCCGACCGGTTGGTTCAATAACCACGACTGGGCAGACCCTTCGAGTATGGTGGGTAGATCATTGGCCATCACATTTTCATCGCCTCCAGCAGCCCTGATGGCGGTGGTATAGATTTGGAGAAATTCCAACGGATTTTGAGTTCCATTAAACTTGTCCAAATTGGCGGTCGGAACCGGTTAGGCTAACGCATGCCTTGGAGCCCCGCAGAAGGCCCGACAACTCGTGATTGATTCATGACGCTTTCTCGAAGGTGCCGGATTATAATCGGTCGGAGACCGGTTCCTAAGATTGGAACGCTGAACTCCGGTGTGCCGATCCGGCGTGGACATTGGTATGATGTCTCCGATCGCCGCTTGATTCGAGACGATGCCTAAGATCGCGGGTCCAAGCGATGGTTCTTCTCGACGTGATGGGGAGTGGCTTCATGAAATAACCTTCTCCCCTCATGACTCCTTGGTCGGAATCATCGAGGAGGCCTTGGTATCGACTGTTCCCGAGTATGACCATGCTGTCCCCTGCTGAGGGAGGAACGGTGAGATGAAGTCATAGTTTGACTCCCTGAAACCCTTTGTTCCCGATATGCTTCAGTGCGCTGCATGGTCTGTTGGAGAATTTCAGATACTTGACCTACAAGCTGTACAAAACCTGGAGTTCCTGCTAAAGCAGGATCAGAATTATTTAATATATCTTGAAGGTTACCGAAGGTCTCGGGCGGTTCAGACTGGTCGTAGGTGTACGCAGACCTGAACCCTCTCCCGACCCTCGGATTTGATCTGCCCTATCAACTATTCTAGGTGGGGCAGTGCCAGGCGAATTAGTTGATGGACGTCGATCAGTTCCGTGGCCTCCGGAAATTGGTGCCTGACGGCTCGGATCATCTCTAACAACACGTGATGGCGTGGCAGATAGTGTAGGACCGTGCAGGGCATCTTGATTTTCATCTCCGATCGCGTTGACCTCGTGCCTCCAAAGATCGATCTTCCGATGAACTTCCATCGTAACTAATGGAGAGCTTATCGCTGCTTCGCGAAGTTTCCACGACGGAGAGCGGTCGGAGATGAGCACCTCTGAGGTCTCTCACTGATTCGCGATCTTGCCGATCGTATCGAAGGCGTGATTATCCCCACGTGGTCTATGACCGGGAGGCTTCATCGACACCGCTACAGATGTCGGTTGACTCTGGAATTGCGAAGCGTGGGAGAGTATCTTTCACCATGATTTCATCGAGGGTATAGCGATTTTCGGTGAAGGTGCTGAAATTTCTTCACTTGTTTTGCTTGGCCGGAAAGGCCGGGCTTGAAGAGATCCTGACATTCGAACTGATCGAATGGTGGTTCTTCGATTGCGCCACCGTAACGGTGGCGCATCCTCGTCCATCCGGTCGATCTCGCTATCGTCGGCGACGTGCGAGCCGGCGGAGGAGGAAGATGAGGATGATCTGCCATTTTCCTCCATGGCACAAATGCATCCTTCCATATCGAGGTTGTCATAGTCCGCCAAGTCGAACCAATTCTCCTCATCCCAGACTCCGGGCATATTCGCATTAACGATTGCCGGAACTTGGGTGAGAATTTGTGTGAGTGAAAAGTTTCTTCAAGAAACTTACGTCTTCTTCCCCACGGACGGCGCCAGCTGTCGACGATCGAATCGCCGATCTTATGAAAATAAAAGAAGGAAAATGACGTAGAGTATCCTGGAATAGAATGGGGGCTGCTCTTTATTTATATGAACTGGGTTTACAAGACTTGACTAGGGACTATCTCCAATTACACTGAATGTATTGAATACTACTGCTTCGGCTTCTGTGTTGCCTTCTGTTGTTCGCTGTTGTGTGTCTCCTTTCCCTCGTCTTCTGCGCTTCACCATTAAATAACTCCTGAAGGGACGGCAGTTACTCCTGGGAAAGACGTCCTTGATGAAGCATTACAACTGGTCGGAGGTTTAAGGTAGTTAACAATGTGCTAACTGCCTTGCGGTTAAGTATTTGTGAGACATTTAACCGCAAGGTGGTTTATCGTCAGAGTCTTGTATGTCATCGTAAGTTATGGAACGTTTAGCACGTGTTCCATTCATCATACTGATTAATGGTACTGCTCATAGCATTTTCGAAGACCACCGGTCGAACCTAGTCCGACCAGGGTACCCATCGTGTAACCTCTGGAATCCTTACGACTAGTGAGGTCGTTAGCCTTAGGGGTTATGACCATTAAGACGTATGGTCTTTTTATGTATTTAAATTAATACATAGAGGTATTAATCCTTGCCACCTAGTCGCTCCGGAGGCCCCGTCTCGGCAACTAAGGAGTCTCCCACAAAGGGCCTCAGCCCAGGGAGACATTTAGAATCGTGCTCAAGCAGCATCCCTAGTCGCTCCGAGGCCCGCCTCGGCGATTAGGAGTCTCCCGCCATGAGGCCTCGCCCGGCGGAGATATTGAAAATAGCGCCAACGCACCCCCTAGTCGTTCCGGAGGCCCCGCCTCGGCGACTAGGGAGTCTCCCGCCGCGAGGGCCTCGCTCCGGCGGTAGACATTTAAAATCAAGCTCAAACGCGCACCCCTAGCTGCTCCGAGGCCCCGCCTCGGCGACTTGGGAGCCCCCCGCCGCGAGGGCCTCGCCCCTGGCGGGGAGATCTCATATCGCGCCCAGCGCACAGCCATACTCTCGAACAATGGCTAGGTCAGCAAAGATCAGGCGGCACTAAGAACCTCGCCTAGCTAGCAATGATTGCTGCTAGTGGTAGGGGGGCGAACGGGTTCAGACAGTTCGTTGGATCATAGCCCAGCACGTACGCACTCATGAATTCCTCTCGCTCCAGGTGAGCGTGCATCACAGTAGGACCCTCCCCCTCGCTAGCTTCTGGGCTCTCAAACGAGTCCAAGCAAAGAAAATTGGGCGACGGTGATCGGCTTCGCCTCCCCCTCGCTAGCTTCTGGGCTCTCAAACGAGCCCAAGCAAAAAAAATTGGGGGATGGCGATCGGCTTCGCCTCCCCCTCGCTAGCATCTGGGCTCTCAAGCGAGCCCAAGCAAAGAAAGTTGGGGGACGGCGATCGCCTTCGCCTCCCCCTCGCTAGCTTCTGGGCTCTCAAACGAAACCAAGCAAAGAAAATTGGGGGACGGCGATCGGCTTCGCCTCCCCCTCGCTAGCTTCTGGGCTCTCAAACGAGCCCAAGCAAAGAAAATTGGGGACGCGATCGGCCGCCTCCCCTCGCTAGCATCTGGGCTCTCAAGCGAGCCCAAGCAAAGAAAGTTGGGGGACGGCGATCGCCTTCGCCTCCCCCTCGCTAGCTTCTGGGCTCTCAAACGAGCCCAAACAAAGAAAATTGGGGGACGGCGATCGCCGCCTCCCCTCGCTAGCATCCGGCTCTCAAACGAGCCCAAGCAAAGAAAATTGGCACGATCGGCCGCCTCCCCATTAGCTTCGGGCTCTCAAACGAGCCCAAGCAAAGAAAATTTGGGGACTGCGATCCTCCCCCTCGCTAGCTTCTGGGCTCTCAAACAAGCCCAAGCAAAGAAAATTGGGGGTCGGCGATCGGCTTCGCCTCCCCCTCGCTAGCATCTAGGCTCTCAAACGAGCCCAAGCAAAGAAAATTGGGGGACGGCGATCGGCTTCGCCTCCCCCTCGCTAGCTTCGGGGCTCTCGAACGAGCCCAAGCAAAGAAGATTGGGGGACGGCGATCGGCTTCGCCTCCCCCTCGCTAGCTTATGGGCTCTCAAACGAGCCCAAGCAAAGAAAATTGGGGGACGGCGATCGGCTTCGTCTCCCCCTCGCTAGCATCTGGGCTCTCAAGCGAGCCCAAGCAAAGAAAGTTGGGGGGCGGCCCCGACGCGTCGCCTGCCTCGAGGCCCGTGCCTCGGTGGGGCAGTCCCACGTCAACTTCTTCGGGGGTATCCCGACTCCTGAGGGGCCGAGGGCGATACGATTACGTTCGCTCGCCCCTCGGGATCACGGGATTTGTCCTCGCGACCTCGGACCACGCAGACGAGGGAGTTGTCGTAGCAGGGCACCAAGGGGTGCCCCGCACCTCAGATCGTCGGGAATACCGGTGTGCCGTCAGGGATGCTGTGCATATGTAAATCTAGCTTGTATAGTGTATGTTATGGAAAATGTTCCTAAAATGCCCTTTCTCTCTCTCTCGCCTATGGGGGCAAGAAGGTAAATGTCCCTTCTTGCCCCCTATAAATAAAGCCCCATGAGCATGTAATAAGGGGATCTTCTCATTCCAACACATAGACAATACTATTCATACATGGTATGCTTTGGCTCCTCTCCATCCGGTCCTTCACCCAAGACAAAGGGTACGGAGGGTCTCCGCTGTACGGAGGGTCCCCGTACCCATCTGTCTAGCCTTTTAGCTACGACAGGTATAAACGAATAAATAAAATATGTAGTCAATGGATTCTGAAAATCCTTGACGAGATCCTCGAAGGACTCAAAATTCCTAGTAAGAAATGAAACAAAATCACAATATATATAAAACTCATATTCAATAGTCTCTGACGTGTAGTAAGAGCATCTCCTTGAAGGAAAATTATCTTACCAGTCGATCTCTTAATCGCACCAATGATCTTATGATCCCTAAAAGTGAACAAGGACCCATCAAAACCTGAAAGAATGTAATGATAAACACAAAGACCAGAAGTGCGCCGCACAACACTTATAAAGTGCATCTTCCACAAGAAGTTAGTGGAATAGTGGTTTTCTCTAGTATCATGAAGGTATAACATACATTGGTGATATTGGCAATTAATCCCCGAAATGCCAAAACTAAGATTGGTTATATTTTACTCTAGAGTGGTACAACCATACTTTATTGTTCGGTAGAATGGACTATTGGTACGTTGTAACTTTAATCACCAAGAGATAGTTACAAAATATTAAGACCCTGAAAGGTTTTGATAAATCGTATCCAAAAGGCATACGACTTTGTAACTAGTATTACCCCCATATCCTCTGCAAAGATAATCTACCTATATTGCACAATCAAATAGTTGTATTTGATAAGTTAAGCATGTTACTCCTGAATAGTGTTTGTCCTAAAATCTCGAGATGAGTAATAGGATATTCGTATGTAGGACTATGCATTGTGATAATCCAATTGATTTGATCACAATAAACTTGCATATATTCATTTTCGAAAAATATATGAAAGGCATTAGAGCAACAAGACTTCGGCGAGAGTTGTCTTTAGGGGGAGCATGATAAACATTGATCATCATACTTGAGATTTTGAAAATCTTAGTCAAACCTAGAAGGTGTTGATATGATGATTACTGCTTACATTCACCTTGAAGGTTTTACCACTTAACAATTTAGATCCAGTTGGTCAACAATGCAAAGATCATGAAGATCACACATAGATCCTGATGATCATTACTAAATATTGAAGATATGCTAAATATCTGTCAAATCTCTATAATGCAAAATCACATAATAGATTTATATTACTTTGTGCTGGTGCAGCCATCTCTTGGCAGTCATCTAAGTAAACCTTGATAGTTGCTTCTACCAACCACTCAGAGATTATAGCACTATATGAAGCCTCACTTGAATGTGTTTGGCTGACACGTGTGATTAACCAAATCAAGAAGTATTGTGGCATTAATACCATTAATACCCCCTCAATTATCTATGAAGATAATTTTGCTTGTATTACACAAATGCAAATAGGTTGTGTCAAGAGCAATATCACAAAGCATATTGCTCCTAAATTTTATATCCTTGCAAAATCCAGAAGAATAGTGAGGTAAAAATAATGCAAACAAAGTCTTATGGAAATCCAGTTGATTTATTCACTAAGTCTCGGCCTGCATCCAATTTCCAAAGATGCATTCATGGCATTGGAATGAGACGGTTTAAAGAGTTACAGAGTTCAGGGGGAGTAAATATCTATATCATAACCCTTATCAAATCCTGAATATTTATCCACAATCTTGAAGATTATATCCCAAAGATTAAATGTTGTACTATTTTCCTTGGTGAGTTTTCATGAAGTTTTCTCACATGAAGGTTTTTAGTGAGGCAACAAGTGTAATCAAGGTTATTAAAGCGATAAGGCGAAGCGCGACGACTCACCACCTTTTTACCGCCAAAGCGCTTAAGGCGTGCGGCGAGGCGACGCCCACTACTACACAAAGGGTCATCACAGAAGGTTTTAAACCATCATCACAGACAGTTTCTGAACCGTCTGAATTTATGTGTCTGTGATAAAAGGAGATTATCATAGACGGTTTTTGAGCTGTCTGTGATAAGTCACAACACAGACGGTTCATATAAATAACCATATGTGATAAGTCACAACACAGACGGTTTTTAACAATAACCATCTGTACGTGATAGTTGGCTTTCACAGATGGTTATTTATACAAACCATCTATGATAATTGGCTTTCACAGACAGTTTATACTACAAAACCATCTGTGATAATCAATTATCACAGACGGTTCTTGTTCAAAACCATCTGTGAAAATATACTATCACATACGGTTTTTTAGTAAAAACCGTTTGTGATAGTTTTTTCTATTGCAAAAAAAATTGAATTTTGAGCCAAACCAATCAATTGCTGGATAGTTGGACATAATCTGAAATGAAAGAAAACTCAAATTGGATGGCGAACGAATGGCGAAAACGGGTGCTGAAACGTCAGGGGCAGTTTTTAGGCCCTAAAAGGACTTTTTTGGGGTTTTCACCTTTTCGGTGCCTCATGAAGAGAATTTGACCTTGACTTATGTATTTTCGGATTGAACTTTTCGTTAGTTTTCTAACGAGCCAAAGAACGTCGCAATCCGAGTTCGTATGCAAAAGTTATAGCTGTTTTACCATACAGTGCGCAAAACCGAAAACCGAAATCTATTCGGGTTCGGATTTGTGGCCAAGGAGGAAAACGATTCCCAAACAAAGAGGCGGGTGATGGTCTGGTACTCAGAGTTAGGGATGCGGAGGTGCTCGATGTCGATGTCCAAGAGCTTCATCTCAAAAATCTGTAATCTTATTTTGATCTATTCATTCACAAGAAAACCACAGTCACGACTGAGAGCCACCAAAAGCAACAAGACAGGGGGAGGTGACAAGCCATTGATCACTTTCTGGCATGGCAGATATCAACAAGGAAGAGAGGGGAGGGGATCGGATCAGATGGGGGATATCACCAGCAATGAAGGAGAGGCGGCGCCGCCGCCGCCGTTGTGTCACGACGGTGATACTGCACAAGACACTCTTATGACAAGAGTGCCTTGTGCAGTGAACCATGGCGTCACAACAAGAGGCGGAGGAGCTCATGGCGGTAGTCGGCGTTGTCAGGGGGACAAGGCGCCACTTCGATCGATCCTGTGCGTCCCTCCTCCTCCTCCTAGTCGGCTACGTCTCCTCACCGAACCATGTCGGAGAATCGAGGGCGGTCGCCAAAGCTCAATGTGGGGAGGGGAGAGGGAGAGACTAATGGAAGATAATGCGGGGTGGCTTTAATATATAAAGACAGCGTCAAAACATTTCGCCTCCCGTGCACGCGTTCAAAAATTTCCGCCATCCCGCGCTGCAAATCACATACGGTTTCAAACAAAAACCGTCTGTGATGATCATAATATCACAGACGGATCGTGTTAAGATAATGATGTATCACAGACGGTTCTAGCCAAGGCTAGTAACGTAGATGGTCACACTTGTAAAACCGTTTGTGATAATTACAATACTGACGGTTTCCAGAAATCGTCTGTGATGAGGCATCTAGTATAGACTATTTTGTAGTAGTGGCCATACACACATCCTAACCTAGTATGGCAGCAAATTAATGTAATACCCGGCCTACTCGTAGTGCGGCCCATGTGGCCCATGAGGAGTCATGTGGTGGGATTAATCCCATATTGCTTGTCTAAAGTGAGTTATAGTAGTATATAATGCCTATTGGGTCCAAACATACCACCTCCGGGTTAACCCTTTTACACGAAGCAAGGACAAAAGTGTAAGTAGGGTGCTATGTATGTGCGGGTCCACCCCACGGTGGGCTGGGCATTGAGCGGATTTTGGGCCAGGGTGTTACAGATGGTATCAGAGCATTAACCTTCGCTGCACGGACGCGTGCGGGACAGGGGCGCAGGCATATGGCGCATGGCGCGTGTGGTCCCGGAGTGGACACACGGCATGGCATATGTGCCAGCATTGGACGCACGGACGTATACCGAGGGGTGGTTCTGGGCATTTGTCACAGATGCAGTGTGTCTTTGAGGGCGCCACCCTTGAGGGGGTGAATGTAATACCCCGGCCTACTCGTAGTGCGGCCCATGAGGAGTTATGTGGTGGGATTAGTCTCATATTGCTTGTCTAAAGTGAGTTGTAGTAGTATATAATGCATGTTGGGTCCAAACATACCACCTCCGGGTTAACCCTTTTACACAAAGCGATGACAAAAGTGTAAGTGGGGTGCTATGTGTGCGCGGGTCTGTCCCATGGTGGGCTGGGCATTGAGTGGATTTTGGGCCAGGGTGTTACAATTAAATCAACAATTTTAGTAGCACATGCATACCTTGATGTTGCTGGTTCTTGAGCCCATGTAGCACCCATCCTTTTTTTCAATTGCTCTTCTCCTATGTAGCACCCATCCTCCTTGTAAGTTTCAACATGTAGCTTGTTACTATACATTACAATAATTCATATTTCAATTAATTGAGTAAATATGAATTGAGTGACATACCTTGTTGATAATATTTCGTCTCTTCTCTCCTCCAAAGCAACAAGCTACATGAAAATGGGATAACAATGAAGTGAAAAATTGAGAATTAAATATACGATTACATGAATAATGAGCAACATAAGAAACACCAAAGCATGACATAACCAACATAAGTCCACAACAATAAAATAAGTCCACAAGCTTAGAGTCTAATGGCATAACATAAGTCCAACTCTCTCATCTCTCAAAAGTCATCCATTTCGAACACATCTAAATTGTTAGTAGCATCCATGTTCTCTCCATTACCATCTTCGATAGCATCGGTGGGATCTTCGCCATAATCATCCACATCGTCGTCGTCAAGCACAATCTCTTCTTCCTCTTCTTCTTCATTGCCCGAATTCGAGTGTGGCTACTCATCTTCTACAACAACCCTTGGTGTAGATCTTACACACCGAGTGTAGGTCATAATCTCTCTAGTAGCTCTCCTAGGAACATTGCAACCTCGAAGCTCGTGTGATGCACCAACGGCTTCGTCAAAAATGGTCCCATGTAAGGTCACTCTCACAACCGCGACCACCTTGAGGTGATGCGGCCAATGGGTCAACCCATTCATTGTCTCAATCAAACTCTTCTATGATCAAAGGATCATAGCTTTTTCCCCCTTCCTCACGCCACTTTTGAAACCTACATGTCATCTTTCGGTTGTATGCAACATAGACCAAATCATTCAATTTCTTGTGCTCTAACTGGTTCCTTTTCTTGGTATAGATCTACAAATGGTCATCAAAGCAAACAAAATGAATAAATGACTTGCTGAAATTGATAATATTGAATAAACACAAAGAAGCTACAAAATGAGATTATGAGGAGTAATTCTTCATCAACCTGACTTACAAATTCAAAGGTACACTAATTTCGCTCACAACTGGATGATGAAGCACAAAGACTAACAATACACTTAGCAAATCTTTGTAGTTCAATGGCTCGGCCACCATATGCACGCCACTAATCAACTAAAATGGCAAATACATGCATATATTAGGATTTTGGACCGAAATTAACATGCTGAAATTAACTTGTAGAAATTAAAAACACTTACTAGGGCTCCTTGAATCTATGTTTTGGATAACCATTTTATTTGAAAAGACGTCTCCGCGTTGGTCCTCATAGAGAATGGCTTGCTTATCGATCTTGTTTCGAAGATCGGGCATCTTCTACCATTTTCGAAAGCACATCAATGAAACAACCTCTTAGCTCCCCAACATATGCCTCATCATTCTTCTTTTGGATGGGAAATAATTTCCCCGGGTTCAAATAGAGTGCAACCCTATATAGTGGGGTGTCCATTTGCTTCACCCAACATTGGCCAATAATTTTCATGATGTTCTTGAGAAAACCTTTCTTGTTTTGGGTAGGGAAGGATGCCTTAATCTTTTCCTTTGCTTGAGCCATGAATGCTGCAACCTCCGGTATGGCGGGCTTCTCATCACCATCAACCATCCTTAGTACGACAAGGAGTGGTTGTGAAGCTCTAAGGCAATCCTCAGTTGAATTCCAGACCTCCTTAGAAAGAACAATGGCATACACTTTTTTCCAACCTCTGTCTTTGCCAATTTGGTCATAGTCCTATCATCAATGACAAGTAGATATCTCAACGCATCTTTGTGCTTGTGCAAACTCCGCAAAGTAAGGACTGTTGTGGCAAACCGAGTAGCTGCGGGTCTCACAAGATCCATCCCACCTGTCTTCTCCCTCATTGCACTAAGAAGCCTCCCATGCTTGTAAATGAATGTGGTGAGATGTCGGGCACGTGCAATAGGCTTCTTAAATTCATTCAACTTCCCTATGTCTTCCAACATAAGATCCAAGCAATGTGCAGCACAAGGGGTCCAAAATAGTATAGGAATCCTCTCCATTAAAATCTTGCCCGTTGCCTTATAGTTAGCATCATTATCGGTGACAACTTGAACAACTTTGTCTTTTCCAATGTTCTCAATTCTCTTCTCTAGTAAGTCGGCTAGCATTGTTGCATCATGTGATTCACTTGATGCATCAACAGACTCCAAGAAGAAAGTCTCATCCGGACTATTGACAACAAAGTTAATCAAGTGGCGTCCCTCCTATCTGTCCATGCATCCAACATGAGTGTGCAACCATATTGCTTCCACACCTCTTCATGCTTCACCCTCGAATTATTTGTCTCCTTAACAACCTCCTCAAGCAATGGCTCCCTCAGCTCATAGTAACTAGGAGGCTTGTAAGCAGAACCGTATTGCGTAATGGCCTCCATAGCAATCTCGAACTGCCCTGAGTTTGCAGCATTAAATAGTTCACCACAGTCATAGAAGAACTTGGCTATCTCTAGGTTGACAACATTCCTTGCTTCCTTGGTCCTCATGCGGGACTAAATGCTACTTTGAGCCATCCATGTCTTTGCGCTACAACCTCTACGGGTGTTGGTCGGAGCATAGCACTAATGGACTTGGTCTCCTTTGCCTTCATTGGTGCTAGAACCCTGAATGGAAGGGCGAGTTGCTTTCTTTTGGCGGCTATCCCAGAACTTGGTTGCATAATAGAGTCTTGGGGCTCCTTGTTAGTTGCTATCACACTCACATCTTCATCGTCTCCTTCTCCTCTTTCTTCATCATCATCTAGGAAGAGTGGTATGCTTCTCTTGCCCTTGCACAAAGCCTCTCGCATTTCTTTCATGATTGCCGTTGTAGTCTTGACACATTTCTGGACGTCGTCAACCCCACTCGCAATATGCTCCTTCAACCTTTTGATTCCTACCAATACCTTCCTGTCACAAAGCGAACATTGTACCAAATCTCAGTTGCTAATAACTGGCCAAAAGCCATATTTCCATCCCGGATCATTTGACTTTGCCTTCCGTTTTGGATCGATCTTTGGATCATACACGGCCTCGGAGGATATAATACTTACACTTGCTTTTTTTTTCTTATGCATTAGAGAGAAGTAATTATCAGTTTAGCAGTTCAACGATCAGCATAGAAGCAGTTCAGCGATCAGCACAATAGTAGAGCAATAGAGCATAAAGCAATCACTCCTCTGTTCTTTCGGAGGGGGAGGCCGAGAAGGAGGGGGTCGAGGGTCGGGCGCCACGGAGGGGGATGCTAAGAGAAGGGAGGGAGGGGGAGCCAGGAGGAGGTGGAGGTCGGGAGGGAGGTGGAGGCTGAGAGGGAGGGGGAGCCGAGGAGGAGGTGGAGGCTGGGAGGGAGGGCTGGGGCATACCTGGATCTAGAGCGCAGTGGAGAGGGTGACGCCGCGATGGGGATGGAGGCGGAGCTACCGCACTAGGGCTCGGCTTCAGTGCTTCACGCACACGACAGGTTTTCCCCGCTGGTCCCCCTCTCCTCCCATCTCTTCAGTGCTTCATGCGTATGGCGTCCGCCTCGGCCGTTCCCGACGCCATACGCAGCCTAAGCGACGCCATGGGGACGCCATGGCCATGAGGCGAACACCATAGACTTTCTTGGCAAGACGACGACGTGGCCTTACTGCCTAAGCGTCACTTAGTCGATGCCTTAATAATCATAAGTGTAATGCAACTTATGAATATAATATACTCTTTTCTCGTTCCTTTTTTTCCAATTGGTTTTCAGAAGGAGTTTTTGATAGGGCATTTGCGTATCATTGTCTATTGCCGAAGAGGGTGTTACGAAATCTAATTATGGACAAAAGACTAAACCGCCCCTAGAGGGCATTCACCTATTTGGGCTATAAATATGAGAACCCACGTGTACAAGAAATAACAGATGAATAAATATATTGGATCTCCTCTCTACATTGTGTCTCTCTTTGATGTTCATTGTTCATTGTGTAATTGAATTGATTGTCTCCCAACTACGTTGATTATCTAACCATTTTAACTTTTTCAGTCTTTTTTTTTAAGGATTGTTTCTGTCTAGTTTTTAACTTTTGCGCTGATGTCAACACTCGATACGCGCGGCGAGCGACAGGCCAAACACATGTCCAGTATCCTCCAGACCTCCACCGCGGAGCTCGGCCCAGGCGCCGGGATATTTTCCTCTTAGCCCGGTACAGTCACCACCCGCAGCCGACTCGTCGCCCCACGCCTCACGGCCCACAAGCGGGCGCCCAGGCTGGCTGCCATCCTCCCACGGCCAGCCACGCGTGCGGGAGCAAGCTACCCACAAGCCTACAACCAACTGCGCGGCCCGCAGGCATGTAGCGCGCGGCGCCGGGCTAGCGACCTAGACTCCGAGTACCGCTCTCGCCTAACGGTCGCTAATCCAGCAAAAACTCACCGAACGCGGCCCCGATTTCGCAGTACCGTGTCCGTGCGAGTGCGCGGACTAGCGCACACGATTCCCACCCCGCCCCGGCGCCTGGCGCCGCAAATACGCGACGCCATCCCGGGCTTCCAGATCACGCGGACGTGCATGCGCGCGGTGCGCGGCTGCGGTCCACACTTCCACGGAGATAGTACACGGCGGCGAAGCTGGAGAAGCGTCGGCCTCGAAAACAGACTCTTGGTGGAACTGAATCCCGTTGCATGTTTATTTCGGCACACCTTTTTTCCTACCTGAGGTTTGTAACTCCTGCTGTGTTGAAATTGCCATAGGTCAGGACTCAGGAACAAGCCGGCCACACAAACTCTATCGGGAAATTGGACCTTCAACTGACATGTGCTTCCGCCGGCATTGGTAGTAATGCAGGTAGATGAAGCCTGCAGGTTGCTTCGATCCTTGATGAGAATGATCTAAAGTTGCTGAGATGCATCATGATATAACAGTAAAATAAAATCCTTCGCCATCAACCATCTGAAACGACTTAGTATATCATCGTCCCTACCAATAATCGAACCCAAATCGTTCAGCTTATGAGGATTAATCACAATTCATTTTCATAAACAAAACCATATCTGAAAAAGGATTGAATCGATCTACAAGGCCATGTACCATGTGGCTTTAACATTGATAACAACAGAGAGCCATGTAAACAAAACAAGAACAAAGAAAATAAACAGCTCGTGAGGCTGGGCGAACAGAACGAGAGAGCCCCTCATGTTGACAAGCTGCCGCCGCCCTGCTGCCAGAGGTTGATGATGTCAGTGGCCTGGTTGAGAAGGATGATCATCTGCTTCTGCGAGATCCACTCTTTCTCCTCCAGCTTTGCTCTTAGCTCCTCCCATGCATCTTTCCGTGGCCAAAAGTAATACGGGCTTAACGGGATGCTACCATAGCCCGGAATCATCTGATCAAGCGCTATGCCGATGTTCTTCTCCATCCATATGAATTTCAACACGAGCATCGGATCCTGCCTTTCAGGCACCTGCACCTTGTACTGCCATACAGAATTCAATATGTCTCAAATTTCCTTCTGGTTATACTAAGGGAGAATTGATCATTTGCCACTACAAAGAATAGCCTTTTACTATTTGCCACTGCTAACATTGTAATTGATAATTTGCCATTCTAAAAATTGATTGATTAATAATTTGCCATTCTGGACCTTTAATTACATTTTCTCTCATTTCTCCCTTTTCCCCCAAATGAAATGTCCTTACTGCCCTCGATTTTTAACATAGCCCATCTCACAACTCAAAACAGCTCGCCCGATACAAATCCTTCTGAGGCCTCTCCCTCTTCTCCAGGACCACATCTCACCATGTCTCTTGGCCTCATCACCACCTTGGATCTCTCCAACAACAATCTCGAGGTAGGTTTTGTATATTACTTCTACTTTTGATCCAGCAATACACCTTTCTTCTTGTGTTACAACTTACAACTATCTTTTACTAAGTGCTTCGTTGACACAGTTCTTCAAGTATGATGTAGGAGGGCAAAAAATCAACTAATTTTGTCTTTGTCATTTTACTTCCATTGTTTTGTCCTCTGGAATGCTCATCTTATCTCTTCTTCCCTCTATTCGAATGGATAACTAGCAAGAACTTATCTTGAGACGGCATCGTCAATTTTTTTTTATATCATAGTGATAGGTTAACTGCAATTATATGAGATAAGCATGGCCTATTATCAATACATGAAGGTTCCTTCCAAAAAAAATTGAAGGTCAGCTATAGTTCATGGCAATCTCTTCTTATATGTTTTTTTTTTGCTTTGCCGCTTGTGTTCTCTTGCAAGTTGTGAGGACCAAAAATATCACGGTGACTCTCAGCTGGGTGCCGAGAATATTCTGAAACTACACGTCTACACGCATGCAGTAGGAACTCGGTCTTAGAAAGATTTTTATCGGGCGAGCTGTTTTGAGTTGTGAGATGGGTTGTGTTAAAAATTAAGGGCAGTAAGGACATTTTATTTGGGGAAAAAAGGGAGAAATGAGAGAAAATGTAATTAAAAGTCCAGAATGGCAAATTATTAATCAACCAATTTTTAGAGTGGCAAATTATCAATTACAATGTTAGCAGTGGTAAATAGTAAAAGGTTATTCTTTGTAGTGGCAAATAATCAATTCTCCCTTATACTAATTGTACCTATCCTAGTGAAACTATTTATGCAGTTCTAACACAGCTCAAATCACAAATTAAAATGATTTACAATCACTACTGATGTGCTGTTGTCACTTTTGTGATGCTGAACATTTCTTTACAAAACACCATATTATTGTTATGATTATCCTGTGAGGGTCAATCTAGTAAAATGAAATCCTCATTTTTACTTCATGACTGAACAATTCGATTTAAATGATGAAAGGAGGTTCATATGTGCATATATGGCTGTTACTTAATTTCAAAGACGGCCACACAACACAAACTCATTGCACGACCACAGTCCACGGCTTGTCAGTGCTACAACATGTTCATTTTTTTCTTACATCCAATCCAAGTTAAAAAAAGGGCCCAGACTCAAGTTCATGTAAAGGTTTGGAATAACTCCATTTACACCTGTGAACTACACAAAAGTCCATTTAACACCCTCAACTATAAAACCGGGTCAATTTACACCCTAAGTCGGTTCTGATGATGTCGATCCCACGCAAGGTGGTTTTTGTCATATTGGCAACCACATCGTCGGGTTTTGGTAACAAGGATCCAATTCAAGGATGTTAACATCCACATCGTTGACCTCTTTCTCACTCCTCTCTCTGTATACATTTTCTTTCTTCTTCTCATCATCATCCCTCCTCTCATTTGGATCCGCATCAGCAAAATCCGATGACATGACTACCAAAATGGCAAAAACCACCATGAGTTGAATCCTGTCAGCAAAACCACCTTAGGATGTAAATTAACCATGTTTTGTAAGTTGGGGGGGGGGGTGTTAAATAGCCGGTTTTTATAGTTGAGGGTGTTAAGTGGACTTTTTTTGGAGAGTTCAAAGGTATAAAATGGACTTATTCCTAAAGGTTTTCATGTTCTCTTCAACGTTGGCATCATTTATCTGCAGAAGTGCAAAACTAGACCAAAAACACAGCCCATGTGCCCACTTATGCCCAGCTAAACTAAGACATCTCTAGTTTGACTTGTGACTTCACTCAACTAAATCCATCACGGAAAACTAGCACGGACACCTGGTGTCCTTGTCTCTTCTATCAGCTTAATCAATTCAGTAACAAACATTGATGAAGCACGATACAGTTCATTTGCAACGGAATGTAATTGAACTCCTTCCACGCTAAACAACAACACTGCCTTCTGTGGACTGAGCTCCAGTTGGTAATAAAGAACCGTAATTTCTCGCACTAACAGGAAACTGAGGTACGTTAGGAGCAATTTAAAAGGCTATATACCTCCTCCCCTTCCTCAACGGAGACCGCATCTCCATCTCCGCCTTGTTTCTGCTCTTCTCCCTCCCCGCCGTACGACTCCTCCGCTTCGACGGCGTCGGCAGCGGCGGCGGCGGCGAGGCTGCGGAGCGAGCGAAGGGGCAGCCTCCTGCTCTTGAAGTGGACGAGGCGTAGGGAGGAGGAGGTGGAAGGTTTGGATGGGGAGAGGTGGGCGCGCGAGGCGAGGGCTGGCGTAGTGACGGGGTGGACGGACATTAGGAGCATGGTGTCCAAGGTCTCCGTGCGGATAAGAGGAGGAAGACGCTGGTGCGCGAGTCGCTTCTTCTTATCTCCCCTTTTCAGCTCTCAGGAAAGAGACTAACAACCCTGGGCCAGGACGATTATGGCCTAGTAACGCCCAACATGGCAGCAGAGCCCGGACCGGCCCAGTGTAGATCCTCCAGTTAATACGTGTTTTCGGCCTGGTGTGCCCACTTTAATTAGTTAGTTCGACTATCATTTCTATCGTACTTTCCTTAATGCACTTAATAAATCCCAAATCCAAAAGTTGCTGAAAGCTTTGCGACTTGCGATCCACGATCTTGCCTAGTCTTTTTCGATGTGGGGGGGGGGGGGGGTGCAGTGCAAGACGATCTGCTACAGCTGGGAAGGACTATCCTTTTATTTCGTTGCTCCCGCTTTTGATGCTTCAATAATTTTTTTAAAAAAAAAAAACACCACTGCACATAGCTATTGAAATGGATCCTCGAATATTTATGAGTCCGTACCAGGGTGATGATCTCCACTGTATTGTTGATGAAAATATTAATTAATAAAAGGAGGAGTTTACCTCTGCGCAGCGGGACGATGTTATTTCTCTTATGCACGTAGTTTACCTCTCTCGTCCCTCTCAAATTCCTTATTGAGGCATACCAACATGTGGACCTAACCTAACAAGAATAAAATCTCGTCCCACCATCCTCTCGTGACTCGTGAACGTATTCATGCCCCCAATTCTTCCACAACCACCCAAATCGTCATTGCCCCCACTTCTTCTTCACATGCACACATCGAAAATCATCGTCGTCCCACTCATTCCTGTCTCGCGCCGCGACTCGCCACTGCAAGACATCCAAAGATTCGCTGCCTCGAGATCCTAACCCTCCAAAGACTTAGTCCGCAGGTTGCGATGGCGACGTGTACGAAGATAAGGAGATCCGACAGTGTAGGAGGCAGTGACGCGGAGAGGTAGCGCCGGTGACAGGAGGAAGTAGCATGGAGGGGAGAAGGCATTGGGAGGGGAGAGGGAAAATGAGGAGGCGGTATCTTGGAGGAGAAGCGGCGGCATCGAGGAAGAGAGGGGAGGCAACGATGGTGCACGAGGAAGAAGCAGACACGAATACGTCATTCCCTTGTTACGCCACTGTCTCGAGTTCACCGCACTGTATCCTCTTCACCATAATCCTCCCATACGCCGTCGCCGCCTGCTACTCCAGTGCCGGCTGAGCAAGCATCGCCGCCGCCTCCTCGCTTACCACCGCGATACCACCATCGCCTTCTCCCCTGACCTCCCACCTCCTCACCGCAAATGTGCCTGGCAAGGGCTGTAGAGGCCAATGGACATGAGAACCGAATTGTGGCTTAGATTCACGGTGGGCGAAGGTGGCCATCGACGCGTAGCTCTCTTCCTTGTCAGCTAGCAATAGTCGAAAATAGGAAACACGATGGGGAGAGAAATCGGCATCAACTTCAACTTCCAGAGGTAGACTATCTATGAGATCAAAATTTTAATTTTTGGGCAGTAGCGGTAGGTGATGCAATTGGCGGAGTTAATATTTTTCTTTATATGTGTGTGAAAGAAAATTAATGTTTATTATGCGATTTAGGATCCCGTCTGTTGATACGTATCACTCTCTTTTGAAGTTCAATTGTAAAGCACGAACATCCACTAGTAGTCGTAAAATTACAGTAGTACACCAATAAATAAAAGATGCGAGATTCTGGTCGTAGTTTTACTCAATCTGTAAGGAACTTGACTGAACGAAACAGGCAACGAATTCCAACATCGATACAACCTCCTTACGCACACGTTTAATCAGGGGGGCACTGTCAGATTAACCCAAGAACGTGATTAACAGTTACTAACATTAGTCCCATCTTATTCCACAATCACCACTAACTATTTACTGTGTTACGCATGCGCCCAGTTGCAAGCTTATCAGGAGCTCACCGTCACCGCTCAGAACTCCGGCGCCGGCGAGTATGCCTCGGGCGCGGGCACCACCACTGACGTCGACAACGACGCCGACGACGAGTTTACCAGGTTTAGTATGCTGTTCCAGTAGTTCTTCTCCTCCTCTGTCTCCTGCAGCCCGACGTCCGCCTCCGCGTCGTCCCTCGCGGTCGACCTCGGGTTCTGGTTCAAGGAGCCGTCCAGAAGCAGCCCGGTGAACCCCACTCCGGCGAAGCCCGCGTCGGCGGCGTCGGCGTCACCCCAGTGCTGCTCCTTGCACGCCTCCTCGTACGCCTGCATGGGCTGCATGGCGGCGCGCCCGGCCGCCGTGGCGCTGTGTGCCTCCAGCACGGAGGCAAGAGCCGCGCTCTCCGAGAAGCTCAGCGTGGACGTTGGCGAGTCGAGCCCAGGCGCCGCGGGAGGCGGCAGATGCGGCGCCGAGGCGGAGGCGGCGAGCGCGCGTAACGGCCTCGCGCGCCAGGCGCGCCTCGGCCTCGAGCCGCGCGCTCTCCCACTGCGCCGTGTGGCTGAGGTGCGCCGCGGCTTTGGCGTGCTGCGCGCCGGCCGCCCCGTGGCGCCGCCCCCGCGCCGGCAACGTCGGAGCGCGGCTTGTGCGTGACCGGGTCGATGCCCATCTTGGCCAGCCGCTTCTTGAGGTGCGTGTTCCAGTAGTTCTTGATCTCGTTGTCGGTGCGCTTCGGCAGGTGCGTCGCGATCGCCGACCACCTACTTACACAGACGCCGACGCACGGCCGGACGTACGCCAAGAGAAAATGTCAGGATTCACATAAAAACTCTGCATCAGCGGCGTCAGAAAAAGAGCTTCTTAAACGTAAATAATCGGAGGTAACGTGCGCGTAAGTGGGCGACAGTTAAGGAGTGCACGGCGTAGTACAGACAGAGCACAGAGATGATAGGAATTGTGTGTCAAATGGCAAAAGAGCCGGTGGCTACAGTGGACCAAAGCAAGGCCAGCCTTTGGTCCACAATGATGCGGGCTGGCCTCCTTAAATGACAAGCTTGAATGCCGAATCATGAGAAAAAAGAAAGGAAAATTCGGGAGAGCCTCTCATGGCCCAACTTTTTCACACTTTTTTCCAAGTTGATGCATGCATTGATTAATCAGTTCTCGCGACTCATGCTCAGTTGTTCTACAGAGAAAGGACGAACAATACTCCTATGAAAGATATAATTGCTGGTTGCTAATGTACTAAGGTCACAATTTCGAGCTAAATGTCGTAATCCACAGCTAAATTTTGCAAAATGCTGCAAAAACATGCGTGCGGTGACTGCGACTCTGGGGAGACTAGTACTTGCAATTTCTTTCCCCATCTCATGGCTCTCCCACTCTAAGTAATCCCCCTCGTCTTGCACCCCAATAAATGTGTGAAGACTACGGTGCAGCACAGTTGCTAGTGTGCTCTTGACTTGCCGGTCAGTCAGCAATTAGTACTACTACCAGTCAAATTCCATCATAATTACGCAATTAAGTGAATTTTGGGTCCAGAGTGGTATAGGACAATCCATCGATGATCACCTGTTGCCGAGAAGCGCGTGGAGCTGGATGATGGTCTGCTCCTCCTGCAGGCTGAACTTGCCCCTCTTGATGTCCGGCCGGAGGTAGTTCGTCCACCGGAGCCGGCAGCTCTTGCCGCACCGCTGCAGGCCTGCAAAGATATCACAGCCCATTTGTGTGTCAGAAACGACCGAAACAATTTAACCTCGCGGAATGCATGCAGGACCAGCTGGGAACGAGGAAGGCCATGCAAGAGCAATCGACGGAGCAACATAGCCGCGCTCACCGGCCTTGGAGGGCAACGAGCGCCAGCACCCGTGGCCGTGCTGCTCAATGTAGGACAGCAGCTTCTGGTCCTCCTCCGGCGTCCACGGCCCCTTCTTCAGCCCCTCCTTCTCGCAGCACGGCGATCGCCCCATCGCCCGATCAGACCAGCAGCAGCTCTCTTTCTTGCCCCTTCCTTCCGCTCCCTTTAATTCCTCAATCTCCTTTCTTCTCTCGCTCAACTAGCCTGCCTGATCAAGGCAATTGACTACGAGAGATCTTCTTGGCAGGGTATTGTGAGTGACTACGAGTGCAGTAGCAGCATGCCAGTGAGCATAGTGACAGAGAGAGAAAGAGAGGCCGAGTGAGGCGCTGGGCTAGCTTGTGTGTTGAGGTCGGTGTAGTCGTGTAGACCTTGAGGCATAAATAGAGGAAGGGTAGGAGGGAAGGGGCGGCTTTTGCCTTACCCGCTTGCGTTGGGGTCGGCCGCGATATCCTATTCGGCCTCTGCGATCCTGTCGAGGACAAAGTGGCTTAAATGTCAGTGTGCCCGGGCGCGCGAGGGCAGGGCAGGGATTTCGCACCGCGGGCGTGCATTTAATTGGGGGGCTCTTGATCAGATGGTCCTCCTTCCCTCCTTACGGCCTCTCGCACTGTGAGGTGGACGGCGTACGGGGTGTCGTCTTCCCGTGCCCATCGCCAACCAGGCACGCCCTCATGGCGCAGACCCTCCTCCTCAATCGGCCTCGCCAGAGACTGTTGCAACTGTTGAATACTGCGACTTATATCCTAATCTACTATTCTATAACAAAATCTAGATGAATCCTAATATGATTCCTACTTTACTTTGGATGAGAAGAGGACTATATAAAGTCACGAGGTGTGGCTATTAATAATCAAGCAAGTAAAAAGCAAGCAAAGCAAGAGAAACTTATCCAAAGCTGAGGGCGCAAAGAATATTAGATTGTGGGTTATTCTCTTAGCACTAGATTGCTGTGTAGGGTAAGGATCCAATGGATCTAAAAGGTTCGAGAGGGTTGTGAGAGAGCGATAAGATAATCCCTTGTAATCTTTTGAGGTCATGCTTAAAAAAAAATTAGTCGGCTTCGCCAAATCTTTCTCTCTCCGTGGTTGTTTCGTCGCCGTTATTTCGGTTTTCTCTAAGAGATTCATTTACCTCGTTTTTGATATCGTGTACGCTCGTATCGTATCTCACAAACTCTTATCCGATCCGAGAGCTATTGCGTATAAAGAGAGGTATTAGATTACAAGACTGCTCTGTACATTCATGCAAACAGACTCTCGCACGGCTCGCTACACGTATCAGATGCTTACCCATGTTTCTTACCTACAGTAAATCGCCTTTGCGACGGGGTACCAAGCGTACGGTTCCTTTCACCATAGCAGATGCAAAACCGATCTTGATACGCAACATTAATGTACCAGCAACAAACTCCTACGTGAGCTATCTGATGCACGCACGGTTCTATATTGCTAACTTGTATCTCTAAATTATGCACGGTTCGATGCAAACCATGAGTTCATCGCGCGCGCCACCTTTGGAAATCTTGGGGTTTGGCTAGACGACCAGTGACCGTACGACGACGGGCGGCAACGCGCCTTGATCGATCGGATCTCGCAATGATTTCGCCGGTAGAAGCCACAAATTGGGGCTGTGTCATCGCGTTGGTCGCACCAAGTTGCAAGAAGCGGCAGTGTGAGTGGCGTCGGCCGGGCACCGAAATTACCCCGTTGGTCCTGCGTCGAGACGCGCGCTGTTTCTTATCGATTGTACATGGCCCGGTTCTGGGCGGGCAAACGCGACTTGCTCCATCCGTCAGGACGATTGACTTGATTGCAATCTCGCGGCGTTTTTGGGAACCATTTGTTTTACTCATTCAATTCGATGCTGCGCTCATAACTGGTGCACGTCAGTTTCAGCTCTTTCCCTGCTCGGTTGTGAAATCCCAGCGTCTACTCTACTCCAGGTTACACGCGAATTTTACTTGCCATTTTCAGGGATGCTAGCCTAGCTAGCCTGATGGGGCTCTCACGGCTCATTTGTGAATATCTCCTTTCAGACTGCAGGTGATCAAAGATTAAATTTGCTCTGTTGGGCCCTATGCGTCGTGGCTAAAGTTCTTTCTGAAATTAGCTGGTTGTTCGTTTCGAGTAAGTACTCTAACAATTATTTCCGTTATCATTTTCAGTAAAGCTTGTTCTTTGGGAATTTTGTCAGATTCCGAAAAGGACCAAAAAAAGACTCCATTCTTTTTCTTCTTGTCATCCTTGATCATGTAGGACTGTAGTACTCTGTACTCTTATATCTCACAATGAAGTTCGTGAGACGAACTGTCTAGTCCAACTTACCACCAAACCTTAATGCAAACATGCCACGGACACTGGGAAAAAAATAGTACTATCAGTAGTGATGATGTACGAGCAAGGAGACAAATGAAACACACTGTAAATTCTGCCAACCTGCAATTGCGAGGCCTGGGCTGCATGCAGAATGGCTTTTGCCATTTATTCCTCTGTTCCCATGGCCAATTACCACAGGATCACCGCAGAGGGGGAATCATTCGCGCACGTTGGACCAAGGAGGAGACTGAAAGGGTCGAATAGACTTTCCTATGGAGGAATGTACACTCTTCGCTCTAATAACTATAACTATGTAGAACTATTAAGATCAGAGACAATCATTTAAATAAAAATATAGTAACAAGAGTATCAAGACTTATCAAAATTCACTAGGTCGGTGGATGAACAGTTGCGGTTAGATCTGACAGATATTGTTGTCCGACCGGATGAACAATAGCGATATGACCGGAATAAACAGTCGTGGTCAGACCAGGTGTCTATGTATTTGGTACTAAAGTGTTGCATTGATTTTTTTGCAATATTAATAACACTAGTGTTATCACACAGAAGAGGCACAATATCAAATGCTAATCTATATTTGTTGGACCGAAAAGGCGACTAGAGGGGGGGTGAATAGGAGCACGCTCACTTTTTCACAAAGGTCAGATTCAACTCGAATCTCACTCCAGTAGCTATAGAAGCTATGAAGATCAATCTACAAGTACAACGGAAGACTTGTATTGAATCTAAAACAAAATCCCCAAAGCAAAAGATCAAACGAGGTTCAAACCCTAAAGGGCGGTCAGACTGGCGGCTTATGGGCGGTCAGACCGGAGAGCGGTCTGACCGGTGTTATAACTTCGGTCTGACCGATTTCGTCCAGAACAGAAGAACAGCCCGAAAACTCAAACCTCAAAACGATCTAACTTTTGATTCGTGCGGGCAAACTCCACGAAATTTGACACACACCTTCTCAAAGATATTTGGAACCTATTCCAATTGGAGATCGTAAAGATCCAAGCCAAAGTTCCTATCTTTTTCAGTTTGAACGGAGGTGGTTCAAAAACCGAGTCAAAACGAAAATATGATCTAAAGACTTGCTAGTGGGTGATTGATGATCAAGATGATGCTAGATGGGTTCCACATGTCACAGCAAGTTAGATCAAGGCAAGAAACCAAGCAAAAAATCGCGGATCAAAGAAAGATCACAAATCACCAAATAGAGAGAAAGAAAGCAAATGGACTTATCTTTGAGGGAACTTTCTTTGGATTGATTTGATATGGTATTGGTTTACAGCCACTCCATCAATGGAGGACAAAGACTCAATACATGAGCACGAAATCAAATCCAACTCTCTAGAACCCTAACCTCCACTAATCCTCTCCCTAAGCAAACTAGGGTTTCAAACACAATGAAAGGGTTAAGGGGGTGCAGCCACTTCCCTCCTCTATTTATAGTGGAGGTTTAGACCTTCTAGAAGATTGAACCCTAATGGGCTCCCGTTAAGGCCCAAAACAAACGGGACACATACGCACGACTTTTAAAGCGGCGTCTTCATCTCTTGACCTAATCCTCTTCACCTTGCACCATCTTGCGCCGTGAGTTGGCAAAAGGTCACCAAGGCGGTATTTAGTGAAATTACCAAAATACCCCTTCTCGATCTTTTTGCAAAGACCGAGTCCCAACTGCGTGAAGCACCTCCCATGTTTCGCCACGTGTAGGTTGATCCAGCGACTCTCATCATGTCAGCAAGTCTCTCCCATCCGGCTCCCACCGAAACCACCATGGCACTTGCACCGATCCTCGCCGCTTGATCCAACTCCGTCGCACCAATCGCCTGTTCGGTCACCTTTGTCCTCTTGCGCCATGCTTGACTCCATTGATCTCACCCAAGATCCCCGATCGCTCGACCTCGCCTCCAAGCCTAATCCCGATCATCCTCGCTGTTGACCGTCATTGACATCCAAGCAACCTGCACATCAATAGACAAAGAAATCGAATCCGGAAACAAGTTCTTCACAACTTGACCCACGTTAGTCAAAACATGCATCATGCAACACATATGCCATGAAACCCATGAACTTGACATAACCCAACAATCATCGCCACCAACAGGCGATGAAACAAGTGAAACCGGTCGATCCGCCACTTTGGCGGTCGCCCGCACCGACTTAGCCAAAAATCCACTCGAGGCAGGGCTAGTCTGACCGCCAAAATGGCCGGTCAGACCACGCGCCCAACGCCGGTCAGACCGCACATGACCTAACAACATTCTCAATTTTGCCGAAAACGCGTGTTTCGACAAACCGTAAGCGACAATGCCAATCTAACATCATCCTAAGATCTCAGGCATATCCCCATGATATCCACAATCTCCCCCTTGATGAACACATTGGCAATTTTTCACAAATGCAAATTTAGAGGTTTGAAAAGTAAAAAACACGTCGTTTTCGCACAAAGGCACAATTTGGTCCAAATGCAAATTTAGAGGTTTGAAAAGTAAAAAACACGTCATTTTCGCACAAAGGCACAACCTGGTCCAAATGCAAGAGAAAGCAAAGAAAATAACCAAGTTAGCTTCAGAATGGTAGGGGCAAGTGAGATACAGCAAAAGAAAGCGAGAAAGCTTCATTTTCCAGAAAAGAACAAAATCTCACTTAAGGTCCATATAAAAGAACAATTGTTCGATATGACCTTTGATCATTGTGAGGATCAAGAATTGCAATTCAAGTTTAGAAGTAGCAATAAGACCAAGAGAATGCAAATAAGAAACTCCCCCTAACTATGATCCTCAAATTTCAGAAAATCTCAAATTTTCAATTCGTCTCCAAGTAACTCCCCCTTTTTCGTAACTCCCTTTTTTCTCCCCCTTTTCAACTATCTTCTCCCCCTTTGACAATGGAGTCATCAAGGAATCATGCCTTCCTCTCGTCCAGAGATAACAAATGCAGAATGAGGAAAAAGCATAAGAAGGAGCATGCATGAAATGCAATGGAGTGGCTTCATTTCTTAATTTTTGATTACAAGAAGCTTTGGAGATTACCCGAAAGAACCAGCTAACATTTCTAATATTGCACAAACAACAAATCAAGCCTAACAGCGCTAGCAAGATCATGATAATACATATATATCAAAGCTACGCTCGAAGGCTCAATGTAAAGCAATAAATTTGATCAATTTAAGCAAAGCTTCAAATCTAGCGAGTTCGACAACAGGGATCCTAAAATGATAGTGTCTATGTCAAAATGTCAAAGTTAGATAAAAAAAAACTAACAAAGACCACATTAAGAGATAAACAGATCCTGAATTGAATCATTTTGCTCAATTTTCTCAAACGCCCATTTTTCAATAGTTTTTCATTTGCAATGAATATTGAAGTTGACTAATGGTCTAACTTAGTGAAAAGATTCTGGACTAGGAGCCATCCACAAACTCTTCCTAAGCTTCGACCAGAAGTTGATTAAAGGTATATCTTAGTGAAGAAGATCCTGGACTAGGAGCCATCCACAAACTCTTCCTAAGCTTCTACTAGGGCGACAAATCTTGAGGTTCATGTCAGTTTTGACAAGCAGTCCCCATGAGATCGTCTGGATCATCAAACTATCTCCAAGTTCATGTCTACGACATGCAGTCTCGTAAGAGTAGTTTGGCTCAATTTAAGCATAAGACAATCTTGAAATTGATTTTTCATTTTTCGTTTTCACAAGAGCATTTTTAGATTCTTAGAAACACAAGAAGCTCAAGTAATGATCAAGTTTAGATTCAAGAGCTAACAAAGCAATTTTGATAGGATCAATGTCACAAAAGGAGCACTATTGCGCAACTAACTAAAACATCCACAGATTGCAGTTTTTAGTTCGAGTTGTCTTAAAGTTCTAGCTCATATAGCAAAGACTTAGCTACACATGTGAAAGCATGATAATTCTAGCAAGTCAAAGAACTAGACATGACATTGAGCAAGAATTGAAATACTAAAACTCCAAAGGGTAATAAGCAAAGCTTCATCAATTAAAAGATAAGCAGAAAAGCTTATATTACAATGCATCTTTTTGTATTTTTCATGTGAATGCAATATGATACAATGAGATGCAAGAAAAGCTCAAAAAGCCTAAAAAAATAAAAAAGATCAACAAGTTCAAAAGAAAATCAAGAAAAGATCAAATGAACAAGGAAAGATCAGAAAAGATCGAACTCCTCCTCAAACCAACCCATAGGGATAAATTACCCCTAACTCGCTTCGCAAGGTGGCAAACCTTGTCGGGTCTAAAGGCTTGGTGAGGATATCGGCCAACTGAGCCTCGGACTCCACAAAATGCAGCACAATATCACCCTTCTCACCGTGATCTCTAAAGAAGTGATAGCGAATGTCTATGTGCTTGGTCCTAGAGTGTTGCACTGGGTTCTTAGCGATATTAATAGCAGAAGTGTTATCATAGAAAAGAGGAACACTATCAAAGTTTAACCCAAAGTCCTTAAGAGTCGATACCATCCACAAAATCGACTACAAAGAACTAGCAAAGACTACATATTCAACTTCAAGAAGGATTGTGCAATGTAAGACTGCTTCCTAGATGACCAAGAGACAAGAGAAGTGCCTAAGAAATGACATGTGCCAGATGTACTCTTCCTATCTAGTCGAAAGCCCGCAAAATCAGAATCAGAAAACCCCCGAATGGACAAAGAAGACGAGTAGGAAAACCAAATGCCATACTGGAAGGGTAGAGTGTAAATACCTGAAGATGCGCTTAACGGCTTGGCGATGTGAAGTCCTAGGTGATACCTGAAACCTCGCACAGAGGCAGGCCGCGAAGTGGATGTCTGGTTTTGAGGCCGTCAAGTACAGAAGGGAGCCGATCATGTTGCGGTACTCGCATTGATCCACGGCTTCTCCCTCCTCATCTGGATCCAAAATAGTCGAAGTCGCCATGGGAGTGGCGATCGGCTTGCAGTCACCCATATTAAAACGCTTGAGCAAATCCTTGGTGTACTTCGTTTGATGGATGAAGATTCCTTCCTTGCACTGCTTGATTTGTAGCCCTAGAAAGTAATTGAGTTCTCCCATCATGCTCATCTCAAATTCCCTAGACATGATCTCAGAAAAATTGGAAACAAGAGCATTAGAGGAACCACCAAAAATAATATCATCAACATAAATCTGAACAAGTAGGAAGTCATTGCCATGCCTACGAATGAAAAGAGTCTTATCAACTTTTCCCATTTCAAAATCATTCTTAAGCAAGAAAGTCTTAAGCCTATCATACCAAACTCTAGGGGGCTTGCTTAAGACCATACAAGGCTTTAGATAGCTTGTAAACACGATCAGGATGCTTGAGATTATCAAAACCAGGGGGTTGTCTAACACACACTTCTTCCTATATAAAACCATTCAAAAAGGCACTCTTAACATCCATTTGATGCAACCTAAAACCTTTAGATGCCGCAAATGCAAGCAAGATGCGAATGGCTTCTAGTCTAGCAATAGGAGCGACAGTCTCATCAAAATCTAACCCCTCAACCTGGCTAAAGCCCTGAGCTATCAATCTAGCCTTGTTTCTAACCACAGAACTATCCTTATTTTGTTTATTTTTGAACACCCAACGGGTTCCTATAACATTATGACCACTAGGAGGTTCTACAAGGTTCCAAACTTTATTTCTTTCAAAATTCTCTAACTCCTCATGCATGGCATTGACCCAATTAGCATCAGATAAAGCATTTGATATATCTTTGGGTTCAAAAGAAGCTACAAATGCAGAGTGAGAGAAAAGACTCGGATCATGATACCTGGAGCGAGTGACTCGCTCATGAAAATTACCAATCATCTGATCCGGAGGGAGTTGCTTCTGAATGTGCAAAGGAGCGCCTAGGGGAGATAGCGTCTCCTCGACCTCCGCATGTACTGCTGATGAAGAAGTCGCAGCAGGAGCCTCAATTGGAGGTGAAGCAGTTGTAGCAGGTTCTGGAACTTGGGCAGCTTTCACAGGAACATCAGCAACAGGTGGAGGAGCAGTATCAAGTTCATCCTCATCTTCTTCAACAAAAATGCTATATGTCACCTGTAAGTCACCTAAAACATCGGATCTAGCTCTAGGACTAGTCTCATCAAAAGTGACATTGCATGTCTCCTGGACAAGGTTAGTTTCAACATTAAAAACCTGAAAACCCCTCGAATGAGCAGGATAACCCAGAAATAAACCATCACAAGTCCTTGATTCAAATTTATCTAGGTTTCTGTTTTGAAATAAAACACTTCGATCCAAAGACTAAAATGCTAAAAGCGAGGGTTTTCTCGCCAAATCGAAGCTTATAAGAAGTCTTGCCCAAAGACAGTCTCAAAAAGACACGGTTTGAAATATGGCAAGCTGTAGCAATAGCTTCGGCCCAAAACCTCCTCGGTGTGCTATACTCATCTAGCATCGTCCTAGCCATCTCGACTAAGGTTCTGTTCTTCCTTTCCATAACGCCATTTTGTTGAGGGACGTGTGGAGAAGAAAACTGATGCTCAATACCGCGCTCAACACAAAAAGAGGCAAAAGAAGCATTCTTGAACTCGATGCCATTGTCACTGTAGATCGCTCTCAAGGCACCAGGAAGTTCAGAAGCCAAACGAAGAACAAGATCATGATAATGATCAAAAGCCTCATCCTTCGAAGCAAGAAAGAACACCCAAGAGTATCTCGAAAAGTCATCGACTATGACAAGAATGTACCATTTGCCACCGACTGACCGAACCCTAGCAGGACCAATAGTATCCATTTGAAGCGGTGTCTCCGTGCATGGGTCCATGACCATAGTCAATGGCGGGTGTGGCGGCAACTTGCTTGCCATGCCTACAGTATGCATATCAAGATCCTTGATGACTTTGAGTTTAGGCAAACCTCTTATGAGATCAAGGCCGCTAACTCGTGTCAGATGATCAAAACCAGTGTACCCCAAACGTCGGTGCCAAAGCCAGATATCAGAAGAATAAGCAATTAAGCACTTAAGGGATCCGACAAGAGATTCAGAAAAATCAGCCCCAAAAAATTCTATCAACTCTAGAAATCCCCAAAACATGCTCACCGGCAGAATCAAGCACACGACAGGCATTTTTCTTAAAACGAGTTTCGTAGCCATCATCAAGAAGCTGCGAAACAGAAAACAAGTTGTACCTTAGCTTGTCCACAAGAGCGACGTCCTTAAGAATGAACTTGTCGTTCACCCTGATCGATCTAGTTCCTTCGATCCGCCCTTGTGTATCATCTCCGAAGGTGATGAAGTCATCACCCTTCGACCACGTGAAGGAAGTGAACCATCTTGAGTCTCCGGTCATGTGGTGTGAATAAATGAGTCGATTTAACCACGTGTTCTTCCTCCTTCATGGCGATCCTAAAAATCAAGGCACAAAAGAACGATGTGTCTCAATCATCAAGTTAGTTAAAAGCGACTTGGGAACCGAGTCTCGAGACACACGCTCATGAAGTAGTATGCAAAGCAGAAGTGCTATCCTTGATTTTATTTGTAGTTCTATTATGAGCAATGGTTACACGAACATAAGATGCATCCTGTCTAGGAACATGATGATGAGTATGTGCAACAAATCTTAGACCGGGTTTCTTCTTTTCTAAACGACCATGTCTCATAAAAGCTCTAGGTTGATTAGATGAAATTCTAGCAATATTTCTCCTAGTATTTTTCAACCTACGCCAACAGAACTCTACCAAATGTCCACTCTTCTTGCAATAGGTGTAATGGTATTTGGTACCACTGGGAGAAGCACCTTTTGCCTCAAAAAAAGGTTGAACAAACCCTACAGATTTAAAAATAGTTTTTGCAGCTTGGGTTTTGAATTTAACTAAGCCATTTTCCAAGACCTAAATGACATTAGACTTGGATGTGTCCTAGGCAGAGTTGTATCCTAAACCTTGCTTCTTATAAGGAGTTTTAGATGTGTCCAGAATCATGTTTAGCTATTTCTTACCTTTAGAGAATTTCTCTAATATGTCCTTAAGGTAAGCATTTTCTTTTCCAAGATTAACACATGACTCACAAGTCTTAGCCTTAATAGCTCTAGCATGTTTTTTTTCTTAAGATGAGCAACTTCAAGCTTATAGGCTGCACAAGAGGTACAAAGTGTAGACTCAATTGTGTCCTTAAGCTTGGCATATTTAGCTCTAACTACTTCTAAAATATTCTTAACTTCATGTTCACGTTCTATGCAGAAAGAGCAAAAGCTAGATTTAACATTACCAGAAGCATCCAACTTGCTAGACTCTAAGCACTTTTCACAGGGAGGAGATTTAACATCAATTAGCTTAGTCCTAGCATTTTCAAGTTGATGCAAAGCAATATCATGAGAAGATTGCAGTTTAACAAATTCAGAATGTAAAGCATGACAAGAGAAACATTCATCAGATTCAAGAGTCTTAGCATTTGTAAGTTCTAATGTCAAATTATCTACTTGTGACTCTAAGTCCTTGTTCCTAATCATAGTAAACTCTAAGGCCTTATCCTGACTCATGAGTTGCTCAAACATGTCATCGCATCTAGCAGAAAGAACATCGTAGGAAGGAGATACCTCATCATTGTCATTGATGTCGACGATGTCGGCCATGATACACATGCCGGTGAAGTCCTTGGCCTTCCATTTCTTGTCTTGAGGGATCTCTTCCTCCTTGTCCTCCTTGCTCCCGGAGTCCACATCGCTCATGGATTGCTCTCCAAAAGCGGCAATGACCTGGTGAGCGGCCTTCATGAGTTTGGCAGCATTGTACTTGGGCTTGTTCCCTTGAGGCTTCTTCCATGCTGGCTTTTCCTCCATGTGGTTGCTCTTACCTTTTCACTTAGGGGCGGTTGTCTTGATATGATATAGCTCTCCACACTCATAGCATGTCATAGGGTCACCTTACTTCTTGTTTCTAACATTGTTATATGCCCGTGTGACTTTCTTGACTAAAAGAGCTAAATCAGCTTCAGGAAGACTCTCAAACTCTTCTCCTTGAACAACAGATAAACACGCAAGAGAAAAACCAGAAGAAGACTCAAAAGAACCATTAGGAGTCCCTTTGAGAGGATCAGCCACCAAAGCCATGTTATCCTTCTTAGGAAGGCTACCTCTCTTGATCTCATGAGTTTTGAGCTTGCTATAAATCAGCTCCAAAGTGAGAGTAGAGAGATCGACGTTCTCCTCAATGGTAGTAGCCTTGATCTCCCACTCCTTGGTGTTGATTGCAGCCAAGAGGTGGGTGACATTCTCAGATTGAGAGTACTCAATATCAACAGCTCTCATCTGATTGATCACCTTGTTAAAGCAAATAAAAACGTCATCGGTGCTCTCACCAGGACGCATCTCGAATTTGTTATACTCTCGCTTGTAGACCGTCTGGTGCACTTGCTTGATCTGTGACGATCCCTCATGGTAGGTTTCGAGGGTGTGCCAGATCTCATGTGCGGTCTCAAGGTTGCAAATCCGATCGTACTCTTGCCTACCAAGTCCAGCATATAGAAGGTTCTTTGCCTTGTTGTTGTTAGCCAAGAGGGTCACTTTGGCCAGAGCAACCGGGCAAAACGAGCGGGGCTCGAACAACCTCTCATATAGCTTGTCCTTCGCTCTCAAGGAAAACTCGCATGCGATTCTTCCAATAGGCATAGTCGAGCCCATTGAAGACATGCGGCTTGGTCAAGTACTTATCCATCACCAAGTTCAGCGACCGGTTAAGACCAAGATTGAACTAATCGGGCTCTAATACCACTTGTTGGACCGAAAAGACGACTAGAGGGGGGTGAATAGGAGCACGCTCACTTTTTCACAAAGGTCAGATTCAACTCAAATCTCACTCCAGTAGCTATAGAAGCTATGAAGATCAATCTATAAGTACAGCAGAAGACTTGTATTGAATCTAAAACAAAATCCCCAAAGCAAAAGATCAAACGAGGTTCAAACCCTAAACGGCGGTCAGACCGGCAGCTTATGGGCGGTCAGACCGGAGGGCGGTCTGACCGGCGTTATAACTTTGGTCTGTCCGATTTCGTCCAGAACAGAAGAACAGCCCAAAAACTCAAACCTCAAAACGATCTAACTTTTTATTCGTGAGGGCAAACTCCACAAAATTTGACACACACCTTCTCAAAGGTATTTGGAACCTATTCCAATCGGAGATCATGAAGATTCAAGCCAAAGTTCCTATCTTTTTTAGTTTGAACGAAGGTGGTTCAAAAACCGAGTCAAAACGAAAATATGATCTAAAGACTTGCTCGTGGGTGTTTGATGATCAAGATGATTCTAGATGGGTTCCCACATGTCACAGCAAGTTAATCAAGGCAAGAAACCAAGCAAAAACTCGCGGATCAAAGAAAGACCACAAATCACCAAATAGAGAGAAAGAAAGCAAATAGACTCACATTTAAGGGAACTTTCTTTGGATTGATTTGATTTGGTATTGGTTTACAGCCACTCCATCAATGGAGGACAAAGACTCAATACATGAGCACGAAATCGATCAAATCCAACTCTCTAGAACCCTAACCTCCACTAATCCTCTCCCTAAGCAAAATAGGGTTTCAAACACAATGAAAGGGTTAAGGGGGTGCAGCCACCTCCCTCCTCTATTTATAGTGAAGGTTTAGACCTTCTAGAAGATTGAACCCTAATGGGCTCCCGTTAAGGCCCAAAACAAACGGGACACATACACACGCCTTTTAAGGCGTCGTCTTCATCTCTTGACCTAATTCTCTTCACCTTGCGCCATCTTCCGCCGTGAGTTGGCAAAAGGTCACCAAGGCGGTATTTGGTGAAATTACCAAAATACCTCTTCTCGATCTTTTTGCAAAGACCGAGTCCCAACTGCATGAAGCATCTCCCATGCTTCGCCACGTGTAGGTTTGTCCAGCGGCTCTCATCATGTCAGCAAGTCTCTCCCATCCGGCTCCCACCGAAACCACTATGGCACTTGCACCAACCCCCTCGCCACTTGATCCAACCCGTCGCACCGAACTGCCCGTTCGGTCACCTTTGTCCCTCTTGCGCCATGCTTGACTCCATTGACCTCACCCGGCATCCCGGATCGTTCTGGACCTCAGCTCTCCAAGCCTAGTCCCGATCATCCTCGCCGTTGATCGTCATTGACCTCCAAGCAACCTGCACATCAATAGACAAAGAAATCGAATCCGGGAACAAGTTCTTCACAACTTGACCCACGTCAGTCAAAACATGCATCATGCAACACATATGCCATGAAACCCATGAACTTGACCTAACCCAACAATCATCGCCACCAGTTGGCCGATGAAACAAGTGAAAACCGGTCAGACCGCCACTTTGGCCGGTCTGACCGCCCCCTGGGACTTAGCCAAAAATCCACTCGAGGCAGGGCCGGTCTGACCGCCAAAATGGCCGGTCGGACCGCTGGCCGGTCAGACCGCGCGCCCAACGCCGGTCAGACCGCACCTGACCTGACAACATTCTCAACTTTGCCGAAAACGCGTGTTTCGACAAACCGTAAGCGACATTGCCAATTGTAACATCATCCTAAGATCTCAGGCATATCCCCATGATATCCACAATATTTCTTAAGAGTGGTCATCCACAGAATTTGGCTACAACAGCTATATAGTCAGCCTCAGCAGTGGATTGTGAAACATAATATTGTTTCCTAAATAAACAGGAGACAAGAGAAGAGGAAGAAACACTAAAAACCAAGCCAAATAAAGAAATCAACACTTAGCATATGGGAGGAAGGCTTGGACGAATTTGGATATTTGATTTCTACTTTGAGATGAATGTTTACAGTCACTCCCTTAGGAGAACAAAGGCACTAGGGCCTCACGCACATAAGTGATCTCATCTCTTTTAATACTTTTCTCAAACCTTAGTCTCATCCTCTCTTCACCTTCTCCAAATTTACACATTATGGTTCCTTAGCTTAGATAAATGGATGTGTAAATCATGCATCATCCCTTTTTATAGTGGAGACTAGTTATAGAGAGAAAACCCTAACATACCCACATACAAATGGGTCTCACACCCACACACGCTTTTCAAAGCGAATGACGATCCGGGTCTCTCGAATCTGCCTCTTTGTGATCTTGTTCTTCTCATAACCTAAACCGCTTCTTTGTGTCGTGGTTTCTCCAAAGTCGCCAACCCGATATTTTGTTGAATATACCAAAATATCCCTTCCTGATCCTTCCGTCCTTGACCAAGTGCAATCATCGTGAAACAATCCCATGCTTCGTCACACGTAAGTTCATCAATGGCTTTCCTTATGCCGACAAGTCTCTCTTATCCAGTTCCCACCAGACCGCCTTAACATTTGCACTGATCCAAGCCACTTGATGCGATCCATTACACCAAACTTCTTGTTCTTATTGTTCTTATCTATTTTACGTCTTGTTTGAGACCAACCAATTCACCTGGCATTCTCGGTCATTCTGGACCTTGATTTCACCCAACCAATTTCCGATCATCATCGCCGTTGACCGTAATTGACTACAAGGATCTCTGCATAATAATAGATCAAGAAATCGATTTTGGACATAAATTCTTCGCAACTTAACCTACATTAGCCAAAACACGCATCATGCAATACATATGCACTAATCACATGACTTTGGTCAATTCCACAAAATCTAGCTCACTCATTGTGCCTTAACTTGCCATAGCGAGTCAGACTGTCGGCCCTTGGTCTATCTGACCGCCAGCCCTTTGACCGGTCAGACCGTCAACCCATAGCCGGTTTGATTGCCTAGGCTAGTCTGACCGCACTCCCCGGCAACAGGGGACCAGCCGGACCGTCGCCGATCTGACCGCCAACTAACGGTCGACTCGATCATTCTCATTGTTGACTGCAAGCGTCCCTGCACAACAATAGATCAAGAAATCAATTCTAGACATAAGTTCTTCGCAACTTGACCCACGTTAGCCAAAATATTCATCATGCAACACATATGCACTAATCCCATGACTTTGGCCAATTCCACAAAATCCAGCACACTCATTGTGTCTGAACTTGCCATAGCCAGTCAGACTGTCGGCCCTCGGCCTATCTGGCCGCCAACCCTTTGGCTGGTCAGACCACTAACCCATGGCCGGTTTGACTGTCCTGGCCAGTCTGACCGTACTCCCCGGCAACAGGAGACCGGTCAGACCGTCAACTAACGGTTGGCCAGACCGCTTCCCCATTCCAGAAAACGTATATCTATGGACTTTTTGGCAAATCTCTATCTAGTTTTGCATTCAGAATTTCAAAACTTCGAGTTCACTTCTCAAACTCCTCGACAACGATATCAATTATTTATCATCTAGATTATGACCCGGCCACATTGTCTCTACAACGCACAAGCACAACTGCATGTGCGTCCTCTCGAGGAATTAGCCGTGTTTGATCTCACCTTTCCCAAGCCTGTAAAACAAAGCTTGTCTGTTCCCAAGCATCCATCTGGTTTCTGAATTCATTCGAAAGCTTGGTCGCGACGAAAAGGCCGATGTCTGCGTCTGATCCATTAGCGTATCTGTATCAGCTGTGGCTCTCGCCCTGCATTATCCAAGTGCGTGGCACGTAAATGTCACATCACGGCATAGATCCAATTTTACTTCCAAGAACACTCATTGGCCTTTTGTTGGCGCGTGGCAGTAGTTGCTTAGTGGATCACGCAACCATTTCTCAAGGAGACGTGGAGGACTGCACATGTCTTAGACCGCGCAATCGTACAATCAACTAGCTATTGAAACAAAGGATCCCTAAAACAAAAGGTATTTCTCCTTATTTTTCCACGACGCTCGACTCGGACCGCCACGCTTGATTGGTTTGATGGACTAAGTAGACTTGCAATTGTTGTACAACCGCTACAAATCCAAGCTGACCCTTGTACCGTGGTGATAGAGCACTTGGTTCTCGCACAAGAGATTACACGACTCTCTAAAAACAAAGATGTGCACCCGTTCTGCATATATTTTTTTCTATAAAAAAAAACTGCGGCATATCCGGTTCGTTCACAAGGTCATAGACCGTTCCGTTCTACATTCGATGATACCGAAGTCAAGAATAGTGCAGGGTGGTTCGGTGATTCGTCACTGCGTTCCAACTTCCAACCGGTGTTTAATTAGGGCAGTAGGCAAAAACTTGAATTGCCTACTGAAGTAGATCACCGCCATTAGTACGTAGTATGCGTTAAAGTCATATACAATGGGTTTACATTAGTTGTCTATGATCTCTGCCATATAGGATTTACGTTATTGTGGATGAAAAATAATAAAGAGAGAGAAACATGCTGTTTACGATCCTGTAGCCGACTGTAGCACCAGAACAAAGAAAATCATTAAAAGATTGTATGTTATCTATAATTTTGTAGCCAACTGTATCACCACAATCTATTATATGAGCTGTTTTTAGTGCTGTCTATAAATGACATAGAGAGTTACTCTGGTTCATTGCGCATACCCAAACCTATACCTATGTCTAGTCTGCAGTGGAAAAGGGAACCCGATGCGCTAACCTATACCTATGTCTAGTCTGTAATGGAAAAGGGAACCCGATGCATGCATCCATCCCATTGCCTAGCTTGCACCGCTTCGGAAGACCGACGTGGTCTCGCCACCAAACCGGACGAGGACGTTTTCTCGGACGGATTGCCGAGTTTGTTCCAGAGTTGCCCCATCCTAGGAACTGAAAGCAATGTGCGAGAAATGGGCACGGCATTAATAAAAGAAGATAGTCGTATGAAGCATAAACCAAATTAGTTGCCTCTAATGGCTCTGGATGCAGCCTTTATTCTTCCTGTGTTATCTAGCGATTGTTTGAGAGCACTTTATACTGCACTCCTTTTGTAGAGAACCAAGAGCTTTCTGTTGAAAAAGTGGACAACTTTTTAAATCCAGATTTAATTATGAAGTAAAGATTATAAATAACTAGAGATACATAAAACAATACTAACAGCAGATAACTCATTGCACTTCTATACATACTCAACAAAAAGATTACAACAAGAAAAATTGGTCGAAAGAACAGAAAAACTGGTCGTACGACAAATAGAGTGGTCTTACGACCAACTTACAGTTGGGTTCGATGATGATCGGGAGGCAGCGCAGAATCGAAGCAGTGCATAGCGTACATGATGCAGTGCAGATAGCGGTCGCGCAGATACGTTGCCCAGAAACCTTATTGTCGCCCCGTGCAGGAAAACTCTGCGACAATGGTTTGGAGATATCAGCTCACCCTCCTTCCCGGTGCACGCCGAGCAGAAGGGACGACTTGATTCGACAGCTCAATTTCCCAGCACAATTGATCAAAGAGGAAGATGGAAAAAATGGAATGAATCGATCCTCTTGTCTAGACGTCTCTAGATCTTATTTATAGTCGAGACAATTACTCTCTAGTAACTGTCATAATAAACCACTGGTAACCGCTAATTCAAAGCCAATTAATAGTCATTAAGCAGTGTTTATGATCATAATTGTATCATAGTCTAAAGTTTCGACCACTGGCCTACAGCTTCGACTAGTGTATTACGACCACACTGGCCTAAGGATCCGATCAGATGATTCCGACCATACTGGTCTACGCCTTTGATCACAACGGTCTATGGCTTCGACCATATTATTTCGACCATAATGGTCTAGGCCTTCGATCACACTGGTCTATGGCTTCGACCACTAAGTATTGACCACACTGGTCTTATGGTTTCGACCACTCAGTATCGATTACTGTGTTTCGACCACTCAGTTTCGACTACTTATGGTCTAAGAAATTGCATGCTTTGAAATGTTAAGAATGAACAGGTCTTTACACATATGTGCTCAATTCCAACACTTTCAGTTCCCCAATGGACTGATAAAAAAATCTGGCGAAGTTTAAGCCTGAGACCGAACAGTAAACGGGGCAGTACAAATTAAGGTCAAGTGTGAGTTAATTCAACTGTTGATCTACTGACACGGCCAATGTTCACGCTGGCTGGCCCAGCAGGATTGACATCGCGAGGGGAATCTCATCTCCATAGCGCTGAGGAGTTGCAAAGTAGTAGATCGAAAATTTCAGATCGGTTGCATGCAGACGTATGTACATGGATCCACACGTCAAGGAACATGCAAGGCAGCAAAAATGCAGCGCCACTCAAATGCGTCTGCGTGAGCTTCATTAGCGGAAGTACTGCGAATGCGCAAGAACGTGGTCCTGATAAACCTTTTCAGGGTCGACTTTTTCTTCTCCGGATCTGTGGTTTTCCTGGCATTTGGCAGCAGCGCAGCACCCTGGGCTTACCGGCTGAGTAGACAAATATTTACGGTGTGCACCCCTTTCCCTTTCTCTCTTTGTCCACCTTTCCAAGGAAATTATCGCAATGCACTCAAAACTCAAAAGTCTGAAACATTCGATGTTCTGATCTCAGGTCAGGTATACAGCATGTGGAACAGTATTTCTTTTGTTCCAATTGGACGACCAAGATTTACTACGGTTTTAGCATCAGTCGTCTGGAGCAATAGACTAAATGCATGATCAAAAATTGATTTATCATTACTATCCGTTTGTTCGTCTAATGGAGAATTGGATGGCAAATAATTGCTTGTAGAGCTATGATTTTATTTTGAAATTAGGGTTTACCACCTAGCCACCCGGCCCAGGATATATCGCACCCGGGTTGGTGACGCGACTGCTCCTCCACCCGATCACCCATGAACTCATCTCGAATGATTGCAACCGAATCCATATATATTTGTCAATATATTATATATCAACAGATTTGTAATATATTTTTTCCATTCCAACTAACCAATATCCTTCCTCTGTATGATGCATACACACTCTCCAAAATGCCAAACAAGCCGGTTTTCGGACGTATCTTTTCGGCACCAACATAATTGCAATTAGGGAAGTACGGAGGCACCGAAGATAGCGACATACTAGATACTTCTCCGTGTTTCGTTATAGTTTACGAGGCCAATAGACATCACATTTATGCCCTTTTAATGGTTGTTTTAGTAGTTACTACTAATCTACAATGGTCCTGATAGAGGCTTCCACAGGAGTTGAATGCCCTAATTGAGCATTTAAGAAAACCAACGTCGATCTAAACTTCCTTTCTGATCTACTATAGTATTAGTTCTACCATGGTAGTTTTCTCACTGCATTGCACAATAACCAACGTCAACTATATTTCCCGATTTACATCAGTATAATCAGTACAATTAGCAGTGTAGTCGCAAAAAAAGTGTAATTAGTAGTAATTCTCAGAAAAAGAGAGTAATTACCAGTGAGATGTTTAGTAAGCTGCTTGTGTGACTAGCTTGAGCTAGGAGCCTAGGAGTAGTACCAGCTGCCTACTGGTTCCAACTTCCAATGGATCCGGCAGTTGAGTACGACAATGGCGTACCTACTCCAGCTTAATGGCAGGGTACTGTATTGCCGTACTCGTGTAGTCGTATGTTTGGACCTAGACGTACCGATCAGTTATCGCCTTCATGTGGGGTTCGTTGAACGCAAATTGCGCGCCGCCACTACACTGATAACCGTGCACTATTAGTTAGTTTGCTCCCAGTGCTCTACCTGGTCAGTATCTTAAGGGTGCTATGTAGGCAAAGTGTTGAGATGCAGTAGATTAAATGAGGTGAGAGATTGTTGCAGTATCTAAATAAGAAACTGCTCTAGCTCAAAGTCATAGACAAGAAAATTAACTCATTTCCATCTTGTACACACCATCTCCTTGAGATTCTACATCTAATTAATTAAAAGGACCTAAGATACGACACTATAAGAAACCATGCATTGGACTACTAGTATTCTAACACTCCTCATGCACTAAGAAACTGCACTAAGATACTGCCCATTGGGAGCAGCCTTATAAGCTGCTCCCAGAAGAAAATCCCGAACCTTTGTAGTACTCCGTGTAATATCTTCTGGGACCCTTCACCTAGAGGAATTTTTTTTATTAATTAACTTTTTTATTTTATTTTGAAGTTAACCTCCCGCAAACTTTATTTTCAATTCTGACATCTTAGATCACGCAACCACCCGTGATATGACAAAACAACACTGTCACGCCAGCTCGTAACTAGTCAAGCACTTGTCACGCCATCACCCTAGCGTGACAGTGTTGTTTGGTTACGCCACCACTAGTGGCGTGACAAAAAGTGCTATTTTAGCGGACTTATCCTATGGCGTGACAATATTGTTTTGTTACGCTACGGAAGGCATGACCAAAGGGGTCCGAATTGAAAATAAAGTTCACAGGACGTTAACTTTAAAATAAAATTTTAAAAAAACTAATTAATAAAAAAAGTTCGACCTAGAGTGACCGTTGACTAACAAAACTAAAAAGAGAAAAGAAAATCATTTTTTTGTCAAAAAAAGCACACGCAATTTGGGATTTACATACGTGTGATTAGACTAGTTCAGGGACCCCCGATTGAAGAACTGAAGGAACATATATATATAGTGCTAGTCAAATCCAGTCGTTTTTTAATAGAAAATTTGACATATAGCACAAACTTTGGCTTGGTGCTACTAATAAATACTACAAATTTTTTCTTCTTCCAAGAAATACCACAGGAAATGCTCAATTCCTCCATCTACAGCACTTCCGTCTCCTCCTGTTAGTTTTTTTCATTTTAGTTAATTATTTTCCCTACTTGTTGATGTGGGATGATGAAAATACCCCTGTAGGGCAGCTCGGCCAGGATACATTGTCCAGTCCAGCCATATTGCGATCCTGAGCTCACTTAATTTTCGATTTACTGAATGAATCGTAGAGGAGAAGCAGAGAGAGGGGTGGATAGATACGCACGTTGTTGTGGTCGTGGAGCACTCGTTGCAGTTGCCCTCAGAGCACTCGGCGCGGAGGAACTGGGCGAGCTTAGGATCCGACCGGAGCATGCTGGCGACCACCTCGATGTCGGTTATGCGTGGGGCAAGAGTGCCGGCGAGTTGTGCTCGGTTGAGTCGGAGGAAGCGGATGGCTCGAAGCAGGCCGGAGGTGAACACGGCGTCGTGGAGTAGCACATCGTGGCGTTGGCACAGGCCGCACTCCATTTGTGCGTGTTGGGATAGAGGCCTAAGATCACGCACAAACGCTGAAAACTTTCTCTATGATGGACTTCTTATTTTGCTAAAGAACAAGATACACAGAGGAAAAAACACACGAGAATTATTTTGCGCCGCATTAGATTGCTGTGGCTTTCCTGTTTTCTCCCTTTTTATTGACATCTAACGAGTTACAATCAAACTTCAATTCGGTTGCCCTATTCGGAGCCTCCAGCGTAACTGAATCCTTACTGACAACAACCTGAACTGCTACAACTGCCAAAACCGAAAAGCAAGAACTCTGAAACTATGCGCTATGTAATCTAATTTTGGTATTGCCTGACAAGTTAGCAAACCAACACAATCCTAAAATAGAAAAGCTAACATGAACGACAAGATTAAAACTAACAAATCACCCCCTAAACTCGTTGTTCTAACTTCACATCCTTGATGCCCAATTTTTGTCTCATCTCAATGAATTTGATGCGACCAAGAGCCTTAGTAAGTATATCAGCTAGTTGACCTTCAGTGTTGATATAAATCACATCAATCTTGCCACTCTCGACACATGCACAAATAAAGTGATACCTTGTGTTAATGTGTTTACTTCGATCATGATAGACTGGATTCTTGCAAAGTGCAATAGCTGATTTGTTATCCACCATCAACTTGAACTTCTCCGGTGCTTGCTTCTCGATATTTCCAAGCAGACGGCTTAACCAAACACCTTGGCACGTGGCTGTAGTTGCCACAATATACTTGGCTTCACAGGAAGAAAGAGCTACTATTTTCTGCTTCTGTGACACCCAAGTAATCAAACTCCGACCAAGGAAAAATGTTGTTCCTGTGGTACTCTTGAGATCATCAATGTCGCTTGCCAAATCACTATCACAATATCCCACAAGCTTTGGCTTCAGATCATCACACCTTTCATAGGAACAACCAAATCCTTTTGTGCCATTTACATATCTTAAGATATGATTGACTGTTGCCATATGTTTAGTAGTCGGTGCTTCCATGTATCGACTCACTATACCTACCGAATATGCAATGTCCGGCCTTGTATTTACTAAATATCGCAAGCTTCCAACGATGCTTCGATACTCAATCACGTTGACCAGAGAACCGTCACTCTTCTTGCTCAACTTCAAACGATTTTCCATGGGGGTCTGGCATGGATTACAACCTGCCATTCTGGACAGTGCTAGTATCTTTTCAGCATACCCAGCTTGGCACAAAGTGATAGCTCCCTTTGTTTGCTTCACCTCAATACCAAGATAATAGCACAGAAGTCCAAGATCACTTATGCCGAACATCTTCTTCATCTATCTCTTGAACTCGATTATATCATTAATGTTTGATCCAGTGATGATAAAATCATCAACGTATACACCAACCAAGAGAAATGTATCACATTTTTATCTTCTATACACAGTATGTTCGACCGGACTTCTCTCAAAACCTAATGACACAAGAGACTAATCCAATTTGAAATTCCATGCTTGGGGTTCCTATCGAAGTCCATATAATGCCTTCTTAAGCCGCAACACCATATGCTCACTTCCTTCCTTGATGTATCCAGGCGGATGATGCACATAAACTTCCTCAGCGAGTTCCCCATTGAGAAACATCGATTTGACATCCATAAGATGAACTTCCCAGCCACCATGTGCTGCTATTGCAATGAGCAATCTCATTGTTTCTAATCTAGCCACTGGTGCAAAATATTATTTGAAATCCACCCCCAGACGTTGAGAATATCCTTTTGCCACTAACCGAGCTTTGTGCTTGACAATGTTGCCTTTGCTGTCTTTCTTTACTTTGAATACCCACGTCAAACCAATTGGCTTCCGATCGACAGGTAAATTCACAAGCTCCCATGTTGCATTGTCATGAATGGACTTCATCTCCTCCTGCATAGCAAATCTCCAACATTTTTCTTTAGCTGCCACTTCATAGATCGTGGGTTCCTCCAGAGCCAACATACATATGCCTGAGTATTGCATCTCCACCGACTTGGTGTCCTCATAGATGTCTCTCAACGTGCATAAACGAAGTGGTCCTTCTGATGAGGAATCAACACCCATCACCTCTAACGGTGAGAATTCTGGCGTTGCATGAACCTTAGACGAAGGAGTGCACAGGCTACTGGCTTGGGGACTTGGTGGCTCTGGAGCATCCTCACCTGACACGCATGCTCCCCGGTCTATCTCTGCACTGATATCAGTTTCAACTTCATAATACACACTGAATGTATCTCCATTGTTCACCAATGCATTTTCTTGTACACAATCAACATTCCAATCCCAGCGCTTGTCCTCTTCAAAGATTACATCATGGCTGACATGTAACCTCTTTGTCTTAGGATCATAACATCTATACACGTGAGACCTTGGTTCATAGCCGATAAAGATCATAATGATGCTCCGATCATCTAGTTTCTTTACATGGGGTTGCACTGTCTTGACATGAACAACACAACCGAACGTACGCAAATGATGCACACTCAGCTTCTTGTTGTGCCATGCCTGATACAGAGTTTTGCCGACTAGACTTTTCGTTGTCGAACGATTCAACAAATACACTACTGTCATTACCGCCTCTCCCCAGAATATTGCCGGCACATTCATGATTTTGAGCAAACTACGAGCCATCGCTATGACAGTTTGATTTTGTTTCTCCACCACGCTGTTCCGTTGTAACATCTCAAATTTTTAATTTTGGTTAAAAATAAAATTTAATTATTTTCCTTGAGTTTTATGAATTTTCTAGAATTTTTTTAAAATATTTTTCCTATTTATGTTGAAGCCAAAATAATTTAATTACAAAGATTAAATACCAATGCTAAGTTGGAAATATTTTATTTAAGTCCAAATTGTTTCAAGGAATTTCTGTGAATTTTCCCATTATTTTTTGACCCTATTAGCTATTTTCTAAAACCCTAAAGGAATTATTTCAATGTCTAAAATTGTTAAATTGTTGGAAATCCTCATTTCTTCTTGAATAAACTTAGTCCGGCCCATCTCTTCGTTCCGCTGCTGCCCAGCCTACAACCTTGTTCTCTTTCCTCACATGCCCAAATTTCGCCATTTGACTCCTCCCAAGATCTCTACTTGCCAAGTGGGCCGCTACCACCGCTTCTTCTTCCCTAAGCACGCCATCAAGCTGCTGCCGCCACGCTCAAGCGAAGAGCCACGTGGCACCGCTTCTCTGCCACTCCCGCGCCCATGTCATTATCACATTGATGTAGCAACCTCGACCTCTCAGGCACCTGGACCACCCCATGATCAGTGGCTGGTCCGCACAGTCTTAACAAAGATGTCATCACAACCATACAACAAGCTAATGAAGAAGCAGACAAATTAACAAATAATAATAACAAAAGGCCTTATGGTCAAACTTTTACAGAGGTCTGCCGCACACGGCTACAACACAGAGAGGTCACAGCGGAAACAAAAGACACACGTGGAGGCCACATGACATGCCCACATGCAATCGAGTGGAGGACGTCCTAGCATGAGAGATCTTCAAAGACCTCCTCTTCAAAGAGATCGAAGCACCTTGGGAGGTCTTCTTCAGCTGTTGATCAAACAAAGGGCACAAGCCATAAGTACTTTGAATGTACTCAGCAAGCCGTAGGGAATTTGTACGCAAATAATATTAATGCAAGTCTCAACAAGGATGGTTTTATGGTTAGTTTGCAGAAAGCAATGTTGAATTGAAATACCATAAGTAGATTGCAAGACACAAGTTGAAAGAGTAATACATAAGTAACAAGTTTTCTTTGAAAACAACACACAACCACCTTGGTCGTGTGCCCAGACCACTCATGACCACCCTGGTCATGAGGCAGACCTCTCACGACCACCCTGGTCATGAGCTAGACCACTCATAACTAACCACATCAACAAGTTTTATAAAGATCTACCCCTTACGTGAAATCACCAGGCATGTCCGTAACCGAGGACACGGCTATTCGAATAGATTTACACTATGTAGAGGTTGCACAACTTTACCCATAAGACACGAGTTCTCTAGTTTGTTTGGCACCCGTCGATGCCCCTGCTCACTACCTTAGGTAAGCAGGCTAGAGCACGTGACAAGGCCTTTACAAGGTTCTGCTTTGATTCGTTTTCGCTCGCTAAGGTTTCGCCTTCCTGGCCCCCTCTTGCGCTAATTGTGGGCGTATATCTCAGATCCTTCTACACTTCCACCAAAATGAAACCGAATCAAAACATTGCCAATTAGTTGGCTAGGACAACCCCATAATGGTCTTGTGGTTGCACGGTGTGGCCCAAATCAATGACTTACAAGGTTAAGTCCTTAGTTGGTGCTCAAACGAGACCTCCTCATCCCATTGTGCTTCCTGCACCCCCTTTACTGCACGATCACTCGCCTGAGCAAAATATTTTGGGTTCAACCCGGCCAATGACCACCCTAGTCATGGCACAACAAAATTTTATTAATGGCAACACATGTTAGGACAACGCCTGTCAAGACAACACATGCCAAGACAATACGTGCCCAAAATTCCATATTTCTCTTAGTCAAATTTAACATTAATGAGACAAGTGATCGAGGGACATCGCATAATTAAGTAGGTCTAAGCAACAAATACGCACCCAAGTTGGTTATCACAAAGAGGTCCAACTAAAATAACCCAAACTAAGGTGGTCCAAAGGTACATGTCAACATGTCGAACACCAGCATCCAATGAGACACACTGTCAAGTGGGTAATTAGCCATGCATGTTGATATAAAACAAAGTAATTTTGTAAAACTAGGTTCAATATGATCAAAGGTCTACGACTTGCCTTCGCTGAAGAGCTAGGGGTCTTCTGTAAAGGTCGCTAGGTCCATAAACTCTTCCGTGGAGCCGGAATCTACACGTGCGAAAAAAGAGCCAAATAAATACAACGAATCCAAATAAAACCAAAACTACCAAACTAGAACAAAAAGAGAAACACTGAAATAGAAACAGACTGTCGGGAGGAGGTCTAAAGGAGGAGGTCCAAAGGGGGTCCTGAGGAGGAGGTCCACAGGAGGAGGTCCAAAGGTGGATACGACTACTCAACGTGGTCGTATAAGGGACACAACTACACGACGTGGTTGTAAAAGAGATACAACCACGCAACATGGTCGTGAGAGCAAAAGAGGACAAGGCACGGAGGAACTCACCCAGACACAGAGAGGGAGAGAGAAAAGATTGGAGAAGAATGGCGAACGGCGCAGGTGCTCCGGCGAACTCTCCAGCAGTGAGGTGGTTGAAGGCGGCGCAATTCCAGCAAACTCCTTGGCGACGAGGAGGGCTCCAGCGAACTCCTTAGTGAGACTTCAAACACGGAAATTGGGTGAGAGCAAGAGAGAGTTGAGAGCTGGGTGAGGAAAAAGGTGATGAAGAAGGGCTGCTCAGGCTTTTATAGCTGGGAAGAACGGGAAGAGCAGCTGAGAAACTCTGAAGCACACAAGATCAAGGGTAGGTGGCGGCAGGGACGATGGCACTAACGCGAGCGCAAAGCAAATGCCCGAGGACAATGGGAATCGGAGGCAAAGCAAAGATTTAATGCGTTCATAAATGCATTTAATTCACGAGGCCTCCGACAAGAGCAGCGAGGTCTCCGGCGAGAGCAGCGCCGCAAAGAGCGGGAGAAGAAGGTGAGCAAGGCTGACAGGTGGGGCTGGTCAAAAGGGGATTGCGGTCAAAGGGGAGGTCATGACCCAAAGAGCGCACGTGACCAAGGGGTGCACGTGACCAAGAGGAGGTCGTGACCCAAAAGGTGGTCACGGACCAGGAGGGTGGTCTTTGCAAAAAGACCCAGAGGGTGATCTTTACAAAAATACCAGGAGGGTAGTCTTTGCAAAAGACCCAGAGGGTGGTCGCGGCACAAAGCAGTGGTCGCGGCCCCCAAAAGGGTGGTCTTTGCAAAAAGACCAGGAGGGGTGGTCTTTGTAAAAAGGCGGAGAGGGCGGTCGCGGCCCAAGGGAAGGTCACGGCACAAAGAGGTGGTTGCGGTCCAAAAGGGTGGTCTTTGCAAAAAGACCAGGAGGGTGGTCTTTGCAAAAAGACCCAAATGGTGGTCGCGGCACAAAGAGGTGGTCGCGGCCCAAAAGGGTGGTCTTTGCAAAAAGACCAAGAGGGTGGTCTTTGCAAAAAGACCAGTTCCAGGACCACCGAGGAGGTTTAAACCAAAAGGGAGATCCAACGAGAAGGGGATCAAAGAAGGCGCAGCGAAGTGGCGCCGTCCGATTTTGATCAGGCGGTTCAAAAAGAGGTGAACGTTCAAACCGGTTGAACGGGCCAACAAGATCGGGCCATCCAACACAGATCGGACGATCCGCAAGGAAAGGAGGTGCAGAGCTGGCTGCGCGGGGAGAAAGGAACGAGCAGAGAAGGGGAAAACAACACCAAAGAACTCTAACAACTCCAAAGAAAACAAACTCGAATTTGTTGAAGTTCGATTTAGTTCATGCTAAGGTTCTGCAAATTCCGAAATCTCCAAGTTAAGCTTGAGCAATTCAATAAAACCAAATGGTTATTTTTACTTTTGAAAACTCTCAAAACTCAGAAAACTTGGGACGTTACAGTTGCCTTTCGCATCGCTCGTGCGCATCACCCGCTGGCGGCCATGCTTTGCGCCAGCCATTAAGTGCCCTGTCGCTCGAACGTCCACTTGGGTCACCCCCACCATAGTCCTCCTGAAGCACAACGTTGCTGGTTTCCTCACGAGCTCTCCACTCCCTCTGCCTATTTAAGCCGCCCTGAGGCTCCCTCTACCACTCTTCACCACCCCTAGTACCACTCCTTCCCTTCCTCGATCATCTTCTCGCCGAATTCCACCGAGCATCACGAGCTCCAAGTTTCGGCTGAAGCACCGTCGTGACGCCGCCGGTGAACCAATGATCTTCCTCCCTCGGCCACTACGTCAGCTTGTGTTCTAGCACCTAATAAGCAAAACCCCTCTCTTAATTTTGTTGTTTGATCGCAGAGTCGACGTGTTTGGCTTTCTTCCTTAGCTCTGGCCGCCTGTCTTCTCACCTCCGATCTCCCTCCACTGGCCATCTTCGGCTTTCCCCCTTGCCTTGGTAGGTTCCCCAAGAACCCCTCTAGCCCATGCTCGCATCATTTTTTTTGTTAGGAATCGCTAAATCGTCGTTTTCGCAATTTGGCAGAATGGCTCTGCCGCCTTTCTCCATCGCGATGCCGCCTCCGTTCGTTGGAGCTCTCGTTGCCGGTGCCGGCGGGTTCGCCTGGACCATGCGGTTCCATTTTGATCACCCGGTCGCGCCGCTGTGCCCTAGTGCGCTGACGAGTAATCGAAGAACCCAGCGCCGGAGCTCGCTCTACGGTCCGAAAACGAGCAATGTAGCATTTAATTGAATCAAATCCGGGTTAACTAAGCTTAAATCCCGGTTAATTAAGCTTAAAAGGGTGTTTAACTGATGTGGGCCCTAGGCCATTAACTGTACAGTGCTCCCACCATGGACCGAGCACTATTCGTTTAGACCCGGTCCACACGCGCTATTTCGGTGAGCCGAGGGGCTGATGTGTGGGTCCCACCCATAAGAACTTGGCTTTTACGCTTTTAGTTGTGACCGAAATGCGCTTTCCATATCTGGAAATCGTAAAACTCAAGCGTTACAAGCAAGAATACACTTTCCACGTTTAGAAAGCGTAAAACTCTTAAGAGCAGAGAAAGAGTACGTTTTCTTTATTAGAAAACGTATTTTCCAATTTATTTGGAATTTCCAAACCGAGCCAACTTAGAACCTTAATAAATTTTGCTAGGAAACTCCAAATGAGTTGATATTTGTCTCTAAATTTGTATAAAATCATGATCTACCTATCAATACTATAACTTTTCAATTTGGAGTTTTTTTTAATCTATTTGAATATTATTTGAATTTGGCTCCTTCTTGCGCATAGATTTTAATGACTCTGGGGAAGTTGATCTTTTAGAAGAATTAGATCCTCAAGCACACGAGCAAGGCAAGTTACATCCTTTGATCATATTTGATCCCAGTATTTTGAAATTATTTAAATTCTATTTTAAATTATTATTGCATACGTATTTCTATGCACTGTAATTTAAACACATGTTTTTAAAATTATAGTTATGCCCTAATCTTTTGTACTCCCAATCTTGACCTTGAAATGAATCTACGTTGACACCTTAGATGAAAATCCAGTTGATATAATAGTGTGAGCTAGAATATGTTGAAAAACTTTATGCTTAGTCATGCTTAGACCAAAAATATTTAATTTGGGAAAATTTAGCCAAATGTTTAAAAATGATTTAATTGAGCCTATGATATTGTTTTACCATAGGACCTTTGCAAATGATCTTTGAAAAGTAAAACAAAATGAAAATTAGTTTGGACTTGGGCGAAATGGATGTTTGGTGGGTGCAGGTTTATGCACAGGCTCAATCCAGGTATGGGTTGAAGCCTAGGGGTTCTTTTGGAAATCGCCTAAGTCAATTAAGGACCGGTCTTCGAGCTGCATCTTGCTAAGCCACATCGTACTACCACATGTCCTGAGTGGGCGAGACTTGGCTAAATAATTTGTATCATTTCATCATGGTTGTGCCATCCGGTTGCGTGGGTGTCTTTTATGACCTACTTTTATATATTCCCACATGGCGCAAGAGGGGGCTTGATCCGGCGGATGGTTCAATCCAAAGGAGGCAAAACCTTAGCGAGGCAGGACTACAGTGGGATGGTGCATTGTAAAGGCCTTGTGACAATGACTTAGTCGCACACCTATGGTAGTGTGTCAAACGGACATTATAAGCCAATTGTCTCTTGTGGGAAAACTGTACAACCTCTGCAGAGTGTAAAACTATTCGAACAGCCGTGTCCGCGGTCATGGACATGCTAGCAAAGCCACTCCAAGTTAGATTTTTTGTTTTGGTTTCAAAACACTTTGTCAACTGATGTTTCCAAATAGGAAATTGGGTGGGTAGCCATATGATAGGAGGGTATCCTTCACCATTCTTGAGTGAATGTTATCTGACTATAAAACTTGAGATTTAGAAAATGAATTTTAGTTATAGAATATCTGCCTTAGAACTTAGTACAAGTATTTAAAGAAAACATCACTTTATGCAAAATAAACCCTATAAGCCATCCTTTATTATACCCTCATGCATTATAATCTGTTATTTGGTGTAACTTGCAGAGTACATTCATTTGTACCCACCTTGCTTAATAAAATGTTGATCAGGAGAAGACTACTATGAAGAGATTGAGAATGTAGACGACTAGGCTACGCTCTCAGATGATTGCATGTGGCGAATCGTGTAGTCTACTGCTACTACTTTTGCTTCCGATGTATCTTACTTTTGAACTTATGCTCCTTTTGTAATAAACTTGCACCTTTGTGAATTTATCGCGCATCATGGTTATGTTATCACCTTTTGTTTAAATTGTGTACTCTAGCTATTGATCATGGGACTAGAGTGGAATACACAGAGGATCCGGGATCCTTTGCTCCTAGGTCCGACATTTGTTGAGGTGAGTACGATGCAGTAAGAAACCTTTTCAATCCCTATTCTTCACAGCAGTCCTCAAATTCCTTAGAGGTGAACTCTCCCCCACGATCTGACCTGAATGCCTTCAGCTTGCGGTTAGTTTCAACTTCAGTTCTAGCTTTTATTATCTTGAAAGCACCCAGAGCTTGATCGTTAGTCTTGAGCAGTCGCACCCACATGTATCTGGAACAATCATCAACCATGAGCAGAAAATAACTATTTCCCACCGGTGTTGTCGATGTGATTGGTCCACATAAGTCATCATGCACCAATTCAAGCACCTCCTCCGAACGATACATAGAATTCTTTGGGAAGGGTCTTCTATGTCGTTTTCCAACCAATCAACCTTCACAAAGTTGCTCTACATGTTGGATGTGCGGCAATCCTTCTACCATCTGTAGGCGAGATAGGTTTTGCAATGAGAGGGAAATTCAAATGCCCATACCTTACATGCCAGTGCCAAGCCGTGCTCACTCCTTTCGCCAGCAAGCAAACCAGTTCGGTCAGGTGCAGGTTCGGAAGATACAGTCTGTTTCTGGAGTGTCGCACCTTTGCCAACAGCTTTCAATCACGATCGAATATAGATAGGTTCCTATCCTCTACTGTGATCTTGCATCCGATCTCATCGAGTTGCCTGAGGCTCACGATATTACTTTGGGGCCGAGGTATGTAATACACTTGTGTGAGCAATTTGTGCTCTTGAGTCTTACACCGGAATAACACGGTTCCTCGACCGCATATCTCCACAATAGAATCATCGCCGAACTTGACAGTGCCTATTATCGTCTCGTCCAGCTCGACGAACATCTTCTTGTCGCCAGTCATGTGATTACTAGCCGTTGTATCTAGGTACCAATTGCAACCACTTTTCTCAATGTCAGACTCAGGCCAGACCTTGTCCTCGTTCAACATCATCCTCTTTGTCATTTCTACGGTCATCTGCACAAGTTCACAGGTCTCGGCCATGAGCAGCGCTGGTTCTTTGTCGTCTTTCTTCTAAACAAGGTTCATACGCTCTCTTCTTAGATGCCAACATTTTGAGGTGTAGTGGCTGTATTCTTCACAATTAAAGCACTTAATCTTCGATTTGTCAAACTTCTTTGTACGGCTTCTTGTCGGCATCCTTGCCGCGTCCACCGCCGCCTTGTCCGCGGCTGCGGCCATGGCCACGGCCACTGCCGCGCTAGCCGTCTCTCTTCATGCTTCTACCAGAGCCCTCGACGTTCTTCATTTCTCTAGCTACTAGTGACTCCCACTGAGCACGAGTAAGCATCAACTGCTCTTTTTCCCTATTGCCCCTCTCAGTACATCTCCCTTTCAAGTTTTCCTCGAATGTCCTCACGCGTCCTATCACTTCCAACAAGGACATCGTTGACTTATCTCCCCACTGTTCGATAGTGCCGACAATTTGGAGGAATTTATCAGGGATTGCACTGATAGCTTCTCAATGATGGCGCTTTCTTTTACTTCTGTGCCAAGTGAACGAATTTTGCCCACCACACTGATGAGTTTCTGAGAGAATTTGTTAATGCTTTTGGAATCTTCCATGATCATATGATCAAATTGTAACGACCCAACTCTAGGGCACCCGAGAGGTCCTCCAAGAACCTCTGGAAAGTCCATCCGGACCTCCCAGGAGGTCCACAAAGGACCTCTCGGACAGTCCACCAAGACCTCCCAGGAGGTCCAGCAGGACCTCCTGGAAGTCCAGGAGAACATGACCCGAGAGGGTCTTGGAGCCAGGGAGCACCCGATGACCTGCCACGGCCAAACCAGGGAAAAACGAGGAGGTCGTGGAGGTCCGAGACCACCCCAGAACCTCACGCGTTCATTCCCTTGTGAGGACATGGAGGTCCGAGCTTGCTCGTGGTTCCTCAGAAACCCGAGCTAGTCCCAAGGATCATGGCTAGCTCCTCACAGCACAATTACACAGTGGTGACATCCAGAACGCATATTTATTATAGCAAAATATCAACAAGGTTGTTTACAAGGTGGCCTTGGCCAAGCATAAATACACAAGAGCAAGTGATCAAAGGGGTCCATCAGCACGCCACAGGCAACTGACTAAAAGGCACAACCTATTCGCTTGGGTCTTCATCACTGCCAAGGTCCCCTCCTGACAAAAATTGTAATGAGCAAGAGTGAGCACACAACCGTGCTCGCAAGTTACACCTGTGGGTTAGCAAAATGACATGCATATATGGACAATCAAAGGATGCCATAATATGGTTAATTTGCACAAAGCTAATTTTCTTTCAAATACCATTACTAAGTTCCAAAGCAGGTCTTTAATAACTAAAATTCATTTTAGCAAAGCAATTTTTCAGTTGGATAACATTCATCAACAAGTTGGTGAAGGATACCCTCCTGACACCAGGCTCCCTGCCCAAACCCATGGGATAGAAATCCCAAAACAGATTTGAAAACATTCCCGGAAACCCCAAAACCAACATCTGACTCTGAGTAGCCTTTGCCAGCATATCCATGACCGTGGACACGGCTATTCGAATAGATTTAACTCTGCAGAGGTTGTGTACTTTACCCACACGACATGAGTCCTCTAGTTTGTCCGGCATCCGTCAATGCCACCTCTCACTACCAAAGGTAAGAGGTCTAGAGCTCATGACAAGGCCTTTACAATGCATTGCCCCACCACACCTTTCCTTGCTAAGGTTTCACTTTCCTATGGATCGCAATCCGTGAAAAGCCCCTCTTGCACCAGTGGGAACAGTAAGTCATAAAAGACCATTAGCCCTACAAGACCTCCCACACCTCCAATGGAGCAGCATATGGTGGAGTTTTGCAAATTACTCAGCCAGGTCTCACGCCCTATTCTGGAGACATGTGGTTGCACGATTGTGGCATAGCCCATTATAGGCATGGTATTGGTCGCTCAAAGACCGGTCCTCAAATGACTAGGGCGGCTTTCACAAACCCTTGGACCTCCACCTTAGCCAGGATAGAGTCCGTGCACAAACATTGCACCAACCAAGCAAACCATTTCGCCCCAATCCAAACCCAATTTCATGTTCTTTGCTTCCCCAACAACACTTTCATATTCCCATGACAACCCAATGTCATGGTCAAAACATTTTAAGCAATATTTGGTCATGTTGGTAAAGATTTCCCCAAATCAATACTTTTGGTCTAAGCTTGTCTAAGCATAAGTTTTTCAAATGGTCTTGGCTCACACTACTGCATGACCCAAGTTTGATCTAAAGGTGACAACAAGTTCAGTCCAAAGTCAACAGTGGCCATACAAAAGAAGTAGGCATAACTATGGATTTAAAACAGGTATTGAAATAACTTAGTAGAAATAGACATGCATTATACTTTGAAACTGAACATAAATAAATTGAATTATTGGGTGCAATATGATCAAGAGTGTAACTTGCCTTGCTCACTATCCTGAGAATCCTCCTCTTCAGAACCCTTAGACTCCCTAGAGTCTTCGCAATCTACACGTGTAAAAGAGCAAATTCAAAGAAGACTCAAATAAAGATCCAACTGAGATCAACAAGAAAACCAAATGAACCCCAGAGGGAGTCCAGAACTCAACCAATCAGGAGAGGTCCATATTTTAGAATAGGTTCTTATAGGAGAGGTCTAAGCTTATCAGGAGGAGGTGGTCTTTAGCAAAAGACCCCAAAGGAGTGATTTAAGTAATACAACAGAGAGGCCCTAAGAAATGATTCTTGCGTAAAGTCCAGAGAGGAGGTCCTCACACAAAGACCATAGAAATCCGAAAAGGAGTCCACCAAGGGAGGTCCTGAGATGGATACGACCAGCTCAGTGCAGTGGCGAAAACAAGAGTGGAGCAGATCACCAAGGGACTTACCAGGGAGAAGAAGGAACAATGGATGGAGGGGAGGTCGTGAGCAGCAAGGTCTTCCCTGGAAGGCCACTGAACGAGAGCCAAGATGGTGAATGTGAAGAAGGTAATATGGCAGAGTTCCCTGGGCCGATTATAGTCAAAGTGGGTGAAGAAAACTAGAAGCATACGTACCAAGGATAAGTGTAGAAATGGGTCAAAGGTAGGTGAGTGGCAGGACAAGTGTCACTACCACCCTGGGTAAAAGGTACGAGGAAGGACAGCGTATATTGCTATGGGAAGGAACAAAGAAGGATGTCAGAGTACAGCTAAGTGACCCGATTAAGAGTAAACGCCACGTATATGAACGTATTTAATGTGACATGACATGCATTAAATGCCCAAGATATTAACGTGGCGGAGGAAATGAGAATGACTAAGTCTGGCAAGTGGGGCCAGTCAACTTAGAAATAGTCGGGTCAAGAGGGGAGGTCTTGCCCCCGCAAGAGAGGTCATTGAGGAGGTCCGAGAGGCTTATGAGGTCCTAGGCCCAAAGGACCGGGAGGTCTAAAGGTTGAGGAGGTCCAGACATACAGAGGAGGTTTGGATATGCGGAGGTCTCGACGGTCAGGATCAGCAAAAGGAGGTCCTGACGGTTAGGATCTCATCAAGGGAGGTCGGGCGAGGAGGTCCAGAGCCAAATGTAAAAGGCCACGGAGAGGTCTTGGACAGGAGGTCCAGAGAACTACAAGAAGGTTTCGTGGTTGAGATTAAAGGCAAGTTGAGGTCCGGGCGGTTGGATCTCCGAGAGGGAGGTCGAATGCCCAAGATCAAACGTCTTGGGAGGTCCGGGCCTTTGGATCGGAAGTGAGGAGAGGTCTAACCGTTAGATTCAAAACAAAGGGAGGTCCACAGAGGACATAACGCACGGGAGGTCTGGACCTTTGGATTGGAGATGGGAAGAGGTCCGAACCGCCAGATCCAAATGAAAGAGAGGTCCATGCGGGGGTTCCAAGAAGAGGGATCTCACAAAGGAGTTCCACCCATAGTAGTTCTAGATGGAGTCGCCAAGGTCAAGGTAACTCAAGGGAGATCTTCAATCCGATGAAGTGAGGTCAGGATGAACCCACAGAAAGTCCTTTCGGTCAGGAAGAATTATCGAGGTGGTTCAAAGGCACACAAAAGACCGATGAACTACCATGGTGTCTGGTGAAAAGAGGATCAAGCATAAGGAAAGTGCCCAGCAACAAGGGTCTTGACTTAAGAGAAGTCTGAACAGAAAAGAGGTCTGAGCCCAAGAGATTCGAACCAACAAAGAGGTCCAAGTGACCAAACTCAAAGGAAAAAGGCCTGGACATAAGGGTTTGTCCAGATGAGAAAAGGTCCAAGCCTCAAGGGAGGTCTAACCTCATGAACCACTAGGGAGGTCTAGGCCACAGAGAAGGTCTAAACCTACATAATCCAAAAGGAATAAGTTAAAGGAGGATTGCCGAGCTTACCAGCAAGGAGGTATAAACAACTCAAACCCTTCCAACATAACCAAACTTTGAATTCTCATTAAAATAAAATAGTTTTAATTTATTTTACACATTTAAAAAGGATTTAGAAAATCAGAATGTTACACAAATCACCTTTTCAATATCTGAACTCTCACTTTTTTTATACGATCCTCACCAACACGCATCTCCCTTATAGCTTCCCATGCTTCCTTGGCCGTCTGCTTTTCTGCGATTGCCATCATCATAGCATCCAGCACTGCTTGGGATATCATTGCCAGAGTGCCCTGGTCCTTCTCATCTTCGACCAGTGCATCGCCCTCAATCGCTGCCCATATTCCAAGGGAACGCAAGATGATTCTCATCTTCACAGCCCGCATGTCGTAGTTGGTGTCGTTCAGTATCGGATACTGAATTGGCACTCATATTCCTCTCATTAGTGTTCATCCCAACGACGACGTGTCGACGCTGATCTTCACCGCTTGCGGTTGTGACTCCTTCTTTGGTGATTTATCCCCAGCCATCACCTCCGAAGGACCTTGGCTCTGATACCAAGTGTTGGGATAGAGGCTTAAGATCGCGCACAAACACTGAAAACTTTCTCTGTGATGAATTTCTGACTTCGCTGAAGAATTATTTTGCTCCACATCTGATTGATGCGGCTTTCTGTTTTCTCCCTTTTTATTGACATCTAAAGAGTTACAATAAAACTTCAATTCGGTTGCCCTGTTCGGAGTCTCCAGCGTAACAGAATCCTTACCGACAACAACCTGAATTGCTACAGCTACCAAAACCGAAAAGCAAGAACTCTGAAACTATGCGCTATGTGATCTAATTTTGGTATTGCCTGATAAGTTAGCAAACCAACACAATACTAAAATAGAAAAGCTAACATGAATGACAAGATTAAAACTAACAGTGCATACATGCTCTAGAACGCGTATGAGCAGAGATTGGCCGTCGTCGGGCTCATGTAGTTATGGTAGGGTTCGGGTGATTGGACACGTCCACGCCACAAAGGTCGTGCCTCCATGTCATTCCAAGAGATAGTGACGTCGATAAAGACGTAAGGAATGACAGCATACCTGTCGCCGACGACACCATCGAGCAGCTGGTCAGGAGTGCGACAGCAGAGGGATTGTCATTGGCGGCGACGACGCCCAGATCCAGTAACAGTCGAGGAACACCAGGACTAGATTTGGTCAATGACCGGCCGCCATGCTATGTCGTCGCCTCTACCTCATTGAATGGAAGATCTGGCGTAGCTTCGCCCCTCCTCCTTCCTCACCGTTGGGATGTGCCATCACCGCCTCCCTCACTGCTAAGATGGAATGCGTGTGAATCAGAGGGCTATGATGAGGATCGCGTGAAAGCAAACAGCGATGAGGATCGCGGCCACAAAGAGGTCATCTTGCTCACCGGCAGCAAGGTCTTCTGCAAGAGAATGGGATTTAGGGGGAAGACAGTAAGGGCATTTTGGTCTATCTTTAACCCCGTTAGACTCTCATTAGCCCCAATGCAACAGAAGTGGTACAAATAGGAAATTTTGCACTCCCTGTCGTATTCTTTGGAAGTGGAAAAAATGTGGTAGAGGGAGGTGAGGGGTTGCTTCACCTGAGAGCAATTGACCTGAGGCTTATCGGAGAAGAAATATTGGTCGCGGCGGCGGCTTCGATCGTGGTCGGGGAAGAAGGGCGGCACACAACGTTCCAAAGGAAGAATGCCCAAATCTCTTGAGGGGATTTGCTGCTTGAGATGGAGGGCGCGCCATGACAGGGTTGGGGGCAGTCGGGACTCGCCGGAGTGGCCGAGACGACAATGAGTGGTTCGGCGGTGGCACTGGAGCTAGGATTTTTGGAGCTCAGCGTGGAGTTGTGGTGAAGAGGAAGGATGGAGAGGGAAGGGCAGGGAGATAAGGCCAGGGCATGGGGCGACAAGGGCGGTGCTAGTGTAGAGAAGTGGCCACATGTCCCATGCGCTGGCTCGATGGAGCAGCTGCATGGCACGGCGCTGGCGCTGGAGTGGTGGAGAAGAAAGGGCGGTGCCAAGGGAGAAGGTCCCTATTGGGTAGGCTCGACAGGCCAGAGAAAGAGGAAAGGCGGTGCTGTGTGAGCCTAAGTTGGGTTCAGTCGGTTTCAAGTGGGTTTGATTGAGTCGAGTCGCATTGGTTTGGTTCTGGTCGGAACAGTGCAAATGGGTTAGGTTTGAATAGTTGACTGAGTTGATTTCAAAACCTTCTACTTTGACCGGGTTAAATAAAATACCAAATAAAATTAGAAAAATCTAAAATTTTTTGGGGACGTTCCTTGGATGACCTAGTTCCCATAAAAATTTTCTAACATCATTGTTCATGATTCAATTACTTGTTTTTAAATCATTTGCTGCAGGGCTTTTAGAATAGGTATTTGAATTTTCTCAAGATTGATTTGAGTCCTAAAAACCTGTGAAAATTCATATTTATTCTTGATAATTATTCTAATATTTATAAAAATTATTTATCTGAGTTCTTTACTAATATTTATTCCAAATTTCTTTGTAGCTTTTGTTTGAGTTCCATGTTTTATTTTGTTTTGAAATTTTACCAAAACAACATTTTGTGCAAATGTTCCAAAAATCAAATGTATACCCATTGTATACACAATAATTCTGTTTAATTAAATGGGGCTGTGACAACCCTACCTCCCTTAAACAGAATCTCGTCCCGAGATTCCGGCAGTTCAAAAATCGGAACGAAAGACTGAGGCGGACTAGGTGGGTTTGGTCACGGGGTCACACCTCAGATTTTGTCATAAATCAAACTTAAATCCGAAGCAAGGGAGGTTCTTCCTAGTGTTTAGGTACTATAGAGGGAAGCTTTGTTGAAGGACTGCTAAGATCCTTCTGTTAAGGGTTTTCTAGGGGGTTCTTTCAACTCTAAATGAATTATACCATCTGTTGTCTTGATTTTCTTCAAAGATAGTGCCGGAAGATCTTGACGAAGTATCCTGATGTTGCTGACACCTTTTTCCTTTCCATTGCTTTGTTTAACCTTTCCTTTCTTGATTCGAAGGTACTTCAAACATATCAAGCTTCGTGTTGTTTTCCGGTAGGACGAAAGATTACCATTTACCTACAAGAGAAGGGGCCACCTAAGGAGAGGGTTTAGATTTGAAACCAATGGTGCTCCTCAACAACTTTGGGTTTTAGGAAGGAGGAAAGCATGGTGCCATTTAGTCAACCGAAAAAGGCATCGATCGATAGAACGGAAGGACCGACTAAACGGAAATCTAGCTCCCAAAACCAGGATTTGGTGCAGAGAAGAGAAGTTAAAGCAAGGTTTAAGGTGGTCTTGTTTAACCCTCGATGTTCTAGTTCTAGTTGCCCGGCTTGGAGACGAATGCATTAAATGGATGCACAAAAGGATGCATACATGCAATCATTTTAAAGACAAATTAGGTTTGGTCAATGAGAGTGCAAATGATCAGATGCATGCTTACATGATTCTGCCAAAATTCAACAAACCAATTTCATTTTTGTTAAGTAAGCATAAGAGTTATCAAACCACAAGAGTCCATACTATCATGACCTGGTCCTTAACAACCCAACAATTAATTTAACAACTTTTGTTTAACAGCTACTAGTGAACAACTAGGGCTCAAATGCTAGTAAAATTAAGTTTAAATATTTTTTTAAAAAAATCTGGCATGTTACTTGGGTGATATTTAGCACTAGAAAACTGGGTGCTAGCATTTTAAACCTTCCCATTAATTTTAGGTTCAAAATTAGCCAAAATAGTCCTACAAATTGTTTTGAGTTAATTTCTGGACTAAACAAATTCAATAAATTCTGGAATAATTATATTTGTGAATTACACACTACCAGTTGCTTGGGTCAATATTCTCAAGATTTTAAAGATCACCTAAGGTACTGGAGTACATTTCCATCGTTCTAGGTCAAAAATTGCGCAATAAGAAAGAATGGGTTTCATTTTAATAAAAATCATAGAACTATTAGTACAACCTAATCTGATTGAATTACTTTTTAATCGCACACAAATAAAAATGAGCTACTCTTAGTTCATGTTATCACAAGTTTACTTATTAACAATTTAGAAGATAAGCATATCTTTAATTTTACAACAATCTAGCACATCAAACTACACACCTATGACCTCTAAATTTTAGATTCAGGAAAGGCATCTAAATAAGCATGGCAAGTTGTTAAATTCCAATTTAGCTAACAATTTTAAGATGACATAAATTAAGGACAATTTCAAAGTATATTTCTAGATGCTTGTCATTTTCATACTTTAATTACCAAGATGATTTACTAATCATGCTTCTTGAGCTATACTTAGCCTTTTTAGTTGTGATTCTTGTTAGTAACTTAAGTATCATGATATGCTTGAGTTAATCTAGAGTCTATTTGTATGATCAAAGTATAAGAATCAAGATGCTTAACACATAGTTTGAGGTATCTTCGACCCCTCTTAAATATTTTGATGCATATGAGGTGAGGAGAGAATTATAAGCATAAGGTGAGTAAGTGAATCGCTGGTATGCATCTTAATCCTAGTATGAACTAATCATTCCAAAATCACCAAAATGGGATTCAAACAAACTACAATTAGTTTTTTGATATAGTTGCTATACATGCTGCCCGTAGGCGATGCGCAACTACTTGGAATAAAAGAGAGCAAATGATTTTAAAATCCAGCGTCTACAAGCTAGGTAATATCATATGGATGTACATATTCTAAGAATAAACCCTAATTTAATCCTAATATCGCAGCAAGGCATCGTCTTCTTGTCCATTCGCCGATGCTCTTCACGGTGACTAATTAGCATTTCTATTGTTGGAAAAGGGAGATGAGTAATGGAGAAAGTTTATTTTGCATAAACCAAATGATTGGTGAGGTAAGAATTAGATACTAGGATGCGTAAGAAAGAAAGGAATTATATTACTTATATTTTTGCCAAGTCTTTGCTAGTTTGAAAATATTCTTTACAAACCAAATCCTAACAACGTCCATTGCTATGGCTTAACCTACAGTTAGCATAGTTCTGATACCAACCTTGTGAGAGCCCTGGGGATTTAACTTGTAATGCTTAACCATCCCAGTGGTCCTAGCATCACAAGAGAAATTCCTGACTCTCAATGTATTATATGGATGCACAAAAGGATGCATACATGCAATCATTTTTAAGACAAATTAGGTTTGGTTAATGAGAGTGCAAAGGATCGGATGCATGCTTACATGATTCTGCCAAAATGCAACAAACCAATTTCATTTTTGTTAAGTGAGCATAAGAGTTATCAAACCACAAGAGTCCATACTATCATGACCTAGTCCTTAACAACCCAACAATTAATTTAACAATTTTTGTTTAATAGCTACTAGTGGTGCATTTCTTTTTGAACCATTTCAGTTCAATCGTAAAATAAGCCTTGAGAAAATGAAAAAAAAACAAAAATCACTCTCTTTGCCTAAAAATCACTCTCTTTGCCATTTAACCCTTATAAACTAGCAGGGTGTCCCATGCATTTGCGCGACTTGATTTGTTTTGAAGTTTGTATAAATACTTGAGATATATTTATGTATCTTGTAGGCTATTTAGATTTTTAAGATGTCCTAAATATTTAATAATTGAAGTATGAACTTCAATGGAAGAAAATCATTGAGCATAATAAGTTGTTGGAGTTCTTATAAACGTAACCACTCTCCATCATACATAAATCATGTAGTGCATGCCCCTATTTTGACTATATTAGTTACTTTTTTCCAAATTGTATGCATGCACATGATCATCTATTTGATATCAATTCATTGATTATGCGTGCAATAAATTATCTTATTAATTTACATGGTACTAGAGTACCTTACTCACACATACACCGATGGACCATGGACGACCTACCTTAAACTTATCCTCTCACACGCCGGTTGCCTCACTGAACTGTGCGTCTTCTATCTCTTCTCGCCGTCACAACTTTTTTTTGTTTCAACCTCCAATAGCAAGCCTAAATCGGTCTCTCTTAGCTGCTACCCCTTCCAAGTTCCAATACAATACTTTACCACATAAATATCTTCTACGTCTTCTTAATTATTGCTTAATGCTAACCGTTGCGACATCAACACATATATACATGGAACCGCCACCGATCCTTGCTAGGGACACTAGTCACGCTTTCTCCGTTGGCCCCAAGCCTATTCCTTACAACTGCGCCATCTATAAGTTTTTTCTCCTCTGTCTCTGTACGCACGTGCTTCTATTCGCACGAATGCATGCATGTATATTCGCATGCGTGATGTTATACATGTTTAATGTTCTTTTCTCTCATGTCAGCCGGTCATCTTCTTCGACATTTTTATCCATTTAATTTATTTTGAATTTTAGTTGTTCAAGGATTTTACTTTGGAATTTGTATGGAAATCAAATTACAAATTTTATTTTTATTCTAATTTCAATTATTTTTTCTTAGAATTTGTATACAAATCCAATTACTATTTTTTAAAAAAATTATTCCAAATTACAATTATTTAGGATTTTACTTTAGAATTGTATTGAAATCAAATTGCTAATGTTATTTTATTTTATTCCAAATTTCAATTATTTTTGTTTGTTGGATTTCATATACAAATCTATTTGACAATTAATTTATAATTATAATTATAATTATTGGAATTTGTATTGAAATCAAATTGCCTATTTTATTTATTTTATTTTTATTCAATTTCAGTTTTTTATTGGATTTAGTATACAAATCTAATTGGCGAATTTTGTTTATTTTTATTCTAATTGTAATTATTCGGTGATTTTACTTTGGAATTAGTATGGAAATCAAATTGCTAATTCTATTTTATTCTAAATTTCAGCTTAATTGTATTTGACATGGACTTTTTACTTAGAAATTTGTATAGGAATCAAATTGCGAATTTTACTTTTACTTTTATTTTTATTCTGAATTTCAGTTTAATTGTACTTGACATTAACTCTTTCTTTTAATCTAGCCCGTTATAATCTGGACCCTTCACGATCAACGATATAGATATTTCTCTTTTTCCATCGATTAATATGAGAATTTGTAGCTCTTGAGAGTCAACATGGCGGCTTCTTTTGACTCTGCTTTAATAAGATAATAGAATAATATTTTACTGTCCATATATAGACTGTTCATGAGCGTACTGGTGCAGTGACCCGACCGAGTCGACTGATTTTTCTGGGCTTAGGCCTTGATTTTTGACCCGAAGGCTCGGTCCGAAGCCCAAAAAAACCCGACAATAACAATAAAAATAATATATTTTTTATTCTCAAAATAAAATCAAAATAAAATTAATATTAATATTTATTAAAAATAATTTAAATAATAATATTTTATAACAAGACACAGGTTTCAGACCGGGTTCGAACCTGCTCGTTTCTTTTCCAGACCCGTCCGAGGTCTGAAGAGGTCTATCCATATACCACCTTATAAATCTATTTTAACTTTTCATCAAATCATGACATATCGATGGCCGCGTACTCGTCGCCATATAACATGACACGTGGGATCTACTAGGGATGGCGCGTCGACACTGCTAACACCGACAGTGACACCATAGAGTTGGGGGAGAGAGAGTGAGGCTATTGGTGAGAAAGTGCAAGATAGAAATTAGGCGAAGCTTATCCCGTGTGTTCGTGTCTGATGATGTGTCACAATTTCATGAGAAATTCATAAGAAATTAGCAAGAAAACCAGAAAAATGGGGTGTCAATGAACTAAAATGATTTATACACGGTTAAATGACAAAAAGCAATGACTTTAAGTTCTTCGTTAGCTCTTCACATGGGCTCTGGACGTACGCTTTCCTACAACACAATCGTAATATTTTTTTTCACCGGTTATAATATTGTTTTTTAACGATCACAATATATCAAAAAAAATTCAAAGAAACAATAATCAAATGGAGAGGAGGGGGGATGGAATGGGACGGACCTTGCATCTGGATTGGCTACGGGCGGCGAGCCATCGGAGGAGCAGTCGTCGTGGACGAACTTGATGCTGTCGCTGCAGGCGCAGGGGTGCGCTCGACCTCGGCGGGGAAGCGCCAGATGCGGCACTGCTCCTCCTCGTCTTGTCTTCGGAGTCATCCACCGCAGAGAGCACCATCGCCGACGGAGGGGCGGTGGCCATTAGCCTTGGTGAAGCTTCGTCATCTTCAAATCTCTCGCTCTCTCCTCACTTCACGGTCGGATGAGGATTGGGTGGATAGAAGAAGCATAGGAAAAAAAAGGAGGAATGATTGGCTAGGAGCAGCCGTGGGAAAAAAGTAAAATGAATGGGTAGCATGTGAGTGCCTACGGGGACACAGGTGAAGCGTCCGATATTTTTATTTGCCTCGTACGACTGTGTACTATCGTTTCTCAGAGTAAAAATTGAATCCTCAGACCTCCAAGGCTCCAACAACATTTCCCCCCTTGAGTCTGGTCCTACCTAGTAGTTACCCTTCCACAGTTGAGTCTTCTTTACTCCAATCAAAATCGTTCTCATGCTAGTGGCTAGCTTCTGAACTTATTATCCTACCAATCTAAACAACCAAAGTATGAGCACGTAGTCATCCACAAACCGAAGTCTTGCTCAAAGACAGAGGGTCGTAGCTCTACTACACTACATATGGATATATAGAGCTTCTTCCATCGTGTGAACCTCGCTGCGTTTTCTTCACCGCTGTGCGCGGCAGTTTTGGCATCAACATAGCCGACTTGCACGCCGTGGAGACGCAACGCAACAACATCTCACGGAGAAAGCAACGTGTCGAACGGTACATCTGCACGCGTATCTCGTAGCTTTTCCCACAAAACCCCAACTAGATTCGGGGTTCACTGCAGGCATGATCGATCGGTCGCGCGTCGGTACATGCCAGCGTTGTTCACGTCCTGCACAGCAACAAGCCAACAAGCAAAAATTGGCAGGATCTATTACTAGTTACAAATTAAACAATAAGGAGCTAGGCTAGTAAGGTTGCGCAAGGCAACATGGAACAAGTGACCAGCAGAAGCTTACAAAATGCTGAGGGACTGGAATATTTTCTCGTGGTGAGATATATTGGTGGCATGGCTTGACAGTTCCCATGACACATCAGAGCTGGAATCTAACGCCCACTTGAGGTTTGTTCTTTGCAAAGCTTTGCTCCATTCTTTTAGCAGTGGGGTTCCATGACACATCCGGGTTGGGCAATTGGACATAACTGCATATAAGCGCATGTACTGTAGTGCAACGATTCTCTAATGGCATGTACAATGGTATAGACAATTGTTTTATATAGTATATCTTCATGTCATCTATAGACAACACTAAAGACAGCTCTTGCAATGAGTTTTTGGCTCATTTATCATATCAATAATGAAGTCGGGCTGCACAAGTGATTCCGTAGATATTTTACTTGGAGACAATGGAACCCACAAAACGCGTTTTTAAGTGACAAGTAAGTCTCCAATAAAGTTTTTGGTTGTTTCTTGTGTCTTGGTATTAACAATTTGTTGGTTTCTCCATCTAGAAACAGTGGCGGATCTACCATGGGGCCCGAGGGGGCTGGTGCACTGGATCCGTTCGCTGCACCTTAGGCATCCTCCCAGTACCTTTGTCATTATTTGTATAACAAATCTAGTTAATTTTATTCTTAAGATTGTTACTTATGCATGTTCTTACACTACTACAAAAAGGCTAATACTGGACGCCTCATCACAGACGGTTGACCAAAACCGTCTGTATTACATTCAATCACAGATGGTTTTGGTTTAGAGACCGCCTGCGTATTCTTGGCTGAGCTAAAATAAATGCGTGAAGAGGTAATATCACGAGCGGTTCATGTTGAAAACCGTCGTGATACTTCACGACGCGTTTCTTAATAATAACCGTCGTGATAATACTACATATCATAGACGGTTTTCAACAACCGTCGTGAAACATCACGAGCGGTTCTTACTACCACATATCACGAGCGGTTTTTGTTATAACCGTGCGATAATATCGCTTCTGACTCCACGGTGAGTTTCTTCGTCGCGATGTATGCTCGTCGTCATCCTTTGGCTCCCGATGCGTCTCTTCGTCGCATCGATCCGCTTCGGCTCCCCGATGCGTCTCTTCGTCTCACGCTCTGAATTTATTTCTTGTTTTATAAAAAGGATCATCCGCCATCCAAGATGATCATCCGCCATCCAAGATGATCATCCCCACATATCTATAAAAAAAACAGAAATGGCCGCCTCTTCCTTGTCGCCGGCATTGATGGCCTTCCTGGCCGCACTGTACAAGCACCTCTTTCGGTGTATGTTGAACCGTGCTGCGGAAGAACACTGTTTGATCAACAGTGTCTTTACTCCTCTGTCGGCGGAGAATTTGCCGGAGCAGGTGACGGCCACCTTCCGCTGTCTTGACATCCTTCTCCGCCATGTCTTTCGGGTGATCTCCCACTTTCGGCGAGTTTACCGCGTCATCAACGTAGTCCTCCAAAACGACGTTGCCGCCTCCAAGAGGCTTGCCGTCACTTGATCTAACGTAATTGAGGCGGCGGCCATCGAGTCAACCAAAGCCGAGACCCTCAAGCAAGGAAGAGAGCCTATGGGCTCAATTCTTCTTGGTTTAACGGTCGAGGGTCTTCAAGAGACACTTGAGCGAGCGTCGTGAGTGGGCGATTTCGAGCTTCATTCACTGATGATCGTGAACCGTCCGATCTTGACGCCGCCGCCTATGAAGTATTGAAGACGGAGATAGCACCTACCTCCGCCACTAGAAAAACTTTGTTTATTTATAGGTTTCTACTTTTTTAATCTTTTGTAGCGGTAGCTCTACTGTTTGGCCATATATATATATATGAAAATTCCAAAATGAAAAAAAAAAAGTTAGGAGGTGAAGTTACTATATTAATTATATGTTGAATTATTGCTCTCTCTCTCTCTCTCTCTCTCTCTCTATATATATATATATATATATATATATATATATATATATATATATATATATATATATATAGAGACGGTTTTGTAGAAAAACAAAATCTAGTTTGGAGGTGAAGTTACAATTAATATTAATTATATCGAGAGCGGTTTAGTGGAACAAATTAATTATATATATATATATATATATATATATATATATATATATATATATATATATATATATATATATATATGATATATATGTATGTATATATAGTTAAAGCAAATTTTCAGCAGTATTTAAATGACAAAATTGACATATAAACATGTAATTTCTTCATGTCATGTAAGTGTATATACAAGATAAATATACTTGAGAAAAAACCATATCACCGACGGTTCCATAATGGAACCATCTGTGTATGCCCCATATCATGGACGGTTCCATTATGGAATCGTTTGTGATAATTATCACTAACGGTTCGATAATAGAACCGTCTGTGATAAGTCTCTTTATTAGTACGAGCCCAGCCGCTAGGGTTTGCGCTCGCCCTAACTCTCGTCACTCCCCAGCTCCGCTAGGGTTTGCGCCCGCCCTAACTCGTCACTGCCCAGCGCATTTACTCCGTTCCCCTCCCCACCCCGACGCCACCGCTCGACCCTGTCGCCGTCGCCGCCCAGCCCCGTCGCCGTCGCCGCCGGTTGTGACACCGCTCTGCACTCTGAAAACACTCGTGCGATAGTAGTGTCTTCTGCGATGTCGTGTCGTGCCACAACTTCTGATGACGCCGCCACCCAAGCCATTGGGCTTGGCCTCGCGTGTCGCTGCTTGCCATGGCTTGGTTCTCTGCTTTCGGCCTCCTGCGCTCGGGCCTGGCGATCTTTGGTTTCCCCATCCTCCTCTATTCTCCTCTAGATCTGTTAGCTTAATGTCTTGTGTTGAGTTTGATTTTTATGCTTGAGCCTTAAGTTGTGTCTGATGTTTGTGTGATTTATGCAAGGTGAAGGAGATGGATGAGGGTTGTGCTGGTGGTGGGGTTGCCACCGTGGTTGCGCTGTACTAAGGTATCACCCTACCTTACTCCCTCTCTGTCTCTACTCGCTTGCTCTGTGATGAAAATGGCTAGTGCTCTGTGTGGTGGTCGGGTTTGGACACCCTTGGTCTTGCTGTCTTGCTGTTGAACTGCTCAATGATGTTAATAGTCTTATGCTGAAATTGAATTGATAATTAGTTCATATTAATAGTCCCATTGCTCTGTGATGTAAACTGGTAAACTGAGGGCTATTAGTGTATGTGCATTCTATGCATCTTGCTTAGTTCATGCTATGGGTTCGGATGGGGCTTGATATGTTATGACTTATTGGGTTGTTGATATGTATGAGTCGTTGATATGTTATATTGTTATGACTTATGACTTATTCAGAAGTGTCAAGTGTTGTTTGCTATTGATAGTGGAAACTTGCTTGGTGAACCATGGGCGGTTGATATGTATGATTGATGATTTGCAAAAATTAATAGATGTCACTACTACAAAAAGGCTAATACTGGACGCCTCATCACAGACGGTTGACCAAAACCGCTCGGTATTATTCAATCACTGACGGTTTTGGTTTAGAGACCGCTCAGTACTCTTCTGCGCTAAAAACCGCTCGTGAAGAGGCAATATCACGAGCGGTTCATTTTGAAAACCGTCAGGAAGTATCACGACGGTTCTGCTCAACACGAACCGTCGTGATATTAATCATATCACGAGCGGTTTTAAACACAACCGTCAGGAAGTATCACGAGCGGTTACAACTAGAACCATCTGTGATATTAATTAGTATCACGCAGCGGTTCTTAATAATAACCGCTCGTGATAATATCGCTCTGACTCCACGGTCGTCGCCATCCGCCGGCTCCCGTCGTCTCTTCATCGCCGATCTTGCGCGTCGTTAATCGCCAATCCGCTTCGGCTCCCGATCGTCTCTTAAATCTCACGCCCGAATTTATTCCTTGTTTGATAAAAGGATCATCCGCCATCCAAGATGATCATCCCCACATACTTATAAAATTAAAAAAGCAAATGGTTTGCCTCTTCCTCGCCGCCGCAGCGATGGCCTTCTGGCCTCCTTGTCGAGCACCTCTCTCGGTGTAGGTTGAACTGCGTCTTTGAAGAACACTGTTTGATCAATGGTGTCTTCACTCCTCTGCCGGCGGAGAATTTGCCGAGCGGTGATGGCCACCTTCCGCCGCCTTGACATCCTCCTCCGCCGTGTCTTCCGGGTGATCTCCCACTTTCGGTAGCGTTCGGCGTCATCGGCGTAGTCCTCCAAAACGACGTTGCACGTCTCCGGAGGCTTGCCGTCACTTGACTGTGAAATCGAGGCGGCGGCGCATCGATCGACGGGCCGATACCCTCAAGCAAGGGAAGAGAGCCTATGGGCTCAATTCTTCTTAGTTCAACGATCTGAGGTCTTGGAGACACTTGAGCAAGCGCGTCGTGAGTGGATGCATTCGAGCTTCATTCGTGATGATCGAGAATCGCCCAATGCCGACGCCGCGCTATGAAGTATTGAAGACGGAGATAGCACTACCTCCGCCACTAGAAAAACTTTGTTTTATTTATAGGTTTTACTTTTTAAATCTTTTTATGTTTAATAGCCACGCTTGTTTGGCCATATATATGAAAATTCCAAAATGAAAAAAAAGTTTGGAGGTGAAGTTACTATATTTAATTATATGTTGAATTATTATGCTCTCTCTCTCTCTATATATATATATATATATATATATATCGAGAGACAGGTTTTGTGGAAAAACAAAATCTAGTTTGGAGGTGAAGTTACAATTAATATTAATTATATCGAACAGCGTCATTAACGGGTGGGCGCATTTCGTGCTTCGTTCGATCGAGAACCGTCCGATGCGAAACCGCCGCCTATGAAGTATTGCGAGATGGAGATAGCACCTACCTTCGCCACTAGAAAAACCTTGTTTAATTATAGGTTTCTGCTTTTTTAATATAAACATGTAATTTCTTCACATGTCATGTAAGTGTATATACTTGAGAAAAAAACATTTCACGGACGGTTCCATAATGGAACCGTCTGTGATATGTCCCATATCACGGACGGTTCCATAATGGAACCGTCTGTGATATGTCCCATATCACGGACGGTTCCATTATGGAACCGTCTGTGATGATATCACCGACGGTTCCATAATAGAACCGTCTCGATAAGTCTTTATAAGTAGGAGTTAGCACAACTTGCCGCTAGGGTTTGCGCTCTAACTCGTCACTCCCAATGCCTTACTCTCGTCTGTTCCCTCCTCGTCCGCTGCTTGGCCGCGCCATTCTTCCGTCGCCGCGGTTAGGCATTCTGTGACCTTTGCAAAAGACACTCGTGCGATAAGAGTGTCTTTTGCGGCGTCACCGACAGCTACTAACTTCGGTGACGCCAAACTCGTCACTCCCAGACTCGGCCGCTAGGGTTTGCGCCGCCTAACTCCGTTCCTCCCCACCTCGACGCCGCTCAACCTCGTCGCCGCCGCCGCCCATTTTTGCGCCTCGCTAGGCCTGGCCGCCGGCTTGCTTTCCCATCCTCCCTCTATTCTCCTCTAGATCTGTTAGCTTAATGTCTTTTGTTGAGTTTGATTTTTATGCATGAGCCTTAAGTTGTGTCTCGATGTTTGTGTGATTTATGCAAGGTAAAGGAAATGGATGAGGGTTGTCTTTGGTGGTGGGAGTCGCCACCGTGGTTCTTATTGTACTAAGGTCCTGTCTGTCTCTACCCTCCTTGCTCTGTGATGAAAATGGCTAGCTAGTGCTCTGCGATGGATGCCGAGGGCTACTCTTGGTGTGGTGGGTTTGGACACCCTTGGTCTTGTTCTCTTCAGCGATGAACCGCTCAATGATGTTAATAGTCTTATGCTGAAATTGAATTGATAATTAGTTCATATTAATAGTCCCTTGCTCTGTGATGTAATGATGTAAATAGTCCTATGCTGAAATTGAATTGATAATTAGTTCATATTAATAGTCCCTTGCTCGTGATGTAATGATGTAAATAGTCCTATGCTGAAATTGAATTGATAATTAGTTCATATTAATAGTCCTCTTGCTGTGTGATGTAATGATGTCAATAGTCTTATGCTGAAATTGAATTGATAATTAGTTCATATTAATAGTCCCTTGCTCTGTGATGTAATGGTGTCAATAGTCTTATGCTGAAATTGAATTGATAATTAGTTCATATTAATAGTCCCCTTGTTCATGCGGTCAAGTTCTCCTACCTCTTGCGTGCAGTCGTCCTACCATTCCATTCATAATCTCTTCTCTATAAAGTCTCCAGCGTTGGTTGCTTGTGCCATTAAAACAGGCATCATATATATATTATATATATATTATTAAGTGATCTCGACCACTTTAGGAATTAGTCCACGCTTGACATGAGAAGAATGAGGCAGTATCCACGGGCAATCTCATTGAGCCCTTGCAAGTATAAAGTATGGATGCAAAGAAGCGGTCGGACATCCAATTACAGGATTGGGCGTCGCTATGTTCGAAAGTGGCGTTGATCTTAACTACTCTTTGGTAGGAAGTGGCATCATGTATTAGCAACCAACAATTCTTGAGCATGTAATATGTGGTTTAAAGCCAACAAGAACACCAAGCAACAAGTTGAAATTCTTTTGAAATATGAGAATGGTTGCGACGCCCAATCTGTAATTGGATGTCCGACCGCTTCTTTGCATCCATACTTTATATTTGCAAGGGCTCAATGAGGTTGCCCGTGGCTACTGCCTCATCCTTCTCATGTCAAGTGGACGATCCCCCAAAGTGGCCGAGAGATCACGTAACAATATATATGTAATATATATATGATGCCGATTTAATGGTACAAGCACCAATCGCTGGGCCTTTATAGAGAAGTCATCATGCGGTTTCAGCCACAAACCGTGCGTGATATGCACTTATCACGAGCGGTTTGTGGCTAAAACCGTCGCGATATGTGATTATCACGCACGGTTTGTGGTCTGAACCGTCGTGATATGATTATCACTGCAGCGGTTTGTGGCTAAAACCGTGCATGATATGTGATATCACAGAGCGGTTTGTGGTGAAACCGTCGTGATATGATTATCCTGAGCGGTTTGTGGATGAAACCGTGCGTGATATATGCTATCGCAGACGGTTTGAACCACAAACCGCTGCGTGAAAGTATACATCACGAGCGGTTCAAAACCGTCATGATGACCTCATGTCATCATCGACCCATAAACTTCGAACGGCTCACGAAACCGCCTGCGTGATGGCGTTTTTGAACCGTCTGTGAAAGCCTTTTCTGTAGTAGTGTGTATAAAATGTGTGATATGTATGTTATGACTTATTTGTCGATTTGTCATTTTGTCAAGATGTCATCTGTTGCTTCTCGCCATTCATTTCACATTTATCTGTATGCTTGTGTTCATGCAGTCAAGTTCTCCTATCTTGCGTCCTAGGTACGTCGTCCTACCATTCCATTCCTAATCTCTTCTCTATAAAGTCTCCAAGCGTTGGTCGCTTGTGCCTTTAAAACCGGCATTATATATATATATATATATATATATATATATATATATATATATATATATATGTATGTATGTATGTATTGTTACGAGTCACTTTCGGCCACTTTTGAAATGCCACATCCTAGCCTGATGAGGAAGAGAAGACAACAACGGGGGCAACCTCATTGAGCCCTGCAAATTTAATCTTTGCTTAGCAACGTCGGGACATCCAATTACTTAGTTGCTAATACAAGATGCCACTTCTGGTCGATTTCTTAAATTACTGTAGGCTCAATGAGGTGGCGTGCCTCAACCAAGTAATTGCTGCGCTCTTCCTCATGTCATGTGACGTCTCTCTTCTCAAAGTGGCTAAGGACTAGAAACAATAGAAATATAATATATATATATATATATATATATATATATATATATATATATATATATATATATATATATATATATATATATATATATATATATATGATGGTTTTAAAGGCACAAGCAATCCTGCTGGAGACTTTATAGATAAGAGTCATCATAGACTATTTGACCACATACCGCTCAGTGACATATAGATATCATGGCATTTGGTGGTCAAAACCGTCATGATATATAGTCATCACAGAGCGGTTTGTGGCGAAACCGCTCTGGTAGTATGCATCACGACGGTTTGAGAACCGCTCAGTGATGACCTCATCATCACTGACCCATAAACTCAGACGGCTCAAGAAACCGTTTGTGATGACGTTTTTGAACCATCTGTGAAGGCCTTTTCTGTAATAGTGTTAGGCTTTCAAAACGCACTATACATTATTAATATATTGTATTTAATGTATTTCTCATTTTAACTTTGTTTCTTGTAATTTATGTATTAATTTGGATTGCACATGATTATTAAATGTGTATTTGCTAGCTCACCTCACGATAAATTTGTCTCACTAGCACCCTCTCTGTTTCTATCCTGCGTACGCCACTGTCTAGAAATAACCCCACGTTCTCTTCTCCACATCACCTAAATACTAATGTGGCAACCCTTTAGTAATAAATGACGTGGACTGTTATAGATGCTCTTAGTAACAAGTGACATGAACTATTATAGATGCTTTAACATATACCTTTGTCTAGTCTGTAATGGAAAAGGGAACCTGATGCATGCATCCATCGCATTTCCTAGGTTGCACCGCTTCGGAAAACCGATGTGGCCTCGCCACCAAACCGGACGAGGACGTTTTCTCGGACGGATTGCCGAGTTTGTTCCATCCTAGGAACTGAAAGCAATGTGCGAGAAATGGGCACGGCATTAATAAAAGAAGAGAGTCGTATGAAGCATAAATCAAATTAGTTGCCTCTAATGGCTCTGGATGAAGCCTTTAATTCTTCCTGTGTTATCTAGCGATTGTTTGAGAGCACTTTATACTGCACTCCTTTTGTAGAGAACCAAGAGCTTTCAGTTCCCCGATGGACTGATAAAAAATCTGGCGGAGTTTAAGCCTGAGACCGAACAGTAAACGGGGCAGTACAAATTAAGGTTAAGTGTGACTGTGTGAGTTAATTCAACTGTTGATCTACTGACACGGTCAATGTTCATGCTGGCTGGCCCAGCAGGATTGACATCGCGAGGGGAATCTCATCTTTATAGCGCTGAGGAGTTGCAAAGTAGTAGAATGAAAATTTCAGATCGGTTGCATGCAGACGCATGTACATGGATCCACACGTCAAGGAACATGCAAGGCAGCAACACTTAAATGCGTCTGCGTGAGCTTCATTAGCGGAAGTATTGCGAATGCGCAAGAACGTGGTCCTGATAAACCTTTTCAGGGTCTTTTTCTTCTCCGGATCTGTGGTTTTCCTGGCATTTGGCAGCAGCGCAGCACCCTGGGCTTACCGGCTGAGTAGACAAATATTTAAGGTGTGCACCCCTTTCCCTTTCTTTGTCCACCTTTTCAAGGAAATTATCGCAATGTACTCAAAACTCAAGAGTCTGAAACATTCGATGTTCTGATCTCAGGTCAGGTATACAGCATGTGGAACAGTATTTGTTTTGTTCCAATTGGACGACCAAGATTTACTACGGTTTTAGATTTAGCATCAGTCGTCTGGAGCAATAGACTAAATGCATGATCAAATATTGATTTATCATTACTATCCGTTTGTTCATCTAATGGAGAATTGGAGGACAAATAATTGCTTGTAGAGCTACGATTTTATTTTTAGATTAGGGTTTACCACCTAGCCACCCGGCCCAGGATATATTGCAACCGGGTTGGTGGCGTGACTGCTCCTCCACCCGACCACCCACGAACTCATCTTGAATGATTGCAACTGGATCCATATATATTTGTCAATATATTATATATCAACAGATTTGTAATATATTTTTTTCCATTCCAACTAACCATTGCAATATCCTTCCTCCTTTGTATGATGCATACACATTCTCCAAAATGCCAAACAAGCCGGTTTTCGGACGTATCTTTTTGGCACCAACATAATTGCAATTAGGGAAGTACGGAAGCACCGAAGATAGCGATATATTGGATACTTCTCCGTGTTCCGTTATAGTTTACGAGGCCAATAGACATCACATTTATGCACTTTTTATGGTTGTTTTAGTAGTGACTACTAATCTACAATGGTCCTGATAGAGGCTTCCACAGGAGTTGAATGCCCTAATTGAGCATTTAAGAAAACCAACGTCGATCTAAACTTCCTTTCTGATCTACTATAGTATTAGTTCTACCATGGTAGTTTTCTCACTGCATTGCACATTAACCTACGTCAACTATATTTCCCGATTTACATCAGTATAACCAGTACAATTAGTAGTGTAATCGCAAAAAAAAGTGTAATTAGTAGTAATTCTCAGAAAAAGAGAGTAATTGCCAGTGAGATGTTTAGTAAGCTGCTTGTGTGACTAGCTTGAGCTAGGAGCCTAGGAGTAGTACCAGCTGCCTACTGGTTCCAACTTCCAATGGATCCGGCAGTTGAGTACGACAATGGCGTACCTACTCCAGCTTAATGGCAGGGTACTGTATTGCCGTACTCGTGTAGCCGTATGTTTGGACCTAGACGTACGGATCAGTTATCGCCTTCATGTGGGGTTCGTTGAACGCAAATTACGTGCCGCCACTACACTGATAACCGTGCACTATTAGCTATAAGCTGCTCCCAGAAGAAAATCCCGAACCTGTAGTACTCCGTATAATATCTTCTGGGACCCTTGACCTGTGGAAAATTTTCTATTAATTAACTTTTTTTAAAAAAAAATATTTTAATTTTAATTTTCCGTGAACTTTATTTTCAATTCTGACCTCTTTGGTCACACCACCATCCGTAACGTGACAAAACAACACTGTTACGCCAGCCCGTATCTGAGCAAGCTCTTATCACGCCATCATCTGTAGCATGACAGTATTGTTTGGTCATACCATCACCAGTGGTGTGACAAAAAATGTTATTTTAGCGGACTTATCTTATGATGTGACAATATTGTTTTATCACGCTACGGATAGTGACGTGACCAAAGAGGTTAGAATTGGAAATAAAGTTTGCGGGTGGTTAACTTCAAAATAAAATTTTAAAAAAGAATTAATTAATTTTAAAAAAGTCCGACCTAGAGTGACCGGGTGACAAACAAAACTAAAAAGAGAAAAGAAAACCCATTTTTTTGTCAAAAAATCACACGCAATTTGGGATTTACATACGTG